>JBAMCD010000092.1:0-698689 GCA_037075365.1 Drosophila emarginata | reverse complement strand
GTCGTTCGAAGCACCATTTGTACCCTGTCCATGTATGACACCCTGTGTCACATGGGACCCATAACCCAATCCAGTTTCATCGAATCCAGCATCAGCTTCGTTCGAAGCAAAAGTTGTACCCTGACCATGCATGGCATCCTGTGTGACATGCGACCCATAACCCAATCCAGTTGCATCGAATCCAGCATCAGCGTCGTTCGAAGCACAAGTTGTACCCTGTCCATGCATGACATCCTGTGCCACATGGGACCCATAACCCAATCCAGTTGCATCGAATCCAGCATCAGCGTCGTTCGAAGCACAAGTTGTACCCTGTCCATGCATGACATCCTGTGTGACATGCGATCCATAAGCAAATCCAGTTTCATCGAATCCAGCATCAGCGTCGTTCGAAGCACAAGTTGTACTCTGTCCATGCATGACACCCTGTGTCACATGGGACCCATAACCCAATCCAGTTTCATCGAATCCAGCATCAGCGTCGTTCGAAGCACAAGTTGTACCCTGTCCATGCATGACACCCTGTGTCACATGGGACCCATAACCCAATCCAGTTTCATCGAATCCAGCATCCGCGTCGTTCGAAGCACAAGTTGTACCCTGTCCATGCATGACACCCTATGCCACATGGGACCCATAACCCAATCTAGCTTCAGCGAATCCAGCATCAGCTTCGTTCGAAGCACAAGTTGTACCCTGTCCATGCATGACATCCTGTGTGACATGCGATCCATAAGCCAATCCAGTTTCATCGAATCCAGCATCAGTTTCGTTCGAAGCACAAGTTGTACCCTGTCCATGCATGACACCCTGTGTCACATGGGACCCATAACCCAATCCAGTTGCATCGAATCCAGCATCAGCGTCGTTCGAAGCACAAGTTGTACTCTGTCCATGCATGACACCCTGTGTCACATGGGACCCATAAGCCAATCCAGTTGCATCGAATCCAGCATCAGCGTCGTTCGAAGCACCAGTTGTACCCTGTCCATGTATGACACCCTGTGTCACATGGGACCCATAACCCAATCCAGTTTCATCGAATCCAGCATCAGCTTCGTTCGAAGCAAAAGTTGTACCCTGACCATGCATGGCATCCTGTGTGACATGCGATCCATAAGCAAATCCAGTTGCGCCGAAACCAGCATCAGCGTCGTTCGAAGCACAAGTTGTACCCTGTCCATGCATGACACCCTTTGTCACATGGGTCCCATAAGCCAATCCAGTTTCATCGAATCCAGCATAAGCTTCGTTCGAAGCACAAGTTGTACCCTGTCCATGCATGACACCCTGTGCCACATGGGACCCATAACCCAATCCAGTTGCATCGAATCCAGCATCAGCGTCGTTCGAAGCACAAGTTGTACCCTGTCCATGCATGACACCCTGTGCCACATGGGACCCATAACCCAATCTAGCTTCAGCGAATCCAGCATCAGCGTCGTTCGAAGCACAAGTTGTACCCTGTCCATGCATGACACCCTGTGTGACATGCGATCCATAAGCCAATCCAGTTTCATCGAATCCAGCATCAGTTTCGTTCGAAGCACAAGTTGTACCCTGTCCATGCATGACACCCTGTGTCACATGGGACCCATAACCCAATCCAGTTGCATCGAATCCAGCATCAGCGTCGTTCGAAGCACAAGTTGTACTCTGTCCATGCATGACACCCTGTGTCACATGGGACCCATAAGCCAATCCAGTTGCATCGAATCCAGCATCAGCGTCGTTCGAAGCACAAGTTGTACCCTGTCCATGTATGACACCCTGTGTCACATGGGACCCATAACCCAATCCAGTTTCATCGAATCCAGCATCAGCTTCGTTCGAAGCAAAAGTTGTACCCTGACCATGCATGGCATCCTGTGTGACATGCGATCCATAAGCAAATCCAGTTGCGCCGAAACCAGCATCAGCGTCGTTCGAAGCACAAGTTGTACCCTGTCCATGCATGACACCCTTTGTCACATGGGTCCCATAAGCCAATCCAGTTTCATCGAATCCAGCATAAGCTTCGTTCGAAGCACAAGTTGTACCCTGTCCATGCATGACACCCTTTGTCACATGGGTCCCATAAGCCAATCCAGTTTCATCGAATCCAGCATAAGCTTCGTTCGAAGCACAAGTTGTACCCTGTCCATGCATGACACCCTGTGCCACATGGGACCCATAACCCAATCCAGTTTCATCGAATCCAGCATCAGCTTCGTTCGAAGCACAAGTTGTACCCTGACCATGCATGGCATCCTGTGTGACATGCGATCCATAACCCAATCCAGTTGCATCGAATCCAGCATCCGCGTCGTTCCAAGCACAAGTTGTACCCTGTCCATGCATGACACCCTGTGCCACATGGGACCCATAACCCAATCCAGTTTCATCGAATCCAGCATCCGCGTCGTTTGAAGCACAAAATGTACCCTGTCCATGCATGACACCCTATGCTACATGCGACCCATAACCCAATCCAGTTGCATCGAATCCAGCATCCGCGTCGTTTGAAGCACAAGTTGTACCCTGTCCATGCATGACACCCTGTGCCACATGGGACCCATAACCCAATCCAGTTGCATCGAATCCAGCATCAGCGTCGTTCGAAGCACAAGTTGTACCCTGTCCATGCATGACATCCTGTGTGACATGCGATCCATAAGCAAATCCAGTTGCGCCGAAACCAGCATCAGCGTCGTTCGAAGCACAAGTTGTACCCTGTCCATGCATGACACCCTGTGTCACATGGGTCCCATAAGCCAATCCAGTTTCATCGAATCCAGCATAAGCTTCGTTCGAAGCACAAGTTGTACCCTGTCCATGTATGACACCCTGTGTCACATGGGACCCATAACCCAATCCAGTTTCATCGAATCCAGCATCAGCTTCGTTCGAAGCAAAAGTTGTACCCTGACCATGCATGGCATCCTGTGTGACATGCGATCCATAAGCAAATCCAGTTGCGCCGAAACCAGCATCAGCGTCGTTCGAAGCACAAGTTGTACCCTGTCCATGCATGACACCCTTTGTCACATGGGTCCCATAAGCCAATCCAGTTTCATCGAATCCAGCATAAGCTTCGTTCGAAGCACAAGTTGTACCCTGTCCATGCATGACACCCTGTGCCACATGGGACCCATAACCCAATCCAGTTTCATCGAATCCAGCATCCGCGTCGTTTGAAGCACAAAATGTACCCTGTCCATGCATGACACCCTATGCCACATGCGACCCATAACCCAATCCAGTTGCATCGAATCCAGCATCCGCGTCGTTTGAAGCACAAGTTGTACCCTGTCCATGCATGACACCCTATTCCACATGGGACCCATAACCCAATCCAGTTGCATCGAATCCAGCATCAGCGTCGTTCGAAGCACAAGTTGTACCCTGTCCATGCATGACATCCTGTGTGACATGCGATCCATAAGCAAATCCAGTTTCATCGAATCCAGCATCAGTTTCGTTCGAAGCTCAAGTTGTACCCTGTCCATGCATGACACCCTGTGCCACATGGGACCCATAACCCAATCCAGTTTCATCGAATCCAGCATCAGCGTCGTTCGAAGCACAAGTTGTACCCTGTCCATGCATGACACCCTGTGCCACATGGGACCCATAACCCAATCCAGTTGCATCGAATCCAGCATCAGCGTCGTTCGAAGCACCAGTTGTACCCTGTCCATGTATGACACCCTGTGTCACATGGGACCCATAACCCAATCCAGTTTCATCGAATCCAGCATCAGCTTCGTTCGAAGCAAAAGTTGTACCCTGACCATGCATGGCATCCTGTGTGACATGCGATCCATAAGCAAATCCAGTTGCGCCGAAACCAGCATCAGCGTCGTTCGAAGCACAAGTTGTACCCTGTCCATGCATGACACCCTTTGTCACATGGGTCCCATAAGCCAATCCAGTTTCATCGAATCCAGCATAAGCTTCGTTCGAAGCACAAGTTGTACCCTGTCCATGCATGACACCCTTTGTCACATGGGTCCCATAAGCCAATCCAGTTTCATCGAATCCAGCATAAGCTTCGTTCGAAGCACAAGTTGTACCCTGTCCATGCATGACACCCTGTGCCACATGGGACCCATAACCCAATCCAGTTTCATCGAATCCAGCATCAGCTTCGTTCGAAGCACAAGTTGTACCCTGACCATGCATGGCATCCTGTGTGACATGCGATCCATAACCCAATCCAGTTGCATCGAATCCAGCATCCGCGTCGTTCCAAGCACAAGTTGTACCCTGTCCATGCATGACACCCTATGCCACATGGGACCCATAACCCAATCTAGCTTCAGCGAATCCAGCATCAGCTTCGATCGAAGCACAAGTTGTACCATGTCCATGCATGACATCCTGTGTGACATGCGATCCATAAGCCAATCCAGTTTCATCGAATCCAGCATCAGCTTCGTTCGAAGCACAAGTTGTACCCTGTCCATGCATGACACCCTGTGTCACATGGGACCCATAACCCAATCCAGTTGCATCGAATCCAGCATCAGCGTCGTTCGAAGCACAAGTTGTACTCTGTCCATGCATGACACCCTGTGTCACATGGGACCCATAAGCCAATCCAGTTGCATCGAATCCAGCATCAGCGTCGTTCGAAGCACCAGTTGTACCCTGTCCATGTATGACACCCTGTGTCACATGGGACCCATAACCCAATCCAGTTTCATCGAATCCAGCATCAGCTTCGTTCGAAGCAAAAGTTGTACCCTGACCATGCATGGCATCCTGTGTGACATGCGATCCATAAGCAAATCCAGTTGCGCCGAAACCAGCATCAGCGTCGTTCGAAGCACAAGTTGTACCCTGTCCATGCATGACACCCTTTGTCACATGGGTCCCATAAGCCAATCCAGTTTCATCGAATCCAGCATCAGCTTCGTTCGAAGCACAAGTTGTACCCTGTCCATGCATGACACCCTGTGCCACATGGGACCCATAACCCAATCCAGTTTCATCGAATCCAGCATCAGCGTCGTTCGAAGCACAAGTTGTACCCTGTCCATGCATGACACCCTATGCCACATGGGACCCATAACCCAATCTAGCTTCAGCGAATCCAGCATCAGCGTCGTTCGAAGCACAAGTTGTACCCTGTCCATGCATGACATCCTGTGTGACATGCGATCCATAAGCAAATCCAGTTTCACCGAATCCAGCATCAGTTTCGTTCGAAGCTCAAGTTGTACCCTGTCCATGCATGACACCCTGTGCCACATGGGACCCATAACCCAATCCAGTTTCATCGAATCCAGCATCAGCGTCGTTCGAAGCACAAGTTGTACCCTGTCCATGCATGACACCCTGTGCCACATGGGACCCATAACCCAATCCAGTTGCATCGAATCCAGCATCAGCGTCGTTCGAAGCACAAGTTGTACCCTGTCCATGCATGACATCCTGTGTGACATGCGATCCATAAGCAAATCCAGTTTCATCGAATCCAGCATCAGTTTCGTTCGAAGCTCAAGTTGTACCCTGTCCATGCATGACACCCTGTGCCACATGGGACCCATAACCCAATCCAGTTTCATCGAATCCAGCATCAGCGTCGTTCGAAGCACAAGTTGTACCCTGTCCATGCATGACACCCTGTGCCACATGGGACCCATAACCCAATCCAGTTGCATCGAATCCAGCATCAGCGTCGTTCGAAGCACCAGTTGTACCCTGTCCATGTATGACACCCTGTGTCACATGGGACCCATAACCCAATCCAGTTTCATCGAATCCAGCATCAGCTTCGTTCGAAGCAAAAGTTGTACCCTGACCATGCATGGCATCCTGTGTGACATGCGATCCATAAGCAAATCCAGTTGCGCCGAAACCAGCATCAGCGTCGTTCGAAGCACAAGTTGTACCCTGTCCATGCATGACACCCTTTGTCACATGGGTCCCATAAGCCAATCCAGTTTCATCGAATCCAGCATAAGCTTCGTTCGAAGCACAAGTTGTACCCTGTCCATGCATGACACCCTGTGTCACATGGGTCCCATAAGCCAATCCAGTTTCATCGAATCCAGCATAAGCTTCGTTCGAAGCACAAGTTGTACCCTGTCCATGCATGACACCCTGTGCCACATGGGACCCATAACCCAATCCAGTTTCATCGAATCCAGCATCAGCTTCGTTCGAAGCACAAGTTGTACACTGACCATGCATGGCATCCTGTGTGACATGCGATCCATAACCCAATCCAGTTGCATCGAATCCAGCATCCGCGTCGTTCCAAGCACAAGTTGTACCCTGTCCATGCATGACACCCTATGCCACATGGGACCCATAACCCAATCTAGCTTCAGCGAATCCAGCACCAGCGTCGTTCGAAGCACAAGTTGTACCCTGTCCATGCATGACATCCTGTGTGACATGCGATCCATAAGCAAATCCAGTTTCATCGAATCCAGCATCAGTTTCGTTCGAAGCACAAGTTGTACCCTGTCCATGCATGACACCCTGTGTCACATGGGACCCATAACCCAATCCAGTTGCATCGAATCCAGCATCAGCGTCGTTCGAAGCACAAGTTGTACTCTGTCCATGCATGACACCCTGTGTCACATGGGACCCATAAGCCAATCCAGTTGCATCGAATCCAGCATCAGCGTCGTTCGAAGCACCAGTTGTACCCTGTCCATGTATGACACCCTGTGTCACATGGGACCCATAACCCAATCCAGTTTCATCGAATCCAGCATCAGCTTCGTTCGAAGCAAAAGTTGTACCCTGACCATGCATGGCATCCTGTGTGACATGCGATCCATAAGCAAATCCAGTTGCGCCGAAACCAGCATCAGCGTCGTTCGAAGCACAAGTTGTACCCTGTCCATGCATGACACCCTTTGTCACATGGGTCCCATAAGCCAATCCAGTTTCATCGAATCCAGCATAAGCTTCGTTCGAAGCACAAGTTGTACCCTGTCCATGCATGACACCCTGTGCCACATGGGACCCATAACCCAATCCAGTTTCATCGAATCCAGCATCCGCGTCGTTTGAAGCACAAAATGTACCCTGTCCATGCATGACACCCTATGCCACATGCGACCCATAACCCAATCCAGTTGCATCGAATCCAGCATCCGCGTCGTTTGAAGCACAAGTTGTACCCTGTCCATGCATGACACCCTATTCCACATGGGACCCATAACCCAATCCAGTTGCATCGAATCCAGCATCAGCGTCGTTCGAAGCACAAGTTGTACCCTGTCCATGCATGACATCCTGTGTGACATGCGATCCATAAGCAAATCCAGTTTCATCGAATCCAGCATCAGTTTCGTTCGAAGCTCAAGTTGTACCCTGTCCATGCATGACACCCTGTGCCACATGGGACCCATAACCCAATCCAGTTTCATCGAATCCAGCATCCGCGTCGTTCCAAGCACAAGTTGTACACTGTCCATGCATGACACCCTATGCCACATGGGACCCATAACCCAATCTAGCTTCAGCGAATCCAGCATCAGCTTCGATCGAAGCACAAGTTGTACCCTGTCCATGCATGACATCCTGTGTGACATGCGATCCATAAGCAAATCCAGTTTCGCCGAATTCAGCATCAGTTTCGTTCGAAGCTCAAGTTGTACCCTGTCCATGCATGACACCCTGTGCCACATGGGACCCATAACCCAATCCAGTTTCATCGAATCCAGCATCAGCTTCGTTCGAAGCACAAGTTGTACCCTGTCCATGCATGACACCCTGTGCCACATGGGACCCATAACCCAATCCAGTTGCATCGAATCCAGCATCAGCGTCGTTCGAAGCACAAGTTGTACCCTGTCCATGCATGACATCCTGTGTGACATGCGATCCATAAGCAAATCCAGTTTCATCGAATCCAGCATCAGTTTCGTTCGAAGCTCAAGTTGTACCCTGTCCATGCATGACACCCTGTGCCACATGGGACCCATAACCCAATCCAGTTTCATCGAATCCAGCATCCGCGTCGTTCCAAGCACAAGTTGTACCCTGTCCATGCATGACACCCTGTGCCACATGGGACCCATAACCCTATCCAGTTGCATCGAATCCAGCATCAGCGTCGTTCGAAGCACCAGTTGTACCCTGTCAATGCATGACACCCTTTGTCACATGAGTCCCATAAGCCAATCCAGTTTCATCGAATCCAGCATAAGCTTCGTTCGAAGCACAAGTTGTACCCTGTCCATGCATGACACCCTGTGCCACATGGGACCCATAACCCAATCCAGTTGCATCGAATCCAGCATCAGCGTCGTTCGAAGCACCATTTGTACCCTGTCCATGTATGACACCCTGTGTCACATGGGACCCATAACCCAATCCAGTTTCATCGAATCCAGCATCAGCTTCGTTCGAAGCAAAAGTTGTACCCTGTCCATGCATGGCATCCTGTGTGACATGCGATCCATAACCCAATCCAGTTTCATCGAATCCAGCATCAGCGTCGTTCGAAGCACAAGTTGTACCCTGTCCATGCATGACACCCTGTGCCACATGGGACCCATAACCCAATCTAGCTTCAGCGAATCCAGCATCAGCGTCGTTCGAAGCACAAGTTGTACCCTGTCCATGCATGACACCCTGTGTCACATGGGACCCATAACCCAATCCAGTTGCATCGAATCCAGCATCAGCGTCGTTCGAAGCACAAGTTGTACTCTGTCCATGCATGACACCCTGTGTCACATGGGACCCATAAGCCAATCCAGTTGCATCGAATCCAGCATCAGCGTCGTTCGAAGCACCATTTGTACCCTGTCCATGTATGACACCCTGTGTCACATGGGACCCATAACCCAATCCAGTTTCATCGAATCCAGCATCAGCTTCGTTCGAAGCAAAAGTTGTACCCTGACCATGCATGGCATCCTGTGTGACATGCGATCCATAAGCAAATCCAGTTGCGCCGAAACCAGCATCAGCGTCGTTCGAAGCACAAGTTGTACCCTGTCCATGCATGACACCCTTTGTCACATGGGTCCCATAAGCCAATCCAGTTTCATCGAATCCACCATAAGCTTCGTTCGAAGCACAAGTTGTACCCTGTCCATGCATGACACCCTGTGTCACATGGGACCCATAAGCCAATCCAGTTTCATCGAATCCAGCATCAGCGTCGTTCGAAGCACCATTTGTACCCTGTCCATGTATGACACCCTGTGTCACATGGGACCCATAACCCAATCCAGTTTCATCGAATCCAGCATCAGCTTCGTTCGAAGCAAAAGTTGTACCCTGACCATGCATGGCATCCTGTGTGACATGCGACCCATAACCCAATCCAGTTGCATCGAATCCAGCATCCGCGTCGTTTGAAGCACAAGTTGTACCCTGTCCATGCATGACACCCTATTCCACATGGGACCCATAACTCAATCCAGTTGCATCGAATCCAGCATCAGCGTCGTTCGAAGCACAAGTTGTACCCTGTCCATGCATGACATCCTGTGTGACATGCGATCCATAAGCAAATCCAGTTTCATCGAATCCAGCATCAGCGTCGTTCGAAGCACAAGTTGTACTCTGTCCATGCATGACACCCTGTGTCACATGGGACCCATAACCCAATCCAGTTTCATCGAATCCAGCATCAGCGTCGTTCGAAGCACAAGTTGTACTCTGTCCATGCATGACACCCTGTGTCACATGGGACCCATAAGCCAATCCAGTTGCATCGAATCCAGCATCCGCGTCGTTCGAAGCACAAGTTGTACCCTGTCCATGCATGACACCCTATGCCACATGGGACCCATAACCCAATCTAGCTTCAGCGAATCCAGCATCAGCTTCGTTCGAAGCACAAGTTGTACCCTGTCCATGCATGACATCCTGTGTGACATGCGATCCATAAGCCAATCCAGTTTCATCGAATCCAGCATCAGTTTCGTTCGAAGCACAAGTTGTACCCTGTCCATGCATGACACCCTGTGTCACATGGGACCCATAACCCAATCCAGTTGCATCGAATCCAGCATCAGCGTCGTTCGAAGCACAAGTTGTACTCTGTCCATGCATGACACCCTGTGCCACATGGGACCCATAACCCAATCCAGTTTCATCGAATCCAGCATCCGCGTCGTTCGAAGCACAAGTTGTACCCTGTCCATGCATGACACCCTGTGCCACATGGGACCCATAACCCAATCCAGTTGCATCGAATCCAGCATCAGCGTCGTTCGAAGCACAAGTTGTACCCTGTCCATGCATGACATCCTGTGTGACATGCGATCCATAAGCAAATCCAGTTTCATCGAATCCAGCATCAGTTTCGTTCGAAGCTCAAGTTGTACCCTGTCCATGCATGACACCCTGTGCCACATGGGACCCATAACCCAATCCAGTTTCATCGAATCCAGCATCCGCGTCGTTCGAAGCACAAGTTGTACCCTGTCCATGCATGACACCCTGTGCCACATGGACCCATAACCCAATCCAGTTGCATCGAATCCAGCATCAGCGTCGTTCGAAGCACCAGTTGTACCCTGTCCATGCATACACCCTTTGTCACATGAGTCCCATAAGCCAATCCAGTTTCATCGAATCCAGCATAAGCTTCGTTCGAAGCACAAGTTGTACCCTGTCCATGCATGACACCCTGTGCCACATGGGACCCATAACCCAATCCAGTTGCATCGAATCCAGCATCAGCGTCGTTCGAAGCACCAATTGTACCCTGTCCATGCATACACCCTGTGTCACATGGGACCCATAACCCAATCCAGTTTCATCGAATCCAGCATCAGCTTCGTTCGAAGCACAAGTTGTACCCTGTCCATGCATGGCATCCTGTGTGACATGCGATCCATAACCCAATCCAGTTTCATCGAATCCAGCATCCGCGTCGTTCGAAGCACAAGTTGTACCCTGTCCATGCATGACACCCTGTGCCACATGGGACCCATAACCCAATCTAGCTTCAGCGAATCCAGCATCAGCGTCGTTCGAAGCACAAGTTGTACCCTGTCCATGCATGACACCCTGTGTCACATGGGACCCATAACCCAATCCAGTTGCATCGAATCCAGCATCAGCGTCGTTCGAAGCACAAGTTGTACTCTGTCCATGCATGACACCCTGTGTCACATGGGACCCATAAGCCAATCCAGTTGCATCGAATCCAGCATCAGCGTCGTTCGAAGCACCATTTGTACCCTGTCCATGTATGACACCCTGTGTCACATGGGACCCATAACCCAATCCAGTTTCATCGAATCCAGCATCAGCTTCGTTCGAAGCAAAAGTTGTACCCTGACCATGCATGGCATCCTGTGTGACATGCGATCCATAAGCAAATCCAGTTGCGCCGAAACCAGCATCAGCGTCGTTCGAAGCACAAGTTGTACCCTGTCCATGCATGACACCCTTTGTCACATGGGTCCCATAAGCCAATCCAGTTTCATCGAATCCACCATAAGCTTCGTTCGAAGCACAAGTTGTACCCTGTCCATGTATGACACCCTGTGTCACATGGGACCCATAAGCCAATCCAGTTGCATCGAATCCAGCATCAGCGTCGTTCGAAGCACCATTTGTACCCTGTCCATGTATGACACCCTGTGTCACATGGGACCCATAACCCAATCCAGTTTCATCGAATCCAGCATCAGCTTCGTTCGAAGCAAAAGTTGTACCCTGACCATGCATGGCATCCTGTGTGACATGCGACCCATAACCCAATCCAGTTGCATCGAATCCAGCATCCGCGTCGTTTGAAGCACAAGTTGTACCCTGTCCATGCATGACATCCTATTCCACATGGGACCCATAACTCAATCCAGTTGCATCGAATCCAGCATCAGCGTCGTTCGAAGCACAAGTTGTACCCTGTCCATGCATGACATCCTGTGTGACATGCGATCCATAAGCAAATCATGTTTCATCGAATCCAGCATCAGCGTCGTTCGAAGCACAAGTTGTACTCTGTCCATGCATGACACCCTGTGTCACATGGGACCCATAACCCAATCCAGTTGCATCGAATCCAGCACCAGCGTCGTTCGAAGCACAAGTTGTACTCTGTCCATGCATGACACCCTGTGTCACATGGGACCCATAAGCCAATCCAGTTGCATCGAATCCAGCATCCGCGTCGTTCCAAGCACAAGTTGTACCCTGTCCATGCATGATACCCTATGCCACATGGGACCCATAACCCAATCTAGCTTCAGCGAATCCAGCATCAGCTTCGATCGAAGCACAAGTTGTACCCTGTCCATGCATGACATCCTGTGTGACATGCGATCCATAAGCCAATCCAGTTTCATCGAATCCAGCATCAGTTTCGTACGAAGCACAAGTTGTACCCTGTCCATGCATGACACCCTGTGTCACATGGGACCCATAACCCAATCCAGTTGCATCGAATCCAGCACCAGCGTCGTTCGAAGCACAAGTTGTACTCTGTCCATGCATGACACCCTGTGTCACATGGGACCCATAAGCCAATCCAGTTGCATCGAATCCAGCATCAGCGTCGTTCGAAGCACCAGTTGTACCCTGTCCATGTATGACACCATGTGTCACATGGGACCCATAACCCAATCCAGTTTCATCGAATCCAGCATCAGCTTCGTTCGAAGCAAAAGTTGTACCCTGACCATGCATGGCATCCTGTGTGACATGCGATCCATAAGCAAATCCAGTTGCGCCGAAACCAGCATCAGCGTCGTTCGAAGCACAAGTTGTACCCTGTCCATGCATGACACCCTTTGTCACATGGGTCCCATAAGCCAATCCAGTTTCATCGAATCCAGCATAAGCTTCGTTTGAAGCACAAGTTGTACCCTGTCCATGCATGACACCCTATTCCACATGGGACCCATAACTCAATCCAGTTGCATCGAATCCAGCATCAGCGTCGTTCGAAGCACAAGTTGTACCCTGTCCATGCATGACATCCTATGCCACATGGGACCCATAACCCAATCTAGCTTCAGCGAATCCAGCATCAGCTTCGATCGAAGCACAAGTTGTACCCTGTCCATGCATGACATCCTGTGTGACATGCGATCCATAAGCCAATCCAGTTTCATCGAATCCAGCATCAGTTTCGTACGAAGCACAAGTTGTACCCTGTCCATGCATGACACCCTGTGTCACATGGGACCCATAACCCAATCCAGTTGCATCGAATCCAGCATCAGCGTCGTTCGAAGCACAAGTTGTACTCTGTCCATGCATGACACCCTGTGTCACATGGGACCCATAAGCCAATCCAGTTGCATCGAATCCAGCATCAGCGTCGTTCGAAGCACCAGTTGTACCCTGTCCATGTATGACACCCTGTGTCACATGGGACCCATAACCCAATCCAGTTTCATCGAATCCAGCATCAGCTTCGTTCGAAGCAAAAGTTGTACCCTGACCATGCATGGCATCCTGTGTGACATGCGATCCATAAGCAAATCCAGTTGCGCCGAAACCAGCATCAGCGTCGTTCGAAGCACAAGTTGTACCCTGTCCATGCATGACACCCTTTGTCACATGGGTCCCATAAGCCAATCCAGTTTCATCGAATCCAGCATAAGCTTCGTTCGAAGCACAAGTTGTACCCTGTCCATGCATGACACCCTTTGTCACATGGGTCCCATAAGCCAATCCAGTTTCATCGAATCCAGCATAAGCTTCGTTCGAAGCACAAGTTGTACCCTGTCCATGCATGACACCCTGTGCCACATGGGACCCATAACCCAATCCAGTTTCATCGAATCCAGCATCAGCTTCGTTCGAAGCACAAGTTGTACACTGACCATGCATGGCATCCTGTGTGACATGCGATCCATAACCCAATCCAGTTGCATCGAATCCAGCATCCGCGTCGTTCCAAGCACAAGTTGTACCCTGTCCATGCATGACACCCTATGCCACATGGGACCCATAACCCAATCTAGCTTCAGCGAATCCAGCATCAGCTTCGATCGAAGCACAAGTTGTACCCTGTCCATGCATGACATCCTGTGTGACATGCGATCCATAAGCCAATCCAGTTTCATCGAATCCAGCATCAGTTTCGTTCGAAGCACAAGTTGTACCCTGTCCATGCATGACACCCTGTGTCACATGGGACCCATAACCCAATCCAGTTGCATCGAATCCAGCATCAGCGTCGTTCGAAGCACAAGTTGTACTCTGTCCATGCATGACACCCTGTGTCACATGGGACCCATAAGCCAATCCAGTTGCATCGAATCCAGCATCAGCGTCGTTCGAAGCACCAGTTGTACCCTGTCCATGTATGACACCATGTGTCACATGGGACCCATAACCCAATCCAGTTTCATCGAATCCAGCATCAGCTTCGTTCGAAGCAAAAGTTGTACCCTGACCATGCATGGCATCCTGTGTGACATGCGATCCATAAGCAAATCCAGTTGCGCCGAAACCAGCATCAGCGTCGTTCGAAGCACAAGTTGTACCCTGTCCATGCATGACACCCTTTGTCACATGGGTCCCATAAGCCAATCCAGTTTCATCGAATCCAGCATAAGCTTCGTTCGAAGCACAAGTTGTACCCTGTCCATGCATGACACCCTGTGCCACATGGGACCCATAACCCAATCCAGTTTCATCGAATCCAGCATCCGCGTCGTTTGAAGCACAAAATGTACCCTGTCCATGCATGACACCCTATGCTACATGCGACCCATAACCCAATCCAGTTGCATCGAATCCAGCATCCGCGTCGTTTGAAGCACAAGTTGTACCCTGTCCATGCATGACACCCTATTCCACATGGGACCCATAACCCAATCCAGTTGCATCGAATCCAGCATCAGCGTCGTTCGAAGCACAAGTTGTACCCTGTCCATGCATGACATCCTGTGTGACATGCGATCCATAAGCAAATCCAGTTTCATCGAATCCAGCATCAGTTTCGTTCGAAGCTCAAGTTGTACCCTGTCCATGCATGACACCCTGTGCCACATGGGACCCATAACCCAATCCAGTTTCATCGAATCCAGCATCCGCGTCGTTCGAAGCACAAGTTGTACACTGTCCATGCATGACACCCTATGCCACATGGGACCCATAACCCAATCTAGCTTCAGCGAATCCAGCATCAGCTTCGATCGAAGCACAAGTTGTACCCTGTCCATGCATGACATCCTGTGTGACATGCGATCCATAAGCAAATCCAGTTTCGCCGAATTCAGCATCAGTTTCGTTCGAAGCTCAAGTTGTACCCTGTCCATGCATGACACCCTGTGCCACATGGGACCCATAACCCAATCCAGTTTCATCGAATCCAGCATCAGCGTCGTTCGAAGCACAAGTTGTACCCTGTCCATGCATGACACCCTGTGCCACATGGGACCCATAACCCAATCCAGTTGCATCGAATCCAGCATCAGCGTCGTTCGAAGCACAAGTTGTACCCTGTCCATGCATGACATCCTGTGTGACATGCGATCCATAAGCAAATCCAGTTTCATCGAATCCAGCATCAGTTTCGTTCGAAGCTCAAGTTGTACCCTGTCCATGCATGACACCCTGTGCCACATGGGACCCATAACCCAATCCAGTTTCATCGAATCCAGCATCAGCGTCGTTCGAAGCACAAGTTGTACCCTGTCCATGCATGACACCCTGTGTCACATGGGACCCATAAGCCAATCCAGTTGCATCGAATCCAGCATCAGCGTCGTTCGAAGCACCAGTTGTACCCTGTCCATGTATGACACCCTGTGTCACATGGGACCCATAACCCAATCCAGTTTCATCGAATCCAGCATCAGCTTCGTTCGAAGCAAAAGTTGTACCCTGACCATGCATGGCATCCTGTGTGACATGCGATCCATAAGCAAATCCAGTTGCGCCGAAACCAGCATCAGCGTCGTTCGAAGCACAAGTTGTACCCTGTCCATGCATGACACCCTTTGTCACATGGGTCCCATAAGCCAATCCAGTTTCATCGAATCCAGCATAAGCTTCGTTCGAAGCACAAGTTGTACCCTGTCCATGCATGACACCCTTTGTCACATGGGTCCCATAAGCCAATCCAGTTTCATCGAATCCAGCATAAGCTTCGTTCGAAGCACAAGTTGTACCCTGTCCATGCATGACACCCTGTGCCACATGGGACCCATAACCCAATCCAGTTTCATCGAATCCAGCATCAGCTTCGTTCGAAGCACAAGTTGTACCCTGACCATGCATGGCATCCTGTGTGACATGCGATCCATAACCCAATCCAGTTGCATCGAATCCAGCATCCGCGTCGTTCCAAGCACAAGTTGTACCCTGTCCATGCATGACACCCTATGCCACATGGGACCCATAACCCAATCTAGCTTCAGCGAATCCAGCATCAGCTTCGATCGAAGCACAAGTTGTACCCTGTCCATGCATGACATCCTGTGTGACATGCGATCCATAAGCCAATCCAGTTTCATCGAATCCAGCATCAGTTTCGTACGAAGCACAAGTTGTACCCTGTCCATGCATGACACCCTGTGTCACATGGGACCCATAACCCAATCCAGTTGCATCGAATCCAGCATCAGCGTCGTTCGAAGCACAAGTTGTACTCTGTCCATGCATGACACCCTGTGTCACATGGGACCCATAAGCCAATCCAGTTGCATCGAATCCAGCATCAGCGTCGTTCGAAGCACCAGTTGTACCCTGTCCATGTATGACACCCTGTGTCACATGGGACCCATAACCCAATCCAGTTTCATCGAATCCAGCATCAGCTTCGTTCGAAGCAAAAGTTGTACCCTGACCATGCATGGCATCCTGTGTGACATGCGATCCATAAGCAAATCCAGTTGCGCCGAAACCAGCATCAGCGTCGTTCGAAGCACAAGTTGTACCCTGTCCATGCATGACACCCTGTGTCACATGGGTCCCATAAGCCAATCCAGTTTCATCGAATCCAGCATCAGTTGCGTTGGAAGCTCAAGTTGTACCCTGTCCATGCATGACACCCTGTGCCACATGGGACCCATAACCCAATCCAGTTTCATCGAATCCAGCATCCGCGTCGTTCCAAGCACAAGTTGTACCCTGTCCATGCATGACACCCTATGCCACATGGGACCCATAACCCAATCTAGCTTCAGCGAATCCAGCATCAGCTTCGATCGAAGCACAAGTTGTACCCTGTCCATGCATGACATCCTGTGTGACATGCGATCCATAAGCAAATCCAGTTTCGCCGAATTCAGCATCAGTTTCGTTCGAAGCTCAAGTTGTACCCTGTCCATGCATGACACCCTGTGCCACATGGGACCCATAACCCAATCCAGTTTCATCGAATCCAGCATCCGCGTCGTTCGAAGCACAAGTTGTACCCTGTCCATGCATGACACCCTGTGCCACATGGGACCCATAACCCAATCCAGTTGCATCGAATCCAGCATCAGCGTCGTTCGAAGCACAAGTTGTACCCTGTCCATGCATGACATCCTGTGTGACATGCGATCCATAAGCAAATCCAGTTTCATCGAATCCAGCATCAGTTTCGTTCGAAGCTCAAGTTGTACCCTGTCCATGCATGACACCCTGTGCCACATGGGACCCATAACCCAATCCAGTTTCATCGAATCCAGCATCAGCGTCGTTCGAAGCACAAGTTGTACCCTGTCCATGCATGACACCCTGTGTCACATGGGACCCATAACCCAATCCAGTTTCATCGAATCCAGCATCAGCGTCGTTCGAAGCACCATTTGTACCCTGTCCATGTATGACACCCTGTGTCACACGGGACCCATAACCCAATCCAGTTTCATCGAATCCAGCATCAGCTTCGTTCGAAGCAAAAGTTGTACCCTGACCATGCATGGCATCCTGTGTGACATGCGATCCATAAGCAAATCCAGTTGCGCCGAAACCAGCATCAGCGTCGTTCGAAGCACAAGTTGTACCCTGTCCATGCATGACACCCTTTGTCACATGGGTCCCATAAGCCAATCCAGTTTCATCGAATCCAGCATAAGCTTCGTTCGAAGCACAAGTTGTACCCTGTCCATGCATGACACCCTTTGTCACATGGGTCCCATAAGCCAATCCAGTTTCATCGAATCCAGCATAAGCTTCGTTCGAAGCACAAGTTGTACCCTGTCCATGCATGACACCCTGTGCCACATGGGACCCATAACCCAATCCAGTTTCATCGAATCCAGCATCAGCTTCGTTCGAAGCACAAGTTGTACACTGACCATGCATGGCATCCTGTGTGACATGCGATCCATAACCCAATCCAGTTGCATCGAATCCAGCATCCGCGTCGTTCCAAGCACAAGTTGTACCCTGTCCATGCATGACACCCTATGCCACATGGGACCCATAACCCAATCTAGCTTCAGCGAATCCAGCATCAGCTTCGATCGAAGCACAAGTTGTACCCTGTCCATGCATGACATCCTGTGTGACATGCGATCCATAAGCCAATCCAGTTTCATCGAATCCAGCATCAGTTTCGTTCGAAGCACAAGTTGTACCCTGTCCATGCATGACACCCTGTGTCACATGGGACCCATAACCCAATCCAGTTGCATCGAATCCAGCATCAGCGTCGTTCGAAGCACAAGTTGTACTCTGTCCATGCATGACACCCTGTGTCACATGGGACCCATAAGCCAATCCAGTTGCATCGAATCCAGCATCAGCGTCGTTCGAAGCACCAGTTGTACCCTGTCCATGTATGACACCCTGTGTCACATGGGACCCATAACCCAATCCAGTTTCATCGAATCCAGCATCAGCTTCGTTCGAAGCAAAAGTTGTACCCTGACCATGCATGGCATCCTGTGTGACATGCGATCCATAAGCAAATCCAGTTGCGCCGAAACCAGCATCAGCGTCGTTCGAAGCACAAGTTGTACCCTGTCCATGCATGACACCCTTTGTCACATGGGTCCCATAAGCCAATCCAGTTTCATCGAATCCAGCATAAGCTTCGTTCGAAGCACAAGTTGTACCCTGTCCATGCATGACACCCTGTGCCACATGGGACCCATAACCCAATCCAGTTTCATCGAATCCAGCATCCGCGTCGTTTGAAGCACAAAATGTACCCTGTCCATGCATGACACCCTATGCCACATGCGACCCATAACCCAATCCAGTTGCATCGAATCCAGCATCCGCGTCGTTTGAAGCACAAGTTGTACCCTGTCCATGCATGACACCCTATTCCACATGGGACCCATAACCCAATCCAGTTGCATCGAATCCAGCATCAGCGTCGTTCGAAGCACAAGTTGTACCCTGTCCATGCATGACATCCTGTGTGACATGCGATCCATAAGCAAATCCAGTTTCATCGAATCCAGCATCAGTTTCGTTCGAAGCTCAAGTTGTACCCTGTCCATGCATGACACCCTGTGCCACATGGGACCCATAACCCAATCCAGTTTCATCGAATCCAGCATCCGCGTCGTTCCAAGCACAAGTTGTACACTGTCCATGCATGACACCCTATGCCACATGGGACCCATAACCCAATCTAGCTTCAGCGAATCCAGCATCAGCTTCGATCGAAGCACAAGTTGTACCCTGTCCATGCATGACATCCTGTGTGACATGCGATCCATAAGCAAATCCAGTTTCGCCGAATTCAGCATCAGTTTCGTTCGAAGCTCAAGTTGTACCCTGTCCATGCATGACACCCTGTGCCACATGGGACCCATAACCCAATCCAGTTTCATCGAATCCAGCATCAGCGTCGTTCGAAGCACAAGTTGTACCCTGTCCATGCATGACACCCTGTGCCACATGGGACCCATAACCCAATCCAGTTGCATCGAATCCAGCATCAGCGTCGTTCGAAGCACAAGTTGTACCCTGTCCATGCATGACATCCTGTGTGACATGCGATCCATAAGCAAATCCAGTTTCATCGAATCCAGCATCAGTTTCGTTCGAAGCTCAAGTTGTACCCTGTCCATGCATGACACCCTGTGCCACATGGGACCCATAACCCAATCCAGTTTCATCGAATCCAGCATCAGCGTCGTTCCAAGCACAAGTTGTACCCTGTCCATGCATGACACCCTGTGCCACATGGGACCCATAACCCAATCCAGTTGCATCGAATCCAGCATCAGCGTCGTTCGAAGCACCAGTTGTACCCTGTCCATGTATGACACCCTGTGTCACATGGGACCCATAACCCAATCCAGTTTCATCGAATCCAGCATCAGCTTCGTTCGAAGCAAAAGTTGTACCCTGACCATGCATGGCATCCTGTGTGACATGCGATCCATAAGCAAATCCAGTTGCGCCGAAACCAGCATCAGCGTCGTTCGAAGCACAAGTTGTACCCTGTCCATGCATGACACCCTTTGTCACATGGGTCCCATAAGCCAATCCAGTTTCATCGAATCCAGCATAAGCTTCGTTCGAAGCACAAGTTGTACCCTGTCCATGCATGACACCCTTTGTCACATGGGTCCCATAAGCCAATCCAGTTTCATCGAATCCAGCATAAGCTTCGTTCGAAGCACAAGTTGTACCCTGTCCATGCATGACACCCTGTGCCACATGGGACCCATAACCCAATCCAGTTTCATCGAATCCAGCATCAGCTTCGTTCGAAGCACAAGTTGTACACTGACCATGCATGGCATCCTGTGTGACATGCGATCCATAACCCAATCCAGTTGCATCGAATCCAGCATCCGCGTCGTTCCAAGCACAAGTTGTACCCTGTCCATGCATGACACCCTATGCCACATGGGACCCATAACCCAATCTAGCTTCAGCGAATCCAGCATCAGCTTCGATCGAAGCACAAGTTGTACCCTGTCCATGCATGACATCCTGTGTGACATGCGATCCATAAGCCAATCCAGTTTCATCGAATCCAGCATCAGTTTCGTTCGAAGCACAAGTTGTACCCTGTCCATGCATGACACCCTGTGTCACATGGGACCCATAACCCAATCCAGTTGCATCGAATCCAGCATCAGCGTCGTTCGAAGCACAAGTTGTACTCTGTCCATGCATGACACCCTGTGTCACATGGGACCCATAAGCCAATCCAGTTGCATCGAATCCAGCATCAGCGTCGTTCGAAGCACCAGTTGTACCCTGTCCATGTATGACACCCTGTGTCACATGGGACCCATAACCCAATCCAGTTTCATCGAATCCAGCATCAGCTTCGTTCGAAGCAAAAGTTGTACCCTGACCATGCATGGCATCCTGTGTGACATGCGATCCATAAGCAAATCCAGTTGCGCCGAAACCAGCATCAGCGTCGTTCGAAGCACAAGTTGTACCCTGTCCATGCATGACACCCTTTGTCACATGGGTCCCATAAGCCAATCCAGTTTCATCGAATCCAGCATAAGCTTCGTTCGAAGCACAAGTTGTACCCTGTCCATGCATGACACCCTGTGCCACATGGGACCCATAACCCAATCCAGTTTCATCGAATCCAGCATCCGCGTCGTTTGAAGCACAAAATGTACCCTGTCCATGCATGACACCCTATGCCACATGCGACCCATAACCCAATCCAGTTGCATCGAATCCAGCATCCGCGTCGTTTGAAGCACAAGTTGTACCCTGTCCATGCATGACACCCTATTCCACATGGGACCCATAACCCAATCCAGTTGCATCGAATCCAGCATCAGCGTCGTTCGAAGCACAAGTTGTACCCTGTCCATGCATGACATCCTGTGTGACATGCGATCCATAAGCAAATCCAGTTTCATCGAATCCAGCATCAGTTTCGTTCGAAGCTCAAGTTGTACCCTGTCCATGCATGACACCCTGTGCCACATGGGACCCATAACCCAATCCAGTTTCATCGAATCCAGCATCCGCGTCGTTCCAAGCACAAGTTGTACCCTGTCCATGCATGACACCCTATGCCACATGGGACCCATAACCCAATCTAGCTTCAGCGAATCCAGCATCAGCTTCGATCGAAGCACAAGTTGTACCCTGTCCATGCATGACATCCTGTGTGACATGCGATCCATAAGCAAATCCAGTTTCGCCGAAACCAGCATCAGCTTCGTTCGAAGCACAAGTTGTACCCTGTCCATGCATGACACCCTGTGCCACATGGGACCCATAACCCAATCCAGTTTCATCGAATCCAGCATCAGCGTCGTTCGAAGCACAAGTTGTACCCTGTCCATGCATGACACCCTGTGCCACATGGGACCCATAACCCAATCCAGTTGCATCGAATCCAGCATCAGCGTCGTTCGAAGCACCAGTTGTACCCTGTCCATGTATGACACCCTGTGTCACATGGGACCCATAACCCAATCCAGTTTCATCGAATCCAGCATCAGCTTCGTTCGAAGCAAAAGTTGTACCCTGACCATGCATGGCATCCTGTGTGACATGCGATCCATAAGCAAATCCAGTTGCGCCGAAACCAGCATCAGCGTCGTTCGAAGCACAAGTTGTACCCTGTCCATGCATGACACCCTTTGTCACATGGGTCCCATAAGCCAATCCAGTTTCATCGAATCCAGCATAAGCTTCGTTCGAAGCACAAGTTGTACCCTGTCCATGCATGACACCCTTTGTCACATGGGTCCCATAAGCCAATCCAGTTTCATCGAATCCAGCATAAGCTTCGTTCGAAGCACAAGTTGTACCCTGTCCATGCATGACACCCTGTGCCACATGGGACCCATAACCCAATCCAGTTTCATCGAATCCAGCATCAGCTTCGTTCGAAGCACAAGTTGTACCCTGACCATGCATGGCATCCTGTGTGACATGCGATCCATAACCCAATCCAGTTGCATCGAATCCAGCATCCGCGTCGTTCCAAGCACAAGTTGTACCCTGTCCATGCATGACACCCTATGCCACATGGGACCCATAACCCAATCTAGCTTCAGCGAATCCAGCATCAGCTTCGTTCGAAGCACAAGTTGTACCCTGTCCATGCATGACACCCTATGCCACATGGGACCCATAACCCAATCTAGCTTCAGCGAATCCAGCATCAGCTTCGTTCGAAGCACAAGTTGTACCCTGTCCATGCATGACACCCTGTGCCACATGGGACCCATAACCCAATCCAGTTTCATCGAATCCAGCATCCGCGTCGTTCCAAGCACAAGTTGTACCCTGTCCATGCATGACACCCTGTGCCACATGGGACCCATAACCCAATCCAGTTGCATCGAATCCAGCATCAGCGTCGTTCGAAGCACAAGTTGTACCCTGTCCATGCATGACATCCTGTGTGACATGCGATCCATAAGCAAATCCAGTTTCATCGAATCCAGCATCAGTTTCGTTCGAAGCTCAAGTTGTACCCTGTCCATGCATGACACCCTGTGCCACATGGGACCCATAACCCAATCCAGTTTCATCGA
This sequence comes from Drosophila emarginata, assembly GCA_037075365.1. Lineage (NCBI taxonomy): Eukaryota > Metazoa > Arthropoda > Insecta > Diptera > Drosophilidae > Drosophila > Drosophila emarginata. Next base: position 675,377 of record JBAMCD010000092.1, on the reverse strand, counting down.
ATCCAGCATCAGCGTCGTTCGAAGCACAAGTTGTACCCTGTCCATGCATGACACCCTGTGCCACATGGGACCCATAACCCAATCCAGTTGCATCGAATCCAGCATCAGCGTCGTTCGAAGCACAAGTTGTACCCTGTCCATGTATGACACCCTGTGTCACATGGGACCCATAACCCAATCCAGTTTCATCGAATCCAGCATCAGCTTCGTTCGAAGCAAAAGTTGTACCCTGACCATGCATGGCATCCTGTGTGACATGCGATCCATAAGCAAATCCAGTTGCGCCGAAACCAGCATCAGCGTCGTTCGAAGCACAAGTTGTACCCTGTCCATGCATGACACCCTTTGTCACATGGGTCCCATAAGCCAATCCAGTTTCATCGAATCCAGCATAAGCTTCGTTCGAAGCACAAGTTGTACCCTGTCCATGCATGACACCCTTTGTCACATGGGTCCCATAAGCCAATCCAGTTTCATCGAATCCAGCATAAGCTTCGTTCGAAGCACAAGTTGTACCCTGTCCATGCATGACACCCTGTGCCACATGGGACCCATAACCCAATCCAGTTTCATCGAATCCAGCATCAGCTTCGTTCGAAGCACAAGTTGTACACTGACCATGCATGGCATCCTGTGTGACATGCGATCCATAACCCAATCCAGTTGCATCGAATCCAGCATCCGCGTCGTTCCAAGCACAAGTTGTACCCTGTCCATGCATGACACCCTATGCCACATGGGACCCATAACCCAATCTAGCTTCAGCGAATCCAGCATCAGCTTCGATCGAAGCACAAGTTGTACCCTGTCCATGCATGACATCCTGTGTGACATGCGATCCATAAGCCAATCCAGTTTCATCGAATCCAGCATCAGTTTCGTTCGAAGCACAAGTTGTACCCTGTCCATGCATGACACCCTGTGTCACATGGGACCCATAACCCAATCCAGTTGCATCGAATCCAGCACCAGCGTCGTTCGAAGCACAAGTTGTACTCTGTCCATGCATGACACCCTGTGTCACATGGGACCCATAAGCCAATCCAGTTGCATCGAATCCAGCATCAGCGTCGTTCGAAGCACCAGTTGTACCCTGTCCATGTATGACACCCTGTGTCACATGGGACCCATAACCCAATCCAGTTTCATCGAATCCAGCATCAGCTTCGTTCGAAGCAAAAGTTGTACCCTGACCATGCATGGCATCCTGTGTGACATGCGATCCATAAGCAAATCCAGTTGCGCCGAAACCAGCATCAGCGTCGTTCGAAGCACAAGTTGTACCCTGTCCATGCATGACACCCTTTGTCACATGAGTCCCATAAGCCAATCCAGTTTCATCGAATCCAGCATAAGCTTCGTTCGAAGCACAAGTTGTACCCTGTCCATGCATGACACCCTGTGCCACATGGGACCCATAACCCAATCCAGTTTCATCGAATCCAGCATCCGCGTCGTTTGAAGCACAAAATGTACCCTGTCCATGCATGACACCCTATGCTACATGCGACCCATAACCCAATCCAGTTGCATCGAATCCAGCATCCGCGTCGTTTGAAGCACAAGTTGTACCCTGTCCATGCATGACACCCTATTCCACATGGGACCCATAACCCAATCCAGTTGCATCGAATCCAGCATCAGCGTCGTTCGAAGCACAAGTTGTACCCTGTCCATGCATGACATCCTGTGTGACATGCGATCCATAAGCAAATCCAGTTTCATCGAATCCAGCATCAGTTTCGTTCGAAGCTCAAGTTGTACCCTGTCCATGCATGACACCCTGTGCCACATGGGACCCATAACCCAATCCAGTTTCATCGAATCCAGCATCCGCGTCGTTCCAAGCACAAGTTGTACACTGTCCATGCATGACACCCTATGCCACATGGGACCCATAACCCAATCTAGCTTCAGCGAATCCAGCATCAGCTTCGATCGAAGCACAAGTTGTACCCTGTCCATGCATGACATCCAGTGTGACATGCGATCCATAAGCAAATCCAGTTTCGCCGAATTCAGCATCAGTTTCGTTCGAAGCTCAAGTTGTACCCTGTCCATGCATGACACCCTGTGCCACATGGGACCCATAACCCAATCCAGTTTCATCGAATCCAGCATCCGCGTCGTTCCAAGCACAAGTTGTACCCTGTCCATGCATGACACCCTGTGCCACATGGGACCCATAACCCAATCCAGTTGCATCGAATCCAGCATCAGCGTCGTTCGAAGCACAAGTTGTACCCTGTCCATGCATGACATCCTGTGTGACATGCGATCCATAAGCAAATCCAGTTTCATCGAATCCAGCATCAGTTTCGTTCGAAGCTCAAGTTGTACCCTGTCCATGCATGACACCCTGTGCCACATGGGACCCATAACCCAATCCAGTTTCATCGAATCCAGCATCCGCGTCGTTCCAAGCACAAGTTGTACCCTGTCCATGCATGACACCCTGTGCCACATGGGACCCATAACCCAATCCAGTTGCATCGAATCCAGCATCAGCGTCGTTCGAAGCACCAGTTGTACCCTGTCCATGTATGACACCATGTGTCACATGGGACCCATAACCCAATCCAGTTTCATCGAATCCAGCATCAGCTTCGTTCGAAGCAAAAGTTGTACCCTGACCATGCATGGCATCCTGTGTGACATGCGATCCATAAGCAAATCCAGTTGCGCCGAAACCAGCATCAGCGTCGTTCGAAGCACAAGTTGTACCCTGTCCATGCATGACACCCTTTGTCACATGGGTCCCATAAGCCAATCCAGTTTCATCGAATCCAGCATAAGCTTCGTTCGAAGCACAAGTTGTACCCTGTCCATGCATGACACCCTTTGTCACATGGGTCCCATAAGCCAATCCAGTTTCATCGAATCCAGCATAAGCTTCGTTCGAAGCACAAGTTGTACCCTGTCCATGCATGACACCCTGTGCCACATGGGACCCATAACCCAATCCAGTTTCATCGAATCCAGCATCAGCTTCGTTCGAAGCACAAGTTGTACACTGACCATGCATGGCATCCTGTGTGACATGCGATCCATAACCCAATCCAGTTGCATCGAATCCAGCATCCGCGTCGTTCCAAGCACAAGTTGTACCCTGTCCATGCATGACACCCTATGCCACATGGGACCCATAACCCAATCTAGCTTCAGCGAATCCAGCATCAGCTTCGATCGAAGCACAAGTTGTACCCTGTCCATGCATGACACCCTATGCCACATGGGACCCATAACCCAATCTAGCTTCAGCGAATCCAGCATCAGTTTCGTACGAAGCACAAGTTGTACCCTGTCCATGCATGACACCCTGTGTCACATGGGACCCATAACCCAATCCAGTTGCATCGAATCCAGCATCAGCGTCGTTCGAAGCACAAGTTGTACTCTGTCCATGCATGACACCCTGTGTCACATGGGACCCATAACCCAATCCAGTTTCATCGAATCCAGCATCCGCGTCGTTCCAAGCACAAGTTGTACACTGTCCATGCATGACACCCTATGCCACATGGGACCCATAACCCAATCTAGCTTCAGCGAATCCAGCATCAGCTTCGATCGAAGCACAAGTTGTACCCTGTCCATGCATGACATCCTGTGTGACATGCGATCCATAAGCAAATCCAGTTTCGCCGAATTCAGCATCAGTTTCGTTCGAAGCTCAAGTTGTACCCTGTCCATGCATGACACCCTGTGCCACATGGGACCCATAACCCAATCCAGTTTCATCGAATCCAGCATCCGCGTCGTTCCAAGCACAAGTTGTACCCTGTCCATGCATGACACCCTGTGCCACATGGGACCCATAACCCAATCCAGTTGCATCGAATCCAGCATCAGCGTCGTTCGAAGCACAAGTTGTACCCTGTCCATGCATGACATCCTGTGTGACATGCGATCCATAAGCAAATCCAGTTTCATCGAATCCAGCATCAGTTTCGTTCGAAGCTCAAGTTGTACCCTGTCCATGCATGACACCCTGTGCCACATGGGACCCATAACCCAATCCAGTTTCATCGAATCCAGCATCAGCGTCGTTCGAAGCACAAGTTGTACCCTGTCCATGCATGACACCCTGTGCCACATGGGACCCATAACCCAATCCAGTTTCATCGAATCCAGCATCAGCTTCGTTCGAAGCACAAGTTGTACCCTGACCATGCATGACATCCTGTGTGACATGCGATCCATAAGCAAATCCAGTTGCGCCGAAACCAGCATCAGCGTCGTTCGAAGCACAAGTTGTACCCTGTCCATGCATGACACCCTTTGTCAAATGAGTCCCACAAGCCAATCCAGTTTCATCGAATCCAGCATAAGCTTCGTTCGAAGCACAAGTTGTACCCTGTCCATGCATGACACCCTGTGCCACATGGGACCCATAACCCAATCCAGTTGCATCGAATCCAGCATCAGCGTCGTTCGAAGCACAAGTTGTACTCTGTCCATGCATGACACCCTGTGTCACATGGGACCCATAAGCCAATCCAGTTGCATCGAATCCAGCATCAGCGTCGTTCGAAGCACCAGTTGTACCCTGTCCATGTATGACACCCTGTGTCACATGGGACCCATAACCCAATCCAGTTTCATCGAATCCAGCATCAGCTTCGTTCGAAGCAAAAGTTGTACCCTGACCATGCATGGCATCCTGTGTGACATGCGATCCATAACCCAATCCAGTTGCATCGAATCCAGCATCCGCGTCGTTCCAAGCACAAGTTGTACCCTGTCCATGCATGACACCCTATGCCACATGGGAACCATAACCCAATCTAGCTTCAGCGAATCCAGCATCAGCTTCGATCGAAGCACAAGTTGTACCCTGTCCATGCATGACATCCTGTGTGACATGCGATCCATAAGCCAATCCAGTTTCATCGAATCCAGCATCAGTTTCGTACGAAGCACAAGTTGTACCCTGTCCATGCATGACACCCTGTGTCACATGGGACCCATAACCCAATCCAGTTGCATCGAATCCAGCATCAGCGTCGTTCGAAGCACAAGTTGTACTCTGTCCATGCATGACACCCTGTGTCACATGGGACCCATAAGCCAATCCAGTTGCATCGAATCCAGCATCAGCGTCGTTCGAAGCACCAGTTGTACCCTGTCCATGTATGACACCCTGTGTCACATGGGACCCATAACCCAATCCAGTTTCATCGAATCCAGCATCAGCTTCGTTCGAAGCAAAAGTTGTACCCTGACCATGCATGGCATCCTGTGTGACATGCGATCCATAAGCAAATCCAGTTGCGCCGAAACCAGCATCAGCGTCGTTCGAAGCACAAGTTGTACCCTGTCCATGCATGACACCCTTTGTCACATGGGTCCCATAAGCCAATCCAGTTTCATCGAATCCAGCATAAGCTTCGTTCGAAGCACAAGTTGTACCCTGTCCATGCATGACACCCTGTGCCACATGGGACCCATAACCCAATCCAGTTTCATCGAATCCAGCATCCGCGTCGTTTGAAGCACAAAATGTACCCTGTCCATGCATGACACCCTATGCTACATGCGACCCATAACCCAATCCAGTTGCATCGAATCCAGCATCCGCGTCGTTTGAAGCACAAGTTGTACCCTGTCCATGCATGACACCCTATTCCACATGGGACCCATAACCCAATCCAGTTGCATCGAATCCAGCATCAGCGTCGTTCGAAGCACAAGTTGTACCCTGTCCATGCATGACATCCTGTGTGACATGCGATCCATAAGCAAATCCAGTTTCATCGAATCCAGCATCAGTTTCGTTCGAAGCTCAAGTTGTACCCTGTCCATGCATGACACCCTGTGCCACATGGGACCCATAACCCAATCCAGTTTCATCGAATCCAGCATCCGCGTCGTTCCAAGCACAAGTTGTACACTGTCCATGCATGACACCCTATGCCACATGGGACCCATAACCCAATCTAGCTTCAGCGAATCCAGCATCAGCTTCGATCGAAGCACAAGTTGTACCCTGTCCATGCATGACATCCTGTGTGACATGCGATCCATAAGCAAATCCAGTTTCGCCGAATTCAGCATCAGCTTCGTTCGAAGCTCAAGTTGTACCCTGTCCATGCATGACACCCTGTGCCACATGGGACCCATAACCCAATCCAGTTTCATCGAATCCAGCATCAGCGTCGTTCGAAGCACAAGTTGTACCCTGTCCATGCATGACACCCTGTGCCACATGGGACCCATAACCCAATCCAGTTGCATCGAATCCAGCATCAGCGTCGTTCGAAGCACAAGTTGTACCCTGTCCATGCATGACATCCTGTGTGACATGCGATCCATAAGCAAATCCAGTTTCATCGAATCCAGCATCAGTTTCGTTCGAAGCTCAAGTTGTACCCTGTCCATGCATGACACCCTGTGCCACATGGGACCCATAACCCAATCCAGTTTCATCGAATCCAGCATCAGCGTCGTTCGAAGCACAAGTTGTACCCTGTCCATGCATGACACCCTGTGTCACATGGGACCCATAAGCCAATCCAGTTGCATCGAATCCAGCATCAGCGTCGTTCGAAGCACCAGTTGTACCCTGTCCATGTATGACACCCTGTGTCACATGGGACCCATAACCCAATCCAGTTTCATCGAATCCAGCATCAGCTTCGTTCGAAGCAAAAGTTGTACCCTGACCATGCATGGCATCCTGTGTGACATGCGATCCATAAGCAAATCCAGTTGCGCCGAAACCAGCATCAGCGTCGTTCGAAGCACAAGTTGTACCCTGTCCATGCATGACACCCTTTGTCACATGGGTCCCATAAGCCAATCCAGTTTCATCGAATCCAGCATAAGCTTCGTTCGAAGCACAAGTTGTACCCTGTCCATGCATGACACCCTTTGTCACATGGGTCCCATAAGCCAATCCAGTTTCATCGAATCCAGCATAAGCTTCGTTCGAAGCACAAGTTGTACCCTGTCCATGCATGACACCCTGTGCCACATGGGACCCATAACCCAATCCAGTTTCATCGAATCCAGCATCAGCTTCGTTCGAAGCACAAGTTGTACACTGACCATGCATGGCATCCTGTGTGACATGCGATCCATAACCCAATCCAGTTGCATCGAATCCAGCATCCGCGTCGTTCCAAGCACAAGTTGTACCCTGTCCATGCATGACACCCTATGCCACATGGGACCCATAACCCAATCTAGCTTCAGCGAATCCAGCATCAGCTTCGTTCGAAGCACAAGTTGTACCCTGTCCATGCATGACATCCTGTGTGACATGCGATCCATAAGCCAATCCAGTTTCATCGAATCCAGCATCAGTTTCGTACGAAGCACAAGTTGTACCCTGTCCATGCATGACACCCTGTGTCACATGGGACCCATAACCCAATCCAGTTGCATCGAATCCAGCACCAGCGTCGTTCGAAGCACAAGTTGTACTCTGTCCATGCATGACACCCTGTGTCACATGGGACCCATAAGCCAATCCAGTTGCATCGAATCCAGCATCAGCGTCGTTCGAAGCACCAGTTGTACCCTGTCCATGTATGACACCATGTGTCACATGGGACCCATAACCCAATCCAGTTTCATCGAATCCAGCATCAGCTTCGTTCGAAGCAAAAGTTGTACCCTGACCATGCATGGCATCCTGTGTGACATGCGATCCATAAGCAAATCCAGTTGCGCCGAAACCAGCATCAGCGTCGTTCGAAGCACAAGTTGTACCCTGTCCATGCATGACACCCTTTGTCAAATGAGTCCCACAAGCCAATCCAGTTTCATCGAATCCAGCATAAGCTTCGTTCGAAGCACAAGTTGTACCCTGTCCATGCATGACACCCTGTGCCACATGGGACCCATAACCCAATCCAGTTGCATCGAATCCAGCATCAGCGTCGTTCGAAGCACCAGTTGTACCCTGTCCATGTATGACACCCTGTGTCACATGGGACCCATAACCCAATCCAGTTTCATCGAATCCAGCATCAGCTTCGTTCGAAGCAAAAGTTGTACCCTGACCATGCATGGCATCCTGTGTGACATGCGATCCATAAGCAAATCCAGTTGCGCCGAAACCAGCATCAGCGTCGTTCGAAGCACAAGTTGTACCCTGTCCATGCATGACACCCTTTGTCACATGGGTCCCATAAGCCAATCCAGTTTCATCGAATCCAGCATAAGCTTCGTTCGAAGCACAAGTTGTACCCTGTCCATGCATGACACCCTTTGTCACATGGGTCCCATAAGCCAATCCAGTTTCATCGAATCCAGCATAAGCTTCGTTCGAAGCACAAGTTGTACCCTGTCCATGCATGACACCCTGTGCCACATGGGACCCATAACCCAATCCAGTTTCATCGAATCCAGCATCAGCTTCGTTCGAAGCACAAGTTGTACACTGACCATGCATGGCATCCTGTGTGACATGCGATCCATAACCCAATCCAGTTGCATCGAATCCAGCATCCGCGTCGTTCCAAGCACAAGTTGTACCCTGTCCATGCATGACACCCTATGCCACATGGGACCCATAACCCAATCTAGCTTCAGCGAATCCAGCATCAGCTTCGATCGAAGCACAAGTTGTACCCTGTCCATGCATGACATCCTGTGTGACATGCGATCCATAAGCCAATCCAGTTTCATCGAATCCAGCATCAGTTTCGTACGAAGCACAAGTTGTACCCTGTCCATGCATGACACCCTGTGTCACATGGGACCCATAACCCAATCCAGTTGCATCGAATCCAGCACCAGCGTCGTTCGAAGCACAAGTTGTACCCTGTCCATGCATGACACCCTTTGTCAAATGAGTCCCACAAGCCAATCCAGTTTCATCGAATCCAGCATAAGCTTCGTTCGAAGCACAAGTTGTACCCTGTCCATGCATGACACCCTGTGCCACATGGGACCCATAACCCAATCCAGTTTCATCGAATCCAGCATCCGCGTCGTTTGAAGCACAAAATGTACCCTGTCCATGCATGACACCCTATGCTACATGCGACCCATAACCCAATCCAGTTGCATCGAATCCAGCATCCGCGTCGTTTGAAGCACAAGTTGTACCCTGTCCATGCATGACACCCTATTCCACATGGGACCCATAACCCAATCCAGTTGCATCGAATCCAGCATCAGCGTCGTTCGAAGCACAAGTTGTACCCTGTCCATGCATGACATCCTGTGTGACATGCGATCCATAAGCAAATCCAGTTTCATCGAATCCAGCATCAGTTTCGTTCGAAGCTCAAGTTGTACCCTGTCCATGCATGACACCCTGTGCCACATGGGACCCATAACCCAATCCAGTTTCATCGAATCCAGCATCCGCGTCGTTCCAAGCACAAGTTGTACACTGTCCATGCATGACACCCTATGCCACATGGGACCTATAACCCAATCTAGCTTCAGCGAATCCAGCATCAGCTTCGATCGAAGCACAAGTTGTACCCTGTCCATGCATGACATCCAGTGTGACATGCGATCCATAAGCAAATCCAGTTTCGCCGAATTCAGCATCAGTTTCGTTCGAAGCTCAAGTTGTACCCTGTCCATGCATGACACCCTGTGCCACATGGGACCCATAACCCAATCCAGTTTCATCGAATCCAGCATCCGCGTCGTTCCAAGCACAAGTTGTACCCTGTCCATGCATGACACCCTGTGCCACATGGGACCCATAACCCAATCCAGTTTCATCGAATCCAGCATCAGCGTCGTTCGAAGCACAAGTTGTACCCTGTCCATGCATGACATCCTGTGTGACATGCGATCCATAAGCAAATCCAGTTTCATCGAATCCAGCATCAGTTTCGTTCGAAGCTCAAGTTGTACCCTGTCCATGCATGACACCCTGTGCCACATGGGACCCATAACCCAATCCAGTTTCATCGAATCCAGCATCCGCGTCGTTCGAAGCACAAGTTGTACCCTGTCCATGCATGACACCCTGTGCCACATGGGACCCATAACCCAATCCAGTTGCATCGAATCCAGCATCAGCGTCGTTCGAAGCACCAGTTGTACCCTGTCCATGTATGACACCATGTGTCACATGGGACCCATAACCCAATCCAGTTTCATCGAATCCAGCATCAGCTTCGTTCGAAGCAAAAGTTGTACCCTGACCATGCATGGCATCCTGTGTGACATGCGATCCATAAGCAAATCCAGTTGCGCCGAAACCAGCATCAGCGTCGTTCGAAGCACAAGTTGTACCCTGTCCATGCATGACACCCTTTGTCACATGGGTCCCATAAGCCAATCCAGTTTCATCGAATCCAGCATAAGCTTCGTTCGAAGCACAAGTTGTACCCTGTCCATGCATGACACCCTTTGTCACATGGGTCCCATAAGCCAATCCAGTTTCATCGAATCCAGCATAAGCTTCGTTCGAAGCACAAGTTGTACCCTGTCCATGCATGACACCCTGTGCCACATGGGACCCATAACCCAATCCAGTTTCATCGAATCCAGCATCAGCTTCGTTCGAAGCACAAGTTGTACACTGACCATGCATGGCATCCTGTGTGACATGCGATCCATAACCCAATCCAGTTGCATCGAATCCAGCATCCGCGTCGTTCCAAGCACAAGTTGTACCCTGTCCATGCATGACACCCTGTGTCACATGGGACCCATAAGCCAATCCAGTTGCATCGAATCCAGCATCAGCGTCGTTCGAAGCACCAGTTGTACCCTGTCCATGTATGACACCATGTGTCACATGGGACCCATAACCCAATCCAGTTTCATCGAATCCAGCATCAGCTTCGTTCGAAGCAAAAGTTGTACCCTGACCATGCATGGCATCCTGTGTGACATGCGATCCATAAGCAAATCCAGTTGCGCCGAAACCAGCATCAGCGTCGTTCGAAGCACAAGTTGTACCCTGTCCATGCATGACACCCTTTGTCACATGAGTCCCATAAGCCAATCCAGTTTCATCGAATCCAGCATAAGCTTCGTTCGAAGCACAAGTTGTACCCTGTCCATGCATGACACCCTGTGCCACATGGGACCCATAACCCAATCCAGTTTCATCGAATCCAGCATCCGCGTCGTTTGAAGCACAAAATGTACCCTGTCCATGCATGACACCCTATGCCACATGCGACCCATAACCCAATCCAGTTGCATCGAATCCAGCATCCGCGTCGTTTGAAGCACAAGTTGTACCCTGTCCATGCATGACACCCTATTCCACATGGGACCCATAACCCAATCCAGTTGCATCGAATCCAGCATCAGCGTCGTTCGAAGCACAAGTTGTACCCTGTCCATGCATGACATCCTGTGTGACATGCGATCCATAAGCAAATCCAGTTTCATCGAATCCAGCATCAGTTTCGTTCGAAGCTCAAGTTGTACCCTGTCCATGCATGACACCCTGTGCCACATGGGACCCATAACCCAATCCAGTTTCATCGAATCCAGCATCCGCGTCGTTCCAAGCACAAGTTGTACACTGTCCATGCATGACACCCTATGCCACATGGGACCCATAACCCAATCTAGCTTCAGCGAATCCAGCATCAGCTTCGATCGAAGCACAAGTTGTACCCTGTCCATGCATGACATCCTGTGTGACATGCGATCCATAAGCAAATCCAGTTTCGCCGAATTCAGCATCAGTTTCGTTCGAAGCTCAAGTTGTACCCTGTCCATGCATGACACCCTGTGCCACATGGGACCCATAACCCAATCCAGTTTCATCGAATCCAGCATCAGCGTCGTTCGAAGCACAAGTTGTACCCTGTCCATGCATGACACCCTGTGCCACATGGGACCCATAACCCAATCCAGTTGCATCGAATCCAGCATCAGCGTCGTTCGAAGCACAAGTTGTACCCTGTCCATGCATGACATCCTGTGTGACATGCGATCCATAAGCAAATCCAGTTTCATCGAATCCAGCATCAGTTTCGTTCGAAGCACAAGTTGTACCCTGTCCATGCATGACACCCTGTGCCACATGGGACCCATAACCCAATCCAGTTTCATCGAATCCAGCATCAGCGTCGTTCGAAGCACAAGTTGTACCCTGTCCATGCATGACACCCTGTGTCACATGGGACCCATAACCCAATCCAGTTGCATCGAATCCAGCATCAGCGTCGTTCGAAGCACCAGTTGTACCCTGTCCATGTATGACACCCTGTGTCACATGGGACCCATAACCCAATCCAGTTTCATCGAATCCAGCATCAGCTTCGTTCGAAGCAAAAGTTGTACCCTGACCATGCATGGCATCCTGTGTGACATGCGATCCATAAGCAAATCCAGTTGCGCCGAAACCAGCATCAGCGTCGTTCGAAGCACAAGTTGTACCCTGTCCATGCATGACACCCTTTGTCACATGGGTCCCATAAGCCAATCCAGTTTCATCGAATCCAGCATAAGCTTCGTTCGAAGCACAAGTTGTACCCTGTCCATGCATGACACCCTTTGTCACATGGGTCCCATAAGCCAATCCAGTTTCATCGAATCCAGCATCAGCTTCGTTCGAAGCACAAGTTGTACCCTGTCCATGCATGACACCCTGTGCCACATGGGACCCATAACCCAATCCAGTTTCATCGAATCCAGCATCAGCTTCGTTCGAAGCACAAGTTGTACACTGACCATGCATGGCATCCTGTGTGACATGCGATCCATAACCCAATCCAGTTGCATCGAATCCAGCATCCGCGTCGTTCGAAGCACAAGTTGTACCCTGTCCATGCATGACACCCTATGCCACATGGGACCCATAACCCAATCTAGCTTCAGCGAATCCAGCATCAGCTTCGTTCGAAGCACAAGTTGTACCCTGTCCATGCATGACATCCTGTGTGACATGCGATCCATAAGCCAATCCAGTTTCATCGAATCCAGCATCAGTTTCGTTCGAAGCACAAGTTGTACCCTGTCCATGCATGACACCCTGTGTCACATGGGACCCATAACCCAATCCAGTTGCATCGAATCCAGCATCAGCGTCGTTCGAAGCACAAGTTGTACTCTGTCCATGCATGACACCCTGTGTCACATGGGACCCATAAGCCAATCCAGTTGCATCGAATCCAGCATCAGCGTCGTTCGAAGCACCAGTTGTACCCTGTCCATGTATGACACCCTGTGTCACATGGGACCCATAACCCAATCCAGTTTCATCGAATCCAGCATCAGCTTCGTTCGAAGCAAAAGTTGTACCCTGACCATGCATGGCATCCTGTGTGACATGCGATCCATAAGCAAATCCAGTTGCGCCGAAACCAGCATCAGCGTCGTTCGAAGCACAAGTTGTACCCTGTCCATGCATGACACCCTTTGTCACATGGGTCCCATAAGCCAATCCAGTTTCATCGAATCCAGCATAAGCTTCGTTCGAAGCACAAGTTGTACCCTGTCCATGCATGACACCCTGTGCCACATGGGACCCATAACCCAATCCAGTTTCATCGAATCCAGCATCCGCGTCGTTTGAAGCACAAAATGTACCCTGTCCATGCATGACACCCTATGCCACATGCGACCCATAACCCAATCCAGTTGCATCGAATCCAGCATCCGCGTCGTTTGAAGCACAAGTTGTACCCTGTCCATGCATGACACCCTATTCCACATGGGACCCATAACCCAATCCAGTTGCATCGAATCCAGCATCAGCGTCGTTCGAAGCACAAGTTGTACCCTGTCCATGCATGACATCCTGTGTGACATGCGATCCATAAGCAAATCCAGTTTCATCGAATCCAGCATCAGTTTCGTTCGAAGCTCAAGTTGTACCCTGTCCATGCATGACACCCTGTGCCACATGGGACCCATAACCCAATCCAGTTTCATCGAATCCAGCATCCGCGTCGTTCCAAGCACAAGTTGTACACTGTCCATGCATGACACCCTATGCCACATGGGACCCATAACCCAATCTAGCTTCAGCGAATCCAGCATCAGCTTCGATCGAAGCACAAGTTGTACCCTGTCCATGCATGACATCCTGTGTGACATGCGATCCATAAGCAAATCCAGTTTCGCCGAATTCAGCTTCTGCTTCGTTCGAAGCACAAGTTGTACCCTGTCCATGCATGACACCCTGTGCCACATGGGACCCATAACCCAATCTAGCTTCAGCGAATCCAGCATCAGCGTCGTTCGAAGCACAAGTTGTACCCTGTCCATGCATGACACCCTGTGCCACATGGGACCCATAACCCAATCCAGTTGCATCGAATCCAGCATCAGCGTCGTTCGAAGCACAAGTTGTACCCTGTCCATGCATGACATCCTGTGTGACATGCGATCCATAAGCAAATCCAGTTTCATCGAATCCAGCATCAGTTTCGTTCGAAGCTCAAGTTGTACCCTGTCCATGCATGACACCCTGTGCCACATGGGACCCATAACCCAATCCAGTTTCATCGAATCCAGCATCAGCGTCGTTCGAAGCACAAGTTGTACCCTGTCCATGCATGACACCCTGTGTCACATGGGACCCATAAGCCAATCCAGTTGCATCGAATCCAGCATCAGCGTCGTTCGAAGCACCATTTGTACCCTGTCCATGTATGACACCCTGTGTCACATGGGACCCATAACCCAATCCAGTTTCATCGAATCCAGCATCAGCTTCGTTCGAAGCAAAAGTTGTACCCTGACCATGCATGGCATCCTGTGTGACATGCGATCCATAAGCAAATCCAGTTGCGCCGAAACCAGCATCAGCGTCGTTCGAAGCACAAGTTGTACCCTGTCCATGCATGACACCCTTTGTCACATGGGTCCCATAAGCCAATCCAGTTTCATCGAATCCAGCATAAGCTTCGTTCGAAGCACAAGTTGTACCCTGTCCATGCATGACACCCTTTGTCACATGGGTCCCATAACCCAATCCAGTTTCATCGAATCCAGCATCAGCTTCGTTCGAAGCACAAGTTGTACCCTGTCCATGCATGACACCCTGTGCCACATGGGACCCATAACCCAATCCAGTTTCATCGAATCCAGCATCAGCTTCGTTCGAAGCACAAGTTGTACCCTGTCCATGCATGACATCCTGTGTGACATGCGATCCATAACCCAATCCAGTTGCATCGAATCCAGCATCCGCGTCGTTCGAAGCACAAGTTGTACCCTGTCCATGCATGACACCCTATGCCACATGGGACCCATAACCCAATCCAGTTGCATCGAATCCAGCATCAGCGTCGTTCGAAGCACAAGTTGTACCCTGTCCATGCATGACATCCTGTGTGACATGCGATCCATAAGCAAATCCAGTTTCATCGAATCCAGCATCAGTTTCGTTCGAAGCTCAAGTTGTACCCTGTCCATGCATGACACCCTGTGCCACATGGGACCCATAACCCAATCCAGTTTCATCGAATCCAGCATCAGCGTCGTTCGAAGCACAAGTTGTACCCTGTCCATGCATGACACCCTGTGTCACATGGGACCCATAAGCCAATCCAGTTGCATCGAATCCAGCATCAGCGTCGTTCGAAGCACCAGTTGTACCCTGTCCATGTATGACACCCTGTGTCACATGGGACCCATAACCCAATCCAGTTTCATCGAATCCAGCATCAGCTTCGTTCGAAGCAAAAGTTGTACCCTGACCATGCATGGCATCCTGTGTGACATGCGATCCATAAGCAAATCCAGTTGCGCCGAAACCAGCATCAGCGTCGTTCGAAGCACAAGTTGTACCCTGTCCATGCATGACACCCTTTGTCACATGGGTCCCATAAGCCAATCCAGTTTCATCGAATCCAGCATCAGCTTCGTTCGAAGCACAAGTTGTACCCTGTCCATGCATGACACCCTGTGCCACATGGGACCCATAACCCAATCCAGTTTCATCGAATCCAGCATCAGCTTCGTTCGAAGCACAAGTTGTACCCTGTCCATGCATGACATCCTGTGTGACATGCGACCCATAACCCAATCCAGTTGCATCGAATCCAGCATCCGCGTCGTTCGAAGCACAAGTTGTACCCTGTCCATGCATGACACCCTGTGCCACATGGGACCCATAACCCAATCCAGTTTCATCGAATCCAGCATCAGCGTCGTTCGAAGCACAAGTTGTACTCTGTCCATGCATGACACCCTGTGTCACATGGGACCCATAAGCCAATCCAGTTGCATCGAATCCAGCATCAGCGTCGTTCGAAGCACAAGTTGTACCCTGTCCATGCATGACACCCTGTGCCACATGGGACCCATAACCCAATCCAGTTTCATCGAATCCAGCATCAGCTTCGTTCGAAGCACAAGTTGTACCCTGACCATGCATGACATCCTGTGTGACATGCGATCCATAACCCAATCCAGTTGCATCGAATCCAGCATCAGCGTCGTTCGAAGCACAAGTTGTACCCTGTCCATGCATGACACCCTATGCCACATGGGACCCATAACCCAATCTAGCTTCAGCGAATCCAGCATCAGCTTCGTTCGAAGCACAAGTTGTACCCTGTCCATGCATGACATCCTGTGTGACATGCGATCCATAAGCCAATCCAGTTTCATCGAATCCAGCATCAGCTTCGTTCGAAGCACAAGTTGTACCCTGTCCATGCATGACACCCTGTGTCACATGGGACCCATAACCCAATCCAGTTGCATCGAATCCAGCATCAGCGTCGTTCGAAGCACAAGTTGTACTCTGTCCATGCATGACACCCTGTGTCACATGGGACCCATAAGCCAATCCAGTTGCATCGAATCCAGCATCAGCGTCGTTCGAAGCACCAGTTGTACCCTGTCCATGTATGACACCCTGTGTCACATGGGACCCATAACCCAATCCAGTTTCATCGAATCCAGCATCAGCTTCGTTCGAAGCAAAAGTTGTACCCTGACCATGCATGGCATCCTGTGTGACATGCGATCCATAAGCAAATCCAGTTGCGCCGAAACCAGCATCAGCGTCGTTCGAAGCACAAGTTGTACCCTGTCCATGCATGACACCCTTTGTCACATGGGTCCCATAAGCCAATCCAGTTTCATCGAATCCAGCATAAGCTTCGTTCGAAGCACAAGTTGTACCCTGTCCATGCATGACACCCTGTGCCACATGGGACCCATAACCCAATCCAGTTTCATCGAATCCAGCATCCGCGTCGTTTGAAGCACAAAATGTACCCTGTCCATGCATGACACCCTATGCCACATGCGACCCATAACCCAATCCAGTTGCATCGAATCCAGCATCCGCGTCGTTTGAAGCACAAGTTGTACCCTGTCCATGCATGACACCCTATTCCACATGGGACCCATAACCCAATCCAGTTGCATCGAATCCAGCATCAGCGTCGTTCGAAGCACAAGTTGTACCCTGTCCATGCATGACATCCTGTGTGACATGCGATCCATAAGCAAATCCAGTTTCATCGAATCCAGCATCAGTTTCGTTCGAAGCTCAAGTTGTACCCTGTCCATGCATGACACCCTGTGCCACATGGGACCCATAACCCAATCCAGTTTCATCGAATCCAGCATCCGCGTCGTTCGAAGCACAAGTTGTACCCTGTCCATGCATGACACCCTATGCCACATGGGACCCATAACCCAATCTAGCTTCATCGAATCCAGCATCAGCTTCGTTCGAAGCACAAGTTGTACCCTGTCCATGCATGACATCCTGTGTGACATGCGATCCATAAGCAAATCCAGTTTCGCCGAATTCAGCTTCTACTTCGTTCGAAGCACAAGTTGTACCCTGTCCATGCATGACACCCTGTGCCACATGGGACCCATAACCCAATCCAGTTTCATCGAATCCAGCATCAGCGTCGTTCGAAGCACAAGTTGTACCCTGTCCATGCATGACACCCTGTGCCACATGGGACCCATAACCCAATCCAGTTGCATCGAATCCAGCATCAGCGTCGTTCGAAGCACAAGTTGTACCCTGTCCATGCATGACATCCTGTGTGACATGCGATCCATAAGCAAATCCAGTTTCATCGAATCCAGCATCAGCTTCGTTCGAAGCACAAGTTGTACCCTGTCCATGCATGACACCCTGTGCCACATGGGACCCATAACCCAATCCAGTTTCATCGAATCCAGCATCAGCGTCGTTCGAAGCACAAGTTGTACCCTGTCCATGCATGACACCCTGTGTCACATGGGACCCATAACCCAATCCAGTTGCATCGAATCCAGCATCAGCGTCGTTCGAAGCACCATTTGTACCCTGTCCATGTATGACACCCTGTGTCACATGGGACCCATAACCCAATCCAGTTTCATCGAATCCAGCATCAGCTTCGTTCGAAGCAAAAGTTGTACCCTGACCATGCATGGCATCCTGTGTGACATGCGATCCATAAGCAAATCCAGTTGCGCCGAAACCAGCATCAGCGTCGTTCGAAGCACAAGTTGTACCCTGTCCATGCATGACACCCTTTGTCACATGGGTCCCATAAGCCAATCCAGTTTCATCGAATCCAGCATAAGCTTCGTTCGAAGCACAAGTTGTACCCTGTCCATGCATGACACCCTGTGTCACATGGGACCCATAACCCAATCCAGTTTCATCGAATCCAGCATCAGCTTCGTTCGAAGCACAAGTTGTACCCTGTCCATGCATGACACCCTGTGCCACATGGGACCCATAACCCAATCCAGTTTCATCGAATCCAGCATCAGCTTCGTTCGAAGCACAAGTTGTACCCTGTCCATGCATGACATCCTGTGTGACATGCGACCCATAACCCAATCCAGTTGCATCGAATCCAGCATCCGCGTCGTTCGAAGCACAAGTTGTACCCTGTCCATGCATGACACCCTGTGTCACATGGGACCCATAACCCAATCCAGTTGCATCGAATCCAGCATCAGCGTCGTTCGAAGCACAAGTTGTACTCTGTCCATGCATGACACCCTGTGTCACATGGGACCCATAAGCCAATCCAGTTGCATCGAATCCAGCATCAGCGTCGTTCGAAGCACCATTTGTACCCTGTCCATGTATGACACCCTGTGTCACATGGGACCCATAACCCAATCCAGTTTCATCGAATCCAGCATCAGCTTCGTTCGAAGCAAAAGTTGTACCCTGACCATGCATGGCATCCTGTGTGACATGCGATCCATAAGCAAATCCAGTTGCGCCGAAACCAGCATCAGCGTCGTTCGAAGCACAAGTTGTACCCTGTCCATGCATGACACCCTTTGTCACATGGGTCCCATAAGCCAATCCAGTTTCATCGAATCCAGCATAAGCTTCGTTCGAAGCACAAGTTGTACCCTGTCCATGCATGACACCCTGTGCCACATGGGACCCATAACCCAATCCAGTTTCATCGAATCCAGCATCCGCGTCGTTTGAAGCACAAAATGTACCCTGTCCATGCATGACACCCTATGCCACATGCGACCCATAACCCAATCCAGTTGCATCGAATCCAGCATCCGCGTCGTTTGAAGCACAAGTTGTACCCTGTCCATGCATGACACCCTATTCCACATGGGACCCATAACTCAATCCAGTTGCATCGAATCCAGCATCAGCGTCGTTCGAAGCACAAGTTGTACCCTGTCCATGCATGACATCCTGTGTGACATGCGATCCATAAGCAAATCCAGTTTCATCGAATCCAGCATCAGTTTCGTTCGAAGCTCAAGTTGTACCCTGTCCATGCATGACACCCTGTGCCACATGGGACCCATAACCCAATCCAGTTTCATCGAATCCAGCATCAGCGTCGTTCGAAGCACAAGTTGTACCCTGTCCATGCATGACACCCTATGTCACATGGGACCCATAACCCAATCCAGTTTCAGCGAATCCAGCATCAGCTTCGTTCGAAGCACAAGTTGTACCCTGTCCATGCATGACATCCTGTGTGACATGCGATCCATAAGCAAATCCAGTTTCGCCGAATTCAGCTTCTACTTCGTTCGAAGCACAAGTTGTACCCTGTCCATGCATGACACCCTGTGCCACATGGGACCCATAACCCAATCCAGTTTCATCGAATCCAGCATCAGCGTCGTTCGAAGCACAAGTTGTACCCTGTCCATGCATGACACCCTGTGCCACATGGGACCCATAACCCAATCCAGTTTCATCGAATCCAGCATCAGCGTCGTTCGAAGCACAAGTTGTACCCTGTCCATGCATGACATCCTGTGTGACATGCGATCCATAAGCAAATCCAGTTTCATCGAATCCAGCATCAGCTTCGTTCGAAGCTCAAGTTGTACCCTGTCCATGCATGACACCCTGTGCCACATGGGACCCATAACCCAATCCAGTTTCATCGAATCCAGCATCAGCGTCGTTCGAAGCACAAGTTGTACTCTGTCCATGCATGACACCCTGTGTCACATGGGACCCATAAGCCAATCCAGTTGCATCGAATCCAGCATCAGCGTCGTTCGAAGCACCAGTTGTACCCTGTCCATGTATGACACCCTGTGTCACATGGGACCCATAACCCAATCCAGTTTCATCGAATCCAGCATCAGCTTCGTTCGAAGCAAAAGTTGTACCCTGACCATGCATGGCATCCTGTGTGACATGCGATCCATAAGCAAATCCAGTTGCGCCGAAACCAGCATCAGCGTCGTTCGAAGCACAAGTTGTACCCTGTCCATGCATGACACCCTTTGTCACATGGGTCCCATAAGCCAATCCAGTTTCATCGAATCCAGCATAAGCTTCGTTCGAAGCACAAGTTGTACCCTGTCCATGCATGACACCCTTTGTCACATGGGACCCATAAGCCAATCCAGTTTCATCGAATCCAGCATCAGCTTCGTTCGAAGCACAAGTTGTACCCTGTCCATGCATGACACCCTGTGCCACATGGGACCCATAACCCAATCCAGTTTCATCGAATCCAGCATCAGCGTCGTTCGAAGCACAAGTTGTACCCTGTCCATGCATGACATCCTGTGTGACATGCGATCCATAACCCAATCCAGTTGCATCGAATCCAGCATCAGCGTCGTTCGAAGCACAAGTTGTACCCTGTCCATGCATGACACCCTGTGCCACATGGGACCCATAACCCAATCTAGCTTCATCGAATCCAGCATCAGCTTCGTTCGAAGCACAAGTTGTACCCTGTCCATGCATGACATCCTGTGTGACATGCGATCCATAAGCCAATCCAGTTTCATCGAATCCAGCATCAGCTTCGTTCGAAGCACAAGTTGTACCCTGTCCATGCATGACACCCTGTGTCACATGGGACCCATAACCCAATCCAGTTGCATCGAATCCAGCATCAGCGTCGTTCGAAGCACAAGTTGTACTCTGTCCATGCATGACACCCTGTGTCACATGGGACCCATAAGCCAATCCAGTTGCATCGAATCCAGCATCAGCGTCGTTCGAAGCACCATTTGTACCCTGTCCATGTATGACACCCTGTGTCACATGGGACCCATAACCCAATCCAGTTTCATCGAATCCAGCATCAGCTTCGTTCGAAGCAAAAGTTGTACCCTGACCATGCATGGCATCCTGTGTGACATGCGATCCATAAGCAAATCCAGTTGCGCCGAAACCAGCATCAGCGTCGTTCGAAGCACAAGTTGTACCCTGTCCATGCATGACACCCTTTGTCACATGGGTCCCATAAGCCAATCCAGTTTCATCGAATCCAGCATAAGCTTCGTTCGAAGCACAAGTTGTACCCTGTCCATGCATGACACCCTGTGCCACATGGGACCCATAACCCAATCCAGTTTCATCGAATCCAGCATCCGCGTCGTTTGAAGCACAAAATGTACCCTGTCCATGCATGACACCCTATGCCACATGCGACCCATAACCCAATCCAGTTGCATCGAATCCAGCATCCGCGTCGTTTGAAGCACAAGTTGTACCCTGTCCATGCATGACACCCTATTCCACATGGGACCCATAACCCAATCCAGTTGCATCGAATCCAGCATCAGTTTCGTTCGAAGCTCAAGTTGTACCCTGTCCATGCATGACACCCTGTGCCACATGGGACCCATAACCCAATCCAGTTTCATCGAATCCAGCATCCGCGTCGTTCCAAGCACAAGTTGTACACTGTCCATGCATGACACCCTGTGCCACATGGGACCCATAACCCAATCTAGCTTCAGCGAATCCAGCATCAGCTCGATCGAAGCACAAGTTGTACCCTGTCCATGCATGACATCCTGTGTGACATGCGATCCATAAGCAAATCCAGTTTCGCCGAAACCAGCATCAGCTTCGTTCGAAGCACAAGTTGTACCCTGTCCATGCATGACACCCTGTGCCACATGGGACCCATAACCCAATCCAGTTTCATCGAATCCAGCATCAGCGTCGTTCGAAGCACAAGTTGTACCCTGTCCATGCATGACACCCTGTGCCACATGGGACCCATAACCCAATCCAGTTGCATCGAATCCAGCATCAGCGTCGTTCGAAGCACAAGTTGTACCCTGTCCATGCATGACATCCTGTGTGACATGCGATCCATAAGCAAATCCAGTTTCATCGAATCCAGCATCAGTTTCGTTCGAAGCTCAAGTTGTACCCTGTCCATGCATGACACCCTGTGCCACATGGGACCCATAACCCAATCCAGTTTCATCGAATCCAGCATCAGCTTCGTTCGAAGCAAAAGTTGTACCCTGACCATGCATGGCATCCTGTGTGACATGCGATCCATAAGCAAATCCAGTTGCGCCGAAACCAGCATCAGCGTCGTTCGAAGCACAAGTTGTACCCTGTCCATGCATGACACCCTTTGTCACATGGGTCCCATAAGCCAATCCAGTTTCATCGAATCCAGCATAAGCTTCGTTCGAAGCACAAGTTGTACCCTGTCCATGCATGACACCCTGTGTCACATGGGACCCATAAGCCAATCCAGTTTCATCGAATCCAGCATCAGCTTCGTTCGAAGCACAAGTTGTACCCTGTCCATGCATGACACCCTGTGCCACATGGGACCCATAACCCAATCCAGTTTCATCGAATCCAGCATCAGCGTCGTTCGAAGCACAAGTTGTACCGTGTCCATGCATGGCATCCTGTGTGACATGCGATCCATAACCCAATCCAGTTGCATCGAATCCAGCATCAGCGTCGTTCGAAGCACAAGTTGTACCCTGTCCATGCATGACACCCTGTGCCACATGGGACCCATAACCCAATCTAGCTTCAGCGAATCCAGCATCAGCGTCGTTCGAAGCACAAGTTGTACCCTGTCCATGCATGACATCCTGTGACATGGATCCATAACCAATCCAGTTTCATCGAATCCAGCATCAGTCGTCGAAGCACAAGTTGTACCCTGTCCATGCATGACACCCTGTGTCACATGGGACCCATAACCCAATCCAGTTGCATCGAATCCAGCATCAGCGTCGTTCGAAGCACAAGTTGTACTCTGTCCATGCATGACACCCTGTGTCACATGGGACCCATAAGCCAATCCAGTTGCATCGAATCCAGCATCAGCGTCGTTCGAAGCACCATTTGTACCCTGTCCATGTATGACACCCTGTGTCACATGGGACCCATAACCCAATCCAGTTTCATCGAATCCAGCATCAGCTTCGTTCGAAGCAAAAGTTGTACCCTGACCATGCATGGCATCCTGTGTGACATGCGATCCATAAGCAAATCCAGTTGCGCCGAAACCAGCATCAGCGTCGTTCGAAGCACAAGTTGTACCCTGTCCATGCATGACACCCTTTGTCACATGGGTCCCATAAGCCAATCCAGTTTCATCGAATCCACCATAAGCTTCGTTCGAAGCACAAGTTGTACCCTGTCCATGCATGACACCCTGTGCCACATGGGACCCATAACCCAATCCAGTTTCATCGAATCCAGCATCCGCGTCGTTTGAAGCACAAAATGTACCCTGTCCATGCATGACACCCTATGCCACATGCGACCCATAACCCAATCCAGTTGCATCGAATCCAGCATCCGCGTCGTTTGAAGCACAAGTTGTACCCTGTCCATGCATGACACCCTATTCCACATGGGACCCATAACTCAATCCAGTTGCATCGAATCCAGCATCAGCGTCGTTCGAAGCACAAGTTGTACCCTGTCCATGCATGACATCCTGTGTGACATGCGATCCATAAGCAAATCCAGTTTCATCGAATCCAGCATCAGTTTCGTTCGAAGCTCAAGTTGTACCCTGTCCATGCATGACACCCTGTGCCACATGGGACCCATAACCCAATCCAGTTTCATCGAAACCAGCATCAGCGTCGTTCGAAGCACAAGTTGTACCCTGTCCATGCATGACACCCTATGCCACATGGGACCCATAACCCAATCTAGCTTCAGCGAATCCAGCATCAGCTTCGATCGAAGCACAAGTTGTACCCTGTCCATGCATGACATCCTGTGTGACATGCGATCCATAAGCAAATCCAGTTTCGCCGAATTCAGCTTCTACTTCGTTCGAAGCACAAGTTGTACCCTGTCCATGCATGACACCCTGTGCCACATGGGACCCATAACCCAATCCAGTTTCATCGAATCCAGCATCAGCGTCGTTCGAAGCACAAGTTGTACCCTGTCCATGCATGACACCCTGTGCCACATGGGACCCATAACCCAATCCAGTTGCATCGAATCCAGCATCAGCGTCGTTCGAAGCACAAGTTGTACCCTGTCCATGCATGACATCCTGTGTGACATGCGATCCATAAGCAAATCCAGTTTCATCGAATCCAGCATCAGTTTCGTTCGAAGCTCAAGTTGTACCCTGTCCATGCATGACACCCTGTGCCACATGGGACCCATAACCCAATCCAGTTTCATCGAATCCAGCATCCGCGTCGTTCGAAGCACAAGTTGTACCCTGTCCATGCATGACACCCTGTGCCACATGGGACCCATAACCCAATCCAGTTGCATCGAATCCAGCATCAGCTTCGTTCGAAGCTCAAGTTGTACCCTGTCCATGCATGACACCCTATTCCACATGGGACCCATAACCCAAATCCAGTTTCATCGAATCCAGCATCAGTTTCGTTCGAAGCTCAAGTTGTACCCTGTCCATGCATGACACCCTGTGCCACATGGGACCCATAACCCAATCCAGTTTCATCGAATCCAGCATCCGCGTCGTTCGAAGCACAAGTTGTACCCTGTCCATGCATGACACCCTGTGCCACATGGGACCCATAACCCAATCTAGCTTCAGCGAATCCAGCATCAGCGTCGTTCGAAGCACAAGTTGTACCCTGTCCATGCATGACACCCTGTGTCACATGGGACCCATAACCCAATCCAGTTGCATCGAATCCAGCATCAGCGTCGTTCGAAGCACAAGTTGTACTCTGTCCATGCATGACACCCTGTGTCACATGGGACCCATAAGCCAATCCAGTTGCATCGAATCCAGCATCAGCGTCGTTCGAAGCACCATTTGTACCCTGTCCAGTATGACACCCGGTCAAGGGACCAATCTCTGTCCATGCATGACACCCTGTGTCACATGGGACCCATAAGCCAATCCAGTTGCATCGAATCCAGCATCAGCGTCGTTCGAAGCACCATTTGTACCCTGTCCATGTATGACACCCTGTGTCACATGGGACCCATAACCCAATCCAGTTTCATCGAATCCAGCATCAGCTTCGTTCGAAGCAAAAGTTGTACCCTGACCATGCATGGCATCCTGTGTGACATGCGATCCATAAGCAAATCCAGTTGCGCCGAAACCAGCATCAGCGTCGTTCGAAGCACAAGTTGTACCCTGTCCATGCATGACACCCTTTGTCACATGGGTCCCATAAGCCAATCCAGTTTCATCGAATCCACCATAAGCTTCGTTCGAAGCACAAGTTGTACCCTGTCCATGCATGACACCCTGTGCCACATGGGACCCATAACCCAATCCAGTTGCATCGAATCCAGCATCCGCGTCGTTTGAAGCACAAGTTGTACCCTGTCCATGCATGACACCCTATTCCACATGGGACCCATAACTCAATCCAGTTGCATCGAATCCAGCATCAGCGTCGTTCGAAGCACAAGTTGTACCCTGTCCATGCATGACATCCTGTGTGACATGCGATCCATAAGCAAATCCAGTTTCATCGAATCCAGCATCAGTTTCGTTCGAAGCTCAAGTTGTACCCTGTCCATGCATGACACCCTGTGCCACATGGGACCCATAACCCAATCCAGTTGCATCGAATCCAGCATCAGCGTCGTTCGAAGCACAAGTTGTACTCTGTCCATGCATGACACCCTGTGTCACATGGGACCCATAAGCCAATCCAGTTGCATCGAATCCAGCATCAGCGTCGTTCGAAGCACCATTTGTACCCTGTCCATGTATGACACCCTGTGTCACATGGGACCCATAACCCAATCCAGTTTCATCGAATCCAGCATCAGCTTCGTTCGAAGCAAAAGTTGTACCCTGTCCATGCATGACACCCTGTGTCACATGGGACCCATAAGCCAATCCAGTTGCGCCGAAACCAGCATCAGCGTCGTTCGAAGCACAAGTTGTACCCTGTCCATGCATGACACCCTGTGTCACATGGGACCCATAAGCCAATCCAGTTGCATCGAATCCAGCATCAGCGTCGTTCGAAGCACCATTTGTACCCTGTCCATGTATGACATCCAGTGTGACATGCGATCCATAAGCAAATCCAGTTTCGCCGAATTCAGCATCAGTTTCGTTCGAAGCTCAAGTTGTACCCTGTCCATGCATGACACCCTGTGCCACATGGGACCCATAACCCAATCCAGTTTCATCGAATCCAGCATCCGCGTCGTTCGAAGCACAAGTTGTACCCTGTCCATGCATGACACCCTGTGCCACATGGGACCCATAACCCAATCCAGTTGCATCGAATCCAGCATCAGCGTCGTTCGAAGCACAAGTTGTACCCTGTCCATGCATGACATCCTGTGTGACATGCGATCCATAAGCAAATCCAGTTTCATCGAATCCAGCATCAGTTTCGTTCGAAGCTCAAGTTGTACCCTGTCCATGCATGACACCCTGTGCCACATGGGACCCATAACCCAATCCAGTTTCATCGAATCCAGCATCAGCGTCGTTCGAAGCACAAGTTGTACCCTGTCCATGCATGACACCCTGTGCCACATGGGACCCATAACACAATCCAGTTGCATCGAATCCAGCATCAGTTTCGTTCGAAGCTCAAGTTGTACCCTGTCCATGCATGACACCCTATTCCACATGGGACCCATAACC
Organism: Drosophila emarginata; assembly: GCA_037075365.1. Lineage (NCBI taxonomy): Eukaryota > Metazoa > Arthropoda > Insecta > Diptera > Drosophilidae > Drosophila > Drosophila emarginata. The sequence goes on along the minus strand of JBAMCD010000092.1, from coordinate 648,198 downwards.
CAAATCCAGTTTCATCGAATCCAGCATCAGCTTCGTTCGAAGCACAAGTTGTACCCTGTCCATGCATGACACCCTGTGCCACATGGGACCCATAACCCAATCCAGTTTCATCGAATCCAGCATCCGCGTCGTTCGAAGCACAAGTTGTACCCTGTCCATGCATGACACCCTGTGCCACATGGGACCCATAACCCAATCTAGCTTCAGCGAATCCAGCATCAGCGTCGTTCGAAGCACAAGTTGTACCCTGTCCATGCATGACACCCTGTGTCACATGGGACCCATAACCCAATCCAGTTGCATCGAATCCAGCATCAGCGTCGTTCGAAGCACAAGTTGTACTCTGTCCATGCATGACACCCTGTGTCACATGGGACCCATAAGCCAATCCAGTTGCATCGAATCCAGCATCAGCGTCGTTCGAAGCACCATTTGTACCCTGTCCATGTATGACACCCTGTGTCACATGGGACCCATAACCCAACCTGTACTCTGTCCATGCATGACACCCTGTGTCACATGGGACCCATAAGCCAATCCAGTTGCATCGAATCCAGCATCAGCGTCGTTCGAAGCACCATTTGTACCCTGTCCATGTATGACACCCTGTGTCACATGGGACCCATAACCCAATCCAGTTTCATCGAATCCAGCATCAGCTTCGTTCGAAGCAAAAGTTGTACCCTGACCATGCATGGCATCCTGTGTGACATGCGATCCATAAGCAAATCCAGTTGCGCCGAAACCAGCATCAGCGTCGTTCGAAGCACAAGTTGTACCCTGTCCATGCATGACACCCTTTGTCACATGGGTCCCATAAGCCAATCCAGTTTCATCGAATCCACCATAAGCTTCGTTCGAAGCACAAGTTGTACCCTGTCCATGCATGACACCCTGTGCCACATGGGACCCATAACCCAATCCAGTTTCATCGAATCCAGCATCCGCGTCGTTTGAAGCACAAGTTGTACCCTGTCCATGCATGACACCCTATGCCACATGGGACCCATAACTCAATCCAGTTGCATCGAATCCAGCATCAGCGTCGTTCGAAGCACAAGTTGTACCCTGTCCATGCATGACATCCTGTGTGACATGCGATCCATAAGCAAATCCAGTTTCATCGAATCCAGCATCAGTTTCGTTCGAAGCTCAAGTTGTACCCTGTCCATGCATGACACCCTGTGCCACATGGGACCCATAACCCAATCCAGTTGCATCGAATCCAGCATCAGCGTCGTTCGAAGCACAAGTTGTACTCTGTCCATGCATGACACCCTGTGTCACATGGGACCCATAAGCCAATCCAGTTTCATCGAATCCAGCATCAGCGTCGTTCGAAGCACAATTTGTACCCTGTCCATGCATGACACCCTGTGTCACATGGGACCCATAACCCAATCCAGTTTCATCGAATCCAGCATCAGCTTCGTTCGAAGCACAAGTTGTACCCTGTCCATGCATGACACCCTGTGTCACATGGGACCCATAACCCAATCCAGTTGCATCGAAACCAGCATCAGCGTCGTTCGAAGCACAAGTTGTACTCTGTCCATGCATGACACCCTGTGTCACATGGGACCCATAAGCCAATCCAGTTGCATCGAATCCAGCATCAGCGTCGTTCGAAGCACCATTTGTACCCTGTCCATGTATGACACCCTGTGTCACATGGGACCCATAACCCAATCCAGTTTCATCGAATCCAGCATCAGCTTCGTTCGAAGCAAAAGTTGTACCCTGACCATGCATGGCATCCTGTGTGACATGCGATCCATAAGCAAATCCAGTTGCGCCGAAACCAGCATCAGCGTCGTTCGAAGCACAAGTTGTACCCTGTCCATGCATGACACCCTTTGTCACATGGGTCCCATAAGCCAATCCAGTTTCATCGAATCCAGCATAAGCTTCGTTCGAAGCACAAGTTGTACCCTGTCCATGCATGACACCCTGTGTGACATGCGATCCATAAGCAAATCCAGTTTCATCGAATCCAGCATCAGTTTCGTTCGAAGCTCAAGTTGTACCCTGTCCATGCATGACACCCTGTGCCACATGGGACCCATAACCCAATCCAGTTGCATCGAATCCAGCATCAGCGTCGTTCGAAGCACAAGTTGTACTCTGTCCATGCATGACACCCTGTGTCACATGGGACCCATAAGCCAATCCAGTTGCATCGAATCCAGCATCAGCGTCGTTCGAAGCACCAGTTGTACCCTGTCCATGTATGACACCCTGTGTCACATGGGACCCATAACCCAATCCAGTTTCATCGAATCCAGCATCAGCTTCGTTCGAAGCAAAAGTTGTACCCTGACCATGCATGGCATCCTGTGTGACATGCGATCCATAAGCAAATCCAGTTGCGCCGAAACCAGCATCAGCGTCGTTCGAAGCACAAGTTGTACCCTGTCCATGCATGACATCCTTTGTCACATGGGTCCCATAAGCCAATCCAGTTTCATCGAATCCAGCATAAGCTTCGTTCGAAGCACAAGTTGTACCCTGTCCATGCATGACACCCTGTGTCACATGGGTCCCATAAGCCAATCCAGTTTCATCGAATCCAGCATCAGCTTCGTTCGAAGCACAAGTTGTACCCTGTCCATGCATGACACCCTGTGCCACATGGGACCCATAACCCAATCCAGTTTCATCGAATCCAGCATCAGCGTCGTTCGAAGCACAAGTTGTACCCTGTCCATGCATGACACCCTGTGTCACATGCGATCCATAACCCAATCCAGTTGCATCGAATCCAGCATCCGCGTCGTTCGAAGCACAAGTTGTACCCTGTCCATGCATGACACCCTGTGCCACATGGGACCCATAACCCAATCTAGCTTCAGCGAATCCAGCATCAGCGTCGTTCGAAGCACAAGTTGTACCCTGTCCATGCATGACATCCTGTGTCACATGCGATCCATAAGCAAATCCAGTTTCATCGAATCCAGCATCAGCTTCGTTCGAAGCACAAGTTGTACTCTGTCCATGCATGACACCCTGTGTCACATGGGACCCATAAGCCAATCCAGTTGCATCGAATCCAGCATCAGCGTCGTTCGAAGCACCATTTGTACCCTGTCCATGTATGACACCCTGTGTCACATGGGACCCATAACCCAATCCAGTTTCATCGAATCCAGCATCAGCTTCGTTCGAAGCAAAAGTTGTACCCTGACCATGCATGGCATCCTGTGTGACATGCGATCCATAAGCAAATCCAGTTGCGCCGAAACCAGCATCAGCGTCGTTCGAAGCACAAGTTGTACCCTGTCCATGCATGACACCCTTTGTCACATGGGTCCCATAAGCCAATCCAGTTTCATCGAATCCACCATAAGCTTCGTTCGAAGCACAAGTTGTACCCTGTCCATGCATGACACCCTGTGCCACATGGGACCCATAACCCAATCCAGTTTCATCGAATCCAGCATCAGCGTCGTTCGAAGCACAAGTTGTACCCTGTCCATGCATGACATCCTGTGTCACATGCGATCCATAAGCCAATCCAGTTTCATCGAATCCAGCATCAGCGTCGTTCGAAGCACAAGTTGTACCCTGTCCATGCATGACACCCTGTGTCACATGGGACCCATAACCCAATCCAGTTGCATCGAATCCAGCATCAGCGTCGTTCGAAGCACAAGTTGTACCCTGTCCATGCATGACATCCTGTGTGACATGCGATCCATAAGCAAATCCAGTTTCATCGAATCCAGCATCAGTTTCGTTCGAAGCTCAAGTTGTACCCTGTCCATGCATGACACCCTGTGCCACATGGGACCCATAATCCAATCCAGTTTCATCGAATCCAGCATCAGCGTCGTTCGAAGCACAAGTTGTACCCTGACCATGCATGGCATCCTGTGTGACATGCGATCCATAAGCAAATCCAGTTGCGCCGAAACCAGCATCAGCGTCGTTTGAAGCACAAAATGTACCCTGTCCATGCATGACACCCTATGCCACATGCGACCCATAACCCAATCCAGTTGCATCGAATCCAGCATCCGCGTCGTTTGAAGCACAAGTTGTACCCTGTCCATGCATGACACCCTATTCCACATGGGACCCATAACCCAATCCAGTTGCATCGAATCCAGCATCAGCGTCGTTCGAAGCACAAGTTGTACCCTGTCCATGCATGACATCCTGTGTGACATGCGATCCATAAGCAAATCCAGTTTCATCGAATCCAGCATCAGTTTCGTTCGAAGCTCAAGTTGTACCCTGTCCATGCATGACACCCTGTGCCACATGGGACCCATAACCCAATCCAGTTTCATCGAATCCAGCATCCGCGTCGTTCGAAGCACAAAATGTACCCTGTCCATGCATGACACCCTATGCCACATGCGACCCATAACCCAATCTAGCTTCAGCGAATCCAGCATCAGCTTCGTTCGAAGCACAAGTTGTACCCTGTCCATGCATGACATCCTGTGTGACATGCGATCCATAAGCAAATCCAGTTTCGCCGAATCCAGCATCAGCTTCGTTCGAAGCACAAGTTGTACCCTGTCCATGCATGACACCCTGTGCCACATGGGACCCATAACCCAATCCAGTTTCATCGAATCCAGCATCAGCGTCGTTCGAAGCACAAGTTGTACCCTGTCCATGCATGACACCCTGTGTCACATGGGACCCATAACCCAATCCAGTTTCATCGAATCCAGCATCAGCGTCGTTCGAAGCACAAGTTGTACCCTGTCCATGCATGACACCCTGTGTCACATGGGACCCATAACCCAATCCAGTTTCATCGAATCCAGCATCCGCGTCGTTTGAAGCACAAAATGTACCCTGTCCATGCATGACACCCTATGCCACATGCGACCCATAACCCAATCCAGTTGCATCGAATCCAGCATCCGCGTCGTTTGAAGCACAAGTTGTACCCTGTCCATGCATGACACCCTATTCCACATGGGACCCATAACTCAATCCAGTTGCATCGAATCCAGCATCAGCGTCGTTCGAAGCACAAGTTGTACCCTGTCCATGCATGACATCCTGTGTGACATGCGATCCATAAGCAAATCCAGTTTCATCGAATCCAGCATCAGTTTCGTTCGAAGCTCAAGTTGTACCCTGTCCATGCATGACACCCCGTGCCACATGGGACCCATAACCCAATCCAGTTTCATCGAAACCAGCATCAGCGTCGTTCGAAGCACAAGTTTAACCCTGTCCATGCATGACACCCTGTGTCACATGGGTCCCATAAGCCAATCCAGTTTCATCGAATCCAGCATCAGCTTCGTTCGAAGCACAAGTTGTACCCTGTCCATGCATGACATCCTGTGTGACATGCGATCCATAAGCAAATCCAGTTTCGCCGAATTCAGCTTCTACTTCGTTCGAAGCACAAGTTGTACCCTGTCCATGCATGACACCCTGTGCCACATGGGACCCATAACCCAATCCAGTTGCATCGAATCCAGCATCAGCGTCGTTCGAAGCACAAGTTGTACTCTGTCCATGCATGACACCCTGTGTCACATGGGACCCATAAGCCAATCCAGTTGCATCGAATCCAGCATCAGCGTCGTTCGAAGCACAAGTTGTACCCTGTCCATGCATGACACCCTGTGTCACATGGGACCCATAACCCAATCCAGTTTCATCGAATCCAGCATCAGCGTCGTTCGAAGCACAAGTTGTACCCTGTCCATGCATGACACCCTGTGTCACATGGGACCCATAACCCAATCCAGTTGCATCGAATCCAGCATCAGCGTCGTTCGAAGCACAAGTTGTACTCTGTCCATGCATGACACCCTGTGTCACATGGGACCCATAAGCCAATCCAGTTGCATCGAATCCAGCATCAGCGTCGTTCGAAGCACCATTTGTACCCTGTCCATGTATGACACCCTGTGTCACATGGGACCCATAACCCAATCCAGTTTCATCGAATCCAGCATCAGCTTCGTTCGAAGCAAAAGTTGTACCCTGACCATGCATGGCATCCTGTGTGACATGCGATCCATAAGCAAATCCAGTTGCGCCGAAACCAGCATCAGCGTCGTTCGAAGCACAAGTTGTACCCTGTCCATGCATGACACCCTTTGTCACATGGGTCCCATAAGCCAATCCAGTTTCATCGAATCCACCATAAGCTTCGTTCGAAGCACAAGTTGTACCCTGTCCATGCATGACACCCTGTGTCACATGCGATCCATAAGCCAATCCAGTTTCATCGAATCCAGCATCAGTTGCGTTGGAAGCTCAAGTTGTACCCTGTCCATGCATGACACCCTGTGCCACATGGGACCCATAACCCAATCCAGTTGCATCGAATCCAGCATCCGCGTCGTTCGAAGCACAAGTTGTACCCTGTCCATGCATGACACCCTGTGCCACATGGGACCCATAACCCAATCCAGTTGCATCGAATCCAGCATCAGCGTCGTTCGAAGCACAAGTTGTACCCTGTCCATGCATGACATCCTGTGTGACATGCGATCCATAAGCAAATCCAGTTTCATCGAATCCAGCATCAGTTTCGTTCGAAGCTCAAGTTGTACCCTGTCCATGCATGACACCCTGTGCCACATGGGACCCATAACCCAATCCAGTTTCATCGAATCCAGCATCAGCGTCGTTCGAAGCACAAGTTGTACCCTGTCCATGCATGACATCCTGTGTCACATGCGATCCATAAGCAAATCCAGTTTCATCGAATCCAGCATCAGCTTCGTTCGAAGCTCAAGTTGTACCCTGTCCATGCATGACACCCTATGCCACATGGGACCCATAACCCAATCCAGTTTCATCGAATCCAGCATCAGCTTCGTTCGAAGCACAAGTTGCACCCTGTCCATGCATGACACCCTGTGCCACATGGGACCCATAACCCAATCCAGTTTCATCGAATCCAGCATCCGCGTCGTTCGAAGCACAAGTTGTACCCTGTCCATGCATGACACCCTGTGCCACATGGGACCCATAACCCAATCCAGTTTCAGCGAATCCAGCATCAGCGTCGTTCGAAGCACAAGTTGTACCCTGTCCATGCATGACACCCTGTGTCACATGGGACCCATAACCCAATCCAGTTGCATCGAATCCAGCATCAGCGTCGTTCGAAGCACAAGTTGTACTCTGTCCATGCATGACACCCTGTGTCACATGGGACCCATAAGCCAATCCAGTTGCATCGAATCCAGCATCAGCGTCGTTCGAAGCACCATTTGTACCCTGTCCATGTATGACACCCTGTGTCACATGGGACCCATAACCCAATCCAGTTTCATCGAATCCAGCATCAGCTTCGTTCGAAGCAAAAGTTGTACCCTGACCATGCATGGCATCCTGTGTGACATGCGATCCATAAGCAAATCCAGTTGCGCCGAAACCAGCATCAGCGTCGTTCGAAGCACAAGTTGTACCCTGTCCATGCATGACACCCTGTGCCACATGGGACCCATAACCCAATCCAGTTTCATCGAATCCAGCATCAGCGTCGTTCGAAGCACAAGTTGTACCCTGTCCATGCATGACACCCTGTGCCACATGGGACCCATAACCCAATCCAGTTTCATCGAATCCAGCATCCGCGTCGTTCGAAGCACAAGTTGTACCCTGTCCATGCATGACACCCTGTGCCACATGGGACCCATAACCCAATCTAGCTTCAGCGAATCCAGCATCAGCGTCGTTCGAAGCACAAGTTGTACCCTGTCCATGCATGACACCCTGTGTCACATGGGACCCATAACCCAATCCAGTTGCATCGAATCCAGCATCAGCGTCGTTCGAAGCACAAGTTGTACTCTGTCCATGCATGACACCCTGTGTCACATGGGACCCATAAGCCAATCCAGTTGCATCGAATCCAGCATCAGCGTCGTTCGAAGCACCATTTGTACCCTGTCCATGTATGACACCCTGTGTCACATGGGACCCATAACCCAATCCAGTTTCATCGAATCCAGCATCAGCTTCGTTCGAAGCAAAAGTTGTACCCTGACCATGCATGGCATCCTGTGTGACATGCGATCCATAAGCAAATCCAGTTGCGCCGAAACCAGCATCAGCGTCGTTCGAAGCACAAGTTGTACCCTGTCCATGCATGACACCCTTTGTCACATGGGTCCCATAAGCCAATCCAGTTTCATCGAATCCACCATAAGCTTCGTTCGAAGCACAAGTTGTACCCTGTCCATGCATGACACCCTGTGCCACATGGGACCCATAACCCAATCCAGTTTCATCGAATCCAGCATCCGCGTCGTTTGAAGCACAAAATGTACCCTGTCCATGCATGACACCCTATGCCACATGCGACCCATAACCCAATCCAGTTGCATCGAATCCAGCATCCGCGTCGTTTGAAGCACAAGTTGTACCCTGTCCATGCATGACACCCTATTCCACATGGGACCCATAACTCAATCCAGTTGCATCGAATCCAGCATCAGCGTCGTTCGAAGCACAAGTTGTACCCTGTCCATGCATGACATCCTGTGTGACATGCGATCCATAAGCAAATCCAGTTTCATCGAATCCAGCATCAGTTTCGTTCGAAGCTCAAGTTGTACCCTGTCCATGCATGACACCCCGTGCCACATGGGACCCATAACCCAATCCAGTTTCATCGAAACCAGCATCAGCGTCGTTCGAAGCACAAGTTTAACCCTGTCCATGCATGACACCCTGTGTCACATGGGTCCCATAAGCCAATCCAGTTTCATCGAATCCAGCATCAGCTTCGTTCGAAGCACAAGTTGTACCCTGTCCATGCATGACACCCTGTGTCACATGGGACCCATAAGCCAATCCAGTTTCATCGAATCCAGCATCAGCGTCGTTCGAAGCACAAGTTGTACCCTGTCCATGCATGACACCCTGTGCCACATGGGACCCATAACCCAATCCAGTTTCATCGAATCCAGCATCAGCGTCGTTCGAAGCACAAGTTGTACCCTGTCCATGCATGACACCCTGTGTCACATGGGACCCATAACCCAATCCAGTTTCATCGAATCCAGCATCCGCGTCGTTCGAAGCACAAGTTGTACCCTGTCCATGCATGACACCCTGTGTCACATGGGACCCATAACCCAATCCAGTTTCAGCGAATCCAGCATCAGCGTCGTTCGAAGCACAAGTTGTACCCTGTCCATGCATGACACCCTGTGTCACATGGGACCCATAACCCAATCCAGTTGCATCGAATCCAGCATCAGCGTCGTTCGAAGCACAAGTTGTACTCTGTCCATGCATGACACCCTGTGTCACATGGGACCCATAAGCCAATCCAGTTGCATCGAATCCAGCATCAGCGTCGTTCGAAGCACCATTTGTACCCTGTCCATGTATGACACCCTGTGTCACATGGGACCCATAACCCAATCCAGTTTCATCGAATCCAGCATCAGCTTCGTTCGAAGCAAAAGTTGTACCCTGACCATGCATGGCATCCTGTGTGACATGCGATCCATAAGCAAATCCAGTTGCGCCGAAACCAGCATCAGCGTCGTTCGAAGCACAAGTTGTACCCTGTCCATGCATGACACCCTTTGTCACATGGGTCCCATAAGCCAATCCAGTTTCATCGAATCCACCATAAGCTTCGTTCGAAGCACAAGTTGTACTCTGTCCATGCATGACACCCTGTGTCACATGGGACCCATAAGCCAATCCAGTTTCATCGAATCCAGCATAAGCTTCGTTCGAAGCACAAGTTGTACCCTGTCCATGCATGACACCCTGTGCCACATGGGACCCATAACCCAATCCAGTTTCATCGAATCCAGCATCCGCGTCGTTTGAAGCACAAAATGTACCCTGTCCATGCATGACACCCTATGCCACATGCGACCCATAACCCAATCCAGTTGCATCGAATCCAGCATCCGCGTCGTTTGAAGCACAAGTTGTACCCTGTCCATGCATGACACCCTATTCCACATGGGACCCATAACTCAATCCAGTTGCATCGAATCCAGCATCAGCGTCGTTCGAAGCACAAGTTGTACCCTGTCCATGCATGACACCCTGTGTCACATGGGACCCATAACCCAATCCAGTTGCATCGAATCCAGCATCAGCGTCGTTCGAAGCACAAGTTGTACTCTGTCCATGCATGACACCCTGTGTCACATGGGACCCATAACCCAATCCAGTTGCATCGAATCCAGCATCAGCGTCGTTCGAAGCACAAGTTGTACCCTGTCCATGCATGACATCCTGTGTGACATGCGATCCATAAGCAAATCCAGTTTCATCGAATCCAGCATCAGTTTCGTTCGAAGCTCAAGTTGTACCCTGTCCATGCATGACACCCCGTGCCACATGGGACCCATAACCCAATCCAGTTTCATCGAAACCAGCATCAGCGTCGTTCGAAGCACAAGTTGTACCCTGTCCATGCATGACACCCTGTGTCACATGGGTCCCATAAGCCAATCCAGTTTCATCGAATCCAGCATCAGCTTCGTTCGAAGCACAAGTTGTACCCTGTCCATGCATGACACCCTGTGCCACATGGGACCCATAACCCAATCCAGTTTCATCGAATCCAGCATCCGCGTCGTTCGAAGCACAAGTTGTACCCTGTCCATGCATGACACCCTGTGCCACATGGGACCCATAACCCAATCCAGTTGCATCGAATCCAGCATCAGCGTCGTTCGAAGCACAAGTTGTACCCTGTCCATGCATGACACCCTGTGTCCACATGGGACCCATAACCCAATCCAGTTGCATCGAATCCAGCATCAGCGTCGTTCGAAGCACAAGTTGTACCCTGTCCATGCATGACACCCTGTGCCACATGCGACCCATAACCCAATCCAGTTGCATCGAATCCAGCATCAGCGTCGTTCGAAGCACAAGTTGTACCCTGTCCATGCATGACACCCTATGCCACATGGGACCCATAACCCAATCCAGTTGCATCGAATCCAGCATCAGCGTCGTTCGAAGCACAAGTTGTACCCTGTCCATGCATGACATCCTGTGTGACATGCGATCCATAAGCAAATCCAGTTTCATCGAATCCAGCATCAGTTTCGTTCGAAGCTCAAGTTGTACCCTGTCCATGCATGACACCCTGTGTCACATGGGACCCATAACCCAATCCAGTTTCATCGAATCCAGCATCAGCGTCGTTCGAAGCACAAGTTGTACCCTGTCCATGCATGACACCCTGTGTCACATGGGACCCATAACCCAATCCAGTTTCATCGAATCCAGCATCAGCTTCGTTCGAAGCAAAAGTTGTACCCTGACCATGCATGGCATCCTGTGTGACATGCGATCCATAAGCAAATCCAGTTGCGCCGAAACCAGCATCAGCGTCGTTCGAAGCACAAGTTGTACCCTGTCCATGCATGACACCCTTTGTCACATGGGTCCCATAAGCCAATCCAGTTTCATCGAATCCACCATAAGCTTCGTTCGAAGCACAAGTTGTACCCTGTCCATGCATGACACCCTGTGCCACATGGGACCCATAACCCAATCCAGTTTCATCGAATCCAGCATCAGCGTCGTTCGAAGCACAAAATGTACCCTGTCCATGCATGACACCCTATGCCACATGCGACCCATAACCCAATCCAGTTGCATCGAATCCAGCATCCGCGTCGTTTGAAGCACAAGTTGTACCCTGTCCATGCATGACACCCTATTCCACATGGGACCCATAACTCAATCCAGTTGCATCGAATCCAGCATCAGCGTCGTTCGAAGCACAAGTTGTACCCTGTCCATGCATGACATCCTGTGTGACATGCGATCCATAAGCAAATCCAGTTTCATCGAATCCAGCATCAGTTTCGTTCGAAGCTCAAGTTGTACCCTGTCCATGCATGACACCCCGTGCCACATGGGACCCATAACCCAATCCAGTTTCATCGAATCCAGCATCAGCGTCGTTCGAAGCACAAGTTGTACCCTGTCCATGCATGACACCCTGTGTCACATGGGACCCATAACCCAATCCAGTTTCATCGAATCCAGCATCAGCTTCGTTCGAAGCAAAAGTTGTACCCTGACCATGCATGGCATCCTGTGTGACATGCGATCCATAAGCAAATCCAGTTGCGCCGAAACCAGCATCAGCGTCGTTCGAAGCACAAGTTGTACCCTGTCCATGCATGACACCCTTTGTCACATGGGTCCCATAAGCCAATCCAGTTTCATCGAATCCAGCATAAGCTTCGTTCGAAGCACAAGTTGTACCCTGTCCATGCATGACACCCTGTGCCACATGGGACCCATAACCCAATCCAGTTTCATCGAATCCAGCATCAGCGTCGTTCGAAGCACAAATTGTACCCTGTCCATGCATGACACCCTATGCCACATGCGACCCATAACCCAATCCAGTTGCATCGAATCCAGCATCCGCGTCGTTCGAAGCACAAGTTGTACCCTGTCCATGCATGACACCCTATGCCACATGGGACCCATAACTCAATCCAGTTGCATCGAATCCAGCATCAGCGTCGTTCGAAGCACAAGTTGTACCCTGTCCATGCATGACACCCTGTGCCACATGGGACCCATAACCCAATCCAGTTGCATCGAATCCAGCATCCGCGTCGTTTGAAGCACAAGTTGTACCCTGTCCATGCATGACACCCTATTCCACATGGGACCCATAACTCAATCCAGTTGCATCGAATCCAGCATCAGCGTCGTTCGAAGCACAAGTTGTACCCTGTCCATGCATGACACCCTATTCCACATGCGATCCATAAGCAAATCCAGTTTCATCGAATCCAGCATCAGTTTCGTTCGAAGCTCAAGTTGTACCCTGTCCATGCATGACACCCTATTCCACATGGGACCCATAACCCAAATCCAGTTTCATCGAATCCAGCATCAGTTTCGTTCGAAGCTCAAGTTGTACCCTGTCCATGCATGACACCCTGTGCCACATGGGACCCATAACCCAATCCAGTTTCATCGAATCCAGCATCCGCGTCGTTTGAAGCACAAAATGTACCCTGTCCATGCATGACACCCTATGCCACATGCGACCCATAACCCAATCCAGTTGCATCGAATCCAGCATCAGCGTCGTTCGAAGCACAAGTTGTACCCTGTCCATGCATGACACCCTTTGTCACATGGGCCCCATAAGCCAATCCAGTTTCATCGAATCCACCATAAGCTTCGTTCGAAGCACAAGTTGTACCCTGTCCATGCATGACACCCTGTGCCACATGGGACCCATAACCCAATCCAGTTTCATCGAATCCAGCATCCGCGTCGTTTGAAGCACAAAATGTACCCTGTCCATGCATGACACCCTATGCCACATGCGACCCATAACCCAATCCAGTTGCATCGAATCCAGCATCCGCGTCGTTCCAAGCACAAGTTGTACCCTGTCCATGCATGACACCCTGTGCCACATGGGACCCATAACCCAATCTAGCTTCAGCGAATCCAGCATCAGCGTCGTTCGAAGCACAAGTTGTACCCTGTCCATGCATGACACCCTGTGTCACATGGGACCCATAACCCAATCCAGTTGCATCGAATCCAGCATCAGCGTCGTTCGAAGCACAAGTTGTACTCTGTCCATGCATGACACCCTGTGTCACATGGGACCCATAAGCCAATCCAGTTGCATCGAATCCAGCATCAGCGTCGTTCGAAGCACCATTTGTACCCTGTCCATGTATGACACCCTGTGCCACATGGGACCCATAACCCAATCCAGTTTCATCGAATCCAGCATCCGCGTCGTTCGAAGCACAAGTTGTACCCTGTCCATGCATGACACCCTGTGCCACATGGGACCCATAACCCAATCTAGCTTCAGCGAATCCAGCATCAGCGTCGTTCGAAGCACAAGTTGTACCCTGTCCATGCATGACACCCTGTGTCACATGGGACCCATAACCCAATCCAGTTTCATCGAATCCAGCATCAGCGTCGTTCGAAGCACAAGTTGTACCCTGTCCATGCATGACACCCTGTGTCACATGGGACCCATAACCCAATCCAGTTGCATCGAATCCAGCATCAGCGTCGTTCGAAGCACAAGTTGTACCCTGTCCATGCATGACACCCTTTGTCACATGGGTCCCATAAGCCAATCCAGTTTCATCGAATCCACCATAAGCTTCGTTCGAAGCACAAGTTGTACCCTGTCCATGCATGACACCCTGTGCCACATGGGACCCATAACCCAATCCAGTTTCATCGAATCCAGCATCCGCGTCGTTTGAAGCACAAAATGTACCCTGTCCATGCATGACACCCTATGCCACATGCGACCCATAACCCAATCCAGTTGCATCGAATCCAGCATCCGCGTCGTTCGAAGCACAAGTTGTACCCTGTCCATGCATGACACCCTATTCCACATGGGACCCATAACTCAATCCAGTTGCATCGAATCCAGCATCAGCGTCGTTCGAAGCTCAAGTTGTACCCTGTCCATGCATGACACCCTGTGCCACATGGGACCCATAACCCAATCCAGTTTCATCGAAACCAGCATCAGCGTCGTTCGAAGCACAAGTTTAACCCTGTCCATGCATGACACCCTGTGTCACATGGGTCCCATAAGCCAATCCAGTTTCATCGAATCCAGCATCAGCTTCGTTCGAAGCACAAGTTGTACCCTGTCCATGCATGACATCCTGTGTGACATGCGATCCATAAGCAAATCCAGTTTCGCCGAATTCAGCTTCTACTTCGTTCGAAGCACAAGTTGTACCCTGTCCATGCATGACACCCTGTGCCACATGGGACCCATAACCCAATCCAGTTGCATCGAATCCAGCATCAGCGTAGTTCGAAGCACAAGTTGTACTCTGTCCATGCATGACACCCTGTGTCACATGGGACCCATAACCCAATCCAGTTTCATCGAATCCAGCATCAGTTTCGTACGAAGCACAAGTTGTACCCTGTCCATGCATGACACCCTGTGTCACATGGGTCCCATAAGCAAATCCAGTTGCATCGTATCCAGCATCAGCTTCGTTCGAAGCACAAGTTGTACCCTGTCTATACATGACACCCCGTGCCACATGGGACCAATAACCCAATCCAGTTTCATCGAATCCAGCATCAGCTTCGTTCGAAGCACAAGTTGCACCCTGTCCATGCATGACACCCTGTGTCACATGGGACCCATAAGCCAATCCAGTTGCATCGAATCCATCGATCCATAAGCCAATCCAGTTTCATCGAATCCACCATAAGCTTCGTTCGAAGCACAAGTTGTACCCTGTCCATGCATGACACCCTGTTTCACATGGGACCCATAAGCCAATCCAGTTGCATCGAATCTAGCATCAGCGTCGTTCGTCGTACTCGTTGCTTTGAAGTACCTGCCACGTGAAGATTTTGCTAAACTTTCCCCGAGATAGCAACTGCGGCAGACGTGAATAACGAGCCGACTTGCTGAGAGAGGAAGCGAGTTAAGCAGTTAATTCAACATAACCTCAATTGTTGCGTAACATTGAGACAGTAGCGGTATGAAAGACCAAGATGGACCAACAATGGAAAATAATGCTAAGAGCCGAGATTATTTGGTGAGCTCTATAGCCCCGCAGAACGAAACGATGCCTGCCAACCAAGGTTCGGATGGTCAAACAACATCGACGCCTTCCAGAGGCAGCGGTTTGCCTTCGATTTCGCATAACGCGATTCTAGACGGAATGTTTGCCACAAGGATAGAAGATTGTACAACGATTGAAAAGCCAATGGTGCCTGATCCGTCAGCATGGGCTGCGCCTGCGCTGGCAACATCAGCCATCAGTGGAGTTAGCTTGCCGTTCTTAGCGAATACTGCAAGTTTCAGTAATGGATTTACAAAACATGGGCCCATAGGTAGTTCGCCGAGTACTGGGCTGCAATTTTCGAATACGGATTGGAGGAAAAATACGCTGTCACCTGACCAGATAGCTGCCCACCAGGTCCTAAGTAGAGATCTGCCGACGTTTACGGGCAAACTGGAAGAGTGGCTGCTATTTATTAGTCACTACGAACAATCCACTGAAAGATGTGGAATGAGCAATGAGGAGAATTTAATTCGTCTTCAAAGGTGTCTCAAAGGAGACACGGTAAAGAGACTAGTAAAGCATTATTCCGGTATATTCCAGTTAAACTACATGAAACTGATCGGACTGTATCGACCTATGCCCTGGTCGATAAAGGTGCAGCTTGGTCGCTGATTGAAAGAAGTCTAGCCGACGAGTTAGGACGGGATAGTCCTGCCCAGGAGTTATGTTTGAAAAGGACAGGCGATATAACCATAACTGAAGCGTTATCGAAGAATGTCAGTGTTGGTGTATCAGCAGGAGGCTTGAATGCAGCACGGTATGATCTTAAAGGCGTGCGCACGGTAGATCAGTTGGACTTGCCTATCCAATCTGTCAACAATGAGCTTATAAAGTCGAGGAATCATCTACGGGGATTATCCATAGCGCTGTATCATAACGTAAATTCGCGCATAATTATAGGACTGGATAATGTCAAAGTGAGCGTACCATTAGAACTGCGAGAAGCCGAGAAGGATGACATCGTTGAAGTGCGGTGTCGATTGGGTTGGTCTGTAAATGGTTTAAGGATCCACCTACGATGGGCGACATACCCAGGGAGAGATTGTCGCCAAACACATTACCATTTACATTTACTGGAGTGGATTGTTTTAACCCATTTGACATTGTAGTCGGTCGCAGACATGAGAAAAGATGGGGCGTGTTATTCACATGCTGGGAAGTGCGTGGGAACGATTGGTACGTTCAACTAAATCTATACTTTCAGAAATTTTACCCGAGGCTGGTGTACGAGAGGAAGTGTTTCGAGCTGCGTTTGCGGATGTGGAGCAGATTCTCAACTCAAGGATGCTAACATACGTACCTTTGGACAGCGCCGAGTCGGAGGCGCTGCCTCCAAACCACTTGCGAATGAAGTACGCCCCGCGCCTATGTAGTTTGTAATAGATTCGCCCCTGCCCATTGTTCGAAAAGTCCCGTTTAATGAATAATTGCTCTCCGTTGCGTTCGCTCTTTGGCTTAGCTGCAGCCGCTGCAGACGGCGTACAATTAGAGAAAATTTGGCAAGCAGACAGAGCGGACGTGAGCAAAGAAACACAAATGTAAGAATTGAATTTGAAAATGAAATGTTAATAATGAAATGTTTCATAATGAATAATGAAAATTTCAGCAATGCGTAAACACATTCGCTCGGAGTAAATGTTTCTTATTTTTGGAGTGCTTACGGACGGCTAGCGAACCAACAGGCAGAAATTCCAGTTATGAAAGGTTGAATGGAATGTTTTGAGTCTATTGTGGTCTCTTTGTCCATCTCCTTGACTATGGTAGTTTGATGATTTATTATTATGACGCCATCGTCTACTGCCGTGACAGGCTCCAAATGGCTGGGCTGTGTGTCGCAATGTGCTGTTAGTCCAGGGTGGATTTGTTGAGCGCAAGTTTGCTGCAGTAAGGCCTTACAAAATGATGTTGAGATGGCCATTGTGCAATTCGTTAGGGCGGTGATGTTGCCCTCACAATCGGCCTGGATGTTGTTATTCTCGAGGCGCAGTATCGTTGAATTTCTTTGTACTGGGTAGATGTTTACCTTCTTCCAAAATAAATTAGGTCTAGGGTATTTAATCATAAAAAGGAGAAAGTTGTCGTTGTTGAGTTCGACACTGAACCTATTATGGGCAAATTTCGGAGCCGACCAACACATGTAAATTTCCAAAACTTCATTTATTCACTCAATTTAATTATGGTACAATTATGCTAGCGTAGCTTTAAAATTAAATTGTGCCTTAGTGGTGTCTTTTGTCGTGCTGATTTTCTTATGGCATGGCAACAAGCATCGAAGCCACTGACAAAATTAAAGCACATTAATAAACGGTTAATTTCCCAGCACGTAGGCTGGCGCTATGTTAAGCGAATATGTATGTATAAAGAGAATATAAATATATAAAGATTAACCCTCTGTTGGCTGCGAAGGCTCTACTGGGCGATTTTTAGATTTCGGCGGCAACATTCTCCCCCCAGTAAACTTGTCCACTTTGTGGTCTGGTTTGGCTCCCACATTGCCGACGTCTATACCGCTACTTTTGACACGGGCCGATGTAGAGTTCCATTTGTTGTCCTAATAACCACTCGTCTTACTTGGTTGTCTTTGGCCAGTGTTATTTGATCGACCACACCTTTGGGCCAGGTGTTACGTGGCAAGTTTTCGTCTACCACTAGGACGACATCTCCAACCGCTACTGGTAATCTCTTTGTAAACCACTTTCCACGTCTAGCCAAATCTGGAACATTCTCCCGCACCCAGCGTCGCCAGAACTGGTCAGCAAATTGTTGCGCAGACTGCCTGGTATGGCGCACAGCAAGTGCTGGTTCGAAGATTGGCTTGTAGCCGCTCGCTGATCCAAGTAACAGATGGTTTGGCGTGATGGCCTCGTCGTCTTTGATATCCAGAGAAACAAAAGTAAAAGGTGTGGAGTTTAAAATGTATTCCACCTCCCATAGAGCGCTTTGCAGGTCTTCATTGGTGAATTTTCTTGTCGGGCCAATTGCGTGCAGCACCGATTTTACGGAACGTAAGAGTCGCTCCCATGCTCCCCCCATATGAGGGGCCGCTGGTGGATTGAATTTCCATTTGATGTTATCGAACGACGATTGGACTTCATTGAGGTTGACCCTTTGTAGCTCGTCGCATATGACTTTTTCGGCACCTTTGAAATTGGTTCCATTGTCGCTGTAAATTTCCCTTGGAGTTCCGCGCCGGTTGCAGAAGTTTCGAATAGCCATAATGCATGATGCGGTATCCAGGGAGCATGCCAATTCCAAATGCACTGCCCTTATGGTTAGGCAGGTAAAGATGACTCCCCACCTCTTCTCCCGCCGACGTCCAACCGTGACCAAGAGGGGACCAAAGTAGTCGATACCGACGTATATAAAGGGCCGCTCATAGGCGTCTAATCTAGCCATTGGCAGGGGTGCCATCTGTGGCAAGACAGAATTGGCGTTCTCATTTTTACAGCGTTGACACGACTTTCGAATGCCCTTGTATAATACTCGGAGGCATGGTATATAGTAGGTGCCGCGCAGTCTGTTGATGCACGTCTCATGGGATGCGTGGTGCATTTTCTGATGATACCAGTTAACTATGAGCCGCGTGATGTGGTGACCATATGGGAGCACTATTTGATTTTCGCTGCATAGATTTTCTGCTCGACCTCGGTTGCGCAGCAGTTGGTTATCATCTTGAGTTAAATTGTGGATCTCCGATTTAAATTCGGACGTCTGCGCGTGTCTTAGGAGGATTATTTGCGCTCGCAGAATCATTTCATAGGAAACACATATTCCTGTATTTCGCCCGCAATTTTTCTATGTAGAATATGTACAGAGCCACGGCCCGATATAGTCTACGCCAGTCGGAAAAGTATTCCGTGTTGAATATCGGTTCCAGCGACGAACTGTCGATTATGAAAAAATTGTGTCTGACTTCGGAATTACTTGGTACTTTCAGGTCGTTGCATTTTGGCCATTCAGAATTGTCTTGCAGTAAGAACTCTGGTCCGTTGATCCATTTGAAGAATCTATTAGAAGAAGATGCCTTGGTAGCAAAATCCGCGGGGTTTTGGTGAGTGGGCACCCAATTCCATTGGTTGACATCCGAGGATTCCAGTATTTCACCTACGCGGTGCATGACGAATTGCTGGAACTTTCGTGGGTCCATTCGAAGCCATTTCAGGACTGTCTTAGAGTCAGACCAATACCAAGTCGAACTAATTGACAGCCGTTTATTGGATAGGATCCGATTGCTCAGCTTTATTCCGATGACTGCAGCTTGCAGCTCCATCCTTGGTATGGACATCGGATTTAGCGGGGCCACCTTTGCTTTGGAGGCCACGAAGCTAATATAAGTTGTTTCTCCTTGTTGTATACGTAGATAACAAACTGCTGCGTAAGCAATTTCGCTAGCGTCAACGAACGTATGCAACTGGACATCTTGTGTACGTTCGCCAGGTCTAAAGTAGCATCTGGGAATGGTAACATCAGCAATCGTTGGTAGAAGCCGTTTCCATCGCATCCATTTGGGTGACAGTTCATCAGGGGGGTTAATGCCGCTTCTCCATACATCTTGTAGTAGAATTTTCAGGTCTATAGTAAAGCATGAAATAAACCCGAGCGGATCGTACATTGACATTAGTACTTGCAGGAGCTCGCGCTCGTACATTGACATTAGTACTTGCAGGAGCTCGCGCTTTGTTGGTGTATAATCGCTTTCAAAAACGTTTCGTTTCAGCCTAGCGAACTTGCATATGAATGTGAAGCCATCCGAATCTGGCATCCAATATAGGCCGAGTACCTTTTCGGTTGCAGTAATTTCGACTGCGTTGGGAGTTGCTGTTTTGGCGCCTAGTTTTTATAGAACATCTTGAGAGTTGGATGACCAATTTCGTATGTGGAAACCGCCTGCTGCATGTATACTTTGGACTTTAGTCGCAATGTTTGCAACTTTCGTATCGCCATCGTCGCTGTAGATGAAATCGGCCACGTAGTGGTAATCCTTCACTACTTGTGCTGCGAGTGGATACTGAAGTTGGAAGCGATCAGCATTTTTATAACGGATGAAATGCCCGATACAAGGTACGCAGTTGATGCCGAAAGTGAGCGCTTCCATCACGTACACGTTTGGTTGCTGGAGTTGGGAGTTTGCGTTGAGCCAAAGAAATCTCTGAGCGTGAGCGTCTGCTGGTCTCACTCGGATTTGGTGAAACATTTCAGCTATGTCGCCGCAAATCGCCACGCGTCCGGTTCTGAAGGAGATGAGTAGATCCAGTAGCGAATTTAGCAGATCTGGTCCGCTGTGTATAAAATCGTTGAGAGCCTTTCGTACACACAAGACGAACTCTTTCTGGCTTGTTTGGATTTCTGGTAATAAAGGTTGGCAGATACCAGACTCGCTTGTTGGGTATAGCTAACTCCTCCGGGGTCAGGATTCGAGCATAACCTTTATCGACGAGGTTGTCCACTTCCCTTTGTATTAGCTCTCGTAGATTAGGTTGCCGAAAGAATTGTCGTTGTAGACATTTAAGACGTGTAAGTGCAATTTCATAGCTGCTTGGCAACGTGACGTCTGGGTCCTTCCAGATTAGACCGACTTCGTATCTGCCATTTTTTATGCTGTCAGTTGATTGGAGACTCGTTAGTGCTTGAGTTTCCTTTTCAGATGAGATCGTCTTTTGTAAGGTTGCGTCTAATGAAAACGCTTGTTTGATGATCTCGTGTAGTTTCGTGTCATCATAAATGCAGCCGCATACATGTATGTTTATATGCCCGTTATTGCTTCTCGATGAGCTGCAGCTTTGATGCGTCCAGCCCAAACGGGTCTTAGACGCTATTGGTTGCTGCCACTCTCCCTCTCTTATTTTGAGGGGCACGGCGAGGGATGCTGGTTCGCACCTTGGTGTATGATGCTATGGGTAGTCCCGCCAGGCATGGAAACTGTTTGGTAAGCTCAGTCATATCGATTGACTGTACAGGTAGATTGATTCCATTCACGCTATGGACATCATGCAAAGCGAACCGTTTGCCGTTGTGTGAGTTGGTAACAGTCAGCGTGACACATTCCGATGCATCATTTCTGCGCGTCGTGTTGTCCGTCCATTTTAGGCATAACGGTTGAGGTACACCTGTCAAACCGAGCTGCTTGTAAATCTTTCCCTCGATGAGTGTGACTGACGAGCCCTCATCTGAAAATGCAAAGGTATTAGTTACTTTGTTTTTATTATTTTTAGAGACGGCTTCTGTCGGCTGCTGCTCCTCGTGGATCAATTGGTGATGCATGCTTTGGCATCCTCTAATGCCGCAAATAATTTCTCGTTTGCACTTTTGCCAGTGGCGGTTGAGACATTGATTGCACAGTGTATGATGGCGTATTAGAGACCTTTTCTGCTGTAGAGACATTGACTTAAACACTTCGCAATTCTTCAGTTGGTGTCCTGGCCCGTCACAAGCAGCGCAAGCAGTTGTCTGGGTGTGCTTTTCTGGAATTTCCGTGTGGTGATTCAGGCTTCCGCTCCTTTTGTGGTAAAGTGGTGATGAAACTTGGCTGGCTGCTTCAGCTATATCGTATATCCATTTGCTAAACGTTTCCATTGATGGTACTTGGGAGTTTTTGGGAAACATTGCCCACTGTAATTTGAGTTGTGTGGGGAGCTTTTCCACTAGCTCTTGCACGAGCATTGGATTTTCCATATAGCTTCTAAGTTCACACGCCTCCATCGTTGAGTAGATATTCCGTACGCACAGTGCGTATTCGATAAGTGGTTCTAGCTTGTCTTTTGGTGGAGGCATTTGTCTCGCTTATTCCAACAAATGGCGAAGAATGTGTTCTGGTCGTCCGAAACACATACGTAGTGTTCGTATGATTTCGGGAACCATGGCTGGCAGCAGCAACTTGTACTAAACCATCTCTCGCGCTTTGCCTTTTAGACTCGCTTGCAGTCGCATGAGATTCTCGTCATCGGTTTGGAAACTGCTGTAGAAAAGTGGTCAATGTTGGGGGTTACCATCAAAGGTGGGTAACTCCTTCGAAATTGCTTGGCATGCTGCGATTTGTGACGTGGTTGGCGTCACTGAGCCTGTGACACATGGTTGACAATTTGGTTCCTTTTGCGTTTGATTACCTGGTTTGTTTGGTGCGGCAATACTAGAAAGCCATGGCCACATAGGCAATTCTTCTGATTGAGGTTGTTCCCGGGCCGTTACACGTGGTTTTTGGACGGTAGTTGAAGTCAGATACGTTCACTGCAAGTGGTTCGCCGTTATCGGTGACGTAACGTTATAGAGATGTCATGCGTCACGTATCGCTGGTTGTATTGCCATCATGTTAGAAAATGCGTTTGGTGCACAAAGTTCAACCTTTTGTCCAGGTCTTGTTGGCGCTTCGGTAGCTTCTGCTGGTGATGATGCAGCCTGTGGTCCACCTACATACATAGATTTAGCAAAAGTTTGTAGAGTGTTGGCCAATATAGTTGTCACCACTTCAGATGCTACGCTTGCGCAGTCGCAGCTCCAGCTGCTGTCGGCACCATCATCCTTAGCTTCCACGCAATCGAAATGATACCACGACTGACATCGATTGCATTGCACCATTCGGTCATTATCCTCCTGCGTGCATCTCTTGCAATGATATACTCCGCTTGATAGATCTTTGTTACCTTTCTCTTTCCAACGATGTTCAGATTTGCAGGTTAAGTGTGTTATATAATCATAGAGAGTCAACCCAATGTACGATTATTCCGAATAAACATAGTGAAGCTCACCCAAGAAAATCTTATTGAATTTAATTTTAAAGAATTGTTGAGTTCGACACTGAACCTATTAAGGGCAAATTTCGGAGCAGACCAACTCAAGTAAATTTCCAAAACTTCATTTATTCACTCAATTTAATTATGGTACAATTATGCTAGCGCAGCTTTAAAATTAAATTGTGCCTTAGTGGCACATTAATAAACGGTTAATTTCCCAGCACGTAGGCTGGCGCTATGTTAAGCGAATATGTATGTATAAAGAGAATATAAAAATATAAAGATTAACCCTCTGCTGGCTGCGAAGGCTCTACTGGGCGATTTTTAGATTTCGGCGGCAACAGTCGTTTTGTAAAACTTTAACACTAGATATTTCAAGGATAGTTGTTATGCTAATATTTGTAGGAAGTTCTTTTATCTTACCTACATCGCTTTGATCCAAAATTATTGGGTTTATTGTGTTTAATTTCGCAAGGGAGAAGGCAAGGATCAGGTTTTGTAGTTCTGAGATAACAATTCTATTTCTGGTAAGTAATATTTCGAATAAATGTCCAGTGCTGATCTGTTTATCTTTTGCGACTTTAAGATTCAGATTTATCTTCAGCAGTTTTCTCATATGAGAATGTGAGAAGTGGGAAGTGGTCTAAAAGTTTTTCTGTCTCCTGTTTGATTTCGACATAGGTCGAAAGGTTGGTTGTATGCTGTAGATAGCCATACTCTTCCCATAGTACGACGTTTCCGTCTACTATAGGTATATAGTTTGAGTTAGTAAACTCCGTTAATTTGAATGTTGCCGCAGCGATGAGTGTAAGTATTAGAATCCTATAAATAAAAGAAAACTACGTTAACTGGTTTATTATCTAATATTGTCCTTATGGACCACCCCCCCATTTATGAGCACCGTTGTGCCCATATCTGCTTGAATCGTTTCCTCTTCGTAGAGGGGTGTTATTTTGTTTCCTAATCTTTTGTTGCGTTTTACCAATACTTTCTCCCCTACTTGATAGGTTTTTATCTGCCTGATTTTGTTATGGTATTCAGGAGGTTCCAAGGAGGTTTTTTTGCAACGGAATGAAACGTTTTGTTATACTGTATTGTGGATAATAATAGAAGCTCCGTTGTATCATTGATTTTTCGATCTAGTTTCAGGCACCTAGCGATCTCGACAAGGGTGCTGTGAAAACGCTCAACTTGACCATTGGAGGTACTATGTAGCGGGGGAGCATTTTCAGTGGATATCCCGAAGTTATTTTCTAACATTGTTTTTATCGTACATTAATTTAGTGATTTTTTATTGTCACAGTACAATTTTTGGGCTGTTGGAAAGAAATTTGAGATTTGCAATAATGCTGGTTTTACATCAACAGTTGATCTAGAGTAAATTGGTTGAACAATAGCAAACTTTGAGAATTTATCAATGCAAGTAAGGAAGTATTTGCCCTCTGTAAAGAAAATATCGATGTGCAGGATTTCTCCTGGGTTGAACGGGATTGGAGTCTCAGCGATTTTCTGTCTTTTCGGATGTCTGTTATACTTTGCTTTCCGGCAGACTTTGCAATTTTCGACTGTTTCGTTGGCTAATTTAGTCATTTTTGGAAAAAAATAGTCCTTTAGTATTTGTTTAATGTTTTCCTGAGCTGCCCTATGGGCCCTGCTGTGTTGTAACGCGATGATTTCTAGTTGCTCGTCTCTATTGGCAATATGTTGTACAAGATTTTTGCAATACCAAAAAGTCGTCGATGGAAATTCCTGGATTAGTTGATGTTGTGTTTTTCCTAGTGTGTGTAAATCGCACTTAATTGCGTTAACGACGCTGGGGTTTACTTTTTCTTTTAACACGTCTAATAGGGTGTTAGAGTCCTTAAAGAGGATGAAAGAACGGCTTGATTGAGTGTTTGATCGTTGGATAACAATTTGGTTACGATAGCAATTAATGGGCTTTTCGGATGTTTGAATAGTGTAGCATAAAGATTCTTCACTGTGAATCGTTGAGTAACTAGCACTTCCGCCATCTTGTGCAGCGTCAGACCTTGCGTCATTTTCTAGCGCATTTAAATGTTGACGAGACAGGGCATCAGCAACGTAATTTTCTTTTCCGGGTTTGTAAATAAATGTTGGATTCTACTCCTCAATAAAGGCTTTCCAGCGTTTTATCTTAGAGTTTCTATTTCTATCCGACACCGCAAATGTAAGCGGTTGATGATCAGTGATGATTTTAAAAATTCGGATTCCGTAAAGATAATTTCTTAAAGTTTCTTTTCACCAGACAATGGCCAATAATTCCCTTTCGTTTGTGGCAAAATTGATTTCCGGACCCCTTAATGTCCTGGAGACCATTGTAATTGGCCTTCCTTGTTGCGAAATTACAGCCCCTATGCCCGATGCCGATGCATCGCTGGTAAGATCAAAAGGCTTTGAGTAACCGGGGTAACTCAATAAAACGTCTTCAGATGCTAATATTCATTTTAACTTTTCGAACGCTTTCATTTGCGATTCGTTAAATTTAATGGGAACTTTTCGGGATTGGTAAGTGCTGACTTTTCCGTTTTCCCCTATTAGAAGATCCGTTATAGGTTTTGTTGTTTTTTTAGCAAAATCCCGATCAAAGCATCTATAATAACTGGCAAGTCCCAGAAAGGAGCGAACGCCAAATAGAGTTTCTGGAGGTTTGTATTGCGAAATTGATGCCGTTTTCTGAAACAATAAATCCCAAATATTCCACGCTGGTCTTGAAAAAATGCGATTTTTCCTCCGAGACTCGCATGTTTGCATCGTGTAAACGCTATAAGACCCAGTCTATGTGGTTTAAATGATCTTCCTTTGTTTCCGAAAAAATTATCACGTCGTCGACATAGACGTGACATGGCAAAACTTTCCAATCTGTTCTCTGAGAACGTCGTCGATTGCCCTTTGGAATATGCTTGGGGCATTTTTCAGACCGAAAGGCAGCCTGCAGAATTCTTACTTTCCGTTGTTAACGGAGAAAGCTGTCTTTTCCCGATCCCGTTCGGCAAGGTTAATTTGATGGAAGCCGGATTTAAGATCAAGAGTTGTAAAGTTTTTTGATTTGTCCATGTTGGATAAAATCATGGTGACATTTGGAATCGGATACTTATCATCAACCGTGTTAAGGTTGAGTTTCCGAAAATCGATCACTAATCGTTTCTTTCTGTTTCCTGTCTCGTCGGTACCTTTTCTGTCCACAACCCAAATCGGATTGTTGTAAGGTGACCGCGAGGGTCTTATGATTCCATCACTTAAAAGTTGTTTAACTTCCGAGTTAACGAAATTTGCTACTCCCATAGGGTGGGGGTATGGTTTTGAGTACACCGGTTCGTTATTCGTGGTCCGAATTGTGATCACAATATTTATATTGTAGGGGAGACTATATTTTGGATTGGCAAATACGTTAGCTCGTTTGTCAATAATTTTTTTAAATTCGTCCCTTATGGCGACTGGTACGTCGGACTCGTTAATATTTAAGAAATTAACTTTTTTGCATTTTAAAAATTGGAGTTGGTCAATTCCATTGTTAAATTTGACCTGCTGTTTAGCTAGATCGATTGGAACATTGTATAACACCTCCTAAAAGGAGGTCGGGCACTACATAACTTTTTGATGCCCCAGTATCTACTAACAGTCGAATTGTTCTCCCTGCATAGCTCCTTTTGATGAAGGGTAGCAGGGAGTGCTCGCTAAAAAATTGACGAATTCGAAATCCTGTGCGTCGTCTTCACACTTGGCCACTTCGATTTCTGCTTTCGTAAGATAGCACTCACCGCTTTCCTCAACCGGAGGTGAAATTTCTTAGACATGATTCACCCGTTATTGTTTTGGCCCTGTGAATCTACCTGGGCCATTATTTGGCCTTTTAAAGGCTTGACCTTGATTTCAAAATTGAGTAATATTGGCCTGATAGGGTGGTTGCCTGGATCTTGCGGACTATATTGGGTCCTTTGTCTAAACCTGGAGGAGTTGTCGACCTCCATGGGTTCTACTGTCAGTTGGTTCTTAAAACGCCTACTATTTTCACTATTATCGTGTTTTTTATTATAATAAGGATTTTTTCCTTGGGCTTCTTGGCGATTCCAGTTCTGATTTTTTTTATAAAAGTCGATCTCTGATTTTTCAACTTTTGTTTCTAGGACTCTTCCATAGCTGGCCGCAAAGGCGTATAGTTTATGATTCGATTCTACTTCCTGAGCCAAAGCCAAAGCGGACGGGAGGTCTTTTGGACGAGCCGAGAATAAGACGTCTCTAAGTGCTTTCCGCGTACCCGATATAAAGACACATATATTTTATTTCTTATGATAGTTACTGCCTGATAATACTTAGAACTGCCATTATATTCCCTAAATATATTGTGGGCGACGTGAGCAGCCTTGCGCCACGCAATGTACGTCTCCTGTTTCCCTTCAAAATCGGGAAGGGATTTTACGACGTCTAGGGTTTCATTACACTCGACCCCTCGGATAATTTCTATTTCTTGATGAGCTTGAACCGCCGGGACACTAACCTTAACACTTTCTAGCTTATTTGTCAGTTCGGCTAATTTTTTATCAAATTCATTCTTTTGTATCATAAGAGCGCTTTGAACGGCGCTGAGAACTACAGCTTCTACTTATTTTGCATCCATTTTTATGTTTTCTATTTTATTCGAATTATTCCAACAATCACTAATACTGCCACAGGCGCGGCTCTCTGTTTTTAATTTATCGAAAAAGTCGCACAGAGATTCTACATCAGAGTCACTCATAAGAGATAACAGTTTGTGTTTAGTTTCTTTTATGTTCACAAATAGAATTATTTTTAAGAAGGAAAAATAATTGTTTTAAGTTTTGCAATTTTCATTAACAGGTCCACAAAACACTTTAAAGAAAAATTTTTTATTTTTTAGTTTGAAAAATCTAATTCGGGTATTTATTTATTTACGCTTCGTATTTTGGTAGGTAAAACAAAATGAATATTGAGGATAGGAATTTTAAATTAAACAGATTTATCTCGGTTTATTTGAATTTATTTTTTTCTTTTTTTTCCCACTTGCGGTTTATTTCTTTTTTGTTTGTTTTACTTTGTTGATTTTGTTAGCGATGCAGGTTAAATAAAAGATCACCCTACTTACATGATTTTTTTGGTTTCCTTTAATTTTATTTTCTTAGCTTCGGAGGTCGAAGTTCAACGCTGCTTTAGTTTTTTGTTTCCTCAGTCGTCGTCTAACGCCGCTGTCAGTTGTCCAGTGACGCGACTTAATCGCAGCCGTGAGAAATAGTAAATAGATAATAAAATTTATTTTATTATCTGTTTGTCGCTGTTTGTAGCAATGTTAGTTGCCAAATTAGTTGCTTTTTAGTTCTTTGCCAGGGTCGTAGGCGAAGAAAAAAAATGTTCACTTTCACTTGTGTTTTATTTCTTTTTGTTCCCGATTCGTGGCAGACAAATTGTAACAATTGTAACAATGTTGATTGTTTTTCGTCTCTCGCCAGGGTCGTAGGCCAAGAGATTTTCCAAAACTTTTTTTTTTTTACTTGTATGTGTTTTTGTTGCGCGAGTTCTATTCTTTAGTTGGGCGCCAATTAATATATTTCAATTTTATTTTATATAAAGTTAGAGCCGTTTAGCTTCTCTGTTGGTTGCTTAAGAACTAACTTAAATATTACAAGAAATATTTAAGCTACCCAGCGAAGCCCGCCTCAAATTGCTGTCGATGCTGTTCCCACGAACGACGTGCTGATCAAGCAGCTCGTGCAGTGGCATCCGGACGTCGCTTCTTTACCCAGGTTATGCAATGCACACCAGAAAATGCTTATCTAGCATTGGTTGTGCAATCGAATGGACCGCTGTGTTAACTTATACAAGTGAAGGAAATTCAAGTGAATCCGAAACAACGTCGACATTGGCAAGCAGCAGAAAACAGGATCTATTTCCTGGCATATTCTTGAGAACCAATAAAAGTGTTGGAAGCGACATAAGTCAATAGTAGGAACTATTCCTAGCATCAATTAAAAAGATAAGGAGTATTCCTAGCACAGTTGGGAAAGACACGGAGTATTCCTGGCATAGTGGGGTTAGACTAGGAGTAGCCCTAGAAAATATAAGGAGAGTAATAGCTCGTGAGGTTATACAGGCAAGACCTACAGTAATCCTTGAACATCTAGAGCCCGGATGAAACAATTATATTTGCCCACAAGAGTATCCAGTATTAAGTACTCAGAGCTCGCCAGACGCCCCAAAAACGAGCATTCATTCAAACAAAACTAGTTTCCTTATTTTCATCGTCATTTTGTTGTGTCGTACCCCGACTCCTGAAATCCGAATCTGCCGATGGTAAGGAGGAAAAAGAATCGATACACAATATACAAAATATTGAAGCCATACATCCCAATCTGTTTTATCAATGGATATATATGAACAGATGTATTCATTGAAAGTTCAATCACTTTCTTCCACTGTTCTAATAGTTTGTTGATGTTGTGCAGTCATTGGACCGTACTTTAATATAAAAGACTCAAATATTGCTTTTGCAATTGTATAAGCGTTTTTGTTTTGAACAGGAATGGCTACAAGATATTTCGTAAGATCACAATTAAGAGTTATAGCGTAGTCGTTACAATTTTTATACCCTGTACTCATTGAAAGTTCAAAAGGGTAAAAGGGTATATTAAAGTCACTAAAATGTATTTAACAGGTAGAAGAAAAATTTTCCGACCCTATAAAGTACATAGTTACTTATTCAACCCCGTCTATATCAAACATCATACTCTTTAGTACCCTATATTTTGTAAAAGCTATTTGCATTAGCATATACACAGCAAACGGCAAACGGAACATTACAATATAACAACAACAACTAACACCTTTCTTTTGGTCACGTATGCCCACGCGTCCAGCTATATACATATATTATAATGCTTACATCGAGTACAGTTTAGTTAGTCTAATTTTTGGACCTCGTCTTGCAAGACGTAATGAAAAGAAAATAATAAAACGTTTTCAATAAGAAGAATAAATTAAAATATTCAATTGGCGCAGTCGGTAGGATTCCTCTCAAAACAAATTCGATTTGAGAAATAAATAAGACGAATCGAAAAAAAACAAATATTTCAAATAAAAAGAGGAATCCGCAGAAGAATCGACGTGGAAAAATGACACTGTCTGAACAAAATTTGGGACAATTGACAACCTCTGTTTCTTCATTCGGAGAGTGGAACATATAATCGGACTCTGCCACACTGATGACCAAAGGCAGACAAGCATCATCTATGGAACCATTGGGGGAATCATCGCTGGAGTGGCAAAAAACATCATAAGGCAATTCGCTCCAAACTCATGGGTGCTATTAAAGGATGCACTAATCGGAGAGTATAACACTCAAACGCCGTTGGAAGAACTATTAAGGAAATTATACGACACCAACTTCACTGGAAATCTTCGTAAGTTTTGCGAGGAACTAGAAGGTAAATCTCGTATAATTGCAGATAAACTAGATCTGGAAAACAACGTAGTGTATTCAACAGTATATAAACAAGTAATGAGTAATACCATAAGAAATTGTATTCAAAGAAAATTACCTGACAGACTGTTTATGATGTTGTCTAGATATGATATCTCCACAGTTTTAAAGTTAAAACGCGTTGCCCAACAAGAGGGTTGTTATGAAGAAAGAACCCAGGATAGTTATAAGAGTAATTATATTCAAACCTATAATAATAGAAATAAGATTCGCGAAAATCAGTATCAGCAATTTTTTAATTCATCTACCGCCCCCATGTGCAATCCATGTGCCCATGTCAATTTGGGCAGCAGCTATACAAAGGACGACAAGCAAACCCCCTAAATCAAGAAATAAATAGAGAAACTATAGGGCAAACCAATCAGTTAAATAGAAGACATAGAGAAGGAAGTAGTGGACACCAGCGAATGGATACAAATGAAAATTTTCAAATGAGTGTCTTTTCAGAAAACAGTACTTAACTATTCAATTTAATGGAAAAAAATACAAATGCCTAATAGATACCGGATCTACTATCAATATAATTAATGAAAATTTCATTAATTTAGCAATACATAAAAAACCACTTACAGTTGTCACTATGGATAGAAAAGTATTATTAGAAGATTATATAAAAACGCAACCAAACTATCTTATACCCACAACACAAAATTTTTACATTTACAAATTCTCTAATAATTATGACATATTGTTTGGAAAACAGTTTTTATTAGATTGCGGAACTGTCATCGACTTCAAATCAGGTTTATCAACTTTAAACGGATATGGTTTCAAACATCAATATCCTCAATCTAATCAAGGCAGAAATAATCAAAAAAATGGAAAACAATCAAAATCATCCAGTTTTAGTTGACCCTCCTCTTCAAAATATATTTAAAGGAAAGATCACGCCAGAAGTAACCTGGAAAATTATATGCAAGAGGGCAACCAATATATAATCGATCATCTAAACAATGAAGAGAGAAAACAAATTAAGCAAATATTAACAGAATTTAGTGTCATACAATATTATGAAGGAGAAAAACTTACACTCACAAATGAATTTAAGCATAAGATCCAAACTATACATGAGGATCCAATTTATAAAAGACCTTATAGTTACCCATATGCGTTAGAATCTGAAGTCACCAATCAAATTAAAGAAATGCTTCAACAGGGCATTATCAGAGTAAGTTGTTCGCCATACTGCAGTCCTCTTTGGATCGTACCAAAACAGCATTTTCAACCAAGACTGGCCACTACGAGTTCACACGTATGCCCTTCGGTTTGACAAACGCCCCTGCAACCTTTCAACGGTGCATGAACAATGTCCTTGGTGAGCTTATTAACAAGCATTGTGTAGTTTATCTGAATGATATCATTGTTTTCTCAACTTCGTTTGAGGAACACAATGTAAATATTTGAAAAGCTCAGAAAAGCAAATTTAACATTACAGCTCGACAAGTGTGAATTTTTAAAAAAAGAAACTGAGTTTTTGGGTCACATTATTAATACATTAAGCCGAATCCAAATAAAATTATTGCGATTAAAAAATTTTCGTTGCCAATCACAAAAACACAAGTCAAATCATTTCTAGGTATGTGTGGGTTCTATCGAAAATTTATACCTGGATTCGCTCACATTGCAAAGCCCCTCACCTTGAGATTGAAAAAAAAATGCGAAAACGAATTTCAACGATGCTCCATACAAAGAATCAATTGAAAAGCTTAAACTTTTAATTGTAAGCGATCCGATTCTTGCCTATCCAGATTTTAAAAAAGAGTTCAAAGTTACAACAGATGCAAGTAATGTCGCTCTCGGAGCTGTTCTATCCCAAGACAGTAAGCCCATTTGCTTCGCTAGTCGAACTGTAAATAGCCATGAGGAAAACTATAGTACGATAGAAAAGGAGTTACTAACAATCGTTTGGGCAACCAAATATTTCAGACCATATCTATGTATATGGAAGAAAATTTGAAGTTTTAAGTGACCACAAACCTCTAGTTTGGCTTAGCAGTATTCGACAGCCAAAAATGAAACTTCAACGATGGAAGATTAAGCTCAGTGAGTTTGATTTCAATATAAAATACATCCAAGGCAAGGAGAACCATGTGGCTGACGCTTTGTCAAGGGTACAACTGAATGACGGAGAAATCATGATAAATGACAGCGATACAACTATGGCAACGATTCACAGTGCATCTGAGGATAACTAAAAATGTATTCAAATAATAGAAAGGCCACTTAACTATTTTGACCGACAAATTAAATTTCTGAAGGCAAACCGAAATTGTAAAAAGGTAGAGAACTATTTTTCAAAAACTAAAATTACAATTGAATATAAAAAAATTACTGCTGAATTCGAAAAAGAAGTAATTCTAAAAATTTTCAGCACACGAAATAATGCTAAGTTTATGGAAAACGAAACTGATTTTGGTATATTTCAACAAAAATATATACGTGTTATAAATTGCTGTATAAAGGTAATAAAAGCGTCAACTTTACTTCGAGATATTCCGAAATTTGCTAAAGTGAAAGAAATCATCCTGAAAATTCATTTGGATATGCTTCACTCAGGTATTAATAAAGTTGAAAGGACTTTTAAACAAAAATACTATTGTCCGAAATTTTCAGAAATTATACAAAACATAATAAATGATTGCGAAATTTGCAATTTAAGCAAATCGGAACATCGAAATACGAATTTACCTATTGAAGTCACCCCAGAATTGTTTACGATTTACGATTATCAAAAAAAGAACTTTCCTTTTCTGCATTGATGTATACTCTAAGTTTGCTTCCCTTATAGAAGTTAAAGGCCGAGATTGGCTGGAAACCAAACCCGCTTTGATCAAAATATTTAATGACATGGGTAAACTACAAGTCATCAAAAAAGATAAAGACTCCTCTTTCATGAGTCTATCAATCCATGAATGGCTTAATAAGGAAAATATTGATATTCAAGTAACTACAAGTAAAAATGGAGTAGCTGATGTAGAACGTCTACACAAAACATTGGACGAAAAATTCCGCATTAAAAATACAATCAACAATACACAGGATATGGCAACTTCAGTAGAAACACTTTTGTACACTTGTAAGTATTCCCTTGAGCTGTTGTGAATATAATGGATAAGCCAGAGCTTCTGCTCAAGTTGGCTGTGCATTTAATAATAATTTTATTCATTTTGACTTTGTTTCGCATAAGTCTAATACAAAGTGTTCTTATATCTACATATGTATATATTATGTGTACATATGTATGCAGGAAGCATGCATACCGTTACGTATTATGGTTTGACCACTTGAGGTGCAAAGTGCACGCTCAGCATTTCCCACGCTCAGTGATCGGCTTGTATATAAGCGGTAGATCGTATTACTTATGCGTTGGAACGTTTATGTATTTCTATGTGGTCTTTGGGTATTTGTATATTTATATTTATTATGACAAAGTATCACAATGTATTAACTGAATGTTATACCCTTAAATTGGTAGGGTAGATATGCTACACCTCCTTTTTTAAAGAAATGATGTAATATATGTAGTCATTTGGAGTAAGTGTTAATGTATTGTCTTTTATAAGTGTACTTAAAATGTATTAGAAATGTGTTATCTCTGTTTTTGTAAAATAGTTGTGTTCATTGAGGAATTTTGTTTTTAATATTTTAAGTTACGTTATATTTGATTTTAACTTTCTCAGAAGAACTATAACTTTCACCATTATATTTATTTATTTATTTTTTTTTTTTTGGAAAGGTTGATCAGACCTCTCGTTTTTTCTTTTTTTTCTTCTTTCTTTCATGAAATGTTTTATTGATTATATATTTTTAATCTAGCCTTGTGTACTTTTCGTTTCTTATTTTTACTATCTTTAATAAATATATTATCATTATCCTCTATTTTTTCCACTGTATATGGTCCTAAATCTAATTTATGACCTGCTTCATTTCTTATTAGTACTTTATCTCCTACTTTTAGTTCAAAATTTTTTGTATTCTTGACATCGTAATTTCCTATAAGCCTTGGCTTTTTCTAACATAATTCTAGCTCTTTTGTATGCTATTTCTAATCTAAACTTTATTTCCTTAGAATAGTCATCTAAATTGTAAATAGGATCTATTTTGTCAATTTTATTAAAATCTATGAACTGTTTTGGTAATCTGCCAAATATAAGTTCATATGGACAATACTCATGGGTTGCTGATGTTGTCGTGTTGAAGCAATACGTGAAATATTGAATCCAAACATCCCAATCGGTTTTGTCTGCAGAGATATATGAACGAATGTACTCATTAAATGTTCGATGACTTCGTTCTATTGTCCCTAAAGTTTGATGATGGTATGCAGTAGAGGTGAGATTCTTGATCTTCATGCCCTTGCATAAATCTGTTATTATTTGGTTTTTATACTCTGTTCCCATGTCCGAAATGAACGTCTTCATTACACCGTACTTGAGTATGAAGTTTTCAAAAATTGCTTTCGCGACATTGGTTGCGCTTTTGCTTTTGATTGGAATGCTTACTAAATATTTTGTTAGGTCACATATTAATGTGACTATGTATTCATTGCCATGTTCCGATTTTGGTAGTGGACCAATTGTATCCACTATCACTATGTCGAAAGCGTTTACTGGTGTTTCAGTAAAAGTCATAGGAGTTTTTGTATGAGTCGTTGTTTTCGACATCTGGCATTTCTGACAGCTACGTACGTATTCTTTTATATGACGCGTCATATTTTTCCAGTAGTAGTATCTTTTGATTTTTGCTAGCGTTCTTGTTATGCCACTGTGGCCTCCTTGTATTGGATCTTTATGATATGTAGACAGTATTTCTTGTATCTCTTTTTCATTTTTTACGTGGGTCACCGGCTGGAGTAGCGCTACTCGTAATGCCCATATTTTTAAAAGTATCTATTGAAATTGATTCAAAGACCTTTTCGCTCGGTGCCACTTTGAGTTGGCTAATTTTTAATATACCGGCCTCTTTTTCGAGCCTTTGGAAAAACTGACCTAAGGCGAGAATTCCATTGGTATATAAATCGCTCACTTCAATTCTTGCCATAACTTTATTTCCATGTTTAAATAAGCATTTAGATTCTGTTATGCGCATCATCATTTGTAATGACTTCATGTACACACTTTTATGACTTTGCCTTGGCAAAAGTTCATTATTTTCATTTGTACAGATTTTTCCTTTCAGGACTTTATTTTGAATAGCTTTAAGTAAGACGCGAAAGTGCGTCTGCGACGAAATTATCTTTTCCCTTTAGGTATTCTACTATGAAGTCGTACTCTTCAAGTTCTAGCCGCATGCGAGTTAATTTGGAACTGGGATTAGTCATAGAGAAAAGATATGTTAATGGTCTGTGATCCGTTTTTATTGTAAAATGTTTCCCCATAAATATATGGTCTGAAGTGGGTAATTGTCCGATGAATTGCCGCTAACTCTTGTTCTGTTGTGCTTTTATTACTTTCTCCTTTTGTAAATGAACGAGATGCATAAACTATTGGGAGTTGAATTTCATTATGGTTCTGAGTTAGAACCGCTCCACAAGCTTTACTAGCATCTGTTATAATGCAAAACTCTTTGCGAAAATCGGGATATTGTAAAAGTGTTGGTTGCATAAGCTTTTCTTTTAAGTATTGGAATGCGTCTTAGCATTTAGTTGTCCATTCAAAAGGAACATTCTTTTTACATAATCCAGTTATTTGCCGTAAATACTCAGCGAAGTTTTTTATAAATCGACGGTAGTAATTGCAAAATGCTACGAATCGTCTTGCGCTGTCCGCATCATGAGGAACAGGGTAATTTTTGATGACGTCAAATTTTCTGTCATCTGGCAGTACTCTTTTGTTTGTGCATTTGTGACCTAGGTATGTCACTTCGTGCATGAGAAATGAAAATTTTTCTAGATGTAACTTTAGGTTGTATTTTCTATATAGGTAAAGTACATCAGTTAAGTTTTTAATCATGTGTTTGTAGCAACAGCCAATTTCCATGAGGTCATCCATGTAAAGGAACGCCTGTAAAGGTTCTAGACCAGCGAATGCTACAGTCATCATTCTCTGAAATGATTTTGGTGCTATTTTAAGACCAAATGGTAATCGCGTGAAGCGATATGAGCCATTGCTCGTCGAGAAAGATGTTGTGTTTCTTGAACTTTCTTCCAGTTCAATTTGGTGAAAACCTGATATTAAGTCGAGGCAGGAAAAGTATTTAGCTTGACCCAGTTGGTCTAGAATGTCGTCAATTCTGGGGAGCGGGAATTTATCGGATAGTAGTTTTCTGTTGATTTGGCGATAGTCAATTACTAATTTTTCTTCTGAATATTGTAATGCTTTCTTGGGGACTAGCAAGAGTGGACTATTGTATTCGGATACTGACGGTTCTACTATTTTATCATTTATTAATTTTTCTACTTGTTTTTGAATTTCTTCTACGTGGCTATGAGGGCTTCTGTAGTTTTCAATGTAAATTGGTTCACTGTCTTTTAGTCTTAATGATTGTTTATAAAAGTTGTTTGTTGTGATTGGTTCGGTTTGTAGTCCGAACACATCACTATATCTGGTGCAATCATCGAAAGTGATTCATATTTTATATTATTTATGTTTACTAATAAATCGGAAATGTTAGTATTTAACAATCGGACAAACGTACATTGTGATTTCGTTATAGTATATTGTATATACCTTTTTGGATTTCTTGATTAGGTATATAAACGAAATCATCTTTCGAATCAATTTTTATATTTCTTACCACTTCGGATCTTGCTGGTAGAATTAGAGAATTATTACCAGAACTGTATGTTATTGGAACATAAATTGAATAAGATAGATTTTGAGGTCTAATTATAAACCAGTCTTCAGTTGGTTTGAAGTCTAACTGGCAATTGAATTTTTTTATGAAGTCAATGCCAATAATTCCATCACACGGTATTGCGAAATCGGAGTCTACTAAATGAAATTCGTGTGGAATTATATATTTGGTTGTCTGAAGTTCTATTGTTGTCGTGCCTTGGGATATAATTACTCCTTGGCCTATGCCTTAGATGTTTATAATTTTATTGTGTTAAATCTCATAGTTATCTAAATTCAATTTTAGAAGTGATATATCTGCACCAGTATCTATTAAAAATGTAAGCTTTATTTTAGTTAGATGATTAATGAAACAAACAAATGTGTTAAGACTAAAATTGATTGAATGAACTTTATAATTTACTGTGTGTTGCCTAAAGGGTTCTGAGAGTTTTCCGACGTATTTTGCGCCACTCTTACCTCGGGCTCTTCCTCGATTCTGGCCTCGTCTTCCTCCATGGTTATTGTTATTGTTATTATTGTTGTTATAGTTGCGGTTGAAATTTCTGCCACGATTATAACCTCGGCCTTTTCTATTATTGTGATTTGCACCTCGTCGATAATACAGGACTGTGTTACTTTGACCTGTTATCTCTGTACAACTGTTTACAAATTTTGACACGGCATCATTCATGTTTCTGAATGTGCCTGCTTGCATGATAAGTTTTACCTTATCAATGAAACAATTTTGTGTCATTGCTTTTGCAGCTGTTGTAGTGCTGTATTTATTGGCGAGTGTTTGGCTTAGACTTTCACTGATATAGGCACCTTCAAGGGCCTTTGTCAGTTTTTCCACTTCTTGAGTGTATTGGTTAGCCGTTTTATTTCTTTACTGCAGATTAAGAAGCTTAGCAGATATTACTTCTACTGATTCTCCTTTCACTGCTTTTGATTAAATTTCTTGCATGGCCTTTAAGTTTTGTTTTGATAAGGCTTATGGCCGTTATCTCATGTTCACCTTTTAAAGTTTCTAATAGATTCAAAGAGTCTAGAAAACTTTGTAGATTTTCCGGGATGCCATCGAACTCTGGTATCAGAGATGTGGCTAGTCTGATAAAGTCTACTACTGTTTTTATATTTGTAGCGAAGGTAGTGGTACTGGGGGCGTTTCAGCTTTTTGTGTGCGTATTTTAGTTTCGATGTCAGATTCTTCGCTCATTTTTTCAGAATCATTTGGACTACCGGTGGCTAGAATTGACTCATCAAATTTCGCATCTGTATTTAATGCGTTTGGTATAAAAATGTGAAGACTATGTCTATCCGAGATTGTTCTGAGCTGTGTTCTTAATCGGTCTAGATTTTCTCTCGCTTGTAGCAAGTGTAAGTTATTAAGCCGACTGAACACCTCTGCGAATAGTTTATTAATAGCATTAAATTTTGTAATCAAAATTCGCACATGTTTTAGTTTGGTTTTATTTTTTATATTTATGCTTTTATTAAGGCATTTAAATGATTTGTCGAATTCTACTCTATGGTCTTTGACACTTTGAACAATTTTTGGCCATTCCATGGAATGGGCTTATTTAAAAACTCGTACTTTTGAAAATTTGAAACCATCATTTTTTTTTAAACTTGGGGAGAAAAAAAAATTAAATTAAAATTGTTATTTGTTATTCTGTTTTTTGTTGTGTTTCGTTCATCAAATAGAAACACAGCGTACCTGCTGCATTCATATAACAGTATATATATGGTATTAACAGTATGAAACTCATCTGTACTCTGCTACCTCCTTGGACTGGGAAATTTCCCCCGTTATGTCAAGGTATGCTGATCTTATTTGCACCAGGTTTATCGAGCGTTGAGGTGAGTGGGTTTATTCACTCTTAAAAACCTCTATTAAATCATTGACTATACTCGGGTGCCTATCATTGATTTTGTCGAAGTATTTATCTAGTGTGGTCATAGTGTTGTAACATAAAAAAATGTTATTTTGAGGAAAAACAACTTATGCAGAGAAATTAAATTTTCTAATTGTATTAAAATATATTTTTATTATATTATTATATTAAAGGGTATCTTTGTTTTTAGTAAGAAAAGAAACAAAAATTGAATTATATTTTTATTGCAATGGTTACATTGCAAGTTTAAAATTTTGAAATTATATTGATTTTGATAATTTTTTTAGAATACATTGTTACTACAATTGCCCGTGCGCATGTATGTGTTTTTTTCCTTTAGGTCTTGTTTAAATTATCTGCTTGGCTTAAGGCCCTTTTAGTTACTCATTTATTGTGTAGCAGATATGCTATACAAAATATATGCGCACATAATTAAAACAATTATTAATAACAATATATTTGTATATTGTAAGTTGATATTTGATGATTCGATTTTATTAATTACGTTCGCAGTGGAATCCACTGTTTTTGTATCGATTAACCCCATTGTGGGTGTACCTTATCTATCATCAAATTTGCTTATACTGTTATTGAACATTTATGCTTTCAAATTAAATTTCAAAACTTAAAAAAATTTTTTTTTGGATTTTATGCAAATTATCGGACTGTTCTTTTTTACCAGAATTTTGTCATTCTTTAGCTTTTACCTTCATAAAAGAATAAAAATTTTTTTTTTTTTATAAAAATAGATTAAGTACGAGAGAAAAACATAGTTCCTCTTGAGAATTAGAAAAATAAAAAAATGGAAATGATAATTTTATTGTAATAAAGTTATTACCAAAATTTATCAATCGAACATAATTATTTTACTGCAGCTGAGTATAAATACTCAGCGCCAGAGACATGGAAAAATTAGTTTTAGGAGATGTGGTTGGCTCACAATTCAATATACATTTCATTATAATAATTATTAAAAAAAGAAAATCTCCAACCACATTGTTAGTAGTAAAGCCTATCAATTGTTATTTTTTCGCAAGTTGCACTTTCGTGCTTCAACTTTCTGGTAGTAATATAATTTTTTTTTATTCTATGGCAAGTTAAGGCTTGCGCAATTCTGCGGCCCCCTTGCGTTTCTTCGCTCTTTGGCGAAGTTCAGTTTTTAATTCCTTAATACGCTCTATGTAGCGTTGTCGGTCTTCTGGTGTCTCTGCTGTGGCCAGCAAATCTACTTCCGGTCGCTTCTGCTGGAGTAGTTTGCGTACCTGGCCTCCTCGTTTTGTCTTCCTTTTCCGATTTTTTCTTGTCGAGCCCGGTACTCAGCTATTGTGAGTGGGCATGGTCCATCATTTGGAAACACCTCCAGGTACTCCTGAATGGTAGGTGCATCCCTTTGCTCAATAGGAGCAGTATCAGTGCAGTCGTCACTCATCCGTTTATTCCTCTTTTGTAAATGAATTATAATTCCCCTTTTATTTTTTTTAGTCACGCTGCTCTAGTTGACTTCGGA
Source organism: Drosophila emarginata (assembly GCA_037075365.1). Lineage (NCBI taxonomy): Eukaryota > Metazoa > Arthropoda > Insecta > Diptera > Drosophilidae > Drosophila > Drosophila emarginata. Next base: position 607,229 of record JBAMCD010000092.1, on the reverse strand, counting down.
ACCATTTTTGGACTATTCTTGTGACGCAAGTAACTCAAGGCATGTACAATTTTAATTCTTTATAAAATTAATAATTTCCTTTATACAATGCACTTGACACTTGTCACGGTCGCCATGTAAGTATTCCTCTTGAGCTGTTGTGAATATAATGAATAAGCCAGAGCTTCTGCTCAAGTTGGCTGTGCATTTAATAATAATTTTATTCATTTTGATTTTGTTTCGCATAAATCTAATACATAGTGTTCTTATATCTACATATAACAAACACAAACACAATTAAATTAAGACTACTATTAAGAACATTGTATACCACTTAAAAAAAAAAAAAAACAAATATTTTGAAAAAACTTTGAAAAATTTGAAAGACACAAAAACATAAGATTAAGACATTGTCGGGATGCCAATTCTTTTTAGGATGGGCAAGTTACATATTCATCCCCGTCTATATCAAACATCATACTCTTTAGTACGTCGTATTTTGTATAAGCTCTAGGCTTTAGCATATAGACAGCAAACGGCAAACGGAACATTACAATATAACAACAACAACAACTAACACCTTTTTTTTGGTCACGTACGTCCACGCGTCCAGCTATGTATATTGTAATGCTTACATCGAGTACAGTTTAGTTAGTCTAATTTTTGAACCTCGTCTTGCAAGACGTAATAAAGAAGAAAATAATAAAACGTTTTAAATAAAAAGAATAAATTAAAATATTCAATTATATATATGTAAGGTATGTAACCTTGTTTATTATAATATGTGATATGTGAGTATAATAAGATTAAATGGACTTCAGGCTTCAACTTTATTAATTCCACTGATTTATTCCTTTTCTATGTCACGTCTTTATCACTTTCATGCTGCTGTCACAATGCTCGTACTGCCCGTACCTGTGATGCCACCTCGATCGTCTTTTAATGTGAACCTCTTTTACATTCGGCCATCCTGATCATCGGAGTCTGTCCCAGACGACCATACGTCTTCGTTTTCGCTTGCGTACTTCCAAAGCTTCATATTATCATTGCTAGTACTGGTAACGACTGGACCCTCCACTTCTCTTTACTTTAACGACCGTGTATGGACCACGAAACGAACTAGATAGTTTCCTGCCAGCGACAAATTGCGTGCGTTTGATCGTAACTAAATCGCCTTCTTTATATAAACGCTCCACAATGCGATTCCTGTCGTAGTTTCTCTTACATTTTTTTCTGGGTTTCTTGAATTTGCTTACTGGCTTCCTGACGTATCTTGTACCTTTCTAAGTCGAACTCATTTATCATTTCCTCTTCCAGATAGAGTGGTATCGCTGATTTCGTTTTGCACATGAACGCCAAATATCAATTGAAACGGTGTCTTTCCCGCTTTTTATTCACCAGGATACATTGGGCACAGCTGTTAATTATCTCCACGACTTTTTTTTCTAATTGTGGGATCCAAAATTGTTGTTGCAAGCTATGCATAGTTTTCTGCAGAGCGAAGTGACCAATGTTGTGCGCTTCCTTTGTGATTTCATGTTCCATTATTTAAGGCACCACTAATAAATCATTTTCTATAACTATCCTGTACAGTATCCCTCCTTTCGTGTGGAAGTCTTTGTAGTTGAAACCTCGCCTGATATAGTAAATACGTCTACTGGATACCGACTGAGACTGCCGGCGTGTTTCATCCTATTTCCCGAGCGGTGCTCGATTTATGTGAAGTCCTCAAGGTATAGAACCCATTCTGTAACCTCTCGTGGTACATTTCTCTGCTTTACCTTCTGAGTAAACGCTGCGCAATCGGTGACCAACTCCCATCAGGTAACGGCGAAACTTTTTGATTGCTAGGTAGGCCGCTTTCACTTCCAGTATATAGCTATGGCGTCTTGCGTCTGCCGGGGACGTCTTTTTGCTCCAAAAGCCACTGGATGAAGTTCTTCCTCAAAGTTCTGTATCAATATCCCTCCAAATCCATTCATCGACGCATCTGTGCGTAGTTCGGTTATGGCTTCTCTACAATATAAAAGCAGAACTGGTTCTCGGGTCAAGACACTTTTTAACTGATTCAAAGCGTTAATTTCGGCTCTTTCAAATTTAGAAACCGCATCATTCTTCAGAAGATCTGTCAATGGATGAGCTATATTCGCATAACTTTGTATAAACTTCCGAAAGAATCTTGTTAGTCCTAGAAATGATTGAACTTCTTTAATGTTTTTCGGACAAGCAAACTTTTGAACGGCTTGTATCTTCCCCTTGCCTGGGCATATTTTTCCATCCTCAACCGTATGTCCCAGAAACTGTATTTTATTTGGCGGCTTCTTGCAGGACTTTCTTGATCTTGTCGATGCACTCTTGGTTTGTTTGATCAAAGACTATTATATCGTCTACGTATGTCTGCATACCATCTTCTTTAATCAGGTTTTGAAATACACTATTAACGAATCGGTTGAATACCGCAGGTGAGTTGCAAAAACTATATGGAGCTCTGCAAAACTCAAACAATCCCTCTATAGTAGTAAACGCAGTGTAACGCCGACTATATTCCTCAATTGGTACGTGTAGGAAGCTGTTTTCCATATCCATGACTCTAAACACCTTCGCAGCTTGAAGCTTTTCTAGCACATCGTCCATCAGTGGTACAGGGAAACTATCTCGAAATACCATACCTGACTATAGTGTTATGGACTCCGTGCTGATCCCTCGTGTGTTGGACTTAGAGGCTATTCCGACTAGCTCAGTTTCGAGTCGCGGGTTACTTAAATTCCCTGGCCTCTCTCACACGGAACAATAAAATTGTTTTCTCCATTAATTACGGAATCAGAATGGAATCAGTAGAACGTTTCCCAACACCTTAAACTAAATGTAAACAAAACAAAATTTTACCCACAAAAGAAAACAGGACCGGTTAAAAGGTGGCTTATCTTCTCTGCTGCGGGCACACATCTCATGCCCTCGCAAGGAATCCACCCAGGCGTTCCTCCATCTCCCCTCCTTCCGTCTCCAACCTTACCTTACCATCCTATCTCTATCCTAAACTACTCCTTATTCATGGTTCGTTCTTCATATAATGCTCCAGCGATTATCATAAACATTTAATTTCATCCCTTTTTCGAAATTCTTCTCTACACCATCACATTAATTTCTTTTCTTAATACTAATTGCAGATATTATCTTAACAAAGGTGATTACCCGCGCATCAGCTCTTCTCCGCCAGATCCGTAAATACACAATAGTTGACAGGGTGAGTTCAAATCGACTCCAATTCTCTCCTTTGACCGCTTTATCATTTAATTAAATATATAAAAAATATTTTAGAACTACGGAATAGTGACACCTACCTAAGAGAGCTCTATTAGGTGGTTCGACGAGGTCAATCCGTCGAAACAATAAAAACAAATCTAGAGTGGAGGAGTAGTACGCGACAACAAAAGGGAGACACAATTTGGACAAAAATTTTGAAGTGTACACCAAGGTATGTAGAATATCCCGGAACAAGGATGATGCTCGGGAAACATCCATATAACGCGAGGTAATAAATTAATTATATGACGAGAAAAAAATTCACTAGACAGACCGATAGAATTATACATATGATAAATCCTTCGTTAATTAATATGAAACGGTAGATTAATGATGAAAAATAATAAATAAATAATTAAATAAATAAATAAATAGATAAATAATTAAATAAATAAGTATATAGTTGATTATATATATATATAAATGAATAAGTTATCATTAACTATGGACCCCCACGAGATAAAAAAAAAACAAAACTAGAGATTAAGGTTATGACATGAGACTAACACATGTAAAATTAATTTTCCATTTTCTATTTTTTTTTCTTTTGAAAGGTCATATGCAGTAGGGTAGTGATGAGGAACTCGTTGCTCATCAAGGACAAAAGAAACTCCGGCGCAGAAAGGCTTACATATGTAGGCAACAGGTACTTATCCTTCATTTATCTTTTATTCCCAGCTTCCAGACTTTACATATACATATATATAAATTTTTTCTTTCAGGGTTAGGGCAGACACCCACGTGGACGCCGATTCCTTCGTCGAGTCGGATACAGGAAATACACAGGAAATATGTCACTCGGGTTATCCCCATTATTTTTTTTTTTTTTACTATTTTTTTATTTGAATTCCCATCACTCACTGCAGCCAGTCTAACTCGACTTCTTTTCGCAACTGGTTTGACCCAAATGACTTTGGCCCTTCGACCAGTTCTAATCTTTGCAATTCCTCTTTAATCCTCTCTCTTTCATTGCGGCATTTGAATCGTCCGGGTCGTTGGCCCTTTGACTGCTATACGCTCGCCAACTCCATAAGGAAAGAGATGAATTTCCCTGACTACGGTGACCCTTACCCAACACTGACCTACATCTAGCGGTTTTTATCGATAGTCGCCAATCTGGCCATAACAACACACGGGCATATCTACCAACATTTGGTAAATATGACCGTGAAAAATGGCAAAGATAATCGCAGCAACATAATAGATAGCATCCGTCTCGTATCTATTGTTTCCTATCAGTCTTTCGAGGCGGCATTTTAAGAACTTCCTTGCGAACTTCGCATTAAAATTCTTCCCGAAGTCACTCAATACGAAATTCCGACGATACACTTCCTGTCCAGGTCGGAAACACACCCCCGAGCTCGCCGATTGTACCATTTAGCACTCCTCTCGTATGCGCCTTTGAGATTTTCCTTCACCTCCTCCCACATGACCGCTAATCTCGTGTCTCGGTTACACACATTAAGCTCGTGATCCTCCAGTGCCCCTAGTTTTCTGGCCAGTCTATAATCGGCACCATTTATGAACATATTCTGACCGAATAACGCGAAGTACGGTGACACTCCAGTAGCTTGATGGACTGCCCCTCTTAGTGTGCACTCGATCTCACTCAAGTACAGATCCCAATCGCGATGATCCTTCTCCAAATAAGCCCGGATGGCGTTCAACAGCGATTGGTTTACTCGTTCTGCCGCATTTGATTGTGGTGTATACACCGCGGTGCGCATGTGCTTCACTCCGTATTCCTCGGTCAGCAGTTGGAATGCCCGTGAAACAAACTGCTTCCCATTATCGGTGTGGACGACTTCCGGCACCCCAAATTTGTGGAACACCTCTTGCCTTAAAAATTTGATCAGCCCATTAGATGTAGCTTCTCTCATTGCGTGCAGAAATACGAATTTGGTGAAGTGATCGACCACGACCAATACGTAGGCATGACCCCCTTTTGATCTCGGATACTTGCCTAAGAAATCCACATACAGTTTTTGGAGTGGTCGGATCGTGACGACCCCTTTACCAATTCCTGGCCTCGGCCCACAATTCGTGGATTTTGTTTCTTTGCAGACCTGACACTCTCTAACATATGTCTTCACTTGCCCCACCATCCCTGGCCAATGGAATTTCTGACGCAGCAGACTCAGTGTTTTAGCCACTCCTCCCTGGGCGCGTGTGTGAGGCTCATGTGCTTGAGCGATGAGTGTGTTAGTTAATGTCGGAGGTATCCATAGTTTCCAACGGCTTTCTTCCAACTCAGGCTGTGCTGCATAATGCTGCGTTCCTTTGAATATATATATTCCATCCACGATGAAATCCAGCAACTTTTCCCCCTCTTCCAATATTATCCTCCGCAATTCGGCATATTCCGGTGACTCAAACTCGGTGGTCTCCATTCCTAGTATGGGCACCGTTTCGATCTCCTCGACCATTCTTGACAGTGTATCAGCCACCACATTATCTGTTCCCTTCCGATGTACAATGTCGAAGTTGAACCCCTGTAACTTTAAGGACCATCGAGCCAACCGTCCATCCAAGTCCTTTAGGGACATGAGCCATTTTAAACTGGAGTGATCGGTGATCACGGTAAATGGCATCATTTCCACATAAGGGCGGAATCGTTTGATGGCCAATATTGCTGCCAAACATTCCTTCTCGGTCACGCTATAGTTCTGCTGGCAAGGATTCAACTTCTGCGAAAAGAATTCAATGGGTCTCTCGCCACCATCCTCATACTGGAACAGTACGGCTCCGACCCCCGTATTGAAGGCATCGCATTGAATAAAAAATCTTTTCCCGAAATCCGGGTGTGACAAAACAGGTGCAGTACTCAGTGCCTCCTTCAACTTAACCACCGCCTCCTTTGCAGCTTCAGCTTGAAGCAAAAATGTGATTTCTGTAGCCCAATTGTCAACCCTGCAATTTTTAAGCATCGTGAGACCTGATGAAGGATCTCGATGTGTGATTTAAAATCCGGCGTTAATATGAGTAAATCGTCTATGAACCCGAATACCCACTCTCTAAGTTTCGTTGGAGTGACCATATCCATCAATCGACACAGACATTGTTCCGCAATACACAGCCCGAAGGGCATTACCTTGAACTGGTACAAAGGTCTGCCGGGGACGGTAAACGCTGTAATCGGTCGACTCTCATTTTCCAATTCAATTTGTCAATAGGCGTGTTTGAGGTCGACGCTGCTGATGAAGACCGTCGTATCGTTGCGGCTCAGAATTCCATTGATATTCTGGATTTTTTGGTGGATTGGTTTATCTTCCACGCATCCAAACAGAGACGATTCTTCCCGGGTTTCATCACCAACGTGACAGGATTGCTCCACGCGCTTTTGCTTTCTTCAATCATGCCCAAGCGTAACATCTCATCCAGTTCAGCGTAGATTAGTTCTTGCTTGGCTGGGGATATCGGATAATGTCGGGCCTTGACCGGTACTGCTCCCTCCACCAAATCGATCCTGTGTTCATCAGGGCGGTTCTCCCCAATCCCATCTTTTCGTAGGTAAGAAATGCCTCTTTAGCCGAATCGAGTTTCTCCTTCTGCTTTTCCGTCAGACAGTGCGGTTCCCGCTCGAGTTCTGATACTTGGGTCATCTCCTTTCCGCCATCACCAACTCGAGTTTGGAAAACCTCAGGGACGATTCCGAAAGCTTTCCGGAAATCCAGATCGTTTGCTGCAATTTGGGACACAAATGAAGGAGAATCTTAGCCTGCTTTCCGCGGAACTCTAACTCCGCTTGCATTCGGCCAATTATCGTCGGTTCTCCTCCATTTGCCGTTCTTACGAACGACACAAAAGGTATCCACGACAGTCCCAACTTGTCAACCAGCTCCCGACATCCCTTCCCCTCTAGGCTTATGGAGGCCCCTGAATCCAGCAGTCCTTGAAGAGTTGCGTTACCAATGCTAACCTCGGCGTAAAGTCGACAATCCAATTCATCCTCTCCGCCAATCGCTGTGACTGTTTGCCGAATTGCTGCTCTCTGCCATCTTCTCTGACGGAACCGTTCTCGCGCCTTCCGAACCCGTCTCGACACCCTGGTCATCCCATCTAACATGTTGTTATTAAAAAATCGACTCCTCGCCTCCATATAACGCCTCATCTTCTCATAATACGCCGGTGGCAATTCGTCACCACTAACTACCTTTGAGCTGTCTTCTACACGTCCCTTCGGCTTGCCATCGGCTCTACGGAGAGGGACTCTGCCGTCATCATCTCGCTCTGTCTTGGGTTTCCCGAGCTACATTTTGGGCACTTCGGAGTGATCGTGTCAGGCCTTCCACACTTGTAACAGAATATCCGACGAATGGTGGACTCGCAATCTCTGTACCCATCGTCGTTCCCTTTGCAGTTCCAACATACCGATGGTCTTTTAGGTACGCTCGCCGCCATCGCCTCCACTGCTTCCACATCACTGAGTCCTTCCAATTGGTCCGTCACCTCCCCCTCTTGGATCTTAGATTGGAGTTCACTGACCTGCTCTCCACGGAAATGCTCACGGCGCGAGTTATAAACTCGCGCGGTGTTTGTTTGTTGGGCTAACTCCTCTGAAAAGTTCCTTTCGGCATCTCGACATTCATCCCTCAAATGCTCTACGAATAGGCCCTGAGCGGATATACCCCATGTTTTAAGGGCTCCCGCAGGTTTCTCTTTATGGTTTTTATCACCCAATCCTCCGCGACATCTGATCTCACCGCAGCTCGCAGTCGCCGCATCGGGTATAAGTACTCCTCCAGGGATTCCCCTGGTCTCTCTTTCCTTTCCGCCATAGCCTGTACCCTCTCATGGTCGCATCGCGTATCGCAGTACTGGTCCTCGACTGCGGCTTTCAGCGCTAACCAGTCTTCCGGTGGTTTGGTCCTCATCCGCAACCAATACCACTCCGATGCCTCGTCGGCAAGCAGCTGATGGAAATCGCGCAGAATCTCCTCCCACGGAGTTCCATAGTGCTTCTGCAGATGCTCCACACGGAACAAAAAATCTTCCACCATTATGCCCCCAGACCATCCCGAGAATTGCAATTGCCCCTTGTATATCGTTACATGTACTCTTCGCCCATGCTCTGGTAGCCGATGTGGTGCTCGATTTGTATTGTGAGTAGCTCCCGCCGGAATAGGAATAACTCCAGTCGTCGCGTCTTGCCTCATTCCGTTTCCCAGTACCTGCCATCAGGGCTCCCAGCCTGGTTGTTGTCGGTTGTACACTGGCACTGCTGTGGAAGCCAATATGCCGGCTCCCGACGCCGCGCTAGTTGGCCTAGGGAGTTCTTCCTGTTGCCAATGTCTATTCTCCAGATTACCCCAGCCCTCGCGGCGTGGTTTCGCTGCTGAACACGCCCATTGGGGTGGTTGCATTGCAGCCGGTTGAACCGCCTGGTCTGCTGGGTACTGGATGGGCATTTTGTGTGGGTATTTGGATTCTCGCGCGTCTTGCCGGTTCGCCTGAGTAATTCCCGACCTAGTAGACCCTGAAGTGGAATTGCTTTTCACGTCTAATCTGTTCAATAATTTCTCAAATCCCTCCTCTAAGCTCTTGTCAATTTTTCTATTCATCACCTCCCACATCTCGCGACGTAGCTGCTCTTGGGACCTCGAGATCATATCATATACTGCCACTTGGCCTAGCGATGCATAAGCCTCAGCATTCTCCTTCGAAAATTGCTCCTGGATAGTGTCTAAAGGGTGATTTACGGGCGTGGATGCCTCCTCCAAGGGAAGACGCTTAGGCACTGCCCCTTGAGATGGAAATTCATTAATAATTGTGCCGCTGTGTGTGTCGTACAAGCCGATGAACCCTCCATTTCGTTTCGTTCATTGGTTGCCATTCTTATTGTCTATTCTAAATATGATGACTTGTATCTAATACTACTTTCTCACGCTATTTATATATATAATTTTTTAAATTTGTTTTTAGATAATGACCGCTATAAATCTTGAATTTGGGGAGGAAGGCTGGCAAGTATTTGGTTGGATCGGATTCGGTGGTCGATGCAAATTCCGTCATTCGCATACCCCCACAATTATTGAGAATCCCACTTTCCTACACTTGACTTTACTTGGTAAGCTAAATTGTTGACCGTTCGGGTCATCAACTTTAAAGTTGATGGCCGACGGTCAAGAAAATCTCACCGCACTCTACAATATGATTACGTTCTCTCAAAGCCGGTAGAAAATTCCCGATTCTGCCTTTTGGATGCAACGCCACTGCCCTATGCTACTGCGTCACATTCACCTTTAGTGCGAGGTCGCCTATCTACATAATCTTGAGATGCCTTCATCCAGCCCAAAGAACACAACCCATTGCTAAACATATCTCATATACTTTAACATTTACCACTTCCTACTGCTACTGTCTACCGGACTCGCGTGTCAAAAAGAATTCTCTCTGATTCGGCCAGTCATTCCCATTATTCGAGCGCTAGTTGTGTGCACCATTAAATTGCCACAACGCCGTCGAGTGATGAGTATCGAATACAGGCGGAATTCCCAATGTCTCTCTGCCCCCTATCTACTAGCACCGGGTTTCGTCTATCCCGGTTATAGACGAAAATTGCTGGTAGTGGACAGAGAGCCATTGGTGACTCTAGCTTTCCGATTCCCGTGAATTAACGGAAACAACAAAAAAAAAATTTGGGCGCCATTTATTGTTATGGACTCCGTAAGGAATCAGAATGGAATCAGTAGAACGTTTCCCAACACCTAAAACTAAATGTAAACAAAACAAAATTTTACTCACAAAAGAAAACAGGACCGGTTCAAAGGTGGCTTATCTTCTCTGCCGCGGGCACACATCTCATGCCCTCGCAAGGAATCCACCCAGGGGTTCCTCCATCTCCCCTCCTTCCTTCTCCAACCTTACCTTACCATCCTATCTCTATCCTAAACTACTCCTTATTCATGGCTCGTTCTTCAAATAATGCTACAGCGATTATCATAAACATTTAATTTCACCCCCTTTTCGAAATTCTTCTCTACACCATCACATTAATTTCTTTTCTTATTACTAAGATAAAAAAAAACAAAACTAGAGATTAAGGTTATGACATGAGACTAACACATGTAAAATTAATTTTCCATTTTCTATTTTTTTTCTTTTGAAAGGTCATATGCAGTAGGGTAGTGATGCGGAACTCGTTGCTCATCAAGGACAAAAGAAACTCCGGCGCAGAAAGGCTTACATATGTAGGCAACAGGTACTTATCCTTCATTTATCGTTTATTCCCAGCTTCCAGACTTTACATATACATATATATAAATTTTTTCTTTCAGGGTTAGGGCAGACACCCACGTGGACGCCGATTCCTTCGTCGAGTCGGATACAGGAAATACACAGGAAATATGTCACTCGGGTTGTCCCCATTATTTTTTTTTTTTTTTTTACTATTTTTATACCCTGTACCCATAGGGTAAAAGGTTATATTAAAGTCGCTAAAATGTATGTAACAGGCAGAAGGCGAATTTTCCGACCCCATAAAGTATATATATTCTTCATCAGTATCAATAGCGAAGTCGATTGAGACATGTCCGTCTGTCCGTCCGTCCGTCCGTCTGTCCGTCTGTCCGTCCGTCTGTCCGTCCGTCTGTCCGTCTGTCCGTCCGTCTGTCCGTCCGTCTGTCCGTCCGTCTGTCCGTCCGTCCGTCCGTCTGTCCTTCCGTCTGTCCGTCCGTCTGTCCGTCTGTCCGTCCGTCTGTCCGTCCGTCTGTCCGTCCGTCTGTCCGTCCGTCTGTCCGTCCGTCTGTCCGTCCGTCTGTCCGTCCGTCTGTCCGTCCGCCCGTCCGTATGAACACCGAGATCTCAGAGACTATAAGAGCTAGAGCAACCAAATTTGGTGTCAACATCCGTCTATTGTATAAGCAGATCAAGTTTATTTTAAATTTTTGCCACGCCCACTTCCGCGCCCGCAATTCGGGAAAAATCTATAACTAGAGCAATATTGAATATATCGTATTCTTATTTGGCATGCACATATATGGCATTATATGGCGAAAATGCACCACTTGACCAAATTTTGTCAAAATCGGACAATAATTATCGGAGATATACGTATTTCCGTTTACTGAAACGCCCCATGCAAAATGGGCTGTTAAGTGTGAGCGAGATAGCATGCGTTCGCTGTTGCTGCATGGCAAGCAGTGCTTGCTAAGAGAATTTGTTTTTGTAAATTGATGGCGATTTTGATCGTTTTTGACTTTATGGAGTACTTTTACTTGGTACAGGGTATACTCAATGTCGGCAGGGACGACTTGCTTGCTTAATTTTTTTATTTAAATTGCCATCACTCACTGCAGCCAGTCTAACTCGACTTCTTTTCGCAACTGGTTTGACCCAATTGACTTTGGCCCTTCGATCAGTTCTAATCTTTGCAATTCCTCTTTAATCCTCTCTCTTTCATTGCGGCATTTGAATCGTCCGGGTCGTTGTCCCTTTGACCGCTATACGCTCGCCAACTCCATAAGGAAAGAGATGAATTTCCCTGACTACGGTGACCCTTACCCAACACTTACCTACATCTAGCTGTTTTTATCGATAGTCGCCAATCTGGCCATAACAATAGTCGATGCAAACTCTGATTGTGCCATCTTTCTACTAAATTAGGACTATTCGGCTGGCAAAGTTTGATGTTGACTTGCAAATTACGCAATCATTCAGCTATTTCTCTACTTGCTTCTTTACGTCTTCAGATTTAAGAGGTGTCTGTCGACTTGGTTGGTGGCGGAAGGGTTTTTGTTGCTCATGAGGAACAATCTTCATTTCTACAGGGCAGTCAACTGGAGAATTCGCAGGCTTATACTCATCAATCATTGATTGGATTACAGGCTTAGTCTGAGTAGGAACGTTTATGTTATTCTCGACATTGACTATGTTGTACATACTTAGCTCATTTATTCCAGCGCTGTTCATCTACGCTGACGAGGTGAACGTGAATCCATCTTTACCCAACCTGACAGGAAATTGAAATGCAAAATCAAAGCCAGGGAGTACATCGTTTTTCATGTTGAAGTCAGGAACTACATTAAACTTCTGTTGAACCTCCCCAACGGCAGTATCTTGAAATTCCCCAATCCTCGCAGAACTGTATAGCTTTTCCCCAAACATATGTTACTCAGCTTCTTCATTATAGAACAGCGAACTATCGAGACGTCAGAACCATTGTCCACTAGGCAAACTAATTTGGTTTACACACTACACTGCAGTATTTTCGCAAATGTTCAGTTGATCCACAATTGTAGCAACGAGTCATCTTACTGGAACCCGACACGGTTTTCTTCCAATCACATATTTGCGTTCATAGAATTCAAGTATCTCTTTTAGCTCCGGAAGTAATTTACAGGTATACATGCCAAACTTGTACACGTTCGTTCCCAATCCATCCACTATATATCCAATAATGTGCTCTTCCTCAATCTGTCCTTGTACTGCTATCCTTTTCATGACCAACATATATTCATGAATGCTCTCATCTTTCTTTATTTTCCTTTCCTGCAACTTTGCGTAAAGGTCAGCACTTCTCATCCACTAGTACGTTTTTCCACTGATCAAACGTACTAACCATCATGGTGTCCATGGAAATATCACGAAGCTGGAACATCTTTGCCATGCTCGAGCATGAGCATATCTTTGTCTGTCACTTAGTATATACGTATCTGCATTCTGTTCAAAGTTAGTGAACCAATGTTCTGCCGGCATGCGTTCCCCATCAAAATCTGGTATGATTTTGGAAAATTTTCGGGAGAGATTTGAGGTCCATTCCTAACTCTTTGATTGACTTCATCTGCTTGAATTTTAAGTGTCAATAGCTGTATTATCTGCTGCAGACTTTGGTTATTAATATCCTCCATTGACGCTATTTGGTTGTGATCTTGATTTAAATATTCATTTCTTCCACTCTCCTTTTCTGCATTCGCTCTGTCCTCTTTTCTCATGCCGACTTCGCATTCCATTTCATGCTGTTTACGTGCGCGCGTAACAACACCGATATACTGAGGTCTCTTTCTATCTTCCACTACTTCGGCTTCAGTATAGCCAGACGCTCCCTCGGTTATTTCTTCTTCGCTCATACTTTCGTAAACGCTTTCTGTGGATGATGAAATAATTCCAACGAATTTCACAACTTTTCGGCGTGGACTTCTTAGGGTAAGATTTTGGCAATTGTATGACCGGGTTGAGCCCCCAAATGTAAGGTATATAACCTTGTTTATTATAATATGTGATATGTGATTATAATATGATTAAATTTCACCACTTCTGGACTTCAAGCAACTATCGACGAGTCCAACTTTGATCGACGACTTCAACTTTATCGACGACTTCAACTTTCTTAATTCCACTGATTTATTCCTTTTCTATGTCACGTCTTTATCGCTTTCTTGCTGCTGTCACAGTGTTCGTACTGCCCGTACCTGTGATGCCACCTTAATCGTCTTTTAGTATGACGCTCTTTTACATATATTCTTGAACAGTATCAATAGCGAAGTCGATTGAGACATATCCGTCTGTCCGTCTGTATGAACACCTAGATCTCGGAGACTATGAAAGCTAGAGCAACCAAATTTGGTGTCAACATCCGTCTATTGTATAGATAAGTCAAGTTTGTTTCAAATTTTTGGCACGCCCAATTCCGTCCTCGCAATTTGGGAAAAACGTATAACTAGAGCAATATTAAAGATATTGCATTTTTATTTGACATGCACATTAATAAATGCACCAGCTGACCAAATTTAACCGGACAATAATTATCGGAGATATACATACGAATTTCCGTTTTGTACTGAAAAGCCCATTGCAAAATGGCCTGTTAAGTGTGAGCGAGATAGCTTGCGTTCGCTGTTGCTGCATGCTAAGGTAATTTTGTTGCAAATTCAAGGCTATTTTTATCATTTTTGACTTTATGAACTACTTTTAATTGGTACAGGGTATACTCAATGTCGGCAGGGACGACTTGCTTGCTTCATTCTTTTAATTTTATTTTCCGTGCCTCATCATTGCTGATGACTTGATATACGTTGGTTTTAGGCCATCTGAAACTCGTCAATTAAGTCGTATTCTTCTAATTCGAGCCGCATGCGTGTTAGTTTTAAACTGCGGTTGATCACTGAAAATCCTCAATGATCTATGTTCTGTTTTAATTGTAAAATGTTTGCCATAAATATATGGTCGAAAATGAGTCATTGCCCAATGAAAAGTTCTTGTTAAGTTGTACTTTTATTGCTTTCACTTTCACGACAATAATTTTTTATTAATTTGACGATAGTCAATTACTAATCTCCATTTTTTCTCTTCGGAGCCCTGTAACAATTTCATCGGCACAAATAGCAAAGGGCTGATATATGTATTTAGACATAGACGGTTCGACTATTATGTTAAGGATCAGTTTCCCTACTTCTTTTTTTATTTCTTCATATTAACTATGGGATCTTCATTGGTTTTTTATATAGACGGGTTTAGAATCAATCTTTGCTTCTAAAAATTATTTGTTGTGATTGCTTCAGCTTCAAGTCCGAAAACGTCACTATATTTGGTGCAAAGTTCTGTTAATTCGTTAATTGAGCCATGACAATATTTTCCATTTCATTGAAAGGAGAAACTTCTGTTAATTAGTTAATTGAGCCATGACAATATTTTCCATTTCATTGAAAGGAGATAGAACTACATCGTTGTTCGAAAGCGGTTCTGACTATTTATATTTATTACCTGGCTTCTATAAGTTGTATTCAATAAACGGACGAATGTATTTTTTGGTGTTGCGATTGTGTTTTAAATAAAAATACCAGGTTTCATTTCCTGATTTTGATCAATATGCTATCTTCATTCAACGTAAGCTCGGCTTGACGAATAACTAGGCATCTTGCTAGAAGGAATATCGAAGTATTACCAGCATTGTATGTCATTGGTACATAAAGCGTTGTGCTGTGAAGCCCTAAGTGCCGCTACCAGGCAGCGGATGGAATTCAAGGGTATTTAGATGCTTTTTCAGCTTGGTGCAAGAGGTGGAACTTGAGGGTTAACCCTCAAAAAAGTACAAAACCTTGCTTCCCTCTGAAGACTACCTTTAGCGGCACACCAGCTATCCAATTGGAAGGCATAACGTTGGAGCAACCGATGAAAGCCAAATACCTAGGGATTACACTTGATAAGCGACTAACCTTTGGACCTCACTTAAGAGCTACGGCTGGAAAGTGCCGCCTAAGAATGCAACACTTACGCTGGCTGATGAATAGGAAAAGCACCACGACATTGAGGGCAAAAAGAGCTGTCTATGTTCACTGCATAGCGCCGATCTGGCTCTATGGCGTGCAAATTTGGGGTATAGCGGCAAAATCGACATATAAGCGTATACAGGTCCTCCAGAACCGTATCATGAGGCAAATAACGAATTGTCCCTGGTATGTGCGTGGTTCCACCCTTCATCGGGACCTAAACCTTCACACAGTGGAGGAACAGATTGGAAGGCACACAAACAGGTATAGAGACAGGCAGCCACAGAAATATGCTAGCAAGAGGCTTACTCCTGCCCAGGCCCTTACAACGTCTGAAACAAACAGGGTTCGCCAAAACACTTGGGCAACCATGAACTCTCTTATACATGCCGTCTATAAGTCCTGATGTATCATGAGCATTAGGTTTCGTCCCCAGAAATACTTGCGTCTGTTAAGATGCCCTATTGTATGGTATGGTTCCTACTCTAATAAATACATACAAAAAAAAGAAAAAAAAATTAGAAACCAATTATTGGAGGGCTTGCAATCAATCTGGCAGCTAAATTTCTTAATAAAATCAATGCCTAGTATACCATCACTTGGTATTGGAAACTTTGATTGTACCAGATCAAAATTGTGAGGAATTTTGAGGCTAGGCCATTGGATTTTATTGCGCCTTCTCCAATGCCTTGAATATTAATTTTAAAAGTGAAATATGTGCACTTGTATATATTAAGAATGTGAGTTTTTTATTTGTTTGCACATGGAAAATTATATAAAAATATTGATATTGAAATTGTATTCAAAGTGGATTTCTTCGTGGATTGACGTGATTGACGTGATAATCGCGATCGACTCTATAATTTTTCTGATAGTCCGGTGTTAACTTTATTAATAACATAAATCCAATCCATCGATTTGAATTTGCGCTATTTCTGTTTAATTATACAAACGCAAAATCAAACCATTAAACTTATTGTTTCTGAACAACAACAAACCCTACACAGTTGTTGCTGTTCTTGTTAATCTTTGCTCTTGCGTTTGTACTTCTTACCGTTTCAACTTGCTCTCGCACTCTCGCCCACACATTATTGTTGCATATGCATTATTTGTTGCTCTCCCGCTCTTTAATTTTGTTAGCGCTTGCATCGTTGTACCACGTACAAATGACACTTGTAACTGTAAAATTTTTCTTAGATTTTTTCAATCTATCTCTGCAGGTTTGGCTTTTTTCTGTGACATTTCCATTTTTTGTTTCAATGAATATTTGCAATTAACTTTTAAAGTCCGTCTGCTCTAACAAAAAATGTTTAAACCCGCCCGCGTTCCATAACACATTTCTCGCATGTTGGCTGAAGCAGACAAGGGATAGGTTTAAAAAACTCTCATCTAGTTTTCGCAAACTCTATGATGAGTTTCATGCTGTGGAGGCGGAATTTAGTAGCTATAAGCTGCTAAACGAAACTCCAAAGCGGAAGAAAACTAGTGTGCGTAATTTGTCCCCGCATCTGCCGATACCTAACTTAGTCTTGGCCGCGATTTCACATTTACCATCTCAGGACACAAATCCTCCGCAGCTAATTTCGTTTACAACCCCCATCCCGCATGGTGGCCGTAAGGATGAGGCGATTTCCGTTTCTCCAGGAAATGGTCTCTCCCTGCAGACGAATGTAGCTGTAGTTTCCGAAAAGTTTGGGCAATCATCAAGTGTTGTTATTGCCGATAGTCGTCCAGTTAGAGGCACACTAACGGACAGTCAAGTCGACTCAACTGCGGCAACTAGAGACGCCATTGATTTAGGGCCTGGCTCCCTTATGCCTCTGACTGGAGTTCCACCAAAAAAACATATCTTTGTTTCTAAACTTAAACCTGATATCGTTAATACGATGCATCTGTTCTTTCTTCAAAACTTTCAATTAAGAGGCGAGATCGGACTTCTCGTGTAGGCGGAGGAGTTTTGATTGCGGTGGACTCTGCCTTATCTTCTGACCCGATTCATCTACCTGATAATCAGGAAATTGAGTTTGTCAGTGTCAAGGTTGGACTTAAATCCTTCTCGGTCTACATCACATGTTCTTATATCCCGCCACAATCCAACATGACGGCATATATTAAACATTAAGAATATTTTCAACATGTTACATCATTGCTTGCTAATAGCGACATATTAATTGTTTTTTTTGATTTTAATTTACCTGAAATAGCATGGTCCCCTTCTGACAGTTTGTGAGGAATTTTATTTTTTTTTTAAATAAGGAATATTCACAGTATCATTATTTACTTGATTCACGATTAAGTCCACCATCGGGGAGTTGGCTATTTTGGTTACCAATAAGAGCAGCGAATTGAGATGTCAATTTTAACAGGTGGTGTCAAAAGTTTTAAAGGTTAAGTCTCAAATGCATTCTTCTGGTTGTAATACTTTTTAACCTGGTTCACCATTTTGATCGGAATATTCCGCTCCCAGAGAAAAAAGGTAAAGTAAAAATTCAATGTTCACACACATGGCCTTTGTGCATCAGTGATCAATATTTAAGAAAAAAGAATCTTTTTGAGTTCAACAAGAATGTGCATAAAGTAATAAAGTGCAACTTGGTGGTGAAATTGTGTAGCGGCGACAAAAAGTAAGCATTGCATTAGTTTTAATTAGATTATCAACTTATATGGTCTCGTTTTAAAAATTTAATAGCGTATTCAAAGTTCGAGCATAATCTAACTTGCACCTGAAAAGTGCACAGAAGATCTGCAATAAGCTGACAGCAAGTAGAATAAAATAAAGAAGTCATAATTTGTATTGGCAAAAGATTTGTTTTTGTAATGTCTCGGCAACCTGTGCATAAAGGCAAAGACAAAAAAATATAAGCAAGCATATCGAAGCGAAACGCAACGAAGAGCATCGATAGAAGACTCGCTAGCCTACTTTTTGGTGTAGGCTAGTCTTCGTCGATATCTCGACATTGAGCGAACAGCGCTAGAGTGCCACTGTAATTGACGCTGCCAAAAATTGACCCAAGGGAAACCCAGAGAGGAGGAATTGGCAACGGATTTTCAGAACAACCCACGGCCCACCCAGGCTGCTCCAAACACATATGGAGCCGGAGATTTTCGAGCCATCAAAACCACTGGCGGATGGAGAGAGGGAAGCGAGAAGGGATGAGTAGTGCGCATATGTATATAAGTTTATAAAGAAAAAAAAAAAAGAAAAATGAAAAATAAAGGCAGAACGAAGAAAAAAGAAAACGTTTAAGTATCACGTGTTCTTCAGGCCACAGTAGGGGTTATATTTGTTAAATCATCATCTGTGACTTTAAGAATAATGATATAATTTGAATTTTTATATAGAGTATAAAATGAATGTGAAGCAGCTAATGAATGAAATGCCAATAAATTGAGCATTCTCCCATCAACGTTGTCATCAGGTGAAGGCCTTCATCGGATTTAGCGAAGGGTAAGTGTGGCATTGTTTTATATCAATATTCTCATAGTCCACGATGATTGAGTTAATAGAGTAACTGAGCTATAAAAGAAGTCGTTTAGCATGAGTATTTAACGTAAACGCAGCACAGCTGATTTGTTTTTTGATTTTTTCCTTTTTTGTTTAAATA
Organism: Drosophila emarginata; assembly: GCA_037075365.1. Taxonomy (NCBI): domain Eukaryota; kingdom Metazoa; phylum Arthropoda; class Insecta; order Diptera; family Drosophilidae; genus Drosophila; species Drosophila emarginata. The sequence continues at coordinate 588,136 of JBAMCD010000092.1, read as the reverse complement.
GCGGTGCTTGTCAATTGCAATATGTAATTGATGAATAACAAACCACTGTATTTGATATCTCATAAGAACTTATACCTTATTTTAAACTTGAATGAACTTTATCAGCCACTGCTGGAACACGTCTGGATCGTTCGTTTGTGTGTTTATTACTGAAGTTTCGACGACTTAGCGACAAAAAAAAATCAAGAAGCTAACTTACTGACGCCGGTGAATTTCACAATAATTTCTTATATATACATAGGCATTTTATGTTACAAATTACACATATGGATAGATATTATAGATATAAAGAAAAACAAATCATTTGGTTCCTCAATAGTAATTTTCCAAGGTCAATATTTAGATAAGCACTAATGATCGACGTATATTTGCGCATTATTTGATAGGTTATACTTTTATTTTTATACCCTGTACCCAAAGGGTAAAAGGGTATATTAAAGTCGCTAAAATGTATGTAACAGGCAGAAGGAGAATTTTCCGACCCTATAAAGTATATATATTCTTTATCAGCATCAATAGCCGTCAGTCTGTCCGTCTGTCCGTCCGTCTGTCCGTCCGTCCGTATGAACACCTAGATCTCAGAGACTATAAGAGCTAGAGCAACCAAATTTGGTGTCAACATCCGTCTGTTGTGTAGACAGGTTAAGTTTGTTTCAAATGTTTGCCACGCCCACTTCCGCCAACGCAATTCGGAAATACTATAACTAAAGCTGTAATAAAGATATCGCATTCTTATTTGCCATGCATTAATATAGCCAATATGCACCAGCTGACCAAATTTTGTTGAAATCGAACAATAATCATCAGAAATATACGTATTTCCGTTTTGTACTGAAACGCCCATTGCAAAATGGCCTGTTAAGTGTGAGCGATATAGCATGCGTTCGCTGTTGCTACATGCTAGGAGAATTTTGTTGTAAATTGATGGCGATTTTGATTTTTATGAAATACTTTTACTTGGTATACTCAATGGCGGCAGGGACGACTTGCTTGCTTCATTTTCTTATTTTTATTTCAACAATAATTTTGGAAATTTGGAGGAATAAAAATATAGGAATATATCATTGAATATTTTCGATCTTACGTGATGGGCAAAACAGAGAGAGAGAAAAAAATTAATTTCTCTACTGCTAAACGCAGTGAGACATAGACACAGAAATGTTATTGTTAGATGATGTGGTTGGCTCACAGTTCAGTATAGAATTCGTATTATTAAATAAAATAAAAAAAAACCTCCAACCACATTGTTAGTTATAAAAGCTTATCAGAAGTTAGTATTTTCAAACGGCATTATATCGCGATTATTTGAGGCAGGATTTATAGTTAAAGGCAATCAAGGCTTATGGCTGTTAGCGACCCGATGGCGTTGCTGTGGTCTTTTAAGCAAAGGTAGTTCCTGCTCTACCGCTTATCTATGCTCTCTGTAGCGTTGTCGGTCCTCTTCTGTTGTTGCGGTCTTCTCCAGTTCGATGACTGAGTAGTTTGATACGTTGTCCTGCACTTTTGTGCTGTTTCTTAGGCTTGGGCTGTCTTCTAGCACTATATTTCTCTATCGTCAGGGGACGTGGACCGTCCTCAAGATGTGCTAATTGAAGTATTTGTGTGTGTGTGGACATTTAGTTGTGTTTTTCTTTTTTTTATGTATATGTCGGAGACGGATCAGGGTATAGCGTGTCTCGCATACCCTTTAATACCCTGTGTTCTCTTGCTTCTCTTTCTATTTAAGGACATAGGTGTCCCTTTCTGTTTGATTCCCATTAGTCCAGTATTAAGTATGGTAACTCGTATCTTACAGTTTGGCAGTAACTGTTATCATGTCAGTTATACAATGAATATTGTCATTAGTGTTCGACACTGAATGCTGAGTCATGCAAATTTGGCACTGACTGCTTAGTCATGCAGGTGACATTAGAATTGGACGACATATGACGCTGTTATTGAGAGAGATGACAGCAGAGGCTGTCATCGAGTGTGGTCCTGTGTAATGCTGAGGGAAATGCGACGGCGTGGCCAGTCTAGAACTACCCGACAAGCAGAACACAAGGAACTCGCTGCTCCAAATAAAACATGTCTTGGGAAGAGGAGAAGTCAATCGGAGAAAATAACTTATCTCCGACATCAGAAGTGGGATCTCCTTTGCCTACAACTCAGATTGACAACAACTTGTCTCGTTGGGTTTTTACTAACAATGTAAAAACTCGTACTGACGAGGGGCATACAACGACTATGGAACGCAAGAAATTTAAGTTCCCAACACAAGTGAATTGCAACTACTGTGGAAGGACTGGTCATTAATATGCCGATTGTCGAAGTCGGTTGGAGAAGGAACAAATTAAGGAGAAAAATTATAACAAGAGCAGTACGCCTGCATCGAAGGAGCGGTCAAATATAAAATGTTTTGAGTGTGAGGAAATTGGACATTATGCCACTGCTTGTCCAAAAGGCCGATCAGGTGGAAGCGCACGAGTCTATGAGAAGCGTGTAGATATTTGCACAGTAGCTCCTCCGTCTGGAACAATAAGTTTACCCGGTGAGTCCATTCCATTTTGTTTAAACTAAGGTGCTGAATGTTCTCTGGTAAAGGAAAGTGCTGATAGTAAATTTAAGGGAAAACGAATTAATAATATTGTAAAATTGAATGGCATATGTAACGATTCAATTTGCAGCTCACAGCAAGTTTTATGTAATATAATGGTTGAACAATATTGCTTTGAGATTTTATTGCATGTAATTATGGATAAGTTCCTAAAGTATGATGTGCTGATTGGTCGTGAAATTCTTAGCCAGGGCGCTGATAGATTCCAAATTTTTAAAACAAAGAAAGTGGAACTTTTAAGTTTGCCTTTCTATGAAGACGTAATTAAATCTGATAGCGATTTAAATGAGACTGAGCGACGCTAACGAACATTCTAAAACGTTACTCTGACTGGTTTATTGACGGAATTCCAAAGAGGCGGGTTTCTACAGGGCAATTGGAAATTAGGCTCATAGATCCACAAAAGACAGTTCAAAGGCGTTATTATAGGCTTGGCGAGGAAGAGAAAGGCCACGTGAGAGGTAAAATAGCCGAATTACTCAAATCACATATTATTCACCTTTCGCTAGCCCTACGATGCTAGTTAAAAAGAAAAATGGTACTGATCGTCTTTGTGTGGACTATCGAGTATTGAATGAGAATACAGTTGCTGATAGATATCCGTTGCCTCTCATCTCAGACCAGATGAATAAATATTTCTCATGTGTGGATATGGCAAGTAGCTTTTACCAAATTCCAGTACATGAGGATTCTGTTGAGCGAACTGCGTTTGTAACCCCTGAGGGGCAGTATGAGTTTTTGACCATGCCCTTTGGTCTGAAAGAAGCACCTTCCGTGTTTCAACGGGCCATTATGAAGGCATTGGAACTTTTAGCATACACTTTTGCTATTGTTTATATCGATGATGCATTGGTGGTAGCCGAGAGCAAGGAAGTAGCGTTAAATCGATTACAGACAGTGCTGGATAGATTAAGTGGGGCTGGATTTTCATTCAATGTAACCAAATGTTCATTCCTTAAGACTAGTATAGTATATCTCGGGTTTCAAATAAGTAACGGAGAAATCAGACCAAATCCAGACACCAAATTTAGCCCATTAGAACTGTTAATTGGTAGGGAGGCCAGACCTATTACCTTATTACCGATAAAATCACAAACGAGTAAACGAACGTATAACTATTCGCATGAATTTTTAAGAGCATTACCAAATAATCAGGTAGCTAGTGAGCTATATGATGATACATACTGCACCATGGAAGATGCGTCTGATGCCCAAGTGGGAAATTGAAGACCGCACCATAACAAGTGTGTTATGGCGGGGGTCGAGATAATTTGTGTTAATGGAATTACACAAATTTAAATGGTTAAGAGAGATAATTTGTGTTAACGGAATTACACAAATGAAAATGTTTTAGGAAAAAATTTGTGTTAACGGAATTACACAAATAAAAATGTTTTAGAAAGATGACTTGTATTAACGGATTTACAAAGAAGTAATTTTTTTTATCAAAGATAAGATGTGTTAAAGGAAATACACAAATGTAAAGTTTCATAAGAGATAAAATGTGCTAAAGGAACTGCAGAAATGTAAGAGATATAATAATAATAATAAAGTAAATCCAAGAAATAATAATAGATGTACTACAGAGATAAATGAGAAACATAATGACAAGATAAAGCTAAAAATATGTTAAAGAGAAGGAAAGATAAGTGTGAAAGCAACTGAAAGGAAAGAAACGAACGGACCTAAGTGTTGAGTAAATGATTGAGAGAAAGGGATGAGAATTGATAAATGCATCATTAAGTTGAGAAGCAGTACGAAACAATTCTGAATTATAACGGATATAGAGGTTTCCTTAATAAGGCTAAGGCCAGTGTTTTGATTCTTGTTCCCTCTGCTTACACGAGGACGTGTAATGGTCAGAATGGCCGTGTCGGAGACGGATCAGGGTATTGCGTGTCTTGCATACCCTTTAATACCCTGTGTTCTCTTGCTTCTCTTTCTATTTAAGGGCATTGGTGTCCCTTTCTGTTTGATTCCCATTAGTCCAGTATTAAGTATGGTCCCTCGTATCTTACAGTTTGGCAGTAACTGTTATCATGTCAGTTATACAGTGAATATTGTCATTAGTGTTCGACACTGAATGCTGAGTCATGCAAATTTGGCACTGACTGCTTAGACATACAGGTGACATTAGAATTGGACGACATATGACGCTGTTATTGAGAGAGATGACAGCAGAGGCTGTCATCGAGTGTGGTCCGGTGTAATGCTGAGGGAAATGCGACGGCGTGGCCAGTCTAGAACTACCCGACAAGCAGAACACAAGGAACTCGCTGCTCCAAATAAAACATGTCTTGGGAAGAGGAGAAGTCAATCGGAGAAAATAACTTATCTCCGACATATATATATATATATATATTATATATATATTTATATATATTTTTAATTATTGGTGTACTTTATGTGCCTCCAGGCACAAGTGAACACAACATAACAACCGCAGATACGGTCGCCATGTAGTAAAAATGAATAGTCTAGCACGACTGTGCTGCAGGTTGATAGTTTATTGAATAAATCTTTATTTTAATAAGTAAACCATTCTTAGTCTAATGATACATGTATGTATATGCTTATGCTGCTTTTTTGTATAGCAGCTACAAAGAGAGGGAGCGAGAGTATACTCACATATTTGGGTCACTCATTCTTGGAGTGAGTAAATTGCAAGCTCAGCGTTCTCAAAGTGGCTTTGCATGATCGTACTACTTATGTATATACGTTGTATGAAATGTTTGCATGGAAATGTATATATGTACATGCATTGAATATATACATACATATGTATTTATCTATGTATAATTGTTCTTATGCATGAAACAAAAAGTTACAGGTCGAGCTAAATGATCATATATTTACGTGTGTAAGCATACTACTTAACAAACCTCAACAAAGTAAAAGTCACGTTCGGCTTTCGAAAAGTTGAACAAAATTTTAGTTTCGGAGGATGTAATGCTCCTATACCCTGACTGCCAAAAACCATTTGACAGATGCTTCATTCTCTGGCCTAGGTGCTCCTATTGTCATTACAAGACAAAAGACAATTACCATGATCTTTAGGACCTTAAACGATAAGGAGTTAAATTTCGTGACAAATGAACGTGAACTACTCGCTATAGTTTCGGCTTTAAAATACTTAAAATACAGTTTGGAGTACTATGGAATAAAGAACCTAAATATTTACACCGACCACCAGCCACTTGTATTTGCAGTCTCAAATATGAAATCCAATTTAATCGCTATCAACCGATATTTTGTTTTCGCAATCATATAATTATAGAAGAGAGCTTCAGTGATGGTGATTATTATGTTCGGACAGAATACAAGAAATATCATACATTTTTCAGATAGGGAAAACTTAGTCGGAAAGGTGTATGATGCGGTAAGTCGTAGTGAATACAATCAAATGGGATTTACCAATATTGGTAATCTTTGTCCACTATAAGAATGAGCAAAAACAAATAGTAGTCGCTGAACATAATAGGACTCATGGAGCAGTTCAAGAAAACGTAAATAATTCTCCAAGACAATTTTTTTCCAAAAATGACTCGATTGGCAAACGAAATAATGGCAAATTCAAGATTTGTAATAAGTCAATGTGCGATCGACATCCACAAAAGTATAATTGCTAAGCGAGACACCCATCCCCAAACCAAATGGGTTAAATTATTAACATAGACATTTTTTTCACAGATAGGAAATACAACACATAGATTCAAGAATTATAATGGACATTCCACCACCTATTTTAGAACTTATGATCATTTATCCTCCTTCGAGAATCATATACCGTGACATCGACCTCTGTCTAAATTCAAGAAAAATTAAGGCACTTAAAAAATCGTTTTGATATTGAAATTATAAATAGCACATTAAGTGGAATGGTTGAGAGATTTCATAGTACTCTCGTAGAAGTTGCTAGATGTTTGAAATTGGAAAAACAGTTGAACGACACAGTCGAGGTAATACTACAGGCAACAATAGATTATAAAGAAATAATACACTCTGTCATGAATAAAAGACCAATTAATATAATGCAGAATTTGAGGTGGAAATAGAAAACCGAATTAATAAAGCTCGGGAAATTTTACTTTATAATAATGACAGAAGAGACAGAACATTTCAAGGGTATTTATGAAATTAAATAAAAGACTTGGTTGCAAATTGAAATGAAACTTTACTCCAAAGATAGAATTTTAGTATTGGAACTCGAGACATTAATGCAAAACGGTACAGACTCGGTAGAATAAAGATTTATGTGCGAAGTCGTTTGACAACAAGTGAGTTCAACTTTTACTTCGTTATAAAGTTACCGCCTTTTATATTTCGGGGTTAGACAACAAAATCAAATTTTAATCAACGAAAATCACTTTATTGTTTTTCAAAATATTCTCCATGAAGATCTATACACTTTTGCATGCGTTTGAACCAAGTGTCGTAGCACTTTTTACCACTCTGAATGAGGCATTTCCAAAACATGCATTCTGAATGTCGAAACCATTTCTTCAGGTGTCGGAAAAAATTGACAGTTTGTTTTTTACGTACGTGAACAAAACGAAGTCATTCGGTGCTTCGTGGGCGAACCTCTTTTGTTGGATTCTTTACTTTCGGGCTCATAAGCATAAATCCTCAATGCATCGCGATTTTATTTTTTGAGCATTTCCTTTGACCAATCGACACGAAGGATCCAACATAATTTTTCGGCAGTCAAATGTTTATGCAATATTGAATGTATGGTGGTTCCATTAATGTTTAAGGTTGTCTCAATATGGCGATAGGTCACATGACGATCTTGCAATATCAGTTTGCGCACAGCTTCAATGGTTTTCGGAACAACTACTGATTTTGGACGACCTTTACGAAATTCGTATTGGACCACTACGACCACGATTGAATTTACCATACCATCGTTTAACACAAGTCCTTGATGGAGCGTCATCGCCAAATAAGTCAAGAAAAGTCCAACTTTGCAATACAGCTGTCAGTTGCCAGACTGCAGAACCAGAGTTGCCAAATGCCGAGATATAAAAGGCACCCCTCGTATAATGTTATTCGGTTTGATTCTTTAAAATATAATTTCTTCTGCTTGATTGTCGTATCCCTAAGTCATAATCCCATTTAGGTATTCCAAGAAGTCTTATTTATTGGGTGTTGTCCCCGTAGAACAGAACTTACTTTGGAAATGCATTTGAACAATGTTGCTTTGTAATTACTTTTTGGCAGACCAAGTTTTTGCACCAGGTGTATCTGGGTTTTTGTCTCTTTTCACGTTTTCTAAAATAATTACTTGGGTTTTCGTAATAGGGAAATAAGTAAAAGTATAATACTATTAGTTAGATACTATAAGTAGTTTTTCCAGCATGTATTGAATATATATAACAATTTAGAATATGCATGTATAATTTGGCGGTTATTTGTTGCACACATATGATACATTGTGATAATACTACTCTTGTACTTTTATTTATTTCTCTAGATATTAAATGTAGGGTGAGCAATAAACGAGCTATAATCCGATACCCACAATTTAGCTATGTAAATATGTTTACTTTGAAGCACTAAAGAAAGCCTTCAAATGAATCGAATTAATATAACATAATAACAGTATTAATTTTGCGGGAATGCTTATCTAAGTATGTTTAACTAGAGTAGGATATTCACAAGCAGCAATTCGAATGAATTTTAAGAATTTTTCTTTTTTTTTCTTTTTGAAATTTTTTTGCAAAACGCCAACCATCACCGTGACCAACAAGAATAAGCAGAAGTCCTTTTTTCACCGCTATCTGCACAAAGTTTCCAAGCGTTTCGTAAATATTTTCAGTTTGATGACATACATACTTATAAAGGTGCGCATCATTGTTTGTTCCTGTAGCCCATAGGGACGGGACAACTCCAGCAAAACTCGTTAAATACAAACCAAAGACACCAAAGGGTGATATACATACATACATTCATATACGCATGACAAATATTTCTAAGCAGAAAATGCCATTGAAAGAATGCGAGTAAGGGACTAAATATTTCATTTTCCTGTTGTTTTACATTACAAAGCATATTTCAAGGAACATTAAAGTGCACATAACTAAATCGCATTACCTACATCACCTCACGGCCAAACCCTTTTCATCTTACTGCCCTTGCAGAGGCTATTATTAATATGGTCAAATGTTTCTAACACAACTTTTCCAACTTTTTATAGATAAACTTGTGTTTTTATATTTAGCTAGCATATGTTTTTTGGCTATGGCAATATATACAAAATTCCTCAGTTTTATTTGAGTGTTTAAATATTGTACATATGTATGTGCAATATTTCTTTGTATATGTTGAAGTACAGGATAGTGTATTTAGGTTTTGTAGAATTTTTAGTGGGGGAGTGAGGTTTGAGAGGCGTTGTATTTTGAAATAAGCATCTTTTCGTTTTGAGGGAGTTCTATTGAGATGTTTTGGTTGCAGTACGGGCATGTGAATCGGTGTGGTCAATACATGATTTTTGGGTAATTTTTATGTGTCCGAGTCGAAGTCTCGTTATTTAAATTTTATTTTTGCGTATTGGGGAAAGCTGATTGTTTTTAAGAAGGTAGCTGTTGTATTTGTTGCGATACCAAGTACCAGGTGGAAGTTGCTGTCAGAAAGTTTTTCAGTATGTCTTTTATGTTTTAGTTTTCTTTACTTACATATGTTTTTTGGCTGCCTTTTTTGCAGCGGTGTCTTTCGGGAATGTTTTTTGTAAGGTGTTGTGTATGAAACAGCTGTAGAATTCGCTGTTGATTACGTTGCTTATTGCGTCTGAACTTTCTGTTTAATTCGGTTTCTTGAACACCTAAATTAATAATAAATTAATGAAATAGTAATAGTTATTGTGTGGTGTGTGTGCAAGGCAAGGTATATAATCATACATGTGTTGATAATAATAATTATATTAATATACAACAATAATAAATAATATAACAAACCGCAATCGTTGCAATATATGTATATAAATAAATATATACATATAAATACATAAATGTACATATATATGTCGATTGCAATACATTGCAGTCCCACTGCAACATTAGCCGCTGCTGACAGTCACGAGCAATTATGCTGACCTGGTAATCTGACACGCTCAGAAAACGACACACATACACACACTTGCAGTAGCACTCTCTGCCTCTCCCGTTTTTAAGCTAAGTTTAGTTTGTTAATTCTAAGACAAATATAATTCAATAAAGAACATTTATTGAGCTTACATGCTCCACCAAATATATCACCAACGCGGGAAGAATACATGGTGACCGTGACATGGTAGCGCTTTCGCTAGGTCTTTACCTCTCCTGTTACCAACGAGTGAAGGAATAAATAAATAAAGGAATAATGGACAAATTAAAAAGAAAAAACAGGAGGAAAAAAGGATTAAGATGAAACTCAATAAGTTGAATGGTGAGGTCAAACAAAGAAAAAGGTGGAATAAGAGAAAAACACAAAAAGAAAAAACGAGAAATTCCACCTTTAACCTGTCACAGTAAAATTGCAAATTGAGCTCGATCACATTGAGTGGATTCAGTAAATTTAAAAAAAAAATCCATAGACCCATCCCCTACCAATAATCCAAAAATCAAGAATAATTTATATAATACTAAACAAATTCCGCTAAGGAAAAACCAATATAAGCGGCACCGGCGCCCCACCAAACTAGCCCGTGCGACGACCAGCACCAGCCCTGCGTACCAACAGGTGAAGAAGAAAGAAAAAAGTAGCCAATATCGCTTCAAAGAGCGCCCAACATATCTACATCCAGAAACACCATAAAAAAATGTTTGAAAAATTTGTATGTAATATATTAAACTGAGCGATAATTGCGTCGCCCGGTATAGACCATGGCCCATGAAGCCATACGCCCAATAGACAAGGAGATCCCTATGCTGATCAAATAGGGTAAAAGTAAAGAAAACATTTTTTTGACATAGAACTAATAATAAAAAAACAACTCAATTTAAAATTCTTTCAAAAATTTAATTGTAATAAATATTAAATAAGAGAAATTCATTGAAAGAAATAACCAAAATAAAAACTAAAAAATACTATATAAGAAAAATTAAGAGAAAAAAATGAAAATTCTAATAAATATTATGTAAGAAAAAGTAATTGAATAAACGAAAAAATGTTAACTAAAACTGTCATACGACCATACGTATGTTCATTCGAATTCCAAAATTGATATCAATAATAAATATCCTATATATTGGGCAAGAATGGGCCTTATAGATACCAAGACAGTGGATTCAACCGCTATTGTAATAAATAAAGTAGCGGTTGAGTTATCAATACTACAAAAGATAACGCATACCAATGTATTTTGTCTTAGAGAATTTTATATTCTTAACGATGGAAAAAAACGTTTTTTTCTATTTCCCACAAAAACAAGAATATGAGTAATTTATTCAAACGGTAGACTTAAGAGATAAAAGGAAAATTACCACTATTAATTCGAACGCTGAGTAAGCTTACCTTTATCTTAGAAGAACAGCAAAACAAAAACAACCAAAGTAACAGAATCACTATCCAGTTATAATCTGCAAATAATATCACAATACAGCATTCAAAAAATTTAAATATTGCTGCAGATCAGTGAAAATTTAGTAACGTGGTAAGCCTATTTGCAACGGAATCAGAGTATTGATTAGAGATTTATTTAAATCTGGGAAGACACTTAGGGAGTTCATCAAAAAATTAAATTTGTCTAAATCGTCTGTGCATGGGGTGATACATATTTTCAAAAAACTGGGAATATTGAAAATAACATGAAAATAGGGGCCGAACATCAGCAATAACACCCCACGACAAAAGAGAACTGGCCAAAATTGTTAAGGCTGATCGTCGTCAATCTTTACAAAATTTGGCTTCTGAGTGGTCGCAGAAAATTGGCAAAACTGTCACGCGAGAATGGACTCGACTGCAGTTAAAAAAAATGAAGTAAGTAAGTCGGTGAGCCGACTTGATTATACCTTGTACCAATTTTTTTTTGCGCACCCTAAAATTTGTTATATTGTTTTAAGTTATCGATTGGGCTATAAAAGCATTACCATAAAAAAACACAATTTTTGACAAATTTAAATATTTGTTTAACAATTGTAGAACGGCGCTCTAATTTGCTACCGACTAAAACACCACGTGGAGACTTTTGAAAAGATTCTAATAATAAGTTATGTAAACATAAACTTAAAACATATTCTTACTTTATATTGTATTAATACATAGCCTCACCTAACTCACTATTCAAGATCATTAATGTTTACTGAAATCCCCCTATGATAACTGTAAATATTTTCAAATGTGCGCGCACTGGCCCTATTGCTAGAAATATTTGAGAACGCCCAATCAGTATTGGTATTGGTGGTGGACGCATTCAAATCTAAAATTGAATTAAAGTTCTGTGTACTAAGAAACTCATAAATATTCCTACCACAACCTGAAAGGGACTGTAGGTTTATGTTAAAATCTCCTAAAATTATTGAACTATGTACTATCTAATACATTTGAAGAATCCAGAACTAGTCTTTCGAACTCAAGATATGTCGGGCTACGATAAACTATTAAAACTCCTAGCGACTTACATTTCAAAAGGGCAAATTCCAAAACTGGGGAATTAAAGCTGCTCAATCTAGCATAATGACGACCATTGGAACAAAGTCTAGTATTCTCTACCATTTCATTTCTTATAAATATAAGAATCCCTCTTTTAGGTCAAGCACCGCTTTTCAATGAAGTGCAGTCCAGTCGCACTGGAATAGTGTAACCAGGAATTTCATATGCTTCGTTAGCATATGTAGATCCCTCAACGAAGCACAATATGGGGGACTGCAGCATTAACTGATTAGAAGAAATATCACCAATATGACAGTGGAGACTTTCCGTAGTATGGAAGAAAACATTAAAATTGGAGCTGTCGAATAGTGGATCGAAATGTGTTTGAAGAGCTTTTTTGTTGCGTAGTTTTTGCAACTCTTACTCAGATGCTGAGTCTTAGCCAGATCTTGGGGGGACAAATTGTCCAACAATATAAAGCCCTGCTGCACTTGTTGTCCTACTACATGCTACATATAATGCTTCGCGTTGCATACCTGAACTTGTGTGGACCACGACCCTTTCATATATAGCACCCTGATTTTATGAATAGTTATAGCCTCTGCAGCTATAACAGGAAACTGTTTCCTATCGTAATCGATGTTGGATGAATTTAGTTCTATGTCCATTAATGTACCGGTGACTCCATTCACAAGACCATCTGCCGTATTTACAGAATGTAATGTTCTGTACCCCTATTACTAAGAAACAGATGAATTGCTTCATCCAGAACTTGACTAGCGTCGAAAATTCTGTTCCTAAATAATTCTATATATTCATTTGGCCGGATCCCGTGTTATTAAATGCAATTCCAAAAGGTTGGTCGTCTCGCTGTCGCATGATCTCTGCAAGCTTATAAAACCTGAAACGTTCCCACAGAGAAGGCCCAACAAGAATGCTGTAAGGATCATACGAGGATGATGTGGATTGAAATATCCAACGATCACCTATAGGGCGTAGCTGTTTGATATCGCCGAACACGATAACAGAAATGCCCCAAAAGGGAGTATCCCGATTACGAAAGATTTGTTTGAGGCGAGAGTCCAAATAAGAAATCATTTTTGCACCGACCATTGAAATTTCGTCTATTATTAAAAGTTTGAGATTTATGAACCTTGTTCGAAGAGTATTTAGTAAGACAGAACTCAAATCTTTAAAAGAAGTCCCAGACTGGTTAATGGGATGGGAGAACATGGAATGGAGGGTGGAACCTCTAATTCCGAAACGTGCTTTCCTGTGGGAGCGCACAAGAGAGTCTTAACAGTCGTTGGGTCGTTTCCTATCCTACGATTATACTCCATAGAGAGGGACTGAAACATAAGCCTAGTTTTGACGACAAATGCCCCAAAACCTACAAATTCATGAAATATTTGATTTTAAATTAAGAGTCCTAACAATACTTGCCAAAGTTTAACAATGCGGATATCATTATCCAAAGCTGTAGGTGGGTCATTGCCATTTAAATTTAATTAATTGAGTTGGGAACTAATTTCGGGAAAGGCTAATACCCTAAACTCCTCATCTAATACAACCTGGCCATCCAGTTCATTTTCGATATCCCAATTACCATTCTCCATCGCTCTTCTAAAAGCATCTTCTGAATCATCTAAAATATTGTACCTATTATAACCTCCCTAATATTTTGCTCATTCTCATTATAGAACTCCTCACAGATTTTCTAAACAAACTCTACCTGTTCGTCTCTCCAAGGAAAATACAATATTATAAACTCCCTAAAATGATTCCGCCTATCTGTGTTGATATTAAATTTCCTAAATCTAATTGTGCAAGGCCACCTCCTATGCGTAATATAGCCACTTTCATCACGCAAAGAAAGACTACTTCCTGAAACCTCATTTTCTTTCTCATTCCAGTATTTCGGCGAGACCTAATACTAAACTCATAATTGGCAGCGAAATCAGCTGAACACAAATCCTCAAGAATATTTGGTTTTTCTACATAATGGTCAAATATCCCTCTTACAAAGATGTCAGTTGAATCCTGAGGCATACTTTGTAATTGCTGTCTAGATTTGAGCATTTTATCTCGAAATTCTGGTAAATTTGTGTTTATAAACCTATTTTTGTGGCTAATATTGGACATAGACATCTATAGATAGCAATAAGTAGCTTCCTGAGCAGATATATCAGTGCCGCAAATCAATTTAAGACCAATGTATTGCAGGTTTTGCCTGATGCTTAAGTTGCCTCCTCTCAACACTAGCAACAGCTTCTAGCATTAGCTTTGAAATACCTCTTTGTTTTTTATTTATATAATTAATTATAGCATACGGATCCAATATGAACTGAATATCCATATTGGCCTGTTGCATAGAAAGAATATGTGTATTATATGCATTGATCCTTATTTCTGCGAAACTTCTTTTAAGGAAAATTTGGGTCTTTTTCAAGCTAGACCTAACTGCAAGTATACATTTTCATGTGAAAGAAAATTGTCGAAATTGCTCAAGTGAGAAACAATATCTGAAGGAAAACTACTATTGAGAAAACCTTGAATTAGCTGAAAATTTTGTGTATGGCGAGATATATAATATTTCAAAAGTCATCTGAAAGGGGCTTTAAAATAACTGTTTGGGGCATTGGAGGATTAGGTATCCCAAATCTACAGATTTCTTGTCCCCGATATTTTCGGAGACAAGTAAAACTGTAGGTGTGTGTTTGATACACTAAAAGGGGCGCTAAGTCCGAATTAGTTACATCTGTGGTAACGAATTGGTCAATAAAAACTATTACAGGTATAAAAGAATCTTCATTGTTAAGATCTACTTGAGGGGGATCTTTCAGCCAAAACATCCCGTCAATATGAGGAGAGCCTCTCTGCTGAAACTCAATTCGCCAATAATGTCTAACTACAAAATTCTCACCGGAAATTCCTCCCTGGCTCTTCATAACTTTTAACAATTCCCTATATCTATGTTCAAAATACCTTGCACAAGTGACTGGATCTGACCTAATAAGACGAGCCTTTTCACTGAACTGTAAATGGGAAGCTTCTTGTTCTGTAATTTCTACCCTATCTACTGTTTTCCGAAGAATAACTAAAAGCTCTGTCCACTTTGTCTCTTTTTTTTCATCCTCCCAATGAGCTGGAGACGTGCGAATACCCTTCAGAACCCTATAACCTTCATCGTGACGAATTAAATTATTAACAAAATCCTCACAAAGTACGTTAGAAGCTGTAGTTGCGCGGGGAGCACTATGTTTACGTAAGCGTATGGAAGTATTATTGCGTATTGTTATCAACTCTAACTTTTTATAATTGAAAAATAATTTATCTGTTCTGCAACCTCTTCTATCTACATTCCTAAGTTCAGATCTGACTATGGTTGCAAAACTAGCTGAAGTATTTCTTTTAGTGCCGGCATACATAGTTGGAAACGATAATTCTTCACAATCCGAATTCAAAATCATATCTAACGGCCTCTGCCCCTCGCCTGGTGCTATTGTTATTCTCTGTATGCCGGCGTCATCTACCTGAATATTTTCGAGCATTGTTTCTTGTCCACCGGGGTTGAGATCCTCGGCTCCCTCTTCAGAATAGACTTGATCTTCAGAATGAGTATTTTCCTCATTTCTGTGTGGAATTTCTTCTACGAATTCCCTATCTTCCTCACTAGCATAAAATGGAACGTTTTCGGATTCAAAAGAATCAAACCTCTGCTCATTAATTGTAACATTATGCTTCCTATACAATTCGCTATTGACTAAAAACCTAAGTGCGCTTTCCACTCTAGCGGGCCCAATGGTTTCAGCCATGAAATCATGACCATATTCCATTCTACGTTTGAGGTGGAGCTCAATAACCTCGGTCTCATTAAATGCTCTTCGGAATACAGCTCCTTTAATTGCGCTTTGTCGTGACCTGTTGCCTTAATAATCATAAAAGAAAGACGAGGAGAAATAAGGCTAAGAGCTAAGATCCTTAAGACAGTCTGGTGAAACAGGAAAATCTAGACCATGTGAGATGGCAAATTTTGGAGTGGTATTTCTTGAAATATGAACAAAACACGTAGAACAAAAAGTGAAGTTGTCATCAGTAAGAGAAAACTGAGCGGCAACATTTGAAATCGGAGCGCCAAACTGATAATTTCTTTCTATGAAGATTCGGGACTTTGTTTTGACCTTGTGGGGGGGCCTTTGCAAAAATAGCGAATCTGACTAGGATCTAGTTTTACTATTCTATTGAATTGGATTATTTGAGCTTCTAAACCAAGTTGAATAGTGAGATTCCTAATATTCTGAAGGGTATTCGCACGTTTGTTCTGTCTATTACGGGAAGCGTTTCGCCTATTCTCTGCTATTCTATTCTCATTATTACTTCTATGCTCTTCAACTCGTTGGTTAAGGTTTCTAATAGAATCACGAGTCGCTTGGTGAGCTGCAACTCGAGCTCTTCGGCGTGCAAAATTATTTCACGCCCGCTCTACGACTCGACGATCCAAATTTCTCCTGCTCTGTGAACTACTTACTCTATCTTGTTCCCTTTCTATATCTCTTCGACCTGAATCTATGCGCCTTTGAATCATCCGATGATAGGTATCGGTTACCTGTTCTGCCTGCCTAATTTCCTCATTCAATCGTCTTTCCCTATGTTCTGCTGTGTTCTGAGCCTGCTCATTCTCCCTATATACAGAATCTCTTCTACGTGTTGATCGTCGACGAGAGTCTGCTGGCTGTTCTTCCTGTCTCACTCCTGGATTCATTCGTCTTTCCTAATGCTCTACTGTATTCTGAGCCTGCTCACCTAACCTAACGTTAATATTCCGCCTGGGTCTTGACCGACGTGAAGTATCATGAGCCTGTTCTTCTACTCTAACTTCTACGCTAGAATTAGGCCTACGGGACTGCTGACTTTCTAAATTTCTTCGTCTTTCTATCTCTACATATACTTCATTATCCCTATTAATCCTATTTCTCATTCTTCTACTTCGAGCCTACTAAGCCGCTGTAGGTCTACTCAAACGAGGCATACTAACGATATATAAAAACGAAATTTACGAAAAACGAAATCAAAGAAACAATTTGGCTAATCAAAAGGTTGAACTTCGAATGGTCAAAAATCAATAAAAATGAAATAAATAAAAATGTAGAAAATATGTAAAATGTATAATAAAATAAAATAAAAAGATAAAAAATGTTAATATGTGTAGGAAAGTGTTAAGTATATGAAGTAAAATAAACTAAGTAAATAGGTAAAATATGTGTGGAAAACGTGTGTATAAATTTAAAAAAAAAGTTGATAAATTTGGAACAAGAAGGAAAAATAGATGTTGAAGTGTTGAGGAAATATTTCAGGCGTTTCGAAAAAAAAAAGTCTTGCCTAATGCTACTAATTGAAAAAAACTACATGTAGGTATATGAATTTATGAATGGTTAAAAAACAAGGACTCAAGAAAGTTTTAAAGAAAACTATTGTTTCTAATGAAATGAAGCAAGCAAGTCGTCCCTGCCGACATTGAGTATACCCTCTACCAAGTAAAATTACTCCATAAAGTCAAAAACGATCAAAATCGTCATCAATTTACAAAAAAAAATCTCTTAGCATCCACTGCTTGCCATGCAGCAACAGCGAACGCATGCTATCCCGCTCACACTTAACAGCCCATTTTGCATGGGGCGTTTCAGTACAAAACGTAAATACGTATATCTCCGATAATTATTGTGTCGACAAAATTTGGTCAGCTGGTGCATTTTGGCTATATTATTAAGTGTGCCAAATGAGAATGCGATATCTTTATTACAGCTCAAGTTATAGTTTTTTCTAAATTACGGGGGCGGAAGTGGGCGTGGCAAAAATTTAAAATAAACTTGAGCTGCTTATACAATAGACGGATGTTGACACCAAATTTGGTTGCTCTAGCTCTTATAGTCTCTGAGATCTCGGTGTTCATACGGACGGACGGACGGACAGACGGACAGACGGGCGGACGGACAGACGGACATGTCTCAATCGACTTTGCTATTGATACTGATCAAGAATATATATACTTTATGGGGTCTGAAAATTCTCCTTCTGCCTGTTACATACATTTTAGCGACTTTAATATACCCTTTTACCCTATGGGTACAGGGTATAAAAAGAAAAAATAAACAGTGACTCACAGTTTCCAAAAAAAAACGATAGCGCAAATCGGAGAGACCTTTTCACAGTAAATCACCTTACGATAGATTTAAACTGCGGACGTGCTTTTGTAGAAATAAGAAATCACTTTAAAATAATTTTTATCAATTCACAACAAAATGTAACGAAATCAGAAAAACGATGCTGAAAGATACGATTTAGTTTGTGAAGAAAGTTGTCTTTTATGTAGGTAATGAATGGTAATGTATTTCGCCTAAAACCATTGTCAAATAAGCTTAGATGCAGGTGTACATGCTTGGGGTGGGTATTTTTATGTAAGAGGTACACCCCTTTTTACCTACATTTGAAAATTTAAAAATGTCTGAAAAACCCAGAAGACATTTTCGGGATACCTTTTTAACAAATCCTTTTTTTTCGAAGGTGCAGGTAAACATATAATCCAATTTATGTCATGCAGGTGGCTACTTTTAATACACCATTAAAATTTGTGGCTTACCTATTCTTTTACTAAGGAAAACCATGAAATTCACATTACCCTAATTCTCATTCTAATTCTGAATAACTAAACCTAAATATACATATACACAAGACTGAATACTTTGTAATGTTATCGTATTGCATGTTATCATATGCTTTTGAAGGTATCCGATATGAGAATTTCACCATTTAGATATTTATTATTTAGACGAATATAATATTAAAATCAACATTCAGTATTTCTTTCGATGTTAATGATTGTTTAGTAGATATGTATTTAAAATGAATTCGCCTCTATGGCGAACATATGCTAAATATCTCAATCACTCTTATCAGCGCTTTGCATTCCAATTTCTTCCAAATTTTTTGCATTTGGCTTGCCGCAGCATCGAACGCATGCTATCTCACTCACTCTTAACAGCCCATGTTTCACTGGGCGATTCAGTAAAAAACGGAAATACGTATATCTGCGATAATTATTGTCCGATTTCGACAAAATTTGGTCAGCTGGTGCATTTTGGCTAAATTAATATGCATGCCAAGTAATAATGCGATATCTTCATTGAAGCTCTATTTACATTTTTTTCCAAATTGCGGGGGCGGCAGTGGGCGTGGCAGAAATTTGAAACAAACTTGACCTGCGTACACACTAGACAGATCTACAAAAAAAATTGGTAGCTCTAGCTTTTATAGTATCCGAGCTCTCGGTGTTCATACAGACGGACGGACAAACAGACGGACAAGTCTCAATCGACTCGGCTATTGATGCTGATCAAGAATGTATATACTTAATGGGGTCAGAAAATTCTCCCTCTGCCTATTACATACATTTTAGGCACTTTAATATACCCTTTTACCCTATGGGTACAGGGTATAAAAATATTGGATAAGGGTTTTATAAAATATGTTTTGTTATTACCTATACATCGTACCCAATAACTTATCTTACTCGTAGGTAAGAAAATTTCTGACTTAAAAATTAAGTTGCAATAGATGTAGGACTCGATTTCTCAAGAACACTGCAAAAATTTGGTAAAATAAATGCCAAAACTGGTTAAATGTGTAAAACTGGCCAAAGGTGATCTTTCTCAATTCTAATGTTAATAAAATTATTGTTTTAAGTATGATAGTAAATCATATTACGCAGCGTTCGAATTAACAGTGGTAATTTATTCTTATCTCTTAAGTCTACCGTTCGAATAAATTACTCATATTGTTGTTGTTGTTGGAAATAGAACAAAACAATTTTTCTTAGTTAAGAAAATAAAATTCTCTTTAAGACAAACTACATTGGTATGCGTTATCTTTTGTAATATTGATAATACAGTGTTTTGAACATTGCGCTCTGCAAAGAAGAACATTCTGTTCGAATTATTAGTGGTTAGGGCTCGTAGCATGGCAAACGACTTAAAGAAAGTCAATACGAAAGAGAAAATTAAAATGAAGCTAGCAAGTCGTCCCTGCCGACATTGAGTATACCCTGTACCAATTAGAAATACTTCATAAAGTCAAAAACAATCAAAATCGCCATCAATTTACAAATATAATTCTCTTAGCATGCAGCAACAGCGAACGCATGCTGTCAATTTTGACACATCGCGACTGTATTACAATGAATGAGTCAAATAACTTCATATATGTATTACGTTATTTCTTTGAGAAGGGAGGTGTAAAATGTTCATGCAAGGCAAGATATATAATCATATATGTATGTGTTGACAATAATAATTTGTGAGGAATAATAATTATCCCTCAGAAGTAGTCATGCAGGTATATATGTATATAGAAATGTATATACAGTACTGTATGTATATATATAATTTTATTTTTAACGTTGATTTTATTTAAAAGGAATTATTCTTATTTTTCAACTGAGTTCTTCTTCCTTTTACACTTTAACAATATGTACAGAGTTTTTAGCTTAACCGAAACTGGACTAAAGCTGAGCTGGACCTGAACTGAACTCTTAAGGTTCTTAAGTTATTTATAGTAAGTTTTGTGAGGGTGGCGTGATTTTTACGAGTTGGCTTGAGTGGCGTGATCGATTCCGATTGGTCACTTTGGAGTCTGTTCCCAAAAAAGGGTTTAGATGATCTTCCTATTTATAAGTGATAAATTTTGCTTAGTTTGCAGTTTTCGGACTATAAGCTTGAGAGTTAGTTAAATCTGGGGTGATTTGTTTATAAAAAGTTTTGTGTGGGGTGATTTGTTTATGATAAGTTTTGTTTGTTTATAATAAAATAAAATCCCCGAACCTTTAGAAAAAAGTGCTTGTGTATTTTCAATAGGGATTTCTTGTGAAATTATTTGTTCTCGTGGAACCGGGTTGTTTAACGCTGAGTCGACTTATTTAATTTGTTTTATAATTATTTCTTTGTCATTGATTTAAACTTATAAATAAGTAGTTACGAATGAGTGGACTGTATTAATCCTTTGTCAGTTGGAATTATATTTACAAAGGGTATCACGTCTATTCTACTAAGCTGCCAAAGAGTAAGTGTTTTCAATTATGCATACGATTTGTCGTCGAACCATCATTTTACATTGTCTGCTTCCCTCTTTCCGAAGCCCAAAATCACGCGGCTTGCGAAAAGGTGGAATGCAGAGAGTGCGTTCACAAACAAATGTCGAGCAAAGAGAATTAGAGAATTACAGTGTTCTAAAACCAATTTGAATTGACTTAATTATACGTGGACATTTATTTCCTAAACAATAAGTTATATGGTTAAATTTTTTAAAGTAATTATAAACGTAGTGGTTGTTATAATATTAAATATTTTGTTATATTTAGTTTTTTCAAGAATTATTTGTTTCGTTTGTATATAAGAAATAGGTTCCAATTTTGTTACATTATTTGTTACATAAATGTTCTGTGTGTAATCTGATAGTGTTTACAATTTACAATTGATATTTCATTTAATTGAATAGCACAATCGTATATTTTAATTATATTATTTCCTTCTACAAATATTATATTTTGATTGCAATTTTGTTTAAGATTTGTTCTCGGTAGGTTCCAAGTTACGATAATGTTGGGTTCTACATAAGTAATTTGTATATTTTTATACATTCATTAATTTCTTGTTGATTTTATATAAGTTTTATTATTTTGTAAATAATAGGTTTCATAAACGTTTTCTGTTAAAGTATTATTCTTTTCGTCTGGATAGGTAATAATTTTGAATAGTGGTGTTTTAGATATTTGTCTAGGTACGTGCGAAATTATAAATATTTCGTTCGTATCCGACTTTAACCCAGTAGATGTTTTTATATTTAAAAGTTTTCCTGTATTAATATTGACTATGTATTGATGATTCAAGAGTTTTGGGTTAAATATTCCTAGTCTTGTCAATCTGGTTTTATGTCTTCTATATATTCAGTAAAATGTTCTAAGTTGAATACGAGAATATTTAATTTTTTGTCTGCATCTTCATTAATGATGAGATTATTTAAAATTTCGACTTTTAACTGCTTCTTTAATATGATTAAATTCGTCGATCTGAGCATTATTTGTTGATAGACTGGTAATTTTTTGTTCTAGTTCTTCTTTATCACTCTGATCTAAGGTGCCAAACAGATATTTATGTACTGTACCTACAAAGTTAATAAGACCTCTTTTGTTTCTTTTTATTATTCTTATGCCATTCATTTCGCGGTTTAATTTCTCAATTAGATATTGGATGTGCACTATGTTTTTTTATATAGTTTTATTTGCTCTAGCAAATTGTTGAAGGTGATTTGCACTTTGTGTAGATTTATAGTTAGGTAATCATATTCGAAATCAGAGGGTAGATCCATAGTTCCTGTTTTATATATAAGATGGCCATTGAGTGCTCTGAGGGGATTTATTTCTATACTTTGATTATGCGTTGAAGGTGCCATTAATATTGAAATGTCTGAAATTAATTAGTATATGATTTGATTAATTTTCTTCTTTTCTTGAATTTCAATTTATAGTGTATTGTTTGTCTTCCTCTATTTGTTTCGATGTAATGTTTGTCGTTCTCCAATTTTCTTAAATGGTGTAGTTGTTTTGCTTCTAAATAATGGGGCATTTTTATATTTTGTACTTATTTCGAAGTCGATTCTATTTTTATTTAAACTCACAATTAGATTTCTCTTGTTAGCATGAGTATTATAAAGGGGTGTTCCTGCATAAAAGAAAATATCTGCTGGTGTTCTATTTGTTGTTAAATGTTTAGTCTTGTGATTATAAGTATAAAGGATGGTTTGGAACTTTCTTTGTTTATCCTCTATGCGGGATTCATAGTTTTTCATTCACAGTTCTATGAAATCTTTCTATGTCAGAAATACCATTTTTACTTGTTTTTATACTTATTTTAAGTTTTTCGGAATTTAACTAATTTTGGAGTGCTAGACATATAAACGCTAAATCTTTATCTGCCTTTATTTCCAAGGGTTTTCAAATATCGTTAAAGATTTTTGTGATTGCTATTTTTGCTTTAAGCCAAACACGACTTTGGACTTCAACTAGAGAGGCTAATGCCAAATATATGTCTATGGAAGATAATAATTGTTAATTGTCAACAGAATAAAAGTCCATAACATATTTTTCTCTGGGACTAAATATTTCTGGGGTGGTTTCAAAAGTTAGTTTAGTATTTCTGTTTACCGATTTGTATAAGCTGCAAATTTCGCATTTGTTTTATTATGTTCTGAATTATTTTTTTAATCTGGATAGTAGTAGTATTTGAACCAATTTATAGTTTAGTTCTTAAAGTTTTTATTTGACAATTTCAACATAAGTTTGTTGAAATATTAAGAAATCTGCATCGTTATGGGAGTAGATTCTATTATTTTAGCATAAGTATTCTTTGATAAGTTCCTTTGCGCAAAGATTAGTCATTTTTTTTATAGGATATTTCTATTTTTGTTTTGTGAAAAAATTGTGAAATGTCAACTCTGTCTTCGTTGGTCTTGATGAATTGTATTTGATGATTGTAATAATTCAAAGGTTTTTCTGAGATAGTTATTAAATTTTTTGTCCTTTTGTGCACTGTGTATTGTTGCTCGGGCACTGCTTATTTCATCTAAGAAATAGTTTTCATCTAGTTTGGCTCTAGAAAGGGCATCGCCCACATAATTTTCGTTTCCTGGTAGATATTTTATTTTGGAATCATATTCGTTTAGTTTTATTTTCCATCGCTGTAATTTTATGTTGGGTTTTTTCATATTGGATAACCAAATAAGGGGCTTCTTATCACTTAAGATCTCGAAGTTTCTACCGAAGAGGTATGGTACTTAGTTGCCCATACGATAGATAAAAGTTCCTTTTCTATAGCCGAATAATTAAGTTGTTGCTCTTTAAGGCCTCGGCTTACAAAACAGATGGGTTTATGGTCCTGTGACAGGAGCGCGCCTATAGCTACATTACGGGCATCAGTAGTTAGTGAAAAAGTTTTTTTAAATCAGTATAGGATCGTTGATAATGAGAAGCTTTGATTTCTCGAAACTGAAATGTAATCTGGATTTTTTATGTTGATTTTAGAGCCTTTCTTTAATCCAAAAGTTAGAGGTTTGGCCATTTTTTGCAAAGTTGGGAATAAACTTGCGGTAGAATCCGCATAAACTTAAAAATGATTTTTTTCTTTTGATGTTTTGGAAATAGGAAACTTTAGAATTCCTTTGACTTTGTCTGAATTTGGTTTAATGCCATCTGTGGTTATAACGTGACCTAGGAATTTCGTTTCCTTCATCAAGAATTCGCATTTGTCTAATTGTAGTTTCAGGTTAGCTTTGCGCAATTTAGTAAAAACCTTTTGAATTGAGGCTAAGTGTTCCTCCAATGAGGTTGAATAAATGATTATGTCGTCCAAGTAAACTAAACAATCTTTGTAGATTAGATCTTCTAATAAATTGTTCATGCATCTTTGGAATGTGGCTAGTGCGTTTTTTAGGCCAAATGGCATTCGGGTAAATTCGTAATGCCCATGTTTTGTTGAGAATGCGGTTTTCTCAATTGATTTAGGGTCCATTTGAATTTGATGGAATCCCTTGGCAAGATCAATGGTTGTGAAATACTGACACTTTCCTAATTTGTCAAGTATTTCATCCATTAAGGGTATTGGGAATTTGTCATCGATACTGATCTCGTTCAGGCTACTATAGTCAATGACTAAACGGAACTTTTGTTCCTTGGATGCGTCCTCTTTCTTAGGTACGATCCATATTGGCAAACAATAGAGCGATTTCGATTTCGAATTATTCCCTGTTGTATTATTTCATTAATTTGTTTGTTGACTTATTCTTCAAAATTTTAAGGGTATTTATAAGGGTGGTTGTAGATGGGATCTTCGTGTTTTGTTCGAATGCTGTGTTTTATGGTACTGGTGAAAGTCAAATTTTCACCTTTCCTGTACTGAATATCACTAAAATTATTCAATACTTTTTTTAATTTTCCCTTTTCTTCTGAATTTAAGTGATTCAGTCGAAATTAGTTTTCTCTTCGATGTAATTATTTATTTCGTATGCAAGTCCATCGTATTCGTAATCTTCAGGGGGATAAGAAGTTGATTTTTGTGTTTCTTTTTCACCATTTGTGAATTTAAAATTGAACTTGTTTATTGATTGTTATTGCTTTAACGTATTTTTTACCTAATAGTATGTCGTATGTAGTTTTTGAGTAGTTGGGCAAAGTTTGGTGGGTGGATAAAAAACGCTTTTAGTAAGCTCTATTGTGCCTTTTATTGTCTGGACATTTAATTTTTCTGAGGTTTCTGGGAAGTTGAAAAAGTTCTTGTTGATGAGGTTTATTGAAGAGCCGGTATCGATTTTACATTTAAGAGGAGTGTTGTTTATGGTTAACAGTATGTAGGGACTTGATCCATTTCATTCGTCGGATCTGACTGAGTCATTTGTTCCAAGGCTGATTGATGAAAATTTTCAGGCCATTCCATTCTACTTTGACCACTGGTACTTTTTTTTTTCGTTTTAGTAGGTCGATTGGCTACTGGGTTTTCATTTTGAGATTGAGTTCTAATTCGATGATTCAAGCGATTCTGTTCTCTGCCCTGATTAAGATTCTGTTGAAATTCTTCTCTAAGTTGCTGATTATTTTGAAGGTTAGGCTGTGGATTCGGCTGACTTGAGTTGTAATATTGACTGTGTTGTCTGTAATTATTTTTACCTGAATTGTTATGGTTTGGTTTATTATACGATTGACATGTGAAATAAAAATGGTTGTCTCTAGGTTTGTCTGTCGAGCTATTCTCGTCAAGACAATGATTCTTAGTTTTTAAGTTACACAAAAGTCCTGGTATTCTAGCAGGTTAGGTACTA
Organism: Drosophila emarginata; assembly: GCA_037075365.1. Lineage (NCBI taxonomy): Eukaryota > Metazoa > Arthropoda > Insecta > Diptera > Drosophilidae > Drosophila > Drosophila emarginata. The sequence continues at coordinate 562,056 of JBAMCD010000092.1, read as the reverse complement.
AAGCACAAAAAGGTCCTAGTTATTAAACAACTTTGGATGTAGTATCCGTAATTGTTCTTTTTTTATTTGCACAAGTTTTTGCACTACACTAACTTATCGTCCATTTTTTGTTTTATCCTATCGACTGCGATAATTTAATTTTTTATTTGAAAAATTTATTTTATTTTTTTAATGGAGTTATTTTTCCTTTTACACTTTATAATATTATATTATAAATTATAAAATAGTGTACAGAGCTTTTAGCTTAACCGAAACTGGACTAAAGCTGAGCTGAACCTGAACTGAACTCTTATGTTTCTAAGATTATTTATAGTAAGTTTTATGAGTTTGGCGTGATTTTTGGGATTTGGCTCGAGTGGCGTGATAGACTCAGATTGGACACTTTGGAGTCTGTTCCCTTAAAAAGTGTGTATATGAGGTGAGAGTTAGTAAAAATCTGAAGTGATTTTTTTATAATAAGTTTTGTGTGTGTTTATAATAAAATAAATAAGGAAATTTGTATGAGGTGACGGATATATTACTATATGTACATATATATGTATATATCTATATGTATATATACATATGTATATATAAAAACAACAAATATGGTCCAAAGAAATATGCAAACATATAAACAAATATAAAATAGTCAAAATTATAAACAAATATACAATAAATCAAATACGTAACTGTCATATTAATATGGTTGGAACATATAAACTAACATCGAAAGGCCGAAAAACATGCATATTGATGTATGTGTGTATTGGAGACCTAGAAATTGATCATGTGGGAGAAAGAAAGGCCATTGACGACAGCCGGAAAGGAACTTCACCATGCATTACACAGGATTATCTAGTAAGCGAAGTAGAGAGAAGTATTATACAAATGAAGTTTTATATCCAAGTGAAGCAATATACAACTGAAGACATAGATATCCGAGTGAAGGGAATGCACATTGGCAAGGAGGAGCAAACAAGATCCATATTCTTGCGACACAAATAAAAGGAGTTTTAAGCAAAACCAAACAAGACTAGGAGTTATTCCTAGCCCAAATAGGCAAGACAAGGAGTATTCCTAGCACAGTTAAGGAAGACCCGGAGTATTCCTGGCACAAGCAGGGAAGACTAGGAGTATTTCTAGCACACTTAGGCAAGACCGGGAGGAGTCCTGGCATAGTGGGATAAGACTAGGAATATCCCCAGCAAGTATTAGGAGAATAGCTGCTTGTGAGATTAGATAGGCTAGACCTGGAGTATTCCCGGCAATAGTTAGGGCCCGCAACAAACACTCTATTTTTTGCCCACAAGAGTATACAGCATACGGTACACCGAGCGTTCCAGACATTCGCGATCACAAGCCCATCATCACCTGGAAGCTGCCATCACCCTCAAGAAATTACAATTTAATAAATAGAGTCTTTAATATCATAATCAAGCCGAAAAGTTTCCTTATTTTACCATCGCACAATATAAATTTATTGTGCAGTACCCCGTCTCCTGATATCCGGCTCTTCCAATAGTAAGGACCAAAAGAATCGTTACAACTGGCACCCAAAGTGCTTAACTGGTGGAAAAAAGGATAAAATAATTTTTCTTGGTTTCAAAATTTTACATATTGTGACAATTTCTTATATAGCGCCACAATAAAATCGGCAGCAGAAGTATTTGACTTGTTATTTCTTTTATGAGCTAGTTCCACACAGAGCATCTCTACTGCGCATCACTGTTAAACACACACGAACCTTCTCACATACATAAGCAACTAAGAGGCATACGGAAGCTAACGGTAATTGTGCCAAATAGGTGGCTTGCTGCTTGGCTTCGCCGCAGGCAGCAGCAGCTGTACCAAAGTGTCGACGCTGTCGCTGACGTTGATCTAAGGCAACGGGACTTGCCAAATATTCAGAGCTGAGTTCGAAGACATTAACGATGATTGCCAATGCAACTAAGAAGCTGCCAGAAAAAGAGGGAGCTAGTCTACGCAATTTGGCGACACGTGGCGAGGCATTAACTGTGTTGTGTCAAGTTTCGATTGGCTGAGACCAACGCCAGCAGAAGAAAACGAGGCTGAGCGCAGTGATCAAAGAAAAGCCATGAGAAAAAAGAAATCGGAGTGACCACCGAAGTGAGGATTCAGACTGCAGGAGCGAGGGATAAGCAGTGAATTGCGAGTGTGAAACAGGAGTGTTGCAGGTGAGTCTGACTCGTAGTTAATTGATACTATGAGCCTTTTGACCCCAGATAGGAGTTTCATGGCCCAGTGTGCGTGATAGGATCATGATTGTGCTTTACCGAAAATACAAATGAATAAAGTAGATTATTTCGGGACCAATGAGCGTTATTATTCATAGCCAAATCCTTTGCGACTGTAGGTCAAAAGATGCAAAAAGCATTTAAAGTATACACACAAGTCATGATCCTGAGTGGAATTTTCGGTCAGTGTAGTTCATGTACAGTACTTCAGCCTGGAGTCTGCAGCATAGCGGGATTCCACTGCAAATTCGATTGCGGGTACAGTTGCCGGCAATCAAGTACAGTCCCGTGGACATAATTAAAAGAAAATATATATAGCATTAGTGCTGCTAGCAATAATGTCAACGGTACTATCAGAAGCACAGTAGAGCACAGTAGAGCTAGCTTTTTCTGACACACTGGTTCGCAGCTTATGTCAAAATCGGTCACGTAGTCGATTACTATTGGTCGACGAGCTTAGCTTCATTCTTTACGCCATTCACATACGCAGTAGAAAAGTAATGACGGAGACATTAAGAAAAAGAACCGCAAACTAACAGAACAGGTAGCCCACCGGCGACAGAGCAAGGCCGGCTCGTTACGAATAAAAGGAGAAATCTAGCAGTGAGATAGAAAAGTCTACTCTAAGCAGCCAAGCCGTGAACATCTCACAGGATATCAAAAGTGAATCAGGATTTAGAGAGTCTAATCTAAGCAGCCAAGCCAAGAACATCTCACAGGATATCAACAGTGAATATAGCGCAGAAAGATTCCAAATGGGCTATTACCTTTGATGGCTCGACAGACCCCCTGTACTTTTTAGAGAAATTGGATACTCGTGAGGATACTTATCATATCAATCCAGAAGTACTACCAAGGATGATGTCTATTCTATTCTTTGGACGCGCAGAAGGATAGCGGCAAACGACGGATCTATTAGGTGCCTCTTGGGCAACCTTTAAACGAGGATTTCTAACCTCTGAAACCATTAGAAGCGAAAACTCACCGGACTTCTTAAAATACTCCACTTCCCAGAGAAACATCCAACCTAACTATCTCAACATTTACCAACTGTCGGAAGCACCAGTAGATACACAACGTGCCTGCAGAATTTTAGCGAATCTGGCCACTTCTCAAGACAGTGCCAGAACCAGCAGAGACTTTTCTGCTGGGAATGCGGTAAACACGGTGTTCGTACCATAGCCTGGTGTCGGCAGTGGGGAAACGTCGAACGTCAAACGCTCGTTTGAACGGAGATCAAACGAAAGAAGCGCCAAAGCAACCCCAATTTTAAGACATCTTCAATTTGCAAAACATCGTCTCTTAGCGCTAGTAAAGATCAAAGGACGGGAAGTCAGTTCCACTCTCGATACAGGGGACAGACGGAGCTTCGTCAGCGGGAACCTCTGAAGACTGGATACAAAACCAAGAACCGTCACAATAGAAAGTGAATCCAAAGGCGAAGCGGGAAAGAAGCACCGTCTTACCTCCCCCGATTGAAAAGGCTGTGATAAATAATTCTTTTCGGAAGCATGTGACAGAAAACCCACCAGCAAACCCCGCAAAGTTAGGGCTGGTAAGATCTGCAGATTCAGTTATCAAGGAAAGCGAGCTATCCGAACCTTCTGATGGGACTCAGCCCTTGCCACCCGATATTCAGATCGACGACCTCACGATGCACCCAGCGACCACATACTGGAGAAACTTCGGCACGCCAAATTCATCTCTACGTTGGACGTCAAAAGTGGTTTTTGGCAAATTCCATTGTCTAAGGCGAGTCGCGAATGTACAGCATTTACAGTTCCGGGTCGTTCAGGGCTATTTCAGTGGAAAATAATGGCTTTTGGACTAAATACTTGTGAGGAATAATTATATATGATTAATAATTGTCCCTCACAAATATGCAACAGTAGATGCTCATATTTGTAGATACAAGTATACAAAGGTAGATGTACCCTTACATAGATAAATATGCAAAACGGGTCGCACACATAGATTGAGTTCGAATCAAACATATAAACGAACCTAATGGTATGATGCAAACGAACATTTGGGGTTGGGTATCAAACTTGATCATACATCCATCAGGCTGGAAAACACCATATGATGGTAAACAAATCGAGAATCCAGCCCAACCATATGATCGTAAACAAATCAATTTGAACTGCATATGATCATAACAAATATGCAAGCGGAATCGACATATGTTCGCAACTCATTTGATACATACAAGAACATATGCGAATGGAGCGATCACAAGCAAACAACCAAAACAATAACAAATCTTGACCGCTGGGAAGTTCAAGTGACGTCACCAAAATACCAAGCTCATAAGCATTGTCGGCAGCATGCGCTTGTTGCTAGGGGCCAAGTGGGGGCCATAGCGAGAATCGGCGGGGGGGTGCGGGGCGACCAGATGAAATGAGCATCGTGGGTGGTCGTCGGCAGGTGCCGAAAGCGTGGTAGAGCGCATGCGTGCATGTATGCGTGAGTCAGCGGCAGACCAGATAAGCCGAGATCATAGGTGCAATGCGAGAGTGGGAGAGTGCGGCGAATACGTATGGGAACGCCCATCGATAGGTTTGAGAAGCATTAGGCATCGATCAGGTTGCGGCGGGAGTATAAGTTGAATTCAAAATGTGGAAGGGCAACTTGAATGCAGTATGAGTATTGTATATGCATTTTGATTATTATTAATATTGTATTATATAGCGTTGAATCATTATTATCATTATGTTATAGGGAATTATTAATATGTTATTCTATTTACTGTATATAGGGAATTATTAATATTTTATTATATTTATTGTATTTAGGGAATTATTAATGTTTTATTCTATTTTTATTATATTTATTGTATTTAGGTATATTGGCGAGATTTTATTATATATATATATATATATAAGCAGAGGTTAAGAGATCGTTAGTTGTTAAGAGCAAGGGTGGTGGCAGCGAGAGAGTGTCATAAAGGCAGAAGGGCATGCATACCAAAGTATGCGTATGCATGTATGGGTGACCTGGAAAGTGATATTGTGGGTGAAAGACGACAGCGGCTGGGCGCCCAGCGATTTAGAAAGCTGCGGCTCCCAAAAGGGCAATTTCACCATGCATAGTTGCAGGCAAGCTATGCTGCGGGGTCGGCAGAGAAAGTCGACCCAAAGAGGAAAGCGATGGAAAGTCCTGAGGGAATGGTATAAGTGGATGGAAATTTACTGGCTGCGGTGCAGCATCCCACCACGCGTCCTCATTGGTTCAAGATGCCTATAAATACGCACGGCTGAGACCATGAGGACACCTATTAAGTGAAGTACAGCGAAGCAACATACAAGTGAAGATAACCCCATCCAAGCTAAGCAACAAGGACCGGCAAACAGGATCCATATCCTGGCATGTCCTTAAAGAGCAATTAAGAGTGGATGAAAGCAATCAAAGTAAAGACTAGGAGTTATTCCTAGCGCAGATATGGAAGACTAGGAGTATTCCTAGCACAGACAGGAAAGACCAGGAGTATTTCTGGCACAGGCAGGGAAGACTAGGAGTATTCCTAGCACAGTTAGGAAAGACCCGGAGTATTCCTGGCACATTGGGGAGAGACTAGGAGTAGTCCTAGCAAGAATTAGGAGAATAGCAGTGCATGAGGATAGACAGGCAAGACCTGGAGTATTCCTGGCAATAGCTAGGGCACACAACAAGCCAACTTTAGTTGCCCAAAGGAATATCCAGCATACGGGTGCCCAACAGTGCCCGACACAACAACTCATCAGCCAATCATCATCTTCACCCAGCTGCCATCACCCACCAGGAAATTATATATCAATAAAGAGATTAGTAGAATTAAAACTAAATCAGAAGTGTTTTCCTTATTTTCACCAGCGCACAATATAAATTTGTTGAGTCGTACCCCGACTCCTGAAATCCGGCTCTGCCATTAGTAAGGACCAAAAAGGATCGTTACATACTGCTGCGTCTTCATTTCAGCGAGCACTGGATAGTGTGATTCGCTCAGAAATGGAAACTGCCGCTTTCGCTTACTTAGACGAGATAATCGTCGTAGGGAAAACGCTTGAAGAGCATATGACAAATCTAAAAGAGGTTAGCAGTCCGTGAATTGGCCCAACCAAGTAATATACGACAGCTCCGGCGTTGCTTGGACATCGCTTCCTGGTACCGCAGATTCGTCCCAGAATTCTGCATTACACAAACGATCACAGCCTTATTACGAAGTGGAAGTAAAATATCGATTGGCTTTCGCGCCTATACCAGCATGCCCCGACTTCAATACTAAGTTATACTTACAGACTGATGCCAGTGACTACGGACTAGGTGCGGTGTTGACCAAATGTCAAGAGGGTACAGAGCGAGTGATTGTTTATGCCAGCCGACGTCTACTTTTCCCGGAAGACAATTTTTCGGCAATAGAGAAAGAGTGTCTTGCAATCGTGTGGGCGATACGTAAAATGCGCTGCTACCTGGAAAGATATTGATTTGAGGTAATAGCGGACTATCAGGCTCTCAAATGGCTTAACTCCATCGATAATCTTACCGGTCGCATCACCCGCTGGGCGCTCGAATTATGACAGTATGAATATGACATTCAATATCGCTGAGGAAAACTGAATGTAGTGGCCGACGCACTGCCCGCCAACCTTTGGATGTGTTAAACAACATACAGGAGACTCTACCGCAGTGTACTTGGTGGAAACGTCGACTAGCAGAACAACCAGACCAGTTCTCGACTTCCGCTACGAGGGGAGTCAAGATCGTAGGAAGATCCATCACCAATTCATCAATTACATGGAAGCTCGGTGTTCCTAAAGAAACACGAAGACGAGTTCTGCAGGAATGTCACAACGAAACGACAGCAGGACATTTGGGGATCAGGAAAATTATGTTAAGAGTATCCCAGAGGTACGATTGGCCCGGTTTCTTCCGCGATGTGCCGCATCACGTTCGCAGCTGCTTGGAATGCCAAAAATAAAAAGTGGAGCAAGCAAACCCGGCTGGTAAGATGTTTACTCGTCAAGTCAAAGAACCTTTTAGCATAGTCTGCACAGACTTTTACGGCTCTTTACCACGGTCTAAACAAGGTAATACAGTCTTATTAGTCTTTCTAGTTGCTTACAGCCGATGAGTGCAACTAATACCACTTTGGAAAGACACAACCACCACCCTGGAAAAGGCTTTCCGAGAAAGAATTATCGGACGATTTGGAATCCCCCGCACCCTGGTGTGAGATAATGGCACGCAGTTCACCAGTCGGTCAATTAAAGACCTCTGCCATCATGCGGGAATCGAACTCCAGTTTACCGCACCTTATCCGCCTCGTCAAAACCCCACGGAACGTGCTAATCGTACTGTGAAGACCATGATTGCCCAGTATCTGGAAGAAAATCAAGACAATGGGGATCACCTCTTACCCGAGTTTACACTAGCAATAAAATCCAGTATGTGATTCTACAGGATTTTCCCCAGAGTTTCTTGTTCTGGGAAGAGAACCCCGACTCCCTGGAACATTGCGACATCGCCCAGCTCTTGGGGAGGAAGTCTTACTAGGGCAACACCACATGTCTAAATCATGTGCAGGATGTGCACCTAAATTTGACGGATCCTACAAAGTAATCAAGTTTTTTCCAGGAATATAGTTCGCCTGCCAAAAGTCCATTGTAGACGACGACGCACAGATAGCATAGGTGATCTCGAACCCCTTCAACTGGTCGAAGATAGTGATGGAGTCGAAGCAGGAACTCCGCACGAGGCCTTAGCGCAGCTATCACCGATTCCAGGAAAGGATCTCCTAGAAGCAACCGAGACTACACGGCATTAGACTGATTTATTCGCAGGGGCCACTTACTGGAAGGCACGCCTTCCCAACGTCCCTGTTCCCCGTTTGGGGAGTCTCCTATGCATAACCCGTCATTTTTCCCTGTCCCTATACGAATTCATAAATATCTCCCCCAATAATTTTAGTTCAAGTCTGTATCCTTAATCAAATGTCTCTTCTAAAGTATTGTAAACTACACTAATAGGGCTAGTAGGGTTCTAAAGAGCAGGGTATAACAATTCAGAGGATTTAATGTATCTCTTTCCCGTCACATCATGAACAACCCCCCATTCCAGATCGTGGAGATTGTCCGGATCATAGAGGAGCTGGTGTCAACTTGAGAGGCGGAAACCGCCAACCCCATATCACCAATAAGGCCCGACCCAGCGTTGGACCAGCCCTCAACCTCAGCGATGGGATCACACCCTTCGTGTGAAAGCGCCGTACCAACGCAGCCTTCAATCAGTCCTCGCCACAGTGTCGACAACGAGGTATACCCGGTCCTTGCTGGCTTTGACTCACCTGAGCTACCTATCATCCAGTGAGTCGAAATGCTAGCCCGACCAATCGTTCTGGCGGATTTGGCATGCTTTGATGGCGGACGCGGATTACCGTCTCCGACAGGGGAAACCAGGACAGAGTATCAGGACCAGCGTACTACGCCACCTTATCCTCCACGTTCGCCAACTTCCTTGCCCTATGAGGCCCTAGCCCGAACTACTCTTCCATAGGAGAGACTTCAACGCCGTTGTACAGCCCTCCCTACGAAAGTCACTTCCGCAAAACATACGAGGACACGGAAACTGGGAAGCTGCATCGCCTACCTCAGCCAAAATAAGACCTGAACTGGGAAGGACATCTCACCCATTATGATCCCGTCGGCGAAGACGACTCAGCTAGCTCTTCAACCACATATCCTTCCTTCACCGATATTTCTCCGTACGGATCACCAGGGTTTTAAAGCGAAACACCAGAGATGCCGACGCCGTCCTGTTCCGCCAGCAACAACCCAGAAACGTAGAACCGTCGCAGCTGCAAACAGGTCGGAAGCGAGCACACACCAGGCGCTAACGCCCTCACCTCAACCCTGAGCGCTCCGGCATCCGAAACCCCGGCGACGGAGTGGCAGCAATTCCTGAAGGGTGGCGTATAAAAAGACCAACAAGTTTGGCATACGCGGTGACACAAAGACAATCCCAACAACAGCAACCTTAAGTTCCTACAGGAGGCAGCACGTCGGCTGTCAGCGTACACATAAACAACTCGCGCCAGGAGAGGGGGGTGTGACGAACACAATTTCTTATATTGCGCCACAATAAAATCGGCAGCAGAAGTATTTAGTTTTCACAAATCATAATCTTTTATTTCATACTCTGAATTGTTATTTCTTTTATGAGTTAGTTCCACACAGAGCATCTCTACTGCGCATCACTGTTAAACACACACGAACATACTCACATACATAAGCAACTAAGAGGCATACGGAGGCTAAAGGTAATTGTGCCAATATGGGTGATACCCTAGTTGACATGGATGAGACTCCGTGTCTAACGGCTCTCTATCGAAGTATCTCTTATTAAATCAAGGTCCGGGTGAATCCCTACTTGATTAAGAAGGGATTCCTGGGTCAGTAGTCTCTGATCCTAGTCCTTAATTCATGTATGCTTGTTTAGCAAGGTCCGGGTGAATCTTTACTTGACTTGATAAAGATTCGTGGGGCAATAGTCCCAGATTTAAGTGTGCCTATAAAGACAGGGTCTGGGTGAATCCCTACTTGACTTGGTAAGTATACATGGGACGAAATACATAGTAGTAACCTAAGATGTACGTATATCAATAAGGCACAGTTCCAGGTTAACCCATGCTGGCCTTAATTTTGTCTTTCCCACCCCCATACTGACCATACTGGCGTGATCATTACAATTAGGCATAAAAATTATATCCCTTATTATGCCTTGCTCAATCAAATATCAAGGTCACGGCAATTCTTTATAAATTTTTCTGTTAAAGAAAGAAACTTCCTTACAATATACAAGATGGGAAAGTCATGGATTTATTAGAAGCTCATGAAAACAGGCAAAACGTGCGGAATCACGATATCAGGAACTGTGGAGGATATGAGAAAACAGTTCGGAGAATTGGTCAAGGAACATGAGGAGGATCAAGAGCGGCAAGCGTGGATCAGCATACTGGGAGCAAAATACGCCACACCATGTCAGTAGGTGACATAGCTAAATTACCAATAGCACTGCTAGTACCGCCTAAATGGGAAGCGTGGGCGCAACTGACGGCCCACAACGCCAGCAGCAGGCAATGTTTGCAGGTCCTGGCAAGCAACAGAAATACACAGGAGTCCAGAACCAGTAACACTGTCCAAAAGAACGCAAATTTTCCGTATCATTATTAGTTAAGAAAATCAAATTGTATCTGTATTCCTTCGATCGAAGAAAGTTTGCTTAATTTAGTAAAACCTGTGTACTCTCCTGGTCCTGATGGTATACCTGGATGTGTATTAATTCAAAAACTTTTTCTATTGTCAGTTAAATCTTCAACTCTTCCATCCATTTGGAAGAAATCCTATATAATTCCTCTCCATAAAACGGGTAGGAAATCCGAAGCATCTTACTATAGGGGTATTTCTAAATTGTTCGCTATTCCGAAAGCTTTTAATTACTTCTCAACTGCAACATTTTTGTAGTTCTATAATTTATCCATCGCAGCATTGATTTGTGAAAGGTAGATTTACAACCACTAACCTTTGCCATAGTACTCTAGTAGACTTCTTCTTGTAAACCTACCATCTCTTACTAATCGTAGAATAATGCTTGGAGTGATTCTTATGCGCAAGCCCCGTAATGGTGATATAGACTCTCCTAAGCTATTGAGCCATGTAAATGTATCGGTTCCTTGTAGGCCTACTAATAATGTTATTTTTCTATCTCTATCTAGCTGTACTACTAACTATGCTCTGCATGAACCTTTCCGAGTACTTTGTTTCGATTACAATCGACTTTACTGTGTAATCAGTTCAGAGCTTTCCTTTCCTATATTAAAAACCTCTATCCTTTTACATTTAGCTCGTAACAAGTTATAGTTTTCGTTTCTTGTAAGTTTTGTGAAATGTCCCCGCGACTCGAGCCGTGCGACATGCGGCTTGCGCCCCTCGGTCGGTTGGGCGGGAGGTTGTGGGCACTTAGTGCACCCGTTGGGATTCGCTCGCAAAAACAAACGACTACCCAATGTTAGCGAAACAGGTGAGGGAGTGGACATTCCGATTCGTCGGATGTACACAGTCGCTAGAATTTCTGAATTCCATTCAGGTGGAATGGTCAATCGACTCGTATGGACTGGAAATAAATATGATCTCAGGGCAGTGCCGGAATTATTAAAAGATAAAGCCCTGAAATGGTACGTGGCAAATAACCGACATTGGGGATCATGGGAGAAGTTCACGGAATGGTTTAAGGAATATTTCCTACCAACGGGATATTTCAACAAACATGCCGAGCATTCGAAGACTTTATGGTCGAGATGCAGACAATGATGAGACCGCTGAAATGCCCAGAATTCGAGCAGCTGGAGATCATCATGGAGAACTGCATACCTGATCTAAAGATCTACATTCGAACACATAGATTGGCAGACCTGATGATGCCAGCGGACGAGTTTGAGATGCTTGTGAGATGAAGGAGGCATACACACCGATGAATTCATAAAGGCAGGGTGGCTTGCAGGAGAACAAGCATAATACGGAGTGCAAACGATGCCAACACAAAGAACTAATATAATAAACGATTCCAATGGTTGGGTGGAGAATCAAACGCAGGCGTGCTGGAGGTGTTGGTGTTTTGGTGACGGGTCAACAAAGGATATACAGTGGCAATAAGTCGCCAAGATACAATTTGGAGACAAAGAAGTAATGCTGCCGTACCTAGTGCTACCAGACAGAATCGATGCAGTGGTCCTAGCATGGAATTTCATAAAAGAAATGGGAGCAGGCCGGCCGGGCCTTTACGACGTCTGAAACGAATAGGGTTCGCCAAAACACTTGGGTAACCATGAACTCTCTTATACATGCCGTCTAAGAGTCCTGATGTAACATAAGCATTAGGTTTGGTCCCCAGAAATCCTTGCGTCTATTAAGATACCCTTTTGTATGGTATGGTTCCTACGCTAATAAATATATACAAAAAAAACACACAATTACCATGTATAATGACAATTCCATGAAACAAAGATACTATCCGAAAAATCCAGAAATGCAGGCTATAACTAACGAAAAGGTGGTCGCATTGATGATAATGGGGTACACAGAGCGTTCAGATTGTCAGTATAGTACACCAATAGTATTGGTGAAAGAAACAGACAGCGTTTGAGGCTCTGTATGTATTTCAGGCAAAACAACGCGAAATCAATAAAAAGACGCCTACCCAATGCCAAGAATCGACTACATACTGGACCAACTGTCCGAAACTTAATTTATAAGCAGTCTGAATCTAAAGGATGCATATTGGCAAATACCATTGGACGAGAACAGTAAGGAAATTATAGCATTCAAGGACCAGAGAAGGTATTGTACCAATGGAAGGTGATGAAGTTTGCTTGGATATGGTAATAGGACCCAAAATGATTTCTCATGCGTTCGCCTACGAAAACTTTGTGGAGGTCTTTGAAAGAGGTCTTTCATAGGCTCAAAGTCGCGACGTTAAGGGTAAATGCAGAGAAATGCCAGTTCTTTAGAAAGGAGTTATGATTTCTAGGGCACCGTGTGACTGAACAAGGAATTGGTATAGGTCCAGATAAGGTAGCAGTCATTGCAGAGTTGAAGCCAGCAAGAAATACAAAAGAACATTGACAATATCTGGCAGTATCATCATGGTGCAGGCGATTCGTGCCAGAATTTGCGGATGGTGCAGTTATAAAACGCGGTATTACAGGAAAAAATGGGCATGGGAAGAAAACCATTGATGGCAGACTCAGTATCAATATGTCCAGACTTTGCAAAGATGCAAAATACCGACGAAAGGAAACGGGTCATTTCATATGCCAGCAGAACATTGAACTCAGTAGAGCAAAACTATTCAGCAACAGAGAAGGAATGGGTATGGGCCGTCAAAAAGATAAAACCATATTTAGTGGCTATCATTTCACTTGGTACTGAAATGGTTGGACAGCATCGAGAACCCAACATGACGAATTTCAAGGTAGGTGCTGGAACTTCAACAATATGACTTCGAAATAGCTTGCCGCAAGCGCAAATTGAACATGGTCACGGACGCACTGTCAAGACAGCCATTAGAGGCATGTAGAGTAGTAAAGGAAAGTGGTAATGGAATGCAACAGGGAAATCAAGGGTGCGGATGAATACATAAAATGAAAAAAAGAACTGAAGAAGAATCCACAGAAATACCAAGATTATGTTATGGAAAATGGCCAACTATACCGGAACATACAACATAGGGCCGGGCGAGAAGCTATGCGTTCCGAAAGCTGGTAGACAGCATGTAACTTTAGAATACCATAATACGCGTTGGGCAGGCCTTATGGGTAATATAACAACAATAGCACGAGTGGCAGCCATGTATTTCTGGTCAGGAATGCAACGAGACATACGGGTGTATGTCAATCGATTCGAGCCATACCAGAAATATAAAGCGAATCAGCAACAGGCAGCAGGAGCCATGGGCAACAGTATGTGCGGATTTTGTCGCGCCATTGCCAAGATCAAAACATGGAAATTCGGTATCGTTGATGGTGGTGGACAGATTCTCAAAGTGGACAGAGATAATCCCAATGAGAAAAGCGTCGGCTGAAAGCCTGGTAAAGGCATTCAGAGAACGTATTCCAAACATAGTGATAACAGAAAATGAGCTGCAATTCACAAGCAAGACATTTGGGAAAATATTGCAGGAATGAGGATGCACGCATCAACTAACGGCCTTTAAAATGGCATAACTTTTGATGAACAAGGTATTGTTGATGGTAATTTCGTCATCCAATATTCGCAGGAAAGCACCAGAAATCGCCTGTGTGTGTCCATCAAGATGACTGTATCGAGTGATTAATTTTGCCTGTTCTAGAAGTGAGGTTCTGTGCGCAATTTAGTTTTAATAATCTTTTGCAGAACGATATGCTCACTGCCCCATAACAGTAACAGCATACGACTCCGTGCCACACTCTGTAACTGCACCACCCCATTTCAAAAACCTAAAACTATGTTTTCATGTTGAACAGGATAAATATTAATTTACTTACAAACTAAATTTGTATTAGGATACTGCATTAGAAAAAAAACTAATATTGTGGATAATGAATGGATCTGTTGAATTCTATTGTTGCCAACAGTATAGTGTCCACAGATTTGTCAGTTTGAGAACTTAGCTTTTTGCAACGTGCTATTCCGTCAATGTGCCCATTCGAAGTGCTATGCAGTGGAGGTGCATTCGATATATGGATATTGAAATTATTTGACAACATTGTTTTTATTGTTTCGGAGTTTAATGACCGTTCGTTGTCACAATAAATAGTCTTGGTTTTGGGAAACAAATCAATTAATTGAAACAATGGGCCTTTCACATTAACAATTGCTCGCGAAGCGATAGGCTGTACCACAGCAAACTTAGAAAATTTATCAATACATGTCAAAAAAACTTTTTATCAGTAGAAATACCACCAATATATAAATTTCCCCTCCAGAAGATGGAATGGGTGTGGTACCTAATAAATGTTTTTTGGATGTCTATCATATTTTGCAAACAAATCTTACAATTCATAGCAATTTCCGTTGCTAATCAGTTCATATTTGGGAAAAAATAATCAATAAAGATACGTGATGGATTTAATGCAGTGAGTTGGTCATATTAATGCTATTATTATATATATTTATTATTACATATTATGGTTGTTCCTATAGAGATTGATTTTAAAATTTTTTACTCAATAGTTTTATGCGTATTATTATATTTAGGGGTGGTTTGTTATTTATTGTGATAATTGATTATATATATATTTAGTTAGTAATCTTTTATTAGTTGATTGTGATTCATAGACAGTAAGAACTTATGTTATTAATTATAAGCAAGGGTGGTGGCAACAAAAGAGCGATAGAATGCCCGAAAGGCCGAAGGGCATGCATACCAATGTATGTGTATGCGTGTATGGCTGACCAGAAAAGTGAACGTGGGAGACCGAAAGGCCGTTGACGACTGCGGCTGGGCGCGCAGGAATATGGAAAGCTACAGCATTCAACAGGGTAATTTCACCATGCATAGCAATAGGCGATCTATGCTGCAGGGTCGGCGGAAAACGTGCACACAAATAAGAAAACGATAGAAAGTATTATGAAAATCACAGAAGTGCGTTGAAAAGTACTGGGTGCAGCGCAGCATCTGACCACGCATCCTGATTGGGTCGAGATGCCTATAAATGTGCCAATAAAGTAAAGCGAAGTATTATACAAGTGAAGAAGTAAAGACCAAAAGGATCGTTACAACTGGCACCCAACGTGCTTAACTGGTGAAAAATAAAGGATAATATAATTTTTCTTGGTTTTAATCATTTTATATATACAAGATGACAAAGTCATGGATTTATTATATGAAAAAGGAGGAGCTCATAAAAACAGGTAAAACGTGCGAAATCACAATATTAGGAACTGTGGAGCACATGAAAAAACAGTTCGTAGAATGGGTCAATGTCAGGGTCAAAAGGAGGATCAAGAGTGGCAAGCGTGGATCAGCTCACTGGGAGCAAAATACGCCAAGCCTTGCCAGTAGGTGACATAGGGAAATTGGCAGTACCACTGCTAGTACCGCCCAAATGGGAAGCGTGGGCGCAATAGACGGCTCACAACGTCAGCAGCAGGCAATGTTTGAAGGTCCTGGCATAAGCAAAAGAAATACACAGGAGTCCAGAATCAGTAACACTGTCCAAAAGGACGACTACCCAATGGTGGCGAAACCGGTGAGGAAGTGGACAATCCAATTCGACGGATGTACAAAGTCGCTTGATATCCTGGGGCAAGTGGAATGGTCAGCCGACACGTATGGGCTGGAAATAAATATGATCTCAGGGCAATGCCGTAATTATTAAAAGATAAAGCCCTGAAATGGTACGTGGCAAATAACCGACATTGGGGATTATGGAAGAATTTCACGGAAGCGTTTAAAGAATATTTGGTACCAATATTTCATCAAACTTGCCGACCAGGAAACAACGATGGAATGAAGCATTCGAAGACTTTATGGTCGAGACGCAGACAATGATGAGACCGCTGAAATGCCCAGAATTCGAGCAGCTAGAGATCATTATGGAGAACTGCATACCTGATCTGAAGATCTACATTCGGCCACATAGTATCACTAGATTGGAACACCTGATAATGCCAGCGGACGAGCTTGAGATGCTTGAGATGGAAAATAGGTAGTTATACAGTTGACGGAGCCGAGGAAGCACACACCGATGAATCCACAAAGGCGGGCAGGAGAACAGGCATACCTTTAAAGACGACTAACATTTCATTTCTAATATAATATTAAAAATAAATTTATCACAGTAACTTTTATAACATATTAACTCTTTTAAAATCGAGAACAATATAAATAAATATTTTTTATTTTATAAACGCTGATACACAAGGTACAATAAATTTAATTTTCTTTTTTTATAATATTTTTTCAATTTATTTCCATTTTCTTTTACAATACTTTTAAACTATTATTTATTTTTTCTTCAAACAATACTTAAACTTTTTAATTTACAATTATTTTTAGTACTTTAGCAAAAAAAAAAAAAAAAATTAATAAACAAAATTTGATTAATCAATTTATGTTGATTTGCATAAAAATCTTTTCAATGTAAATGAAATACTTTACTAAACAAGCTTTAAATTTTCATTCTAGATAGACTTTCCAGTATGCCTACTATGTTACGAGTTATCTTACCTTATTAATAAGAGCGACGGGCGATGTGTACATATTTTAGAGCTAATAACAAATTATTTATCTTTACAATTTTACTACCAAATCCACCATCAAAAATTTTTTCATAATTCTATCTGTTCAAACAAATTTATTGTTACCCATTATTATTTAATCATAAGCTACACCTTGATCTGATATATATATATATTTTTAAATATTTTAAAATATTTAAATATTTAAAATATTTTAAAAAATAAAATATTTTGATAACGACGGTATACAAACTGATTACAAAATTAAGTAAGGTCCGTCGTGGATTATCAATTACAAAACAGGTTCTTTCGGAAGATTAAAATACCGCCAAATTTTTAAGTTTCAAGAACATAACTATTACTACTTCAATAATTATATTTACATTTCAAATAATAGGGTATCTAATTCTAGTTTTTGATTAAAATTTGGTAGATTCAATTTATTAACAATTAAGTAATTGAAATTTAAAATTTCAATTAATTACTGCGAATAAATATAAATTATTTATTTCTAAAATAAAGAAAAGTTCATACAAAAATTCAATTAATAACAAATTTTTAAGCTAAAATAAAACTTTTGATAATTATGTTTATTGTGCGTTCGGTCTCTTCGAAGTATTAATTGTGACTGCTTAACATAACATGATATTTTCAGAATGTTATTGGGAACTTAACATAAATTTTTACTCGTAGGTATGTAACTTATTTAAATATATCTTAGTCAATCGTGCGCGTTGCCTTTCTTCATACATATATTTCAAATTTGAATTTATTTAATTATAAATATAAAAATTTTTTAAACAAATAATGAATTTTAACCCCATTTATAGTACAAATTTAATTTTAAAATAAATATAAAATTCAATTATTTAAATTATACCCATATTAAATATTTATAACACTTAAAGAAAAATTAAATTTTAATAATATTTAATAATAATTCAAATATTATTAAATATATATATACTCATAAATAATTAATCCTATAAATAATGAATTTTAATCAGTTAATATGATAAATCCTAATAATCCTAATTTCAAATAGATGTAAAAATCAATTATTTAAATTATCTAAAACTATATTATTATTATATTAAATATTGATATTATTTTAAATTATATTTATGTTAACTATGTATATTTCAAAAAAAAAAATTTATATTTTCAAATTATTTTAATAATAATAATGAAATTAAATGAGCAAGCAAGTCGTTCCTGACGACATTGAGTATACCCTGTACCAAGTAAAAGTAGTTCATAAAGTCAAAAACGATCAAAATCACCATCAATTTACAACAGAATTCTCTTAGCATGCAACAGCGAACGCATGATATCTCGCTCACTCTTAACAGGCCATTTTGCAATGGGCGTTTCAGTACAAAACGGAAATACGTATGTATGTATATCTCCGATAATTATTGTCCGATTTCGGTTAAATTTGGTCAGCTGGTGCATTTATTAATATTGTCTTTTATTCTATTCTGTCTGAAAAACGCAGACACCCAGAACTAAAACAGAATGCGTGTGGTCTTTGTGGTGGTTTATTTGCGACTAACTTCAACGCCGCAATTCGTCAACTCGATATTGCGACATATATATGTATGTATGCTTAAATTTACATATGTGTGTGTGTATGATCATGCGTGCATTGATTTGTCTTTTTCAATACCCTTCCTCAATGCAAGTATGGTCACAAATTCATTTTAAATTTAACATATTTAAAAGTTCTGAATGCTTCCTCCTAGGAAGATTTTTAGTTAAGATATCAGCTATCATTACATTAGTAGACAAATACTTCAATACAACATGATTTTCATTAACAACCTGTCTAACAAAATGATATCTTATGTCGATATGCTTAGTCCTTGCATGGTGTACTGGATTCTTTGCTAGATGCTGTGCGCTAAGATTATCGCCAAATATAACGGTTGGTCTATTATCTCCTCCACAACCAATCTCGATAATTAGTCGACGCATGACAATCGCCTCTTTGCACGCCGTTGAAAGTGCCATGTATTCCGCTGCGGTGCTGCTAAGTGCCACACTTCTCTGCTTTTCCGATTTCCACGATATTGGCCCGCCAGCCAGAAAATATACATATCCAGTATATGACTTACGATCACTTTTGTCGCCACCCCAGTCTGCATCTACGAATCCTGTAAAAGCCCCTTCGTTCTGCTTGTAATGGATTTTCAAATTTATGGTCGATGCTAGATATCGCAGGACGTGCTTTATTCCTGCTAGATGCTCGATGTGAGGGTCCTTACTTCGTTGCGCCAGCTTCGAAACTGAATGAAGGATATCTGGTCTAGTCGTCAATGCAAGCCACATTAGCTCACCAACCATTGACTGATAAAGTGTCGCATCAACCTTTTGACACACCTCGCTATCACATGCAACTTGATGCCCTGCATCTAAAGGTGTTGCAGCTGGTCTGCATTCCAGAAAACCATAGTTCTCCAATAGGCCTTTTATGTATTGCGTATGACCCAATGTTATTTCATCAAATTCGCCATCACGTTGAACCTCCATGCCAAGGAATAACTGCACCGGTCCCTTATCAATACAATCGAAGACTGACATGATTGCTGATTTAATCCTTTCCAGATCTGACTTCTCTTGACATCCTATAAGTAGGTCATCTACATAAATTAATATTAATGATAGATTACCTCTCTCTTTCTGTTTGTAAAGACATGGTTCATTATCGCAACGTATAAATCCATTTGCTCGCAGGACGCCATCAAGTTTGAAGTTCCATTCCCTTCCAGACTGCTTCAGTCCATATAACGCCTTCTTCAATAAGCACACCTTGCCCTTGTCCTTGTCGACTGCATAACCCTGTGGTTGGTTCATGTATACCGTATCTGCCAACTCACTATTTAAATATGCCATGCAGACATCTGATGCAGATACAATTTTAACTCTGCTGCTAAAGCCAACATGAAACGTACGCTTTCCAGACGACATACAGGTGAGAAGGTTTCACTGTAATTTACTCCATACTGTTGGGAACATCCTTTAGCTACAAGTCGAGCCTTGAACCGCTCAATATCGCCTCTCGCATCACGCTTCAAACTGTACACCCATTTGCAACCGATAGATTTATGCCCTTTCGGTAAGGTTGCAAGCTGCCATGTCTGGTTTTTTATTAAAGCATCATACTCCTTTTGCATAGCTTCCTTCCAATATATGGCTTGTGGGCCACTGATAGCCTCGTTGAACGTATCTGGAATGGTTACATTACTTGCCACCAAGGCACTCAGAATGTTAAACTGCTTCTTGGGTCTTCCAGGTCTTCCAGTTTTAATCATCTTTGGTCTGCCTGGTCCCACTCGTTGCACGTTCTCTGATTCTGCAATTTTGATTTCCGTTGCACTCTCGAAACTCTCGCTGCCACTGCTATTTTCATTGGCATCTGAAATAGACGTTTCGCTGCTGCTGTCTTCGTCTTTGCTAAAATTTTCTTCATCAGCTTGACCAAATGGAACATCAAATGTGACGACCTCTCCAGTTGATTCTTCGTCACCAAAGCGCTCGTCGAACAAAATGTCACGTTTCTCAACCACCTGTCTGGTCTTAGCATCATACAAACGGTAGGCTTTTGCATGTCTATAATATCCGACCATTCGGTATTCTTTGACCTTTGGTTCAAATTTGCCTCTATGATGACCCTTATCTAATGCCACTGCAAGAGATCCAAAAACTTTTAGATGATTTATTGATGGTTTCTTACCAGTCCACGCTTCCATCGGAGTCATATTCATCAGAGCACGGGTAGGCGACCGATTTCGTAAATAGGCTGCTGTGTAAACCGCCTCAGCAAGCATCTTGACATCTCCACAAGAGTTCTGTTAGCCCTTTCTGCCACTCCATTTTGCTGCAGTGTGTATGGCACAGTTAGTTGCCGCAGGATTCCATGTTGTTTTAAATAAGCATCAAATGAATTGTTCACATATTCACGGCCATTGTCACTTCGTATGCACTTCAAGGTCTTTCCCGTCTGCCGTTCTGCCATATTCTTAAATTCAACGAACTTCGAAAGTACTTCATTCTTTCCCTTCATAAAGTATACAAATATGCGACGGGTCTTATCATCGATAAACGTCAGGAAGTATCTGTTGCCTCCAAGGCTTTTTGTATCAAATGGACCGCAGACATCTGTATGCACCAGCTCCAAAACTTCAAACTTCAAAACTTAGCCCTATTCTTGGTTGAATCCGGAAACGACTGTACAGTGATTTTACTCTTCATGCAGGTTTTACATGGTTTCAATAAAGAAGAGTCAAACTTTTCCATACCATGAACCAGTTTCTTCTTTGCAATTTCGCTCAAGCTGCCATAATTAAGGTGTCCATATCTTTTATGCCACAAATCTTCATAAGATTGAGTAACCGCATAACAATTGCTTGACTGTGCTCCAAACATATACAAATTGCCAACTTTCTCCACCTTCAGTATGCACTCACCATTTTGCACGACCTTGGCACACTGTCCGCCAAAATGAACAACACATTCATTATCTACTGCTCGGCTTACTGACATAAAATTTCCATTCATACTAGGTACATACAATACATTTTTTAATGTAAGTATACAAAGATCGGTGTTAAGAGTGACTTCTCCTTTTCCTTCCGCTTGTAGAAAACCGTCATCTGCCAAACCAATCTTTTCCAAATGTTTTTCGAACTTGGAAAACATAGCTCTGTTGCAACACATATGGCTGCTTGCACCACTGTCCAAACACCATTTCGACCGTTCAAATCTTGTTCCATCCAACACGTTCAGTAGGCTACAAGACTTTTGCTGCACATTTTTGTTCGAGGTCGAACTGTCTTTTCGAACAACTACATTGGGACAATTTGCTCGAAAATGGCCTTTTTCTCCGCACGAAAAACAAGTCAAAACTTTTGGACACTGTTGATTTTTGCATAACTGTAAATGCTTTTGCTTTATTGTTTTCTACTACGCAGTTTCTTTTTCGTTCTCCTTCCCCTTTGAGTTTTATGCACAGCATGTCGAAACTTGGTAAACTGTCGCGCGTCTCTATGGCAACGACAAAATTATCAAAATCGTCTGGAAGGCTGGAAAGCAAAATGATCGTACGAAGCTCTTCGCCAATCTCAACTCCAATGCCAGCAAGTTGGTCCAGAATTTCCATGAAATCCACCAAATAACTGGTCATATTTTGATCTTCCTCCATCCGTTTACTGAGCAACTTTTTGTAAAGAGCTACCTTTCGTACAGGTCCACTGGGCTGATGTGCTTCCAGAAGCTTCTTCCAAGCCTCGTATGACGTTTCACAATGTTTCACATGCCCCAACTGCGATGTCTTGACGCTCAAAGTAATCATAGCCAATGCTTTCTGATCCAGAGCAACCCACTCAGTATTCTCTCCCGTAGTTGGCCTTGCCAATACGCCTCATGCCACATTCCACAAATCTGCGTGCACCAACACGCTTCGCATCTGAATGGACCACGAATCATAATTATTGTCCTCTAGTTTATCAATTTGATATAATCCAGACATTTTGTGGAATACACAAAGAAACACTGCGCGAAAACTAAACCGTCACAACTTTTTTTTTAAAACTCAGACCACAAAGGCAGGCACGTTGCCTGGGCCCATAACCTATTGTCTTTTATTCTATTCTGTCTGAAAAACGCAGACACCCAGAACTAAAACAGAATGCGTGTGGTCTTTGTGGTGGTTTATTTGCGACTAACTTCAACGCCGCAATTCGTCAACTCGATATTGCGACATATATATGTATGTATGCTTAAATTTACATATGTGTGTGTGTATGATCATGCGTGCATTGATTTGTCTTTTTCAATAATTAATGTGCATGCCAAATAAGAATGCAATATCTTAAATATTGCTCTAGTTATACGTTTTTCCCAAATTGCGAGGGCGGAAGTGGGCGTGGCAAAAATTTGAAACAAACTTGACCTGCTTATACAATAGACGGATGTTGACACCAAATTTGGTTGCTTTAGCTTTTATAGTCTCTGAGATCTCGGTCTTCATACGGACGGACGGACGGATGGACGGACAGACGGACATGTCTCCATCGACTTCGCTATTGATACTGATCAAGAATATATATACTTTATAGGGTCGGAAAATTTTCCTCCTGCCTGTTACATACATTTTAGCCACTATAATATACCCTTTTACCCTATGTGTACAGGGAATAAAAATTTAATAAACAACAATAGATTTATAATAATTGAAAAATAAAATTAATTTAATTTAATATAATATAATTCAAAATATGATATTTAAAAAATAATATAAATAATTCATAAATATAAATCAAAATAATTATATAATAGATTTAAATCAATAATAAAATAATATAATAAATCAAAATAAAATTAAATATTTTTAAAAAATTATAGTTCTTTTTTTACATATACTAATACCAGATTAACATTATATATATATATATATATATATACATATAAATATTTAATATATTTTTGTACAGTTAAAAATAAAGATAAAATTTTCACAATTCAAAAATCGTTACAATTTATATAGATGATATAGATTATATAGATATATAAATATTTATCTAATATTTATTTAATTTATATAAATATACAAATATTTATTAAATTATTATATATTTATATTAAGTTGTAAATTCATATTACATATATGTATGTATATATAGAAAACTTAATTGTTAACTTATTTTTTAGCCCACTGAAAACAAATTTATTAAAATGTGTTATTAAATCAAAAATAATTTAAAAAAGAAAAGATTTATATAAAAAAAAAACAGGCAAAATTAATTTATAATTGGATGATAAAAAGCGTTACCTTGATAGAGTAAATTATGTAGTACTCTACATTCATTAATAGATTGTTATACCCTTGCAAAAAGGGTATATTAATTTTGGTCAACGGGAAAAATCTCTATACATTATATAAAATATACATATTCTTGATCAGCATGATGAGCTGAGTTGATATAGCCATGTCCGTCAGTCCGTATGTCCGTCTGTCTGGATCAACGCAATCTAGGCTTCGTTTTGCCACAGCCATTGTATATCTCGGAATCATCAGATGACTATATCATATAACTCCCATAGAAACGATTGGCCAAGAATAGGGTTTAACATCAATAACTCTGTTGTTTTTCAATCGAATATCACTAAATTTGGTCTTTGGGAGTTCTATACAATCTTTAACACATATACCAAGTTTTGTCAGAATAGGTTGATTATATCATATAGCTCCCATAGAACGATCGGTCAAGAATAGGGTTTAACATCAATAACTCCGTTGTTTTTCAATCGAATGTCACTATCATATAGCTCCCATAGGAATGATCGGTCAGAAATATAATTTTTGATCAATAACTTGGGTGTTTTTGAAGCGATTGTCACGAAATTTGTTTTTTGTAAATTTGATACAAAAAGAAATATATCTCTTAAGTTTCATCAGAATCAGTCGACTATATGCTATAGCTGTCATGGGAACAATCGGGGGAAAAAAAATTGTATTAAATTTTTTTCATGCCACGGACATTAAATTTATATTTGATGGGTTTTTATACCTCCTTATGATTCTGGCAAATTATATATAAATTAAGAAGGACAGTTTGATAGGGTATACAAACTTCGGCACTGACGAAGTTAGCCCATCCTTCTAGTTATTAGTATACATGTATGTAGTTAATAGAATTAAATTATTTCTAAAAGTATCAAAAACTTTATGCTAATAAAGCTAATAGGTTCATACCCCATTTAAAAGGTTGCACTCCTTTTCTTTTTAATTTTTAATAGTTCTCCAAAAATTTGATTTATCTCAATAATAATTATTGGAACATTAATTACAGTAACCTCTAATTCTTGGTTAGGTGCTTGAGTAGATTTAGAAATTAATTTGTTATCTTTTATCCCAGTAATAAGTGATAATAATAATTTAATATCTTCAGACGCTTCTTTAAAATATTTTTTAACCCAAGCATTAGCATCAACTGTTTTATTATTATACACTTGCAAAAGTGTATATTAATTTTGGTCAGAAGTTTGCAACGCATAGAAGGAAGCATCTCCGACTATATAAAGTATATATATTCTTGATCAGCATGATGAGCTCAGTTGGTATAGCCATGTCCGTCTGTCCGTCTGTCTGGATCAACGCAATCGTCTCCGAGACCCTTGGAGCTACAGAGCTGAAATTTTGCACCTATGACTATATCATATAGCTCCCATAGGAACGATCGGCCAAGAATAGGGGTTTAAAATCAATAACTCAGTTGTTTTTCAATCGAATGTCACTAAATTTGGTGTTTGTGAGTTTTATATAATCCTCAACACATATACCAAATTATCACAATCGGTCGACTATATCATATAGCTCCCATAGGAACGATCAGTCAAAAATATAGTTTTTGATCAATAACTTTGGTGTTTTTGAAGCAATCGTCGAAATTTGTTATTTGACAATTTTATAAAATAACAAATATATATTTTAAGTTTCAGCAGAATCAGTCGACTAAATGCTATAGCTGTCATAGGAACAATCGGGGAAAAAAAAATTTGATTTAATTTTTTTTTATGCCACGGACATCAAATTTATATATGATGCGTTTTATATACTTCCTTATGATTCTGGTAAATTATATATAAATCAAAAAGACAGTTTGCAAGGGTATAAGAACTTCGGCACGGCCGATGTTAGCCCATCCTTCTAGTTTTATTATAATTTTTTATAGTAATACCAATTATAATCGGGGGATTCTGTAATTGATTAGTTCTTTTAATATTAGGAGCCCCTGATATAGCATTCCCCCAATAAACAATATAAGTTTACCTCCATCTCTATGCTTACTATTAATAAGAAGAAAATGGAGCTGGTACATGATGAACAGTTTACCCCCCTTTATCAGCAGGGATTGCTCACAGGGGAGCTTCAGTAGATTTAAAAATTTTTTTCCTCTTAGCATGGATTTTTCCAATTTTAGGGTCTGTAAATTTCATTACTACAGTTATTAATATACGATCGACTGGAATTACACTAGATCGAATAACTTTATTTGTATGGTCCGTCGTTATTACAGCTTTACTATTACTTTTATCTTTACCAGTATTTAACTGATCGAAATTTAAATACTTCATTTTTTGACCCTGCAGGCGGAGGTGACATAATTCTTTACCAACATTTATTTTGATTTTTTGGTCATCCAGAAGTTTATATATTAATTTTACCGGGATTCGGAATAATCTCCCATATTATTTGACAAGAATTCGGGAAAATGGAAACTTTTGGGTCATTAGGAATAATTTATGCTATACTAGCAATTGGTTTACTAAGATTTATTGTATGAGCTCATCACACATTAACAGTTGAAATAGATGTTGATACACGAGCATATTTTACATCCGCAACTATAATTATTGCTGTTCCAACAGGAATTAAAATTTTTAGTTGATTAGCAACTTTATACGAAACTCAATTATCTTATTCCCCTGCGAATCATAGCTGGATTTATTCATTGATATCCTTTATTTACAGGGTTAACATTAAATTCTAAATGATTAAAAAGTCAATTTATTATTATATTCATTGGGGTAAATAACATTTTTCCCTCAACATCTCTTAGGACTAGCAGGGTTACCACGACGATACTCAGACTACCCAGATGCTTACACTTCATGAAATACTATTTCCACAATTGGTTCTTCAATTTCACTTTCAGGAATTTCATTCTCTTTCTTTATAATTTGAGAAAGTTTAATCTCTCAACGACAAGTAATTTACCCAATTCAATTAAATTCTTCAATTGAATGATAACAAAATACACCACCTGCCGAACTTAGTTATTCTGAATTACAATTATTAACTAATTAACTCTACTTTAAGCCCCATATATAAAGTATTTTACTTCTATTAGAAATTAATGTCTACATGAGCTAAATTATGATTACAAGATAGAGCTTCACCTTTAATAGAACAATTAATTTTTTTTCATGACCACGCTTTATTAATTTTAGTAATAATTACAGTTTTAGTCGGATATTTAATATTTTTACTACTTTTTAATACATACATTAACCGACTTTTATTACATGGACAATTTATTAAAATAATTTGAACAATTTTACCTGAAGTCATTCTTTTATTTATTGCTTTACCATCCCTCCGACTTTTATATTTATTAGATGAAATTAATCAGCCCTCTGTAACTTTAAAGAGAATTGGGCATCAATGATATTGAAGTTATGAATATTCTGAATTCAATAATATAGAATTTGGCTCTTATATAATCCCTACAAATGAACTAAAAACAGATGGGTTTCGTCTTTTAGTTGTTGACAACCGAGTATTCTTACCAATAAATTTCCAAATAAATTTTAGTAACAGCCGCAGACGTAATTCATTCATGAACTATCCCAGCTTTAGCAGTAAAATTTGATGGAACTCCAGGTCGATTAAATCGACCGATTTACGATTTACGGACAATGTTCAGAAACTTGTGGAGCAAATCACATGTTCGCATGTGTAACTGTTAATTACTTTATTAAATGAATTACTAATAACATAAATTCTTCATTAGATGACTGAAAGCAAGTATTGGTCTCTTAAACCACTTGATAGTAAATTAGCGATTACTTTTAATGAACTCCAGGTCGATTAAATCGACCGATTTACGATTTACGGACAATGTTCAGAAACTTGTGGAGCAAATCACATGTTCGCATGTGTAATTGTTAATTACTTTATTAAATGAATTACTAATAACATAAATTCTTTATTAGATGACTGAAAGCAAGTATTGGTCTCTTAAACCACTTAATAGTAAATTAGCGATTACTTTTAATGAAAAAAGAATTAGTTAAATATATAACATTGGTATGTCAAACTAAAATTATTAGCCTATTAACATTTTTTAATCCCACGAATAACCCTTATAAGATGACTATTCTTATTTATTATTTTTTCTATCACTTTTATTTTATTTTGTTCAATAAATTATTGCTCTTACTCTACTTCACCTAAATCTAATGAATTAAGAAATATAAATTTAAATTCTATAAACTGAAAATGATAACAAGTTTATTTTTTGTATTTGACCCCTCAGTATTTTTTGGATTATCACTAAGTCGATTAAGAACATTTTTAGGGTTATTATTAATTTCTTCAATTTACAATACAATACAATATTTTTATACCCTGTACCCATAGGGTAAAAGGGTATATTAAAGTCGCTAAAATGTATGTAACAGGAAGAAGGAGAATTTTCCGACCCCATAAAGTATATATATTCTTGATCAGTATCAATAGCCGAGTCGATTGAGACATGTCCGTCTGTCCGTCCATATAAACACCGAGATCTCAGAGACTATAAAAGCTAGAGCAACCAAATTTGGTGTCAACATCCGTCTATTGTATAAGCAGGTCAAGGTTGTTTCAAATTTTTGCCACGCCCACTTCCACCCCCGTAATTTAGAAAAAAAGAGCTGTAATAAAGATATTCTATTTAGAGTGATTGAATATGATTTTAGAAGATTATTGCTTTATCAACTTAGCTCTTAGCTCTTGGAACAAAGATCATGTAGGAATCTGTCCGCGATGACCCGAATTTGCTCCAGAGTGTCATAACTGGGTACGAACCGTGGGTTTATGGTTATGACGTGGAAACCAAAGCTCAATCACCTCAATGGAAGCTGCCGCACGAACCAAGACCGAAAAAAATGAAGCAAGCAAGTCGTCCCTGCCGACAATGAGTATACCTTGTACCAAGTAAAAGTACACCATAAAATCAAAAACGATCAAAATCGCCATCAATTTACAAAAAAAAATCTCTTAGCATGCACTGCATACCATGCAGCAACAGCGAACGCATGCTATCTCGCTCACACTTAACAGCCCATTTTGCATGGGGCGTTTCATTACAAAATGGAAATATGTATATCTCCGATAATTATTGTCCGATTTCGGTTGCGGGGGCGGAAGTGGGCGTGGCAAACATTTGAAATAAACTTGACCTGCTTATACAATAGACGGATGTTGACATCAAATTTGGTTGCTCCAGCTCTTATAGTCTCTGAGATCTAGGTGTTCATACGGACGGACATGTCTCAATCGACTCGGCTATTGATACTAATCAGGAATATGTATACTTTATGGGGTCGGAAAATTCTACTTCTGCCTGTTACATACATTTTACCTTATGGGTACAGGGTACAAAAAAAAGATAATAAAATTAAAGGTAATTTAACTTCATAGGAAATTGTTTGAGCTACAGCTCGCAACTCTCCTAATAATGCATAATTAGAATAAGACGCTATACTCAGGGCCTTTCTTTAGCAGAATAATTTATAAAGAAATGCTTGGACCTTAATATTTGATTAAGGAAGGCATTATAAGGGATATAATGATTTTTATGCCTAATTGTAATGATCACGCCAGTATGGTCCTAGATTACTACTATGTTTTACGTCCCAAGTATACTTACCAAGTCAAGTAGGGATTCACCTGGACCTTGGCTTAAAAAGCAAAACTAAATCAGGGACTTTTGCCCCAAGAATCCTTATCAAGTCAAGTAGGGATTCATCCGGACCTTGATTTAATAAGAAATCTTTCGACAACTCGTGTGAGTCGCTAGATACGGAATCTCATCCTAGTCAACTAGGGTATCACCCGGACGTTGGCTTGTGGTGAGCGTCAAGTCTCTGACACAATACATAGAGTAACCTTACAAGTTATTCCTAGACTGGCTAAAAAGACTACGCTATCACGATGCTGGAGTGTTACCTAAGCAAAGTTTGACCTACAGTCGCAAAGGATTTGGCTATGAATAATAACGCTCATTGGTCCCGAAATAATCTACTTTATTCATTTGTATTTTCGGTAAAGCACAATCATGATCCTATCACGCACACTGGGCCATGCAACTCCTATCTGGGGTCAAAAGGCTCATAGTATCAATTAACTACGACTCAGACTCACCTGCGACACTCCTGTTTCACACACGCAATTCACTGCTTATCCCTCGCTCCTGCAGTCTGAATCCTCACTTCGGTGGTCACTCCGATTTCTTTTTTCTCATGGCTTTTCTTTGATCACTGCGCTCAGCCTCGTTTTCTTCTGCTGGCGTTGGTCTCAGCCAATCGAAACTTGACACAACACAGTTAATGCCTCGCCACGTGTCGCCAAATTGCGTAGACTAGCTCCCTCCTTTCCTGGCAGCCTCGTAGTTGCATTGGCAATCATCGTTAATGTCTTCGAACTCAGCTCTCAATATTTGGCAAGTCCCGTTGCCTTAGATCGACGTCAGCGACAGCGTCGACACTTTGGTACAGCTGCTGCTGCCTGCGGCGAAGCCAAGCAGCAAGCCACCTATTTGGCACAATTACCGTTAGCTTCCGTATGCCTCTTAGTTGCTTATGTATGTGAGTATGCTCGTGTGTGTTTAACAGTGATGCGCAGTAGAGATGCTCTGTGTGGAACTAGCTCATAAAAGAAATAACAAGTCAGAGTATGAAATAAAAGATTACTATTTATGAAAACTGAATACTTCTGCTGCCAATTTTATTGTGGCGCAATACAAGAAATTGTGTTCGTCACACCCCCCTCTACTCCGGTGTGGGAACGACACAGGCGATGGTGACTTGGCGCGAGTTGTTTATGTTTACTCTGAACAGCCGACGCACTGCCTCCTGTAGGAACTTAATGTTGCTGTTGTTGGGATTGTCTTTGCGTCACCGCGTATACCAAACTTGTTGGTAATTGGTCGTCGGGTAAGTGGTGATCCCATGTCTTGTTTTTCTTCCAGATACTGGGCAATCATGGTCTTCACAGTACGATTAGCACGTTCCGTGGGGTTTTGACGAGGCGTGTATGGTGCGGTAAACTGGAGTTCGATTCCCGCATGATGGCAGAGGTCTTTAATTGACCGACTGGTGAACTGCGTGCCATTATGTCACACCAGGGTGCGGGGGATTCCAAATCGTCCGATAATTCTTTCTCGGAAAGCCTTTTCCAGGGTGGTGGTTGTGTCTTTCCAAAGTGGTATTAGTTGCACTCATCGGCTGTAAGCAACTAGAAAGACTAATAAGACTGTATTACCTTGTTTAGACCGTGGTAAAGAGCCGTAAAAGTCTGTGCAGACTATGCTAAAAGGTTCTTTGACTTGACGAGTAAACATCTTACCAGCCGGGTTTGCTTGCTCCACTTTATATTTTTGGCATTCCAAGCAGCTGCGAACGTGATGCGACACATCGCGGAAGAAACCGGGCCAATCGTACCTCTGGGATACTCTTAACATAATTTTCCTGATCCCCAAATGTCCTGCTGTCGTTTCGTTGTGACATTCCTGCAGAACTCGTCTTCGTGTTTCTTTAGGAACACCGAGCTTCCATGGAATTGGGTCGTCGTCGTTGGGGTGATGGATCTTCCTACGATAGAGTTGACTCCCCTCGTAGCGGAAGTCGGGGAACTGGTATGGTTGTTCTTCTACTCGACGTTTGAGTTTTCGCCACCAAGTACACTGCGGAAGAGTCTCCTGTATGTTGTTTAACACATCCAAAGGTTGGCGAGACAGTGCGTCGGCCACTACATTCAGTTTTCCTCAGCGATATTCATACTGTTATAATTCGAGCGCCCAGCGGGTGATGCGGCCGGTAGGATTATCGATGGAGTTAAGCTATTTGAGAGCCTGATAGTCCGCTATTACCTCAAATCAATATCTTTCCAGGTAGCAGCGCATTTTACGTATCGCCCACACGATTGCAAGACACTCTTTCTCTATTGCCGAAAAATTGTCTTCCGGGAAAAGTAGACGTCGGCTGGCATAAACAATCACTCGCTCTGTACCCTCTTGACATTTGGTCAACACCGCACCTAGTCCGTAGTCACTGGCATCAGTGACATCAGTGACTTCTTCTTGAAGTCGGGGCATGCTAGTATAGGCGCGAAAGCCAATCGATATTTTACTTCCACTTCGTAATAAGGCTGTGATCGTTTGTGTAATGCAGAATTCTGGGACGAATCTGCGGTACCAGGAAGCGATGTCTAAGCAACGCCGGAGCTGTCGTATATTACTTGGTTGGGCCAATTCACGGACTGCTAACCTCTTTTAGATTTGTCATATGCTCTTCAAGCGTTTTCCCTACGACGATTATCTCGTCTAAGTAAGCGAAAGCGGCAGGTTCCATTTCTGAGCGAATCACACTATCCAGTGCTCGCTGAAATGAAGACGCAGCAGAATGTAGTCCAAAAGCCATTATTTCCCACTGAAATAGCCCTGGACGACTCGCCTTAGACAATGGGATTTGCCAATAACCACCAACGTAGAAATGAATTTGCGTGCCGAAGTTCCTCCAGTATGTGGTCCATCAGAGGGAGGGGGTAGGCGACTCTTATGGATTAGGCGTTCAATTGTCTGAAATCAATACAATAGTTTTCTTACCCACTAGTACTATCAGCGCGCTATGAGGTCTTATCGACGATTCGATGCGCTCTTCAAGAAGTAACTGGTCAACTGTGTCGTTGATGGTCTTCTGCTGCGCTGGATTACGGGGGTAATACCGATGTTTAATGGGCCGGTGGTCTTTTATGTTGATAAAGTGCTCTGCAATGTGAGACACACCTTTTAGCATGTCGAACTTTGGCAATTCCCGCCACAAAAATTCTTCGGCCGCTGGGTGCATCGTGAGGTCGTCGATCTGAGTACCGGGTGGAAAGGGCTGAGTCCCGTCAGAGGGTTTGGATAGCTCGCTTTCCTTGATAATTGAATCTGCAGATGTTACCAGCCCTAACTTTGCGGGGTTTGCTGGTGGGTTTTCTGTCACATGCTTCCGAAAAGGATTATTTATCACAGCCTTTTCTATCGGGGGAGGTAAGACGGTGCTTCTTTCCCGCTTCGCCTTTGGATTCGCTTTCTGTTGTGACGGTTCTTGGTCACTAGTGACTATAGTCGATCGAAGATCATCTGAGTATAACGTTGGTGCGATTACGGAGTGCCTTGTACTAGGACTTCTGATAGCAGCAGCTTGGCTGATGATTACGCTCGATGATTCTGGTGTTGGTTACAGTCGTAGGTGATTCCGCCGCATTAGATCGTGGTTCGCATGCGCCGTAGAAAATCCGTGTCCAGTATAAGGTGATCCATAATGTCTGGTAGAATCAACAAAGGTATCTTTACCATTTGCAAACCCAACCAGATCTCTGTTTTGATAGCTTGGCTAATTTCCTTAGGGGATCCGTCAGCTAGGTTAATCACGGTGCATACTTGTATACAGTCTTCAGAGGTACCCGCTGATGAAGCTCCGTGTGGCCCCTGTATCGAGAGTGGAACTGATTTCCCGTCCTTTGATCCTCATTAGCGCTAAAGGTCGTAACCATTTGCAAATTGAAGATGTCTTAAAATTGGGGTTGCTTTGGCGCTTCTTTCGTTTGATCTCCGTTCAAACGAGCGTTTGACGTTCGACGTTTCCCCACTGCCAACACCAGCCTATGTTACGAACACCGCGTTTACCGCATTCCCAGAAGAAAAATCTCTGCTGGTTCTGGCACTATCTTGAGAAATGGCCAGATTCGCTACAATTTATGCAGGCACGTTATGTGTCTACTGGTGCTTCCGACAGTTGGTAAATGTTGAGATAGTTAGGTTGGATGTTTCTCTGGGAAGTGAAGTATTTTAAAAAGACCGGTGAGTTTTCGCTTCTAATGGTTTCATAGTTGACAATCAAACGGGTCAATTCCGTCAAATCCTGGAAATCCATCCGGCGAGTGTAGGTTGTTGTAAATGCGTTCCAGTTCTTGATGGGTAGAGGAGTTGACTCTTCTCATCATAAGTCGCAGATCCGCTAGATATTGTTTGCATAGTTCTCCAGGACGTTGTTTACGTGTGCGAATTGAATCTTCCAACTTTTCGAAGTACCGAAGGGGTAAGAAAAATTCTAGAAATCCTCGTTTAAAGGTTGCCCAAGAGGCACCTAATAGATCCGTCGTTTGCCGCTATCCTTCTGCGCGTCCAAAGAATAGAATAGACATCATCCTTGGTAGTACTTCTGGATTGGTATGATAAGTATCCGCACGAGCCTCCAGTTTCTCTAAAAAGTATAGGGGGTCTGTCGAGCCAACAAAGGTAATAGCCCATTTGGAATCTTTCTGCGCTATGCTAGAGTGATTAGAGTTGTCGGTAATTTGTTGAGGTAGAGCATCCGTTCCCGGCGATCGAAGTGTCTGTGGTACCTCGAGTCCTACTTTAGTATTGCTTGAAGGTAAAGCTGCGACTCCGACTCTGACTTTGTTTAGTTCTTCGATGGTGAGATAGATCGTGAGATAGATCGTGAGCGTGCCTTGATGTCCAATTCTTGACGCTGGTCGCAACGTGATAATACCTCGGGTTTATGATCTTTGCTTGAGGCAAAGCTGGAAAACCGACTGCGCATCTCTTCGACCGTACCACCAGAATTTAATCCAAGTTCGGTAAAAAATGTTTCTAACTCGGCTTTGCGCCGATAAGAGATCCATTTTACTCCCATATTTATTCCTGGAGCAAACGCGGCTGGAAACTAAAGGTTAATTGAAAGGATAATAACTCTGAAGCTCTAAGGGATTTGTCGGTAGGATTTCACTGCTCCACGTATATACTTTTAGATGGCACTGCAGTACACAGTTGTTGTCTTGGTTCACTGCTGCGAGAGTTTACTGTTGGTTCGCATCCACTGCTTGGCTTGGAATATCGGTGTTGGTTCTAGATTGACTTACTGCTGATTGATCTCTATTGTTGGGCTTCAACTATCTTTATTAATAACTCCGAATATCCTCATCAATCGAGGTTATATAGTAGTTGATATCTTTTATTAATCCTGGTTCACTGCTGACTGATGTTCACTGATGGGTTTGGAATATCTGGCTTAGTCCTGGTTCACTGCTGTGTTTGGCATGTCCTGCCTAGTTAGAGTAGACTCTTCGAATACTGATTCACTGTTGATATCCTGTGAGATGTTCTTGGCTTGGCTGCTTAGAGTAGACTCTCTGAATCCTGATTCACTGTTGATATCCTGTGAGATGTTCACGGCTTGGCTGCTTAGAGTAGACTTTTCTATCTCACTGCTAGATTCCTACTTTTATTCGTATTTTATTTATTTATTTTATTTCTCTGCCGCCGGTGGGCTACCTATTCCGTTAGTTTGCATACATATACTAATTTTATCATGATTACTTAATTTTGAAAATTGAAATTTATATTTTAATAAATAACTAAAATTTAACAAATAATTCTATTTATAAAATAAATTATGACATAATTATAAACAATTGCTAATTCTAAACATATATTTATTAAATTAAGTTATTATTTTTAATAATTTATTTTATAGCTTTTCCTATAAAATATTAAAATTATAAATTATTTTATTGAATAATTTTTGAAATAGATTTATAATTTCTAAATTAACTAAATACCTTTAAAGACGAATAACATTTCATTTATTATATTTAAAAATTATTTTATCACATCAACTTTTATCTCATATTAACTCTTTTAAAATCAAGAAAAATATAATTAAATATTTTTTATTTAATAAACACTGATACACAAGGTACAATAAATTTAATTTTCATTTTTAATAATATTTTTCAAATTATTTCAATTTTCTTTTACAATACTATTAAACTAGTAATAAAATTATTTTTTCTTTAAACAATACTAAAACTTTTTAATTTACAATTATTTTTAAAAATTTAACATAAAATATAAAAAACTAATACTCCATCAATTTATTTTGATTTACACAAAAATCTTTTGAAATATTTTTTTTAAATTATTAAATATTATTGTTCCTATAAAATATTCTGATAACGACGGCATACAAACCGATTACAAAATTAAGTAAGGTCCATCGTGGAACATCGGTTACCAAACTGGTTCCTTTGGAAAGATTAAAATACCGCCAAATTTTTTAAGTTTCAAGAACATAACTATTACTACTTCAATAATTATATTTACATTTCAAATAATAGGGTATCTAATTCTAGTTTTTGATTAAAATTTTGTAGATTCAATTTATTAACAAGTAAGTAATTGAAATTTAAAATTTCACTTAATAAATTTAATTTTCTTTAATAATATCCTATTTAACTTTTATTAAAAAAATTCATTTGTATTATTGGTGTAATCGCGACTGATGGCACCAATTTTGTCAATACTCTTTTATATGACTATTTCTAAATTTCTTTAATTAAAAGAGTTAATTACTGCTAATTAAAGAAAAGTTCATACAAAAATTCAGTTAATAACAAATTCTTAAGCTAAAATAAAACTTTTGATAATTATGTTTATTGTGCGTTCGGTCTCTTCGAAGTATTAATTGTGACTGCTTAACATAATATGATATTTCCAGAATGTTATTGGGAACTTAACATAAATTTTTACTCGTAGGTATGTAACTTATTCAAATATATGTTAGTCAATATATATACATATATATATATATATATATATATATATATATATACATATATTTCAACAAATTTGAATTTATTTAATTATAAATATAAATAATTATTTAAACAAATAATGAATTTTAACCCCATTTATAGTACAAATTTAATTTTAAAATAAATATAAAATCAATTATTTAAATTATACCCATATTAAATATTTATAACACTTAAAGAAAAATTAAATTTTAATAATATTTAATAATATTAATAATAATAATAATTCAAATATTATTAAATATATATATATACTCATAAATAATTAATCCTATAAATAATGAATTTTAATCACTTAATCTGATAAATCCCAATAATATTTCAAATAAATGTAAAAATCAATTATTTTAATTATTTTAAATTATATTATTATTATATTAAATATTGATATTAGAAAATATTAATTTTTTTCAAATATTTAATAATAATAATAATAAAATTTAATAATTTGAAAATATTAGTACAATAATAATTTAAATATATAAATAAATAACTCAAAAAATATTTATAAACTTACTCAAAAAATATTTATAAACTAAATATAACCAAAAATAAATATATTTTAAATTATATGCAAATATATATATATATATATATTTCTATAGGATCGGAAAATTTTCCTTCTGCCTGTTACATACATTTTAGCGACTTTAATATACCTTTTTACCCTATGGGTACAGGGAATAAAAATTTAATAAACAACAATAGATTTATAATAATTGAAAAATAAAATTAATTTAATTTAATATAATATAATTCAAAGTATTATATTTAAAATTAATATAAATAATTCATAAATATAACAACAAAATAATTAAAATAATAGATTTAAATCAATAATAAAATAAAATAATATAATTGTTGGTATGTGGAATTTAAGAAGAACTACAACGTTTGGTTGTTTCGTAGAGACTAAAGTTTTATTACGACTAAGCATCATTGGTGTTGCCACACCGTAGGTGAAACATGGAATTGCCATATCAACACTCCCCCTCAATTCAGGTTTCTATTATTAGTTCAACCCAAGCATCGCAGTACACTTAACATGATTTACTTTGGGTAGATTCTTAGTGAGGATATCGGCTATCATCTCGGTTGATGGACAGTATTCTAACTTAATGCAATTATTTTCAAAACAGGTTCTTACATGGTGATACTTAACATCTATATGTTTGCTTCTAGAATGATAAACAGGATTTTTAACAAGATTTAAAGCGCCAATATTATCGCCATGCATCGTAATAGTATCAAGCTTAAAATACATTTGCATCTCATTTATCAATTTCCTTATATATGTAGCCTCTTTTGCAGCATCGGAGAGCGCAATATATTCTGCCTCGGTACTGCTGAGAGCCACTGATTTTTGCTTCTTTGATGTCCATGAGAACGTTGAGCCGCCCCACATAAACACGTAACCAGTGTAGGACTTCCTATCAGTTGAGTCACCAGCCCAATCTGAGTCTGCGTAGCCACTGATTTCAGCGCCTGTCTTCTCGTAGGTCAAACCCATGTCTGCCGTTTTGTGCAGATATCGTAGCACCTGTTTTGCTGCTGCGAGGTGCTCGCTATGAGGATTCATATTCCTCTGTGACAATTTACAATCCGAGTGTAAAATATCTGGTCGTGAACATAGCGCAATATACATTAACGATCCAATAACGGATTGGTACTCCGTTACATCAATGCGCTTACACGATTCATCATCGCATCTAACCTGGAAGTTAGCTTCTAGCGGGGTCGATACTGTGCGGCAATTGTCCATGCCCATCTCTTTCAACAAGCGCATGATATGCATCCTTTGAGTTATACGTATAGCCCCCTTATCACCTTCTCTTTGGATTTCGAGACCCAGGAAATGGTTAACCGCTCCTTTGTCGACAACCTGAAATTCAGAAGAAATAGCTCTTTTAGTAGCTAACATCTCACCCTTGTCTGAACACGCCAGCAGCAAGTCATCTACATATACAGCGATCAGGTCAATCTTTTTATCCGGTGTACTCCTTGTATACAAGCATGGCTCGCTTTCACATGCTTTATATCCTAACTTTGTTAGGACACCGTCTAGCGTTGCATTCCAGACCCG
The DNA here is from genome assembly GCA_037075365.1 of Drosophila emarginata. Classification (NCBI taxonomy): domain Eukaryota; kingdom Metazoa; phylum Arthropoda; class Insecta; order Diptera; family Drosophilidae; genus Drosophila; species Drosophila emarginata. The sequence goes on along the minus strand of JBAMCD010000092.1, from coordinate 523,509 downwards.
TCCAGCTTGTTTTAGGCCGTACAATGACTTCTTTAGCTTCAGTACACAGCCGGACTTGTCATCGTAAAACTCTGGTTGCCGCATATAGACGTCTTCTCTAAGATCTCCATTCAAATATGCCGTTGACACATCAATTTGGTGAACGTATAGTTCATATTCTGCTGCCATCGCAAGAATCATGCGTATTGTAGCGTAGCGCACCACTGGTGAATAAGTTTCTCCATAATCTATGCCGTATCTCTGGCTGCACCCTTTCGCCACCAATCTCGCCTTGTAGCGTTCAATTTCTCCGGCCGTATTTTCTTTCAAAGTAAATACCCATTTACACCCAATGGGTTTCACATTAGCTGGTAATCTTACTCGCTCCCATGTATCATTTCGTAGTAAGGCATCATATTCTGCTTGCACTGCTGATTTCCATTGATCTGCCTGTGGGCCCGTCATTGCTTGCTGCACCGTCACTGGAACTTGAATGTTATTGGCTAACATAACATTCAGAACATTATATTCTTTAGTTGGCCGTCCTCGTAGGCCCGTTCTGACTATTTTTGGTCTACCTGGACCCCTTTTTGGTTGCTCATTGTTGACTTCAATATTATCTGTATTCTCACAGATCTCGCCATTAATCGAATTATTTTCTTCTGTATCCTCAAAGACAATTTCTTCCATTGCTAAATTTTGATCTGCAACCACATTTTCAGGTTCATCCAGCATTACGGTAGCTCCCGAGCTGATCCTAGGCACACAGTTTTCGATGAAATAAACATCTCTGCTAATTTTAACGTCACCAGTTTTCTTGTCGTATAAACGATACGCTTTTGAAGATTCTGAGTATCCAACCATTATATACTCTCTTCCCTTCTCCTGGAATTTTTTCTTTGGACCTTTTTCCAATGCAACAGCAACGCAGCCAAACACTCTTAAATGTTTTATGACTGGCTTGTGTCCAGTAAATAATTCAAATGGTGTTTTATCATCAACTGCCTTTGTTGGCGATCTGTTTCTCAAATATGCAGCACACACAATTGCCTCTGCCCAGAAACTTTCACTTAATCCAGCCCCATTTAGCATTACTCTTGCCATTTCTACAAGTGTTCGATTACAGCGTTCTGCTACCCCATTTTGCTGCGGAGTATACGGTACTGTAAGTTGTCTTTTAATGCCGGCAGATTTGAGATACTCATTTAACTCTATGTTGACATATTCCCTGCCATTATCGCTTCTTATGCACTTTACCTTCACGCCTTTCTGACGCTCTATCATATTTATGTGCTCTTTCACTATTTTAGGCACATCTGACTTCTGTTTCATGGGGTAGACATGAATATACCGGCTCAAATCATCGATCATTGTCAGAAAGTATTTGGCTCCACCATTTGATACCTTGTTCATAGGCCCACATACATCGGTATGAATTAACCCCAGTAATACGTCAGCTCTAGTTTGCGATTTTTCAAATGGCTTTACATGACACTTGTTCTTCATGCAATCTATGCAATTTAGATTTTCTCCAACCATGCTCGATGTCAAACCACGAACCATTTCTTTGTTTTTCAATTCACGCAAACTCTGAATATTTAAATGACCATATCGCATATGCCACTTTATAAGATCATCAGATGATTTAGATACACATAGTTTCTCTTTCCTTTTGGTCTCACATATAAATAATCCATTGACCTTTCTGGCCCGTATTATAATCATACCTTTATCATCATAAATTTTGCCAATTTCTGATTGAAACATCACAGTACATCCATTTTTAGCCGCTTTTCCCACCGAAATAAAGTTACATTGGAGGCCTGGTACAAATAAAACATCTCTGAGAGCAATTTCGTATCCAAACTTGCTGTGCACTATCACTGTGCCTCTTCCTTCTGACGTCATGGAATGATTGCCTGCCAATTCAATAACTTCATTATTGTGCTCAAATTTATCAAATAACTCACGGTGCGCACACATGTGCGATGTGGCGCCACTATCGATTACCCAATCATCGATATTCATCCGATAGTCAGTGGTGACACCAACAAAAGATCGATGTCCATCTTTGTTCTTACTGTTTCCGTATTCGCCTCTGGTGCCAACTTTACTGCGTCCCATATTGCCTACATTTTCATTCGCTTCTTTCGCCGTACATTTTGCCGCGAAATGCCCTGGTTGGCCACATTTATAGCATTTGAAATCACGGCGCCTGTCTGCCTCCGGCTTGTCGCGTCGCTTACCCCTTTGTCTCACCGAACATGCCGCAAATGCCTGCACACAATCGTGTTGATCGTTGGATTTTCGTCTTTCATTTTCCTCTGTTAGCTTGCATTTTAAGACAACAAGACTCGGCAACTCATCGCGAGCTTCCAAGGCCACAACAAAGTTCTCAAATGACATGGGTAGACTTGCAAGCAACATAACGACGATAAATTCTTCTGGCAAAGTTATTCCGATTTCTGAGAGGTTTTCAACCACATTTGTGAAATCCATAATGTGCGTCTGCAGATTTTCGCCTTCTGCCATTTTTTTGTTTAATAATTGTTTAAACAAAGTTACTTTTCGTACAGGACCAGTTGGACGATGTAGCTTTTCTAGCTCTGACCATATTGCACCCGCTGTCTCGCACTTTTTTATGCAATTTAATTGCGGCGCACTTATTGACAGAAATAAAACAGACATAGCTTTGTCGTTTTGACGTTTCCATATTCCATCGTTGTCCGACTCTGGTTTTTTAAATTCGCCCGAAACAACAGCCCACAAATCCTGATGCACCAATACACTACGCACCAATAAACACCACGTGTCATAATTTGAGTCATCCAATTTTTCAATGTTATACATGGAACTCATTTTTCTTTTTTTCTTTAACAAAGTCCGTTATGTATAGAAAATCTTCTTCTCTACTTTTTTACACTTCTATTTCTTTTCGCACTGTGCCCATAACCTGTTGGTATGTGGAATTTAAGAAGAACTACAACGTTTGGTTGTTTCGTAGAGACTAAAGTTTTATTACGACTAAGCATCATTGGTGTTGCCACACCGTAGGTGAAACATGGAATTGCCATATCAACAATAATAAATAAATATAATAAATCAAAATAAAATTAAATATTTTTAAAAAATTATAGTTCTTTTTTTATATATACTAATACAAGATTAACATATATATATATATATATATATATATGTAAATATAAATATTTAATATATTTTTATACAGTTATAGATAATATAGATAGATATATAAATATTTATCTAATATTTATTTAATTTATATAAATATACAAATATTTATTAAATTATTATATATTTATATTAAGTTGTAAATTTATATTACATATATATGTATATATAGAGAAATTTAATTGTTAGCTTATTTTTTAGGCCACTGAAAACAAATTTACTAAAATGTGTTATTAAATCATAAATAATTTAAAAAGAAAAATATTTATATAACAAACAGGCAAAATTAATTTATAATTGCCTGATAAAAAGCGTTACCTTGATAGAGTAAATTATGTAGTACTCTACATTCATTTATAGATTTTTATACCCTTGCAAAAAGGCTATATTAATTTTGGTCAGAAGTTTGCAACGCATAGAAGGAAGCATCTCTCTATATTATATAAAGTATACATATTCTTGATCAGCATGATGAGCTGAGTTGATATAGCCATGTCCGTCAGTCCGTATGTCCGTTTGTCTGGATCAACGCAATCTAGGCTTCGTTTTGCCACAGGCATTGTATATAACTACCATAGAAACGATCGGTCAATAATAGGGTTTAACATCAATAACTCTGTTGTTTTTCAATCGAATGTCACTATCATATAGCTCCCATAGGAATGATCGGTCAGAAATATAATTTTTGATCAATAACTTGGGTGTTTTTGAAGCGATTGTCACGAAATTTGTTTTTTGTAAATTTGATACAAAAAGAAATATATCTCTTAAGTTTCATCAGAATCAGTCGACTATATGCTATAGCTGTCATGGGAACAATCGGGGGAAAAAAAATTGTATTAAATTTTTTTCATGCCACGGACATTAAATTTATATTTGATGGGTTTTTATACCTCCTTATGATTCTGGCAAATTATATATAAATTAAGAAGGACAGTTTGATAGGGTATACAAACTTCGGCACTGACGAAGTTAGCCCATCCTTCTAGTTATTAGTATACATGTATGTAGTTAATAGAATTAAATTATTTCTAAAAGTATCAAAAACTTTAAGGTAATAAAGCTAGAAGGTTCATACCCCATTTAAAAGGTTGCACTCCTTTTCTTTTTAATTTTTAATAGTTCTCCAAAAATTTGATTTATCTCAATAATAATTATTGGAACATTAATTACAGTAACCTCTAATTCTTGGTTAGGTGCTTGAGTAGATTTAGAAATTAATTTGTTATCTTTTATCCCAGTAATAAGTGATAATAATAATTTAATATCTTCAGACGCTTCTTTAAAATATTTTTTAACCCAAGCATTAGCATCAACTGTTTTATTATTTTCTATTATTTTACTAATATTAAATAACAATTTAAATAATGAATTAATGAATCTTTTTCATCAATAATTACAATATCAGTTCCAATATCTTTCCATTTTTAATTTGCTTATATTATATAATAGAAGGATTAACTTGAATAAACACTTTATTATGGTCCAAAAAATTGCCCCATTAATAATAATTTCATATTTTTGTATAAAAAATATATTGAAAAAGACAAATCAATGCACGCATGATCATACACACACACATATGTAAATTTAAGCATACATACATATACATATATGTCGCAATATCGAGTTGACGAATTGCGGCGTTGAAGTTAGTCGGAAATAAACCACCACAAAGACCACACGCATTCTGTTTTAGTTCTGGGTGTCTGCGTTTTTCAGACAGAATAGAATAAAAGACAATAGGTTATGGGCCCAGGCAACGTGCCTGCCTTTGTGGTCTGAGTTTTTTTAAAAAAAATAAAAGGTTGTGACGGTTTAGTTTTCGCGCAGTGTTTCTTTGTGTATTCCACAAAATGTCTGGATTATATCAAATTGATAAACTAGAGGACAATAATTATGATTCGTGGTCCATTCAGATGCGAAGCGTGTTGGTGCACGCAGATTTGTGGAATGTGGCATCAGGCGTATTGGCAAGGCCAACTACGGGAGAGAATACTGAGTGGGTTGCTCTGGATCAGAAAGCATTGGCTATGATTACTTTGAGCGTCAAGACATCGCAGTTGGGGCATGTGAAACATTGTGAAACGTCATACGAGGCTTGGAAGAAGCTTCTGGAAGCACATCAGCCCAGTGGACCTGTACGAAAGGTAGCTCTTTACAAAAAGTTGCTCAGTAAACGGATGGAGGAAGATCAAAATATGACCAGTTATTTGGTGGATTTCATGGAAATTCTGGACCAACTTGCTGGCATTGGAGTTGAGATTGGCGAAGAGCTTCGTACGATCATTTTGCTTTCCAGCCTTCCAGACGATTTTGATAATTTTGTCGTTGCCATAGAGACGCGCGACAGTTTACCAAGTTTCGACATGCTGTGCATAAAACTCAAAGGGGAAGGAGAACGAAAAAGAAACTGCGTAGTAGAAAACAATAAAGCAAAAGCATTTACAGTTATGCAAAAGTCAACAGTGTCCAAAAATAACTTCAAAAGGAAGCCAAAAGTTTTGACTTGTTTTTCGTGCGGAGAAAAAGGCCATTTTCGAGCAAATTGTCCCAATGTAGTTGTTCGAAAAGACAGTTCGACCTCGAACAAAAATGTGCAGCAAAAGTCTTGCAGCCTACTGAACGTGTTGGATGGAACAAGATTTGAACGGTCGAAATGGTGTTTGGACAGTGGTGCAACCAGCCATATGTGTTGCAACAGAGCTATGTTTTCCAAGTTCGAAAAACATTTAGAAAAGATTGGTTTGGCAGATGACGGTTTTCTACAAGCGGAAGGAAAAGGAGAAGTCACTCTTAACACCGATCTTTGTATACTTACATTAAAGAATGTATTGTATGTACCCAGTATGAATGGAAATTTTATGTCAGTAAGCCGAGCAGTAGATAATGAATGTGTTGTTCATTTTGGCGGACAGTGTGCCAAGGTCGTGCAAAATGGTGAGTGCATACTGAAGGTGGAGAAAGTTGGCAATTTGTATATGTTTGGAGCACAGTCAAGCAATTGTTATGCGGTTACTCAATCTTGTGAAGATTTGTGGCATAAAAGATATGGACACCTTAATTATGGCAGCTTGAGCGAAATTGCAAAGAAGAAACTGGCTCATGGTATGGAAAAGTTTGACTCTTCTTTATTAAAACCATGTAAAACCTGCATGAAGAGTAAAATCACTGTACAGTCGTTTCCGGATTCAACCAAGAATAGGGCTAAGGAAGTTTTGGAGCTGGTGCATACAGATGTCTGCGGTCCATTTGATACAAAAAGCCTTGGAGGCAACAGATACTTCCTGACGTTTATCGATGATAAGACCCGTCGTATATTTGTATACTTTATGAAGGGAAAGAATGAAGTACTTTCGAAGTTCGTTGAATTTAAGAATATGGCAGAACGGCAGACGGGAAAGGCCTTGAAGTGCATACGAAGTGACAATGGCCGTGAATATGTGAACAATTCATTTGATGCTTATTTAAAACAACATGGAATCCTGCGGCAACTAACTGTGCCATACACACCGCAGCAAAATGGAGTGGCAGAAAGGGCTAACAGAACTCTTGTGGAGATGTCAAGATGCTTGCTCGTCCAATCTGGTTTGAACCAGGCTCTCTGGGGTGAGGCGGTTTACACAGCAGCCTATTTACGAAATCGGTCGCCTACCCGTGCTCTGATGAATATGACTCCGATGGAAGCGTGGACTGGTAAGAAACCATCAATAAATCATCTAAAAGTTTTTGGATCTCTTGCAGTGGCATTAGATAAGGGTCATCATAGAGGCAAATTTGAACCAAAGGGCAAAGAATACCGAATGGTCGGATATTCTAGACATGCAAAAGCCTACCGTTTGTATGATGCTAAGACCAGACAGGTGGTTGAGAAACGTGACATTTTGTTCGACGAGCGCTTTGGTGACGAAGAATCAACTGGAGAGGTCGTCACATTTGATGTTCCATTTGGTCAAGCTGATGAAGAAAATTTTAGCAAAGACGAAGACAGCAGCAGCGAAACGTCTATTTCAGAGAGTGCAACGGAAATCAAAATTGCAGAACCAGAGAATGTGCAACGAGTGGGACCAGGCAGACCAAAGCTGATTAAAACTGGAAGACCTGGAAGACCCAAGAAGCAGTTTAACATTCTGAGTGCCTTGGTGGCAAGTGATGTAACCATTCCAGATACGTTCAACGAGGCTATCAGTGGCCCACAAGCCATATATTGGAAGGAAGCTATGCAAAAGGAGTATGATGCTTTAATAAAAAACCAGACATGGCAGCTTGCAACCTTACCGAAAGGGCATAAATCTATCGGTTGCAAATGGGTGTACAGTTTGAAGCGTGATGCGAGAGGCGATATTGAGCGGTTCAAGGCTCGACTTGTAGCTAAAGGATGTTCCCAACAGTATGGAGTAAATTACAGTGAAACCTTCTCACCTGTATGTCGTCTGGAAAGCGTACGTTTCATGTTGGCTTTAGCAGCAGAGTTAAAATTGTATCTGCATCAGATGGATGTCTGCACGGCATATTTAAATAGTGAGTTGGCAGATACGGTATACATGAACCAACCACAGGGTTATGCAGTCGACAAGGACAAGGGCAAGGTGTGCTTATTGAAGAAGGCGTTATATGGACTGAAGCAGTCTGGAAGGGAGTGGAACTTCAAACTTGATGGCGTCCTGCGAGCAAATGGATTTATACCTTGCGATAATGAACCATGTCTTTACAAACAGAAAGAGAGAGGTAATCTATCATTAATATTAATTTATGTAGATGACCTACTTATAGGATGTCAAGAGAAGTCAGATCTGGAAAGGATTAAATCAGCAATCATGTCAGTTTTCGATTGTATTGATAAGGGACCGGTGCAGTTATTCCTTGGCATGGAGGTTCAACGTGATGGCGAATTTGGTGAAATAACATTGGGTCATACGCAATACATAAAAGGCCTATTGGAAAACTATGGTTTTTTGGAATGCAGACCAGCTGCAACACCTTTAGATGCAGGGCATCAAGTTGCATGTGATAGCGAGGAGTGTCAAAAGGTTGATGCGACACTTTATCAGTCAATGGTTGGTGAGCTAATGTGGCTTGCATTGACGACTAGACCAGATATCCTTCATTCAGTTTCGAAGCTGGCGCAACGAAGTAAGGACCCTCACATCGAGCATCTAGCAGGAATAAAGCACGTCCTGCGATATCTAGCATCGACCATAAATTTGAAAATCCATTACAAGCAGAACGAAGGGGCTTTTACAGGATTCGTAGATGCAGACTGGGGTGGCGACAAAAGTGATCGTAAGTCGTATACTGGATATGTATATTTTCTGGCTGGCGGGCCAATATCGTGGAAATCGGAAAAGCAGAGAAGTGTGGCACTTAGCAGCACCGAAGCGGAATACATGGCACTTTCAACGGCGTGCAAAGAGGCGATTGTCATGCGTCGACTTATTATCGAGATTGGTTGTGGAGGAGATAATAGACCAACCGTTATATTTGGCGATAATCTTAGCGCACAGCATCTAGCAAAGAATCCAGTACACCATGCAAGGACTAAGCATATCGACATAAGATATCATTTTGTTAGACAGGTTGTTAATGAAAATCATGTTGAATTGAAGTATTTGTCTACTAATGTAATGATAGCTGATATCTTAACAAAAAATCTTCCTAGGAGGAAGCATTCAGAACTTTTAAATATGTTAAATTTAAAATGAATTTGTGACCATACTTGCATTGAGGAAGGGTATTGAAAAAGACAAATCAATGCACGCATGATCATACACACACACATATGTAAATTTAAGCATACATACATATACATATATGTCGCAATATCGAGTTGACGAATTGCGGCGTTGAAGTTAGTCGGAAATAAACCACCACAAAGACCACACGCATTCTGTTTTAGTTCTGGGTGTCTGCGTTTTTCAGACAGAAGAGAATAAAAGACAATATATATATAAATATTTATCTAATATTTATTTAATTTATATAAATATATAAATATTTATTAAATTTATATATATTTATATATATATAATTATATATATAGAAAAATTTAATTACTAATTAATTTTTTACATGAATAAAAATTAATTTACTAAAATGTGTAATTAAATCAAAAATAATTTTTTTAAAAAAATTGTATATTTAAAAAAAAAAAATATATAAAAAAAAGAAAATCACATGAAAAACTAATTAATAATGAATTGCCTGATAAAAAGGGTTACCTTGATAGGGTAAATTATGTAATATTTTACATTCATTGATTTTATTATATTTAAATATATTTATATTTAATAGAATTAAACTTTTTCTAAAAGTATCAAAAACTTTTGTGCGTCATACACCAAAATATAAAAAGATAAGCTAATAAAGCTACTGGGTTCATACCCCATTTATAAAGGTTATACTCCTTTTCTTTTTAATTTTTAATAATTCTTCAAAAATTTTATTTATATCAATTATAATTATTGGAACATTAATTACAGTAACTTCTAATTCTTGGTTAGGAGCTTGAATAGGTTTAGAAATTAATTTGTTATCTTTTATCCCCCTAATAAGAGATAATAATAATAATAATTTAATATCTACAGAAGCTTCTTTAAAATATTTTTTAACCCAAGCATTAGCATCTACTGTTTTATTATTTTCTATTATTTTATTAATATTAAAAAATAATTTAAATAATGAAATTAATGAATCTTTTACATCAATAATTATGGTATCAGCTTTATTAATAAAAAGAGGAGCCGCTCCTTTCCATTTTTGATTTCCTAATATAATAGAAGGATTAACTTGAATAAATTCTTTATTATTAATAACATGACAAAAAATTGCTCCATTAATAATAATCTCATACTTTAATATAAAAAGTATATTAATAATCAGAGTAATTATCTCAGCTATTATCGGAGCTATCGGAGGATTAAATCAAACTTCTTTACGAAAATTAATAGCTTTCTCATCTATTAATCATTTAGGATGAATATTAAGTGCTTTAATAATTAATGAAAGAGCTTGATTAATATATTTTTTTTACACTTTTTTATCATTTACTTTAACTTTTATATTTAATTTATTAAATATTTTTCATTTAAATCAATTATTCTCAATTTATTTTTCTAGAAAAGTTTTTAAATTTATATTATTTATAAATTTATTATCTCTTGGAGGACTCCCTCCATTTTTAGGATTTTCCCTAAATGAATTATTATCCAACAATTAACTTTTTGTTCACAATATACTTTATTATTTATTTTAATAATAACAACATTAATTACATTATTTTTTTACTTACGAATTTGTTATTCTGCTTTTATATTAAATTATTATGAAATTAATTGAATATCAAATTTACAATTTAATAAATTTTCTATAAATTTATTATTATTATCCTCATTTTTTTCTATCTTTGGATTAATAATAATTTCAATATTTTTCTTTATAGTGTAAGGTTTTAAGTTAAATAAACTAATAGCCTTCAAAGCTATAAATATAGGGTGTCCTTTAAGCCTTAGTATATATTTACTCCTTCAAAATTGCAGTTTGATATCATTATTGACTATAAGACCTATATATATATATATATATATATATATATATATATTGATTAAGAATATATTCTTATATATAGGTTTACAATCTATCGCCTAAATTTCAGCCACTTAATCGCGACAATGATTATTTTCAACAAATCATAAAGATATTGGAATTTTATACTTTATTTTTGGAGCTTGAGCTGGGATAGTGGGGACATCTTTGAGTATTTTAATTCGAGCTGAATTAGGCCACCCAGGTGCATTAATTGGGGATGATCAAATTTATAATGTAATTGTAACTGCTCATGCTTTTATTATAATTTTTTTTATAGTAATACCAATTATAATCGGAGGATTTGGTAATTGATTAGATCCTTTAATACTAGGAGCTCCTGATATAGCCTTCCCCCGAATGAATAATATAAGTTTTTGATTATTACCACCAGCTTTATCATTACTATTAGTAAGAAGAATAGTTGAAAATGGAGCTGGTACAGGATGAACAGTTTACCCACCTTTATCCGCAGGAATCGCCCATGGAGGAGCTTCAGTTGACTTAGCAATTTTTTCTTTACATTTAGCAGGAATTTCTTCAATTTTAGGAGCCGTAAATTTTATTACGATCAACTGGAATTATACTAGACCGAATACCTCTATTTGTATGATCTGTTGTTATCACAGCTTTATTATTACTTTTATCTTTACCTGTACTAGCAGGAGCTATTACAATACTTTTAACTGACCGAAACTTAAATACTTCATTTTTTGACCCAGCCGGAGGAGGTGATCCAATTCTTTACCAACATTTATTTTGATTTTTTGGACACCCAGAAGTTTATATTTTAATTTTACCAGGATTCGGAATAATTTCTCACATTATTAGACAAGAATCTGGGAAAAAGGAAACTTTTGGATCACTAGGAATAATCTACGCTATATTAGCAATTGGTTTATTAGGATTTATTGTATGAGCTCATCACATATTTGCAGTTGGAATAGACGTTGATACACGAGCCTACTTTACATCCGCAACAATAATTATTGCTGTCCCAACAGGAATTAAAATTTTTAGATGATTAGCAACTTTACACGGAACTCAATTATCTTATTCTCCTGCTATTCTTTGAGCATTAGGGTTTGTATTTTTATTTACAGTAGGAGGTTTAACTGGAGTTGTTTTAGCTAATTCTTCAGTTGATATTATTTTACATGACACTTATTATGTAGTAGCTCATTTTCATTATGTTTTATCAATAGGGGCAGTTTTTGCTATTATAGCAGGCTTTATCCATTGATATCCTTTATTCACAGGATTAACATTAAATTCTAAATGATTAAAAAGTCAATTTATTATTATATTCATTGGAGTAAATTTAACATTCTTCCCTCAACATTTTTTAGGTTTAGCAGGAATACCACGACGATATTCAGACTACCCTGATGCTTACACAACGTGAAATATTATTTCTACAATTGGTTCTTCAATTTCACTTTTAGGAATTTTATTCTTCTTTCTTTATTATTTGAGAAAGATTAATTTCCCAACGACAAGTAATTTACCCAATTCAATTAAATTCTTCAATTGAATGATACCAAAATACACCACCTGCTGAACATAGTTATTCTGAATTACCATTATTAACTAACTAATTCTACTATAGATTATGCAATGGATTTAAGCTCCATATATAAAGTATTTTACTTCTATTAGAAATTAATGTCTACATGAGCCAATTTATGATTACAAGATAGAGCTTCACCTTTAATAGAACAATTAATTTTTTTTCATGACCACGCTTTATTAATTTTAGTAATAATTACAGTTTTAGTCGGATATTTAATATTTATATTACTTTTTAATACTTACATTAATCGATTTTTATTACATGGACAATTTTTTAAAATAATTTGAACAATTTTACCTGAAGTCATTCTTTTATTTATTGCTTTACCATCCCTCCGACTTTTATATTTATTAGATGAAATTAATCAGCTCTCTGTAACTTTAAAGAGAATTGGGCATCAATGATATTGAAGTTATGAATATTCTGATTTCAATAATATCGAATTTGGCTCTAATATAATCCCTACAAATGAACTAAAAACAGATGGGTTTCGTCTTTTAGTTGTTGACAACCGAGTAATTTCCAAATCCGAATTTTAGTAACAGCCGCTGACGTAATTCATTCATGAACTATTCCAGCTTTAGCAGTAAAATTTGATGGAACTCCAGGTCGATTAAATCGACCGATTTACGATTTACGGACAATGTTCAGAAACTTGTGGAGCAAATCACATGTTCGCATGTGTAACTGTTAATTACTTTATTAAATGAATTACTAATAACATAAATTCTTCTTTAGATGAAAATGATAACAAGTTTATTTTTTGTATTTGACCCCTCAGCATTTTTTGGATTGTCACTAAGTTGATTAAGAACATTTTTAGGGTTATTATTAATTTCTTCAATTTACAATACAATACAATATTTTTTGAAATACTTGAAAAACTTTATTGGGTCCCTCAAGACATAACGGGTCTTCCTTTACTTCTATCTCATTATTTTCATTAATTCTTTTTAATAATTTTATAGGATTATTCCCTTATACTTTTACTTGAACAAGTCGCTTAACATTAACTTTATCTTTAGCTTTACCTCTATGATTATGTTTTATACCATATGGATAAATAAATCACATTCAACATATATTCGCTGATCTAGTACCCATTAATACTATTCTTATACATTTTATAGTATGTATTGAAACTATCAGAAATGTAATTAGACCTGGAACATTAGCTGTTCGATTATATAATTGCAGGGCATTTAATTTTAACTCTTTTAGGAAATACCGGACCTTCAATAACATTTTTGCTAAATGTACAAATTGCTTTATCAGTTTTAACATCAGCAGTAGCTATAATTCAATTCAATGTATTTGCTCTAGAGAAGTACACACACACACGTGTATTAGATTAAATTAAATAAATGTCTATACATTCAAATCGTGCTTTACATTTAGTTGATTACAGCCCATGACCTTTAACAGGGCATATTGGACCAATGACTACATTTTCAGGTATAGTAAAATGATTCTATCAATATGATATTGTAACGAAAGTCGTCTCTTTGGTGTGCCTCGTGGCCGAGCGGTTGGTTTCAAGATGGTCAAAATGGTATTGGGGTTAATAAGGCAACAGTAGCACGACACGTGGAGATCGGATGGATTCTTCAATTCTTTATTTTTCACAATCTTTAATTCACGCTTACTTATCTAGACAGGAAGTTCTATTCTCAAGTCAGCTGCGCCACTCCAAAAAACGAGCAGCTGGTCTGGCCGGCTTTTCTTAGCAAAAATTGGCGTTGCCAATCCACTATGGGAAAAAATCCAATTTTTTTGGCATTAATTCAAAATAATGAGCTAGAGACATGAATTTTTTTTTTGGATGTTTGTCGGACTTTAATTTAATTTCGGATTTTTTTTGTTTTTTCAATTTGACCCTGATTTGAACCCTATAATTTTTTTCCTTTACCAAGTGTGTAAGCAAAATCTAATCAATAAATAAATCTAAATATGAAGAGTTGCACTTGATATTTTTTGCCGTTAGTAAGAATTTGGCACTTCTTTTAATTTTTTGTTGTTTTTATATTATGTTTCTTATATTAATATTACAACAAAAATATTTTAGTAACATGTTTTTTATTTATAACTAAAATTAGTCACATTCTTCTTCTAATTCAATATCAAATGCAATATCCTCATCTTCTGTCCATTCGTCTCTTGAATCACCTTCATGATTTTTCAAAATATGATCGGGAGATTCAAGTAGCGCAACAACTTCATTCGGAATATTCATTTTATTATTTAATTTTTGGCGTTCATTTAGGCAGAGGCTGGATAACAGAGGATCCGACGAGTCTAATGCTCTGTTAAAAACATCGGTTATGTTATCCAATCTACTGCATTTTCTTGCATGAGATCTTCTGTCATTCTTGTATACTTTATTTCTGGCCTCAGATGCGTTCTCTCCAAGCACTCCGACAGGAACTATGCATTTATTCATTATTTGGTGTCCGTGTACCAATACTTTGTGTACTGTCGGTGACATTGGGTACTAATCATACAATTTCATGTAAAGCTCGAAAGTGTGGGCGCAAGAGTCTTTGAATTTTTCGACATTAATCTTAAATTCGAAAGATATTGCAATTAATATTATATAAAAATTCTTTATAATTTCATAATTAATTTTTTAAATATCTGAAAACAGTTTGGTATTACAAAAAGCCCTCCTAGCAGTATTGCCATCATTGCTACTACCACTGCCGTTCTGTTTTGGCTTACTTACATTAAGACCTAATTCTGACCAAGTTTTCTTGAATGTGCTGCTTGCGTAACTGTACAAGCTCTTTGTCCATACCTTTGACGTGCCACTTTTTTATATGAATTCTATAGGATACATTTAAAACAAATTCAAAAAAATCTAATCCACGCATGAAGTGGGCTAATTCCATATTGTAAATTCTCGCTTTTAACATTAAATATTGACGAATTAATATTTTTTGTATGCAATAATTGAGTCGGCTTGGCTCCACACAAAGAACAGGACTGTCATGAGTTGGTGCCAGTCAAAATGTTTAAGACTTTGCCATCAATAAGCGTGCAATGCATATCGTATTTGGTATGCACTATTTTGTTTTTGTAAATATACAAATGATCTTCAAGATTTGTAATCTGATTGACCAAATTGGATTTTTCATTAAGAATAAGGTCCGAGCTTTCCTTGGCAAATTCCAGTTTTAATGGCCGACAGAATCTAACAGACTGGGGTGACCTATTAATCCATATTACTCGTTTCAATTCATCAATGAGTTTCAACGGAATGATTGTTGTTACAAACAAAGAATGGTCCAGAGAAGTAGGTTCATCAAATTGAAATTTTTGTTTGTAGCAGCTTTGGCCTGTTGAACCATCAAATCCATAGCTAACTATTAATTTACAATACGATATGTCCGATAAAGTCTCGAGAACCTCCTCTTGCATAGTAAAAATACGGTCCGTAGTATGATCCAGTAAGTGTTGTAAAGAAACTTCCGCTTTTGTTTCGGAAATACGGATTCCGGATGGTCTGCATTTTAGCTTGGCTTTCACAACTTCTAGATACGGAGGATAAATATTAGATCCTTGCTTTCCTTGTTTATTCAACAATTTGATGTTTATGTATTGCTGTTTCGTCAACCCATTTTCTATGAGGAACGCCAACGCTCTTTCCGGGCTGATTGGGTTCAGCGGATTTGCTTCAAGTTTTTTTCTAACATCGCTAATGTTAAGTCCTTCATCACCCGTAGTTTTGTTTAATAAGAAAGCAACATCTTTTTCATTCGATTTCCTTGCCGAAATCGAAGCAGCGTGTATTAAGAGTGGAGTTTCGTAATTTTCCTTTGACGCGAGCTCTGATGCTAACTTTCTTTTTTTTTTTTTTCATTTTCATAATTTAAACATTTACGTCCAGCTTTATTTGGAGACGTCTCGTGCTCACCAAAAGTAATTACAACATTGCCATCAAGCCAAGTAGAATGTTTAACTTTAAATCGATCTAACATTCGATTGCATTTTAACAAACATTTTTTTATGTAGTGAATAAATTCCTCGACTTCTTTTTGGATAATTTTTTGAAGATCTTCATTCACATTGTTGTTAAAAGATTCGGCAATAAACGATATTACAGCGTCTTCTTGGCGGTTGTTGCAGCTCCAAATTTCGAGCAGCACTGAGCGTCTAAACTTAAGCGCACCTACAACATGTCAATTTTCAGGAAAAGGGGCAAAAACGGGCAAAAGTTATTAATTGGACCTTATAATATAAGGTTTAGTTAATTACCCTTAAGTAAAACTGCCGAGGCCCAGCGAGGACTCTTAAAGTAATACTCCACAGAACACAAACATATTTGTTAGGGTTAAGCTAAAAATACGAATGAACAACACATTGCACAGTTACACAAAAACACAGAAGTATACAAAATCACTTCGGACACTTATTACACATACCTTTATTAACTTTTTCCATAGTAACTTTTAATTTATGCGATTAACAAACAAATTTAATACAGCTGAAAAGTTGCGATCTATTTGGCGCGCTTTTTCACGCTGCAATGCAACTCTAAATCAGCTGACTTTGTAAAATTATCAAATAATAGGGGTAGTCAAAAAAAATTAAAAAAAAAATATTTTGATTCTATCTAATGAATTTAGAATTGGGAAAAAATATTTCTTTGGCGATTTGAGAAAATAAAAAAATTTGATTAATGCCAAGATATAGTAATTTTTTCCCATAGTGGCAATCGGTGTTATCGGCGAGGTGGGAGGGCTCGACCACACCGGCCGTCGCCGTTACAATATTTAATAATTTTTTGTAGGAAATATTATTACTATTTTAACAGTTTATCAATGATGACGAGATGTATCCCGTGAAGGTACTTATCAAGGATTGCATACTTACGCAGTAACAATTGGAATAGGAATAATTTTATTTATTTTATCTAAAGTTTTATTCTTCGTAAGTTTTTTTTTAGCATTTTTTCATAGAAGTTTATCTCCAGCAATTGAGCTAGAGGCATCATGACCCCCTATAGGAATTATTTCTTTTTATCCATTCCAAATCCCTTTATTAAATACAGAAATTTCATTGGCTTCAGGAGTAAGTGTTACAAGGACACACCACAGGGTTCCATGGATTTCGTGTTTATTCCTTTACATTACAATTCATTGATGAGGAGGATAATAAACCCAGCAAGTGATCGCTCTCCCGAAGCGGAGCCTCCCGTGGCTACTCCAACAGCCGCACCTAAGCCTCCAAAAATACCGTCAATTTTAATCTCCAACGTGAGTGACTTAACTGGCATGCTCTCATTCGTCAAAGATAAAATCGGTGGAGATGAATTCACGTACAAGGCGGGCAGTGAAGATCAGGTCCGGGTTGACAACCACCGTGCAGAAGCTGCATTAGAGGTGGGATAAATGCCCTTCCATACATACCAGCTTAAGCAGGAGCGCGCTTATAGGGCAGTTATTCGTAGCCCTCTAAACTTTATCCGTGAAGAACTAGCAAAGATGGATCATAACGTGCGTCATCTCACCAATGCCAAACACCGACACACTAAAAACCCGATGCCGATTTTCATCATCGACCTAGAGCCAGCTGTCAACAACAAGAAAATCTTCGCGATAAAACGCCTCTGTAACGCCGTGGTAACTATCGAGCCGCCGAGGAAGAACAATGACGTTACTCAATGCCACAAATGCCAAGAATTTAACCACACCCAAAACTTCTGTGGTAAAGGACGTAGGTGTGTGAAATGCACCAAGGACAACGAGTAGCCTCCGGAATACGTCAATTGCGGAGAAAATCACACCGCGCCTTACAGAGGATGTCGTGTCTATAAAGATGCAAAAAACAAAGGGAGCAAGGCCAAGCACGCTCCGCACCAAGGATGCAGAATCGGGCTGCACCAAACTTCTGCGTGCCACATAGCTTCCCATCTAGCTATACTCAACCTGGTATGTCCTACGCCGGAAAAACTCGGCCACAGCAAGCGCTCCTGTAGACAACAATCAAACTCCTCCTCCGTCCCAACAGGGTGCCCCCACTGTCGCTTATTTTCAGCAAATTATCCAGCTGCTTCAGGCCCAAATGGAGCGAATGACGTTAATGATGAAAACGCTCATGTCTTCACTATGCAAGTCGGACTAAAAATCATACTGTGGAATGCGAACGGCCTATGCAAAAGTAGGCTAGAGATCAACTTGTATCTCAAAATAAACAATGTCGATATTTTACTTGTCTCCGAAACCCATCCTTTGTACTTTCAAATTGGTGGATATGACTTGCTGCATGCCAACCACCTAAGCGGCAATGCCAGAGGAGGTTCTGGCATTCTTATAAAGTCCAGGCTTAATTAATCCGTAAATGCGCCCCTCCGTCATCCGTGGTTTCAAGCGGTTTCTGTCAACATTGCCACTTCCATCGGCAATAGTCCCTCCCAGACATACAGTCGACACACTGATGTTTTACCAAGCCCTCAGTGTTTTTGGACCTAGGTTCCTGGCTGGAGGTGATTTCAACTCGAGTCCAGGCTCAACAATCCAAAGGGACTCGCTCTAGTTCCGTGTATTCGAAGCCTCAACCTGACCACTCACTCTTCCGGCCAACCAACGTACTGGCCTACATATTCTAACAAGATCCCTGACGTCCTGGACTTCGCAATCTCCAGAGGCATCCACAGCAGCCGCATGCAAACAGATGCAGATTACGAGCTGCAATCGGGCCACAGTGTTGTGAAGATTTGGTTAGACATCCCAGTTAAGTCGGCTACATGCACCAGGCTGCTCAAAACTCCAACATAGACTCTTATGATACTATGCTTGACGAGATCATTGAGCCCGATCCCTGCCTCAACAGTGGAGAGGACATCGACGAGACTGTGGAGAAACTAACTCGCAACATCTGCGAAGCTGCTAGCGCCTGCACACCACTAATCAGTTCCAGACAACAAGCAACCCACCAGAGAGATATGTTCGCCTGGTCTGACAAGATCACCAACGCCTTGCGGGAGAAAAGGCGTTTGCGACGTGTATGGCAACTCAGCCGCAATCCCTGGGATAAAAGGGCCTTCAACCGCGCCATGAAGGAGCTGAAGGAGCCTACAGCGCAAATGATACCAATCCCACCCTGCCCTCTCTTAAGGCCCCTCTTCAGAAGGCTCTCCCCATTGAACGAGTCACTCCTGAGGAAGTCAAATCAGAGATAAACAGCCTGAAAACGACAAAAAGCCCTGGCTACGATGGCATCGATGCAGTCACTATCAAGTGCTTTCCGCCAAGAGTGATCCAGCTTCTTGCCAACATATATAACAGGATCTTTGATCTCTGCGTTAGGTGCAAGAGCTCTCTATCCAGAATCGAGCACATCAAAGCGGGCATCCCTCAGGGCAGTGTGCTGGGCCCAATCCTATATACCCTATACACTGCAGACTTGCCAGTCCTACAACACCCGCAACTGGCCTCTTATGCTGACGACACTGCATTCATTGCCAGTGCACCGAACCCTAATGAGGCCTCTGGGATCATACAATACCAACTGCTTTTACTTGAGCCCTGGCTCAACAGGTGGAACATTGGCGTAAATTCGAACAACTCCCTCCACATGACGTTCGCCACACGCAGGCTCGACTGCCCTTTGGTCAGTCTACATGAAACGCTTCTGCCAAGTGTAGAGTCGGTGAGGTATCTGGGCCTTACCCTGGATAGGCGTTTAAATT
Organism: Drosophila emarginata; assembly: GCA_037075365.1. Lineage (NCBI taxonomy): Eukaryota > Metazoa > Arthropoda > Insecta > Diptera > Drosophilidae > Drosophila > Drosophila emarginata. The sequence goes on along the minus strand of JBAMCD010000092.1, from coordinate 503,494 downwards.
GGAAAACTCACTTAAAAGCTAAACGAGCGCAGCTTAGCTTAAAGCTGACCAGAATGCAATGGCTCATTGGCAGGAAATCTCAGCTCAGCATCCGCAACAAGGTGCTGCTGTATAAAGCCATCATCAAACCGGTGTGAACCTATGGCATCCAGCTCTGGGGCACTGCGTCAGACAGCAATGTAAAAATTGTTCAACGCTTCCAGAGCAAGTTGCTGCGAAGAATTGCTGGAGCGCCTACATTTGTCAGAAATTCGATTATCCATAGAGACTTGGAAGTTCCATCCGTCAGCAAAGAAATAAGGAGGTACGGCATTCGGCATTGCTCCAGGCTCGAGTCGCACAACAACACTCTTGCACTCAACCTGGTGGACAATAGTGCGCAAACAAGGCGTCTTAAAAGATGCCACCCCCTGGACCTTCCATTCAGACAAGACCTGGACTGGTGATTCATGCAGAGGCGCTGAAAGCTGCTATCATTTTTAAACGACCAATGAAAATAATGAAATTTTTGAAATTTTAACAATCAAACCTATTATTATAATTATTATCTAGAACACATAATTGTACTCACTTCAGGTCAATGCTAATCTTATACGATTTGCTTATTGTCCTCATAGGACTAATTGCAAATAAATAAATGCAAAAAAAAAATATATATATATAAATTTCTCACAGAAATTAAATAACCGAATCGGGGAGGCCCCAAAACATACTAGCAAAGTTAATAATTTTATATAGATAGGTAAACAAATTATGAAAGGAATGGGAAAAATTAATCAATTTAATATTCTACCCCCTACAATTCTTATAATTCATAAATCTATTATACCTCGTAATATAATTCAACCTTCATCATTTAATATATTTAAACTACCACAATTTAAATCACCTGTTATAGAATCATAAACTAAACGAAAAGAATAACTAACAGTTAAACCAGTAGAAAAAAAAATATAGAAAAAAAGAAAAAATATTTACATTTCTAATTAAAAATTATAATTCTAAAATTTCTAAAATTATATCCTTAGAATACAAAATAATATAATAACTAACGGGTAAAGAGTTCTAGCTACTAAGGCCATCTACTCGATAGTTAACTTATATCTTATTGAGTAAGTTATTTACATCTAGGAATTTTATTACTGATTTTATGTTATTGAGAGTGGGTGAGATAAGAAGGGGAGGTGAGTGGGATTTGGCCAAATAGACAAATCCTTTGATCATTTAGTTGAGGGCTGGTATCTAATATGTGTTTGGTTGATAATTCTCCAATATGGGCTTAGCTTTTCCATTTAGCAGATGGTCATGGGTTAAGGCGGTGTGACCAGTTCTGAGGCGGGTGATTATATTACAATGTCTTCTGTGCAATGAATGTGGATATCGGGCTGGTTCTTTGCTCGGGTTAAATTGTTTAAACCCATGAGCGTAACTGTCCCATTGAGTCATTTCAATCCATAGAATGCCAGCCCATAGTCGATTTTGGCCAGTATTAGGGCTCTTGTGACATGAATTAGTGATGTTGGATGGACAAGAGAACGCTTAGACCCAAGAAACTTGATGATGACGCTTGTTAAGGCTATCTCTAAGATTAATACAGTGATGCTTAAGCGAAAGTCTACTGTCGAGCGTAAGGCCGAGAACTTTAAGACTAGATGTATATTCTAATGTTCTGTTATTTACCGTTAGAGTTGGATATGCAAAACGATGTTTTTTAAAAATGTGAAATAATTTACATTTGTTTAAGGCAAGAGTGGACCCTGAGAAATTACCCCATTCAACGATATCCTTGAGTATTTGTTTAAAAGTGAGAAATAGTAAATTTGTATTTTTGCAGTTGTTGAATATTATAGCATCATCCGCGTAAACTGAATGTTGTATTTTCTTGTGCTTTAGTATTATATTATCTAGGGAGTGGAAGGCAATTATGAACAACACCACTGAGAGTGGTGATCCTTGTGGAATGCCGTTGTGTAATTTATAAAAATTAGTTAAGGTACTATTAAGTCTAACACGGATGGATGGCTGGGTCATGAAAGCCTTCACCGGGAAAGTTGCTCCAGTACGGTGTGCACACCAACGCGATCAAAAGCTCTTTCAAAATCAGTGGCCAGGATGGTTACATGATTTTTGGTGGAAAGAGCATCTGACGCGTAATGATGGATATGCAATAGTGAGTCCATGGTACTGTGTTGTTGTTTGGATGCAGTTTGGTTGGGGCTGATAAGTTTATTTTTGGTAATAAACCACATGATCCTTTTAGCAAGAATTTTTTCCAGTGCTTTGTTCAAGCAGGAAAGTAGGGATATGGGACGGAAGGATGATAATTCGTGGGAAGGTTTGTTTGGTTTAAGGGTCGGGATTATTATAGCCGTTCTCCAAGTATGGGGATAGCTACCTGCATCTAACATTTTGTTGTAAATTTCTAGCAATCTTTGCTTTCCTTTATTGGTAAGTTTCGAAGCATAGGGTATGAGATACGGTAATAACCAGGAGATTTCGCCTTAGCGTGCTGCAGTGCTGACTCTAGCTCAATCAATGTGATCTGAGCATCAAGATACTTAGCATCTGTGGAAATGTGGTTGGACGAATATGCTAGAGAGAGGAACTTTTCTTTACTAACTTTATACACATTAGAGAAGTTTTCATCGCTGGAATAATTGGACCACATAGCTCCAAAAGCATTGTCAATGTCAACCGAGTTTTCTAGCACAACATTATTATCTCTGATGAGTTTAAGTGGCCCTGGGAAGATTCCGACTAATTTGTTGACATCCACCCATAATTTTTTAGTTGTGGAAATTGGATAAAATTGCTAAAAGAATATCGTTTAGCTCTAATAGCTTCTCTTTTAAACAGCTCTCTCGCTTTTTTGTAGGCAACTGAATTGGTACAGTTTTGAGAGGTTTTATAGTTATGCTAGAGAATCTCCTTTTGTTTTCTTAGATCTTGGAGAATTGGGCTGAACCAAACAGGTTTTCTTATCTGTTTTTTAGGATTACTTTGTGGAATGGCTAAGTTGGCTGCAGTTTTTATGCTTCTCGTAATTCTGGCAACGAAGAGGTTCAAGTGGTTGGTCGACGGAAACTGGAAGTGCTTTTTACAAATCGATTGGAAGATGTTCCAGTTGGCGTGGTCAGTTTTGAACCTAATTATAGGTGGGAGTTTTTCAGGTTTTAAAGGTGTCTGAAGGTTAATAGTAATAGGAAAATGATCGCTCCCGTGTAAATTTTGGGCAATGGACCATTTGCTGTATGGTACTAGGGATACGGAAGTCATACTCAGATCAATGTTATTAAAAAAGTTGTGAGTTGAATGGTGGGTGGCAGAGCCGTCATTTAAAAGAGCTAAGTTTGTTCTGACTATGAGATCTTCAATTTGATAACCTTTGGGATTGCGAGAGCTTGACCCCCAAAGTGGACTCCAAGCGTTAAACTATAGGCTTATGAGCTGACTCTAAAAAATTTATTAAATCTGATGCTATTAGTCTTTGTTTGGGGGGTATATAAGAATTAAATATTATAATATTAGGGTGGGATGAAAGCTCAATGCCCATGGAGCAAGTGGAAGAGATTAGGTTGATAGTTTTGTGTGGGATGTTTTGACGTATAAGTATACCAACGCCATGCTTCGCATGAAGATTGGGAGAGTTATTGGAAAAATAACCAATAAATGTTTTGGGAGTTGCGACATGAATATTATTAGATATGACATTAGTCTCTTGTAGGCATATACTATCCGGTTTTGTTTGTTTAATTAATAATAATAACTCAATGTAATTGTTGAAATATCCGTTTATGTTCCATTGCAGAATTGTAAAGGTCATTATTTGGAAGGCGTAAAGTGGATATTATATGTAGTGGAAAAAGTTTATTTCTATTTACATATCAGAGTCATCCATAGACTCATCTGATATGGTGTTATATTCTTTTTCAGTTAAATAAGTAGAGTTAGTTGGGAGGTTTGTTTTAGAAAATTTTTTAATTTTGTTAGTTTGGGGTTGTTTTAAAAATTCGGTGGTTTTAGGCGAGCAGCCCAGAGCAGCAGAGTCGAAATCGACTGATACGTTTTTGTTATTTACGTGTTGTTCTTACTGATGAGACAGCGGCATAGAGGTGTTCGATGATGTTGTTGTTGTTTCTTCATTTGTGACAGTAATTGTTTTATCTTTGCTTAGTTTGTTGTGATTTGGGCTTGAGTTGTAGGTTTTGTTGTTTTTTGGTGAGATGTTTTTTCGTTGCTATTGTGTCCAGCATTCGTTACTGCAGCGTAGGAAGAAGGGTTGGATTGCTTTGTTGTTGTTGCATTAAACAGTAACTTAGCTTTGAGCATTGTACATTTTTTGGCTGTCTCGATTTTCAAAATTTCTCTTTGCCGCTGATATTTGGGGCATTGGCGAGAGGAAGATGGGTGATCTTCTGAGCAGTTGGCGCATTTCGATTGTGTGCAGTTATCAGGCGAATGGTGAGATAAAGCGCAATGTATGGCCAAGCAGCTGGCAAGATTTACACCTCATTGGGTTTGGTATATACTCCCGTACTTTTACCGAATGCCATGCAATATCGATTTTGCTGGGAAGATGGTATAAATCAAATGTAACCAGAGTTACTCCGGAGGGTTTAATGTCAGTATCCGTGGTTTTGGTGAATTTGAAAATATCAATGACTTTTTGGGATTGCAGTTCTTCTATAATATCTTCGTTGGAAACGTCGGAGAGGTACGCAGCGTATATTGTGCCTTTTACTTGGTTTAGAGTTTTATGCATTTTGCATGTGATGTCGCAAATGCCCGGTAAGGAAGGTGAGTTGATGAATTTTTCAGCCTCGCTTTGATTTTTAACCAGCATCAGCAGGTTGCCGTCACGCAAGTTATTGATGGAGGAGATGTTTTTGGATGGTTTTTGATGCGATTACAATGTATTTCGGGTTTTCGAGGGTTATTGTTGGAAGTTCGGGGAAGGTTAAGTCGATTTTTTGTCTCTTTTTACGCACCGGGGGGCTATCAGAGAGCAACGCAAACTGATTGCCCCTCAGAAAAGGGGACCGAGGGGGAGGCCCCATAGTCTGATGAAATAAGCTTTAGTAATAAGAGCCAAAACACAAGTACACTCACGAAAGAATGTATGAAAGCAAATAATGATAGACCACGTAGGACGCAAAATTAATACATCGATTCGACTCTGCTGGTACGAAAACTGACGTCTGCCCGCAACGAGAGCTAGTCGAAGACTGCGTATCCTTAGAAAAAAATGCTGCTAAAATATGTATCCCGCATAAAGCTAAATTAGACAGATTAAAACTAATAGAAGTTAAAGGTATATGAATTCTTAACCCTCCTATTGAACGAATATCTTGATTATTATTTATATTATGAATAATAGCCCCAGCACACATAAATAATGAAGCATGAGTTAACAAATGAAATATAGCTAATTTATAAAACCCTATCGACAAAATTCTTATTATTAAAAATAATTCTCTCAAAGTTGATAAAGCAATAATTTTTTAAAATCAAATTAAAAATTCGCCCCTATACCAGCTACAAATATTGTTAAACCTGATAAAAGTAGTAATAATTGACCTAATCAAGAATTTCCTAATAAAATATGAAACCGAATTAATATATAAACTAAAGCTGAGACTGGGGTTGAGGCAGCTTTCGCAGCAGGCAATCATAAAGAAAATGGAATTTGAGCTCTTTTGTTATAGCAGCTAACATCACTAGCCCATCAATAACCATAATTTCTAAATCATTTTGTATAACTTCAAAATAAAAAATGTAATTTCATCTCCCATAATTTATTATTCAAGCAATAGCTAATAATAGGGCAATGTCGCCAATTCGATTTGATAAAGCTGTTAACATTACAGCATTATACGATTTTACATTTTAAAAGTAAATTACTAAACAATAAGATACTAATCCCAAACCATCTCATCCTAATAAAATTCTAACTAAATTAGGGCTAATAATTAATAATATTATTGACAAAACAAATATTAAAACTAATATAATAAAACGATTAATATTTTCATTTCTACCTATATATTCTTTTCTATAAAAAATTACTAAAGAAGCAATTATCAAAATAAAGGATAAATAACAAACTCATTCAATCAAAAATTCCACCTAGGAGTAAATGAGAGACTAGCCAAACGGATAGTATCAGATAAGCCAAAAGTGGAGAGCTGTCCAAAATATACCATGTGTAATGACAATTCCATGAAACAAAGATACTATCCTAAAAATCACAGAGCGTTCGCATAGTCAGTATAGTTCACCAGTAATAATGACACTGCCTGTAGATGGTCAGGACGCAGGATCGGTGAGTATAGTCGAACTTGGTTGACTGCGCTGTGAAGGATAGCCCGTTGGTCGGCGAAATGAACAAAGTGGACTGTATTGACTTTAGGGTTAATATCTTCCAAATTGGTAAAATTTTGTTAAACATATCAGGGAGATATTTAGCTGTATATATGGAGGCAGAAAATACGGATTAAAAACTTACGAGGATGCGTACGCATTTTTTTCATTATGTTTAAATATTTGTATTAGATTTATAATAAAATATGCATGAACGATGATCTAAACATATACTTCAGTATTTGGCGGAAATTGGAATAAATTGCATATGGAGTACACATGTATCTGGGTGCCTTTAACTGGTTAGGATCATTTAGCACGATTTTTTTTCCTTCTGGAATAATTAAATAAATGCTCACAGTTGACGCGTGTTAAAAATTAAATTAAATTTGTTTCTTGATTTAAGTTAATTAACATGCAACGGGATGTGCGGAATTTATAATTGGTGAGGGAATTTATTAGCCAATGCACTCGATCGTGAATGCAGATGTATAAACATATAAATGCACTTGCGTAAATGTGTTATATGTACATACATATGTACGTCTGTGCATGAAATGAAATAATCGGCAACGCGGGAGAGAAAAGCACACAAATTAAGTTGGTTCTGATCGTTGGACGAACTGTTGCACCAAAAATTATGATGTACAGACGAGCGACCGATTTGGATTGGGTTTTAGTACTCCACTAAGAGAAGTCACAAATAATCAGGATAGACGGAACAAGACAAGGAAATGTTCATACAATTTGGAGAGAAAAGTTGCTATGGAAAAAGCGGGAAACTTTTCTCTGCCGGTGAGTACATATGTACATGTGGACGAAATAAATGGCAATAAGAATCCTTATTATCTCCACCGAGAAACTATGTCGTGTGGCCGATATTAACAGAAAATACCAACGAAAGTAAACGGGTCATTTCATCTGCCAGCAGAACATTGAAACCAGTAAAGCAAAACTATTCAGCACTGAGAAAGAATGCTTAGCGATAGTATGTGCTGCCAAAAAGCTGAAACCATATTTAGGGGGCTATCATTTCGCATGGTACTGAAATGGTTAGACAGCCCAACAACGAGAGCCCAACATGACGAATTGCAAGGTAGACGCTGGAATTTCAACTAAACGACTTCGATATAGCTTACCGCAAGCGCAAATTAAACGTGGCATGTAGAGGCATGTAGAGGCATGTAGAGTGGTAAAGGAATGTGGTAATGACATGCAACAGGCAACTGAAGGGTGATAGCTTACCACAAGCGCAAATTAAACGTGGTCAGGGTCGCACTGTCAAGACAGCCATTAGAGGCACGTAGAGTGGTGGAAAGTGGTAATGGAATGCAACAGGCAAAATCAAGTGTGCGGATGATTACATAAAATGAGAAAAAAAACTGAAGAAGAATCCACAGAAATACCCAGATTATGTCATGGAAAATGGCCAACTATACCGGAATATACAATATAGGGCCGGGTAAGAAGCTATGCGTACCAAAAGCTGGTAGACAGCATATGATTTTAGAAAACCATGATACGCAGGCCACACAGGTAATATAACAACAATAGCACGAGTGGCAGCCATGTATTTCTGGTCAGGAATGCAGCGAGACATACGGGTGTATGTCAATCGATGCGAGCCATACCAGAAATATAAAGCGAATCAACAACAGGCAGCAGGAGCCATGGGCAACAGTATGTGCGGATTTTGTCGCACCATTGCCAAGATCAAAACATGGAAATTCGGTATCGTTGATGGTGGTGGACAGATTCTTAAAGTGGACAGAGATAATCCCAATGAGAAAAGCGTCGGCTGAAAACCTGGTAAAGGCATTGAGAGAACGTATACTAAGCAGATTCTGTATTCCGAAAATAGTGATAATAGACAATGGGGTGCAATTCACAAGCAAGATATTCGGGAAAATGTTGCAGGAATGGGGATGCCCGCATCAATTATTATACCAGTGTATGATTTATTATTATTCCTTACAAGTAGGCATGAAAAAGAATACATTACTTTACATTAAATTTACATAATTTTATATATACTTATATATTATATAATAGATATAAGATACTCCAAACGTACAAAACAGCTACATTATAGTTCAGATACCGAACATGCAAACGAAAAATCGGAATGATATCAAACATGCAAACGAACATTCGGTATGGTACCAAATATGCAAACAAACATATTGCTATGGCACAAACATACAAACGAACCGGTGGCATGACAGCGAGCATGCAAACGAGCATTTGGTTGGGTGGCGAATCTAGTAATACAGTTCAAAAAAAAAACTTATACTTAAAATTATATTTAGTAAACCAGGCTGGATTCACCATATGATCGTAAACAAAATCACCCGGTTGGAATCACCATATGATCGTAAATATATCGCCAAGCTGGAATCACCATATGATCGAAAAAAAATAAATTGTATACAAGAGCATATGTGAAAGAAGCAAACACAAGCAAGCACAGAAACAATAACAAACTTTGTGGTCAGGGTCAATCTGTTTCAATGACGTCACCACAAAGAAACAGAACAGTTAGGCATGCGAGCGGCAATCCAGATAAGCCGAAAAGATAGGTGTAATGCTGAGACTGGGAGTGCTAGACGAATACTCGGGCATGCCCAATGAGTAGCTTTGAGAGCCACTGTGAGTTAATCAGGCGGTGGCGGGAATGTAAATTAAATTCAAACTGTGCAGGGGAAAATGCAGTGAGTGATATTAATGCTATTATATATATTTATTATTACATATTATTGTTGTTCCTATAGAGATTAATTATCATATTTTCTATTCATTATTTTTATGCGTATTTACAGGTAGTTATATTATTATTATATTTAGGGGTGGTTTGTTATTTATTAAGATAAGGTTAAGTAGGGGAAATTATTGTAATAATTGATTATATATATATTTAGTTAGTAATCTTTTATTAGTTGATTGTGATTTATAGACAGTAAGAACTTATGTTATTAATTATAAGCAAGGGTGGTGGCAACAAAAGAGCGATAGAATGGCCGAAAGGCCGAAGGGCATGCATACCAATGTATGTGTATGCGTGTATGGCTGACCAGAAAAGTGAACGTGGGAGACTGAAAGGCCGTTGACGACTGCGGCTGGGCGCGCAGGAATATGGAAAGCTGCAGCATTCAACAGGGTAATTTCACCATGCATAGCAATAGGCGATCTATGCTGCAGGGTCGGCGACACAAATAAGAAAACGAAAGAAAGTATTATGGGAATCGCAGAAGTGCGTGGAAAAGGACTGGGTGCAGCGCAGCATCTGACCACGCATCCTGATTGGGTCGAGATGCCTATAAATGTGCCAATAAAGTAAAGCGAAGTATTATACAAGTGAAGAAGTAAAGACCAAAAGGATCGTTACAACTGGCACCCAACGTGCTTAACTGGTGAAAAATAAAGGATAATATAATTTTTCTTGGTTTTAATCATTTTATATATACAAGATGGCAAAGTCATGGATTTATTATATGAAAAAGGAGGAGCTCATAAAAACAGGTAAAACGTGCGAAATCACAATATTAGGAACTGTGGAGCACATGAAAAAACAGTTCGTAGAATGGGTCAAGGAACATGAGGAGGATCAAGAGTGGCAAGCGTGGATCAGCTTACTGGGAGCGAAATACGCCAAGCCATGCCAGTAGGTGACATAGGGAAATTGGCAGTACCACTGCTAGCACCGCCCAGATGGGGAAGCGTGGGCGCAATGGACAGCCCACAAGCAGGCAATGCTTGAAGGTCCTGGCACAAGCAAAAGAAATACACAGGAGTCCAGAATCAGTAACATGTTCAAAAGAACGACTTCCCAATGGGAGCGAAACAGGTGAGGGAGTGTACATTCCGATTCGACGAATGTACAAAGCCGCTTGAATTTCTGAATTCCATTCAGGTGGAATGGTCAGTCGACTCGTATGGACTTGAAATAAATATGATCTCAGTGCAATGCCGGAATTATTAATAGATAAAGCCAAGAAATGGTACGTGGCAAATAACCGACATAACCGAGACCGCTGAAATGCCCCGAATTGGAGCAGCTGGAGATAATAATGGAGAACTGCATACCTGATCTGAAGATCTACATTCGGCCGCATAGTATCACTAGATTGTAACACCTAATGATGCCAGCTGATGAAACGCAAGCCGGTTCCAGCCTACAAGGGGCGAGCAGCGACCGGCGCCAACAGCTCCTCCGGTAGAAAGCCTAGGAGAAGAGGCACAGCTCACACAGTCATGAAGACAGGCGCAATTGGCAGATGGGTCAACAAAGGATATAAAGTGGCAATGGGTCGCCAAGATGAAATTTGGAGACAAAGAGGTCTAATTAATGGCAATGGGATACATGTAGCGTTCAATTAACCGGTACAGTTCTCCAATAGTAATGGTGAAAAACAAGCAAACTGGGAAATGGAGTTTCAGGCAGATAAATGCAAAGTGACTAAAAGACGCCTATCCAATGCCAATGATCGACTACATACTAGATCAACTGCGAGAAGCGAAATTTATATGCAGTTTGGATCTAAACGATGGATATTGGCAAATACCATAAAAGGAAAATAGCAAGAAGATGACAGTATTTGCGGTGCCAGGGAAAGGACAGTACCAATGGAAGGTGATGTCGTGTGGTTTACACTCCGCATCAGCAACTTTCCAGCAAGCTTTGGATATGGTGATAGGACCTGAAATGATATCTCATGCGTTCGCATACCAAGACGATATCATTGTGGACAGCCGAACGATGAGTGACCATATGAGGCATTTAAAAGAGTTGTTCCATTGGCTGAAAGTTGCAAATTAAAAGACAAATGCGGAAAAATGCCAATTCTTTAGAAAGGGGTTTCGATTCCGGGGGCATCGTGTGACCGAACAAGGAATTGGTAAAGTCCAGACAAGGTAGCAGCCATTGCAGAATTAAATACACCAAAGAACACAAAGGAACTGCGGCAATCTCTGGGAGTAGCATCATGGTACAGACGAATTGTGCCAGGATTTGCAACGTTGGTTCAACCATTAAATGCTTTGCTAAAGAAGAAAACGAAGTGGGTGTGGGAAGAGAAACATCATTCAGCTTCCGATATGGTGAAAGGAAAATTGATGTTTGTACTTCAAACGGACGCAAGCAATGGTTGAACTGCATTGAGAGACCAACAGGACGAATTGCGAGATGGGCGTTGGAACTACAACAATATGAATTCGAGATTTCTTACAACAAGGGCAAATTGAATGTAGTAGCAGACACGTTGTCAAGGCAGCCGTTAGACACACTCAAAATGCAACAAGCAAGCGTGGGATATGGATGGGAACAGGATATGAGAAAGAAACTAAAGGAGAATACACAAAAGTACCCAGACTATGTCCTAGAAAATGGCCAACTATATCGAAATATACCGCACAGGGCCGGGCAAGAGGAGGTAGTCTCATGGAAGTTATGAGTACCAAAGGCAATGAGGCAGTGCGTAATGAGTGAAAACCATAACACTCCAACGACGGGCCAAACGGGTAACCGAAGAACAATCGCAAGGGTAGCAGAAAATTATTTCTAGCCAGGAATGCATTGAGACATACGGGCGTATGTCAGTCGGTGCGAGACATGCCAAAGGTACAAACAAAATCAACAGCAAGCAGCAGGCAAGATGTTGACACAAGTCCGGAGGGGCGATGGGAAACAGTGGGTGCGGATTTTGTGCGACCACTGCCAAGGTCAACACATGGGAATTCGGTGTTGTTGGTGGTCATAGACAGATTCTCATAATGGACAGAATTAATCCCAATGAGGAAAGCGTCAGCTGAAAACTTAGTTAAGGTGTTTAGGGAAGTAGTCACAGATAGTGGGGTACAATTCAAAGAGGCAGTCCAAAGAGGCGGATTTTGGGTCCACAAAGCCACTACAGTGGAGGAGTGGGCCATCGCGATACAACAACCACCACATCAACAACCACCTCGGAAGCAACCCATTCAGGAACAGCAACAATCACAACAGCAGCAAGTCCACCCGCGGAGGCCAGTGTGGAGCCGACAGGTGTCAGCGCCGGAGGCACGGCCTGAGTCTTCTAGGCGGGTACTCCACCGGCAAAGGTCAATGCCGGCCGGGTCAGGGCATGAGAGGTGGCGGGAAATCGATATGAAACAGTGGCCGCGAGAGGTGACAATAGCAACCAGGCGGCAGCGGGAGGCAGGCACAGGTGGTGTGGGTGGGCCGAGTGCGATTTAGGATAAGGATGGTGAGGGGAGCAGCCCGAGTAATGCGGGAGAGGGTGGAGTAGGAGGATAGAAAAGAGGACGTAGGTTAAGAGAATAAATGAAGTTTAGGTTAAGAGTACACAGTGAAGGGGTAGGTTAAGAGAAAGCATTGAAGTATAGGATAAGAATGAATAATGAAGTATAGGTTAAGATATTAGAGTAAGATGGTTGAAATACATGGTTGAAAAGATGCAGAATGAGCCATTCATGTCAAAATAAGGCATGAAAACGTGATGGAACGAAATGATGCTCATATCAGCCAACACGTATGAAAAGAAGCCTCGATGAATCGCCAATTCGTAAAGATGCCGTACGAGGCCTAAAAATATGCGAGCGAGGCCAAAGAAAACAATGAATGAAATGAAATAAAAAAGGAAAATGTTAAACAAGGGATCGGAAAACAAAAAAAAAAGAGGGGAGAAAGGGGAACACAGAGTAGTAGGGGAGGAATTGGTCTCCCGAAGACAAGGGGGAATGTGGGGCGACCAGATGACGCGAGCGTCGTGGGTGGTCGTCGACCGATGCGGAGAGCGTAGAAGAGTGCATGCGTGCATGTATGCGTGAGCCACCGGCAAGCCAGATAAGCTGGAAAGATAAGTGCAATGCCGAGAGTGGGAGAGCGGGGCGAATATATTAAGGAACGCCCCATGGTTGGGTTTGAGAAGCATTGGGTGTTGATCAGTTGGCGGCGGGAATATTTATAAGTTGAATTCAAATTTGGAGGAATTTGCAACATGAATGTATTATTATATGTTTAGTATATATCTGATTATTATTATTTTGGTATTATTTTATTATTGGTTTATTATTATTGTATTATGGAATTATTATTATTTTATTGTATTATTATTATATTTAGGTGAGGGTGTTTATTAAAATAGGGTTCACTTGGGGAAAAGCAAGGTGATAATTAATTATATATATTATTTTATCTAGTATCTAATCTAGGACGTTCACGACAGCGGCTGAGCGCCCAGCGATTTAGAAAGCTGCGGCTCCCGAAAGGGCAATTTCAGCATGTATAGCTATAGGCAAGCTATGCTTGCCATCTGTAAGGAAGTTTTTCGGCCGGGGTACTTTCTTTAACAGAAAAATTTATAAAGAAATACCGGGACCTGAATATTTGATTGAGGAAGGCATAATATAGATACAACGAGTTTATGCCTAATTATAATGATCACACGCACATGGTTAAGGACAATATCAACGACATAAAAGGGGATAATATCTGCGAAAGTGGGATTGGGAGAGGTATGATAAGGGCAGCGGGGAAGTCTAGAACTGTGCCTTATCGATATACACAAATCCTAGGTTACTAACATGTATTCTGTCCTAAGTATATTTCTCAAGTCAAGTAGGGATTCACCCGGACCTTGACTTGACAAACACAACTCAAATTAGGGACTATTGCCCGCGAATCCTTGTCAAGTCAAGTAGAGATTCTCCCGGACCTTGACTTAACAAGAATATACTAATTTAAGGACTAAGATCAGAGACTACTGATCCAGGAATCCCTTTTCAAATCAAGTAGGGATTCACCCGGACCTCGATTTAATAAGAAACACCTCGATAGTAAGTCGTTAAACATGGGATCTCACCCCAGTCAACTAGGGTATCACCCGGACATTGGCTGGTGGTGAGTGTCATGTCCCTGACCTAATACATGTAGCGACCTTACGAATTTCTCTTAGAGGATGAGTTAGGGATTCACCCGGACCTCGATTTAATAAGAAACACCTCGATAGTAAGTCGTTAAACATGGGATCTCACCCCAGTCAACTAGGGTATCACCCGGACATTGGCTGGTGGTGAGTGTCATGTCCCTGACCTAATACATGTAGCGACCTTACGAATTTCTCTTAGAGGATGAGTTAGGGATTCACCCGGACACTCATACTTTAAGAGACATTCGCTGGACACCGACACACTTGATTAAATAGGTTACACTACCATATTTGTGACTGGATTGTTCCCTACACACTTTGACCTGCAATCATATAAAGTCTGGCTTTTAATAATAATGACACTCAATATATCCGAAACAATTTACTTTATTTATTTATCTTTTCGGTAGAGCACTATTATTAGCCTATCACACACACACTGGGTCATTTGTCTAGCTCCTATTTAGGGTCAAAAGGACACGTGGGCTAAGATAACTATGGATGGACTCACCTGCGACACTCCTGTTGCACACACACTTCACGGTTATCCTTTTCTTTTCTGCAGGACACTTTTGACTCCTTGACTTCTTTGGTTTTTTCACTCGCGATCTCAAAAAGAACACGTCTGCTCTCTGCGGTGGTCAATCAGTCTCTCCCTCTTGGCTTCTGTTTGATCGCTGCCCTTAGCCTCGTTTTTCCTCTGCTGTCGTTGGGCCCAGCCAATCAAAATTTGCCACGCAGTCGCCAAAATATGTTGACTCGCTCCCTCCCCTTCTGGCAGCCTTCTAGTTGCATTAGCGGTCATTGCTAATGTCTCATAAGTCAGCTCTCAATATTCGGTGGTTCCCGTTGCATTTGATCGCCGTCAACAACAGCGTCGATACTTAGTTGCGAACGCTGCTGTCGACGGCGAAGCTAAGCAGCAACACTCGCTCTTTGGCACAGTTACCGTTAGCTTTCGTTGCTTATGTATGCTGCCGACGTCGAAGCTAAGCAGCAACACCAGCTCTTTGGCACAATTACCGTTAGCTTTCGTTGCTCATGTATGTGTCCGTGTGTGTTCAACAGTGGTGCGCAGTAGAGATGCTCTATGGGGAACTGGTTCATGGAAGAAAAAAAATAACAAGTCAAAATATATCTTAAGGGATTATTATTATTGATATTGAAATGTGGTAGCCGACTTTGTGGCGAATTACAAATTATTGTGTTCGTCACACCCCCCCTCTACTTTGGTGTACGAACGACAGATGCAATGGTGATTTGTCGGGCGTTGTTAACATGAATACTGTACAATCTGCCTGCGGCCTCTTGCAGGAACTTGACATTCCCTCGTTGGTAGCGTTTCTCATTGATCAAGTTCACTAGAGTTGTCGGGATCTGCTTTTCCCCGCCCTTAACTCGCCATCCTTCTGGGACGGTTTGCCACTCCGCCTCAGTGGTTCCGGATGCCTGCTCATCTGGTAGTCTGGTAGCGGTCAGCGCCGGTGTTTTGGTGGGCTCGGTGGCTAGTCCTGGCAATCCGGGAGGGGATAAATCCGTGAAGCACGGATAGGTGGTTGAGGGGTTCCGGGACTCTTTCTCTCCGACGGGGTCGTAATGTGTCGGGTGGTCCTCCAGGCTTAGATGAATCTCGAGTTGAGGCAGCCGGCGAATTTCTCCTGTTTCCGGGTCCTCATATAGGTCCTGGAATGGGCTTCCGCAGTGAGGACTGTATGATTCTCCGAGAGACTCCCCGATGGATTCCTGGTTCGGGCTACGGCCTGGCACAGGCGAATAAGTGGGCGAAATGGGTGGATACGGGGGCGTACTCCGCTGGTCCTGGAATTCGGTCCTGGTTTGTTTTGGAGGGGATGGTATCCAGCCACGATACCCCTCAAAGCGTCCGGCGTCGAAGCAGGCCAAGTCGGCCAGTTCCATAGGACGGGCGAGCACCTCGATGGCTTGTATGGTTGGTCGCTCTGGCGCGTCGACTAGTTGCCAGCAATTGATCGCCTCTACCTCGGTGTCATCGTGGTGAGGTCCAGGGTTTACATTGGTTGGCGGCGTGTGGGCTCCCATCGCGGATGTAGAGGGCTGGTTCAACACTGGGTTGGGCCCGCTTGGCGACGTGGGGTTGGCGGTTTCCGCCTCCCAGGTTGACACCAGCTCCTCGATAATGCGGACAATCTCCACGATCTGGAATGGGGGTTTGTTCATGCTGCGACGGGAAAGACATACATTAAATCTTCTGACTTGTTATATCCTGTCTTTTATGATCCTATTACCTTTATCAGTGTGTTTTACAATGCTGGATATAAACCTTATGATTAAAGATACAAATCTGAACTAAAATTAAGGGGGTAGATATTTCTCACCCCGTCTGGGGAACGGAACGGGAAAAATGATGGGTTAACCATAAGAGACTTCCCCCAACGGGGAACAGGGACGTTGGGAAGGCACGCCTTACAACAAGTGGCCCCTGCGAATCAATCTGTCTCATGCTGTGTGGTATCGGTTTCTTCTGGAATACCTTTTCCTAGACTCGTTGATGGCTGGGTTGAGACTCCATGGGAGGTTCTTGCGCCACCTCCATCATCGTCTTCGACCTGTTGACGGGGTTTGAGGTCACCTATGCTAGCTGTGCGTCGTCGTCTACCATGGACTTCTTGTAGTCGGACTATGTTCCTGGAAATAAATCTGATTACTTTGTAGGGTCCGTCGAATTTAGGTGCCAGTTTAGCGGCAAATCCTGCGCATGCTTTGGAGAGGTGGTGTTGCCTTAGTAAGACTTCCTCCCCAAGAATTGGTCGCCAATCGCGATGTCGTAGGTTGTAGTGACGCCTCTGATCTGACGACGCTTTTTGCATGTTGACTTGGGCTGTCTTAAATATGTCCATCATACGTTGAGTACGATCTTCTGGAGACCATGTCGTTGTTCCGAGTCCAGGAGTCACTTCGTCGTACAATGTGTCAGGGGGTCGAGGTTCTCTTCCCAACACCAGAAATGCTGGGGTGAATCCCGTTGAGTCGCACACACTGGAATTTATGGCTAATGTGAACTCTGGCAGGAGGTGATCCCAAGTGTCTTGTCGCTCTCCGAGGTACTGGACAACCATGGTCTTCACCGTACGATTAGCGCGCTCCGTGGGATTTTGACGAGGCGTGTAGGGTGCGGTGAATTGGAGTTCAATTCCCACTTGACGACAGAAGTCTTTGAATGAACGACTGGTGAACTGCGTGCCGTTATCACACACTAGAGTGCGGGGGATTCCAAAGCGTCCGATAATTCTTTCTCGGAACGCCTTTTCCAGGGCGTTGGTCGTGGCTTTACGAAGTGGTACTCGTTCCACCCATCGGCTGTAAGCATCTAGAAAGACTAACAAGACTGTATTACCTTGCTTTGACCGGGGTAAAGGGCCGACGAAGTCCGTGCAGACTATGTTGAAAGGTTCTTTGACTTGCCGGGTAAACATTTTTCCGGCCGGCTTTGTTTGTTCCACTTTATATTTTTGCATTCCAAGCAGTTGCGAACGTGATGCGACACATCACGGAAGAATCCGGGCCAATAGTACTTTTGGGATACTCTCAATATGGTTTTCCTGATTCCCAAATGTCCTGCTGTCGGTTCGTTGTGGCACTCCTGCAGAACTCGCTTTCTTGTTTCTTTAGGAACGCAGAGCTTCCATGGAATGGGGTCGTCGTCGTCGGGTTGATGGTTCTTCCTTCGATAGAGATGATTCCCCTCGTAAAGGAAGTCGGAGAACTGGTCTGGCTGTTCTTCTACTTGACATTTGAGTTTTCTCCACCAAGTACACTGCGGTAGAGCCTCCTGTATGTTGTTTAACACATCCAAAGGTTGGCGGGACAGTGCGTCAGCCACTACATTCAGCTTGCCTCGGCGATACTGGATGTCAAATTCGTACTGCTGTAACTCGAGTGCCCAGCGAGCGATGCGACCAGTAGGATTATCGATGGAGTTAAGCCATTTGAGAGCTTGATGGTCCGTGATTACCTCAAATCGATATCCTTCCAGGTAGCAGCGCATTTTACGTATTGCCCACACGATGGCAAGACACTCTTTCTCGGTTGCAGAGTAGTTTTCCTCTGGTGACAGTAGACGTCGGCTGGCATAAGCTATCACTCGCTCCGTACCCTCTTGACATTGGGTCAACACCGCGCCTAATCCATAGTCGCTGGCATCAGTCTGTAAGGAGAACTTCTCATTGAAGTCGGGGAGAGACTGATTGACCACCGCAGAGAGCAGACGTGTTTTTTTGAGATCGCGAGTGATAAAACCAAAGAAGTCAAGGAATCAAGAGTGTCCTGCAGAAAAGAAAAGGATAACCGTGAAGTGTGTGTGCAACAGGAGTGTCGCAGGTGAGTCCATCCATAGTTATCTTAGCCCACGTGTCTTTTTGACCCTAGATAGGAGCTAGACAAATGACCCAGTGTGTGTGTGATAGGCTAATAATAGTGCTCTACCGAAAAGATAAATAAATAAAGTAAATTGTTTCGGATATATTGAGTGTCATTATTATTAAAAGCCAGACTTTATATGATTGCAGGTCAAAGTGTGTAGGGAACAATCCAGTCACAAATATGGTAGTGTAACCTATTTAATCAAGTGTGTCGGTGTCCAGCGAATGTCTCTTAAAGTGTGAGTGTCCGGGTGAATCCCTAACTCATCCTCTAAGAGAAATTCGTAAGGTCGCTACATGTATTAGGTCAGGGACATGACACTCACCACCAGCCAATGTCCGGGTGATACCCTAGTTGACTGGGGTGAGATCCCATGTTTAACGACTTACTATCGAGGTGTTTCTTATTAAATCGAGGTCCGGGTGAATCCCTACTTGATTTGAAAAGGGATTCCTGGATCAGTAGTCTCTGATCTTAGTCCTTAAATTAGTATATTCTTGTTAAGTCAAGGTCCGGGTGAATCCCTACTTGACTTGACAAGGATTCGCGGGCAATAGTCCCTAATTTGAGTTGTGTTTGTCAAGTCATGGTCCGGGTGAATCCCTACTTGACTTGAGAAATATACTTAGGACAGAATACATTTTAGTAACCTAGGATTTGTGTATATCGATAAGGCACAGTTCTAGACTTCCCCGCTGCCCTTATCATACCTCTCCCAATCCCACTTTCGCAGATATTATCCCCTTTTATGTCGTTGATATTGTCCTTAACCATGTGCGTGTGATCATTATAATTAGGCATAAACTCGTTATATCTATATTATGCCTTCCTCAATCAAATATTCAGGTCCCGGTATTTCTTTATAAATTTTTCTGTTAAAGAAAGGCCCTGGGTAGACTGAGATTTGTACCCCGGCCGAAAAACTTCATTACAGATGGCATGCATAGCTATAGGCAAGCTATGCTGCAGGGTCAGCAGAGAAAGTCGACGCAAAAGAGGAAGCGATGGAAATTTTGGGAGGAATGACACAAGTGGATGGAAATTTTTAGGGTATCTACTAAGCGAAGTATTATACAAGTGAAGTTCATATTCAAGCGAAGCAGTATACGGGTGAAGATACCCATACCCAAGTTAAGGAACAACACATCGACAAGGACTGGCAAACATGATCCATATGCAGGCATATCCTT
This sequence comes from Drosophila emarginata, assembly GCA_037075365.1. Taxonomy (NCBI): domain Eukaryota; kingdom Metazoa; phylum Arthropoda; class Insecta; order Diptera; family Drosophilidae; genus Drosophila; species Drosophila emarginata. The sequence continues at coordinate 483,624 of JBAMCD010000092.1, read as the reverse complement.
GGGAGGCAAATAAAAGTGTTTAAAGCAAAACTAGTGAAGACAAGGAGTTATCCCTAGCGCAGATAGGGAGGACTAGGAGTATTCCTAGCACAGTTGAGGAAGACCCGGAGTATTCCTGGCACAGCGGGGAGAGACTAGGAGTAGTCCTAGCTAATATTTGGAGAATAACAGTGCATTAAGTTAGATAGGTAAGACCTGGAGTATTCCCGGCAACAGTTAGGGCATGCAATCAGCCGTCTTTTATTTGCCCATAGGAATATACAGCATTCGGCTTCCCAAACAGTGCCGGAACAGATCCGACCACCATTCCAGCATCATAATACAGCTGCCGTCACCCTAGTGAAATTACATACCAATAAATAGAGATATTGAAACCAGAAATAAACTAAACCAATTTTTCTCATTTTCACCAGCGCACAATACAAATTTGTTTTGTCGTACCCCGTCTCCTGAAAGCCGACTCTGCCATTAGTAAGGAAACTGGCGCCCAACGTGCTTAACTGGTGAAGAAGAATGACAAATTTTGTTTTAGTTATAAAATTTTGGAAGCAAAAGAATAAATAAAATAAAATATATAATATATACAAAATGACAAAGTCATGGATATATTATATGAAAATGGGGGATATCAGGAACTGTAGAGGACATGAGAGAACAATTCGGAGAGTGGGTCAGGGAACATGAGAAGGACCAAGAGTAGCAAGCGTGGATCAGCTCACTGGCAGCAAAATACGCCAAGGCAGCAAAAGCCATGCCAGTAGGGGATATAGCGAAACTGGCAATACCAGCACTAGCACCGCCCAGATGGGGAAGTGTGGGTGTATTTGACGGCCCACAACGCCAGCAGCAGGCGATAAATGAAGGTCCTGGAATGAGCAAAAGGAGTACACAGGAATCCAGAGCCAGTAACACTGGTCAGAAAAACGATCACCCAATGGTCGCGAAACAGGTGAGGGAATGGTCGAGATGCAGGTCGAAATGCCCCGAGTTCGAGCAGCTGGAGATAATTATCCAACACAGGCGTGTCGGAGGTGTGAGTCTGCAATACATTGCGCCCGAGAAAGCTGGAATAAGAAAGTTGGTCTCCATACAATTACCATGTGTGAAGACAAACCCATAAAACAAAGATATTATCCAAGCAAACACAAAAATACCTCTGGAAGAGAACAGCAAGAAAACTACAGCATTTACGGTGCCAGGGAAAGGGCTGTACCAATGGAAACTAATGCCGTTCGGATTGCATTCTGCAGCAGCAACTTTCCAGCGGGCTTTGGATATGGTAATACGACCCGAAATGATGCCTCATGCATTCCCATATCAGGACGATATCATTGTGGGCAGCCGAACTATGAAGGATCATAAGATGCATTTGAAAGAGGTCTTCCATAGGCTGAAGGTGGCAAATTTAAGAATAAATGCGGAAAAATTCCAGTTCTTCAGAAAGGAGTTGCGATTCCTGGGGCACCGAGTGACCGACCAAGGAATTGGCACAGATTCAGACAAAGTAGCAGCCATCGCGGAATTGAAACCACCAAAGAACACAAAAGAACTGCGGCAATATCTGGGAGTAGCGTCATGGTACAGACGATTTGTGCCAGGATTCGCGATGATGGTGCAACCGTTAAATGCGTTGTTAAAAAAAAAAATAAAATGGGTATGAGAAGAAAAACGTCAATCAGCTTTTGATATGCTCTTTTACCAAAGTTGATGGTGGGCCCGGTGCTGGCATGTCTGGATTCTTCAAAGATGTTTGTACTTCAAACGTACGGAAGCAACTATATCGTGGAGGCAATATTAACAGAGAATACAGATAAAGGGACAAGGGTCATGTCATATATAACGTTAATCCCAGCAGAACAGAACTACTCAGCAACGGAATTTGGAGGGCTTTCACTCTAATTTGATCACCGATCACATGGCCTCAAAATGGTTAAACAGCAACGGGAGGCCAACAGGGCCAATTGCGAGATATTCGTTGGAACTACAACAATCTGATTTCAAGATTGCTTACCGCAAGCGCAAATTAAACGTGGCATGTAGACAGGTAAAGGAAAATGGTAATGGAATGCAGCCGGCAAATCAAAAGTGCGGATGGATACGTAAAATGAAAAAGAAACTGAAGAAGAATCCACAGAAATACCCAGATTATGTCATGGAAAATGGCCAACTATGCAATTCACAAGCAAGATATTCGGGAAAATGTTGCAGGAATGGGGATGCACGTATCAATTAACGGCCCCGACAAGCTATGGCTAGAACTAATGTTAGCAGTCAATTCGACCGTATCAGAGTCAACAGGGTATAAGCCGGTGCTCATCACGCAGAGAAGCCAAACGCGTTTACCAGGAGCCGTATACGACAAGGTAACGGATGATATATTTTCTCCATTATTGTTATGCGTAGTAACATTATATTATTATTATATTTAGGAGTGGTTTGTTATTTATTAAGATAGGGTTCAGTAGGGGAAATTATTGTGATAATTGATTGTATATATGTCGCAGAGTTTGCTTTGTTTCCTTTTGAACCGTTTTTTTGTTTATTTTGACCATCTCTTATTTTTGTACACTCTCTAACTGATGTGGCATATTTATGTATAAAGATAAAGCAATGTAAGTGTCAGAAGAGGAATAAGGATAAATAGTGATTTCTATGCCGAGAGAGAGGATCGAGAGTAAAAGGGATGTCTCCGCCGAGTGTGGCACGATTGATGTGGTTATAAGAAGAGATAGATCATATACACGAACACAAAAGGCTGTGCGCTGGTGACTTCAGTCTGACGACAAGAAGGGAAGCAACTAGAATCTCTCGCGACTCGCTCCGTTCAAGGCAAAGAAAACGAACACTGAAGATGGAAAAATAGCAACCATGATGGAAGAAAAGAATTATGAGTTAAATCCGACATCAGCAGTGGGATACCCGCATCCACAAAATATTTCACAACGTACGTTGGAAGCGATTTTGGAGTCGCATAATGATAAATTCCTGGAGTTGTTAAAGTCAATGCAGACGGCAGCAAAAACACCAAAAACGGCCCCGGGAGCTGATGCCTCAGCGTGGTGTAAAACAACCGACATGATTTTATCCGAGCATCCTCTGGAGGGCAGTGCACTGGAAATGGCGCCTACAAAGGCATTGATTGGAACTTCATCTCCGTGGCTCCGTATTCTTACAACGTCATGAGGGTATAGAGACGCCAGCCGCCATTTTGATGAATATGCTGAGCGGATGGTCGAATGCAAAGAATGTATTTCGGTTTATGTTTTCCGATTAGTGACGACATTACTGATGAATTGGAAAACGATGATATTGGAAGAGATTGCTGTGGCTGTTGTGTTGGCACATACATCAAAAATTGACGCAAAATAACAGAAGTAAATTTTTGCATCAAATGTAAAGACGCGTAACGAAATGTAGCAACAATTAAAAGCTTATGCTTTCAAACGAAGTGACCATCAGTTCATCATGGTCACATTGCATCAGCTTGTCCGAAGATGATAGTACCGTCTGGCAGCACTGAGAAGCGAGTAGATTTGTGTATATTAATGGAGCCGAAAGGAAAAAAGTACCAACTTTGTAAGCTTTTTCTGTTTCTCTTTGATTCAGGTGCTGAGTGCTTTTTGATCAAGGAAACATTAAGTAATAAGTTGTGTGGCAAGCGTAGAAATAATCTAATAATATTAAGAGATATAGGCAAAACTATTGTGAGGAGCAAATTGCAAATTTTGGCAACAGTGCAAGTTTCTCAATTAAACCTAGAAATATTATTTCACGTGAAAACAGATGATTGCTTGGAACATGATGTTATAATTGGTCGAAAGTTTTTGCAACTCGGTTCCAGTGTAATAATTGAAGCTGATAGGTTTAACATTTATTAAATTAAACAAATTAATGCAACTTACAAGGAAAGTAATTATGAAATTTTTGGAGAACATAGTTGATGGCAATGTTGAATTGAGTGAAAGTGATAAGCGAAAATTGAAAGAAATACTTTGTGAGTCATCATTTTATAGATGGAATACCAAATAGACGTGTGATTACTGGTGCTTTAGAAATTCGGTTGTTGGCTAAAAATAAAACAGCTCAAAGCTGAGAGCAGATGAGAAGGAACTTGTTAGAGGAAAAATTCAGCAATTGATTAAAGAAAATCTTATTCGAGCAAGCAGCTCACCATTTGCTAGTCCAATGATATTGGATGAGAAGAAAGATGGCAGTGATAGACTGTGTGTAGACTACCGTGAACTAAATGCGAATACAGTGTCTGCTCCATTGATATCAGATCAGATTTCAAGATTACGAGGCAGAAAATATTTTTCCAGTTTGGACATGGCAAGTGGGTTTCATCAAATACCGATACACGAAGATTCTATTGAACGAACCGCTCTTGTGACTTCAGAGGGTCAATTTGAATTTTAAGCTATGGCGTTTGGCCTCAAGAATGCCTCATCAGTGATTCAGCGTGCGATTGTAAAACCTTTGGGTGACTTGGCATATTCATACACTGTTGTTTATATTGACGATATTTTGATTGTGGCGGAATCGAAAGAACAAGATTTTGAAACATTAACAATAGTTTTAAAGGCATATAAAGAAAAATAATAATAGAATACTGTAATTCTCTAATTCTCTTTGTTCGACATTTGTTTGTGAACGCTCTTTCTGCATTCCACCTTTTCTCGCAAGCCGCATGATTTTGGGCTTCGGAAAGAGGGAAGCAGACAATGTAAAATGATGGTTCGCCGACAAATCGTATGAATAATTGAAAACACTTACCCTTTGGCAGCTTAGTAGAATAGACATGATAACCTTTGTAATAAATAAATATAATTCCAACCGACAAAAGATTAATACAGTCCACTCATTCGTAACCATACAAAATTTTTGGTCCTTCGAGCCGGATAGAAGACGCAGATAAATATAAAGAAAATCTGATTTGAGCTTAATTGAAATTTTATAATTGGATTGTGCTAGAACATTGACACTTCAAATGGAAATGAGACGCATTGGCATTCAACGTGAATTTACAAAGCAAATTTCATGCGGGCATGCGCCGCTGCATTTAAAGCTGTTGAGTTAAAGGAGTCAGCAGAGGCATTGGAGCATCGGCTAAGCAGAATTAAAGCAACCTTCGAGCATTTGATGGAATTAAGTGAAGATTTCGGTCGATTCTATGAGGAACCAGACTATGCGGACCCTAATGTTGATTTGGATCAAATTGAGGAGAAGTATTACCAAACATATGAGAAACTCATGGTGGCTACTAGCGAGTTACGGAGAATTAACAATAATACAACTATGGATTCAAATAACCCACTGTTAAATAGATTTGAAGAAGTGGGATGCAAAGAAGATCTACGATTTGAAAGAATCACTATCCCAACGTTCACGGGTAATTATGAAGATTGGTGTCAATTCAGTGATTTATTCAAAGGCTCGGTGGGAAGCAAGCAAAGTTTGAGTAAGTGTCAAAAGTTTCATTATTTAAAATAATATTTGGGTGGTGATGCATTACAACTTATGAAGCATATAACGGTTACCAACGATAATTATGATAAAGAAACCGCTAATCATCCGTTCTTTCATTACAAACTTCTTAAATTTGCCTACTGCCGTCGAGTCTACTGTACATGATTTAAGAAAACTGGTGGATACAGCAGATAAAGTTGTTCGAGGACTGAGTGCTCTTTGTTGTGAATCACGTGATCCATGGCTTATACATATTTTACCTTTGAAGCTGGATATCGACACACGTCAAATATGGGCAGAACATACTAATTCAAAAACCGAAGAAATGACTATTAATAACTTTTTTACAATTCTTAATTTTAACTTTTCTACAATTCTTCTTTTTTTTTTACAAATCGATGTGATGCATTGGGAACATGCCAACCTACCAGTTCAACTACTACACAAATTCGACGCCGAACAATGGTACACCACACCACTGTGCAAAGAACAGCTGATAGAAATTGCTCGTATTGCAATGAATGTCATTTTATTGCTGCTTGCACAAAATTCAAAGAACTTAATTTAAAATCCCGCAAAGCATTTGTTTGCAAAAGGAAATTGTGCTTTAATTGTCTTGGTCAAAAGAATCGGGTCAAGAATTGTAAGTCAACGTTTAATTGTCGCTTATGCAAAGCGAGACACTACTCATTGATACATGTAGAGCCAACAAATACTTCGAGTCTACAAAGAGATACAACACAGAGGAAAACTCGATATGAAGCATCATTTAGTCCTAGACTAGAGGAGTTTGCGCCTGCCGTTGTTAACCATCATTCGTCGGAGATCAGTCCAACAATAAATACGCAAGCTCTACTACCTACGGTTTTGGCTACCGTGATCGATGCTGAATAAATAAGACTAGCTGTCGAATACTACGCGACACAGGGTCATCAGTCACATTGGTGACGGAAGCATTTATTCAAAGAATTGGTGTTGCAAGAACACATGCTCGGATTTCGGTTTCTGGTCATGCTGCTAATAGTGCTGGAGTCACTAGAGGACGCGCCAAGATACAAGTATACTCGAGAACCACTTTGAACACTGTTAAAGTCTCTGCGCTCATCATGAGTGCACTAACGTCATCGACTACTGCGCAAACGATCAACCCGAGTTCAACAATTAAGAAGCCAATTTGTCAGATGCAGCTGGTAGATCCTTCATTTAGTCGCCCGAATGGTATTGATGTGATACTCGGTTCGGATCAACTATGGAATCTCTACACAAGAGAAATGAAAACATTTGGTAAAGAATAGCCTGTTGCAATTAATACAAAATTCGGTTGGGCCATAGCAGGTTCATTTATCGCTGACAATGATGCCGTAATGCCAGTATCTTCTTATCTTGCTCATGGAGACCTTGACACTCTGGTTCGGTCTTTGTTGGAGATGGAAAACATTCAACCATCTAAGGCTACTATTGAAGCAAGTGATCCAGTAGAACAGCATTTTCTTCGCACTCATACTCGCACGGTATAGCGATTATATATGGTGAACTACCCGTTCAAAGAGGAAGCTCCACCAATTGGATCAACATTGCCACAGGCTATGAGGTGTTTTGATTCACTGGAAAAGCAATTTCGAAAACAACCAGATCTAAAACAACAATATGTGGAATTTAAAGAAGACTATCTACACAGGAGAAATGGAACAACTTTCACTTACGCAAATAGAAAAAAATATTCTATAACCGTGACTCTGTCGTCGGCTTTACGTGCACAGGATAGCTTCACGGTCGGTTGCTGTGTACCTGTCGCTGATTTTCCAACTAGCTGAGCGGACCAACAAGTCGCTGACAAACGCCTTGTGACTGAATTCTGCAAGATTTTTAGGATTTACGCAAAATATAAAATAGGAAAATGTAGAATTGTCCAATACTACAGCAAGTTTACTTCAGCGTCAGAATCCAAATATGAGTTGGAAACTCTGGCAGTGTATAATGCTGTGAAGCAATCTCGACATTATTTACATGGGAGAAAATTTTCTGTATATACCGATTGCAGTTCGTTAAAAGCAAGCCATAGAAAAACCGAATTAACGCCAAGAGGGGATCGATGGTGTGCATATTTGCAAACATTTGATTTTAATGTAGATTATGCTTTCAAATGGCCCGTAATGAATCATGTTCATGAAGCAATAATGCATTTGGGTTGGCAGAAAACACTAGATACGGTTTATTTCTCTGAACGTTGACACGTACTATGCGCAGTACGTTCAAGTGGCCCATACCACACCAGGACAATGCCTGTTACGCGCGATACCTAGTAGGCAGCATGCAAAAACGAAGTCGCGTGGGCAACAGATGACAATTAAAACATACTTAAAGTTAAAACTAATTAAAACTATCTACGAGCTAGATAGCTAAGGATAGAAGTTTTTAAAGTAGGAATAGAGGACTCTGATCCGATTAAGTGATAAAGGCGATTGTAATCGGAACAAAGGACACGGAAAGGTTCATGTAAAGTATAGTTTGAAGTGCAACTTGTGTAAGTTAAACGGACATAATTTCTAGTTAGTCTACAAGGTACAGATAGATTGATCTGTTTTAATAGATTAGGAGAGTCTATTTCCCGATTAGAAACCTTGTGTATAAACAAAGTACCAAGCATTACTTTACGGTTAAGTAACGATAGAAGATTGATTAGAAGAAGTCTAAAAGAATACGATGGCAAGTTAACATTGCAATCCCAGTTTAAACCACGAAGGACAAAAATTAGAAATTGTTTTTGAACGGAATCAGTTCTAATTTGGTGTGATTCATATTGAGGTGACCAAACACATGATCCGTACTTCAGAATAGGACAGGTCAATGAATCATCGATCATCGATCATCGAATTCCTTCGACCATCGTTTGACAAAACCAAGAACACTCATGGCTTTTCTGACTAAGGTGGAAATATGACGAGTGAAACTTAAATTGTTGACCATGAGTACACCCAAATCACTCATTTCATTTTGCCGTTCAAGTGGAGTATTCTTAAGCTAATAAGTTACTAGTTGAATGGACGATCTATAAAACGACATGACATTTCACTTTGAAATATTGAGGTTTAATAAGATAATTTCACACCAAGTCTGGAGGTTATTATAATCCGCTGGAAGCAGACGCGGGGCACCTGAATCTTTGAAACTAAAGAAAAGTTTAAAATCTTCAGCGTATATAAGCATACGAGAGTGAACCATGACTGAAGGAAGATCATTATTAATAAGGTGTAATATAAAAATGTTCGACGAGTTGTTTTGATAAAGAAGACGAGTTTAAGTCTTTCTATTTTAAGTTGTCTTTATTGAATGATTCTTAATTCTATAACAATTATGTTGTACAGCTAAAGACCACGTAGTTCCGCTGCCAGTGACGCCGGCAGAGAGAGAGAGAGCGGTCTGCTTATGTATAAATGGGAGAGAGGAGGTGTCATGTTCACTTGGTGACAGAGCCGTCGCGCGTGTTAAATATGCCGACCAGTACAATGCACCCATGGTTGGTTACGTTACCGAAAATGCATTTGAACAATAATAAATATTGTAACTAAGTGCTACAATGTGTTTATATTAGCATTTACTTATATTCACTGAGTACAGTGAGTATTCGATATGTGAACATGCTACATCTCCCTTTTTTTTAGAAAAATAACGTAATTATATGAAGTTATTTTCTTAGTCTAGTTACTTGTATATAGAAAAGAGATAAGTAATAAAATTTTTGTTTGTTTGATGATATATATATTGATGATAATAAAAAAAATTTTTTTTTATATATTTATTTTTTTTTTTATTTTTATCGAATCATAAAATATTGATATAAAGGTGTTTTTTTTTTTTTTATTATATATTTAATTTTGTTTTGTTTTATTTGACCCATTTCTTTTTTTTTTTTTTAAATTCTTTTTCCCTTCTGTTCAATAAAATTTGTATATGTATATATTTTTTTTTATTTATTATTATATTATAGGTTGATCAAGCCCTGTTTCATGAAACGTTTAGTTTATATATATTTTTAATCTATCCTTATGAACTTTTTGTTCTTTTTTCTTACAATCTCTAATTAAAATGTTATCATTAACTCCTATTTCTATTACCTCAAATGGTCCTAAATATTTATCTTCTAATTTATGACCTGTTTCATTCTTTAATAACACTTGGTCTCCTACTTCTATGCTTAAATCTTTAGTATTCCTATCATAATATGTTTTTTGCTTAGCTTTATTTTTTTCCAAAAATATTCGAGCTCTTTTATAAGCTGTTTCTAATCTAAACTTAACCTCCTTGGCGTAATCGTCTATATTATAGAGTGGATCTATTGTATCTATGCTATTAAAATGTTTCGGCAAATTGGATTGTTTGCCGTATACTAGTTCATATGGGCAGTAATTATGTGCCATAGATGGTGTGGTGTTGAAACAGTAAACAAAATATGTTAACCATACATCCCAATCTGTTTTATCAATTGATATGTAGGAACGAATATACTCGTTGAAAGTTCTATGACTTCTTTCTATTGTTCCTACTGTCTGGTGGTGGTGTGCTGTGGACGTTATATTGTCTATTTTTAAATTTTTTGCACAAGTCATTTATAATTGAATTTTTGTATTCTGTCGTTTTCGACTTCTGGCATTTTGGACATGTACTCTTTTACATGACGAGTCATGTTTTTCCAATAATAGTGTCTCTTTATTTTAATTAGTGTTCTTGATATGCCAGTATGACCTCCTTGTATAGGATCGTCATGATATGTAGACATTATTGCTTATTTATCTTTATCTTTTTTGATAATGGTCACCGGTTGGACTAGCGCTACTCTTAATGATTTTAATTTTTTATTGCCCATTTTTTTAAAAGATTCTATTGAAATATTTTCAAAAATCTTTTCACTCGGTGCCAATTTGAGTTGAGTGATCTCAAGTATACCGGCTTCTTTTTCAAGCCTTTGAAAAAATTGATCTAAATCAAGGTTTCCATTGGTGTACAGATCGCCAACGTTAATTCTTGCTATAACTTTTTTTCCGTGTTTAAACAAACACAAATTATTTGTTATGTGCAAGGTCACTACTTTTCGTACTTCATCATTGCAAATGACTTCATGTACGTTGGGCTTAGAAGCTATATTAGGAACTTGCCTAAGCATAATTTCCTTTTTGTTGTCTGGCCAGAGATTATTTTGTCTACTTTGTTGCCTGGTAGTGACTTTCAGGACTTTATTTTGAATGTCTTTTAGTTCGGATATAGTTATCCGCGACAGGGCATCTGCCACAAAATTGTCTTTTCCCTTTAAGTATTCTACTGTGAAATCATATTCCTCTAGTTCTAGTCGCATACGTGTTAATTTTGAACTTGAATTAACCATCGAAAATAGGTATGTAAGTGGTCTGTGCTCAGTTTTAACTATAAAGTGTTTTCCATAGACGAATGGTCTAAAATATACTATCGCCCAATGAATAGCTGCTAATTCTTGTTCTGTAGTGCTCTTATTGCTTTCACCTTTCGTGAATGCTCTCGATGCATATGCTATTGGTAGTTGGAGTCCATTGTGGTTTTGAGTTAAAACCGCTCCACATGCTTGTTTGCTTGCATCAGTGATTATGCAAAATTCTTTGTTAAAATCTGGATATTGTAATAGAGTTGGTTCTATTAGCTTGTCTTTTAGATATTGGAATGCCTTCTGGCATTCATCTGTCCATTGGAAAGAAACATTCTTTTTACATAATCTTGTTATATGCCGTGAATGGTCGGCGAAGTTTTTTATGAAGCGTCTATAGTAATTGCAAAATGCAATAAAACGTCTTGCGCTATCCGCATCATGTGGGACTGGATAATTCATGATGACGTCATATTTCTTGTCATCTGGTAATATTCCTTTGTCCGTACACTTGTGACCAAGGAATGCCACTTCGTGCATGAAAAAGGTGCATTTTTCTGGATGTAATTTGAGATTATATTTTCTACAAAGTTCAAAAACATCTTGTAGATTTTTTATCATTTGTTTTTCTGAACACCCAACAACAATTAAATCGTCCATATAAAGGAATGCTTGTGAGGGTTCTAGACCCGAAAACGCGATAGTCATCATCCTCTGGAATGAGTTTGGTGCTATCTTTAGTCCAAATGGTAGTCGTGTAAAACGATATGAGCCATTGCTCGTTGAAAAGGACGTTATGTTTCTTGAACTTTCTTCTAGTTCTATTTGATGGAATCCTGACATTAAGTCAAGACATGAGAAATATTTTGCTCGGCCCAATTGATCTAAAATATCATCAACTCTTGGGAGTGGAAATTTATCAGACAAGAGTTTTTTGTTGATTTGGCGATAGTCGATTACTAATCGCCATTTTTTTTCTTCGGATCCCTGAAGGGATTTCTTTGGTACTAAAAGAAGTGGGCTATTATATTCTGATACAGAGGGTTCCACAACCTTGTCATTGATTAATTTCTTAACTTGTTCTTGAATTTCATGTACATGACTATGAGGATTTCTATAATTTTTCGTGTATACTGGTTCATTGTCTTTCAATCTCAATGTTTGTTTATAGAAGTTATTTGTTGTGATGGGTTCGGGTTGTAGTCCGAATACGTCACTATATCTGGTGCACAATTCTGTTAGTTGATTTTTAAATTGTATTGGAAAATTTTTCTTTAAGTGTGATAAAACTTTTTCATTTCTACTATCTTGATTGTTTTGAGCTACTTCGTAGTTCGAAAGTGATTCATATTTGATATTATTTATGTTTACTAATAAATCAGAATTGGTTGTATTTAACAATCGGACAAACGTACATTGTGATTTCGTTATTGTATTTGCAATATATATACCTTTTTGGATTTCTTGATTAGGTATATAAACGAAATCTTCTTTTGAATCAATTTTTATATTTCTTATCACTTCGGATCTTGCTGGTAGGAATAGGGAATTATTACCAGAACTGTATGTTACTGGAACATAAATTGAATAAGATAGGTTTTGAGGTCTAATTATAAACCAGTCTTCAGTTGGTTTGAAGTCTAACTGGCAATTGAATTTTTTTATGAAGTCAATGCCAATAATTCCATCACACGGTATTGCGAAATCGGAGTTTACTAAATGAAATTCGTGTGGAATTATATATTTGTTTGTCAGAAGTTCTATTGCTGTGGTACCTTGGGATTTAATAACTCCTTGGCCTATGCCTTGGATGTTTATAATTTTATTGTGTTTAATGTCATAGTTATCTGAGTACAATTTTAGAAGTGATATATCCGCACCTGTGTCTATTAAAAATGTTAAAATTGTTTTTGTGGCATGATTTACAAATTTTACAAAAACATTGAGACTAAAATTTATTGAATGTATTTTATTTATTATTCGGTTGTACTTAAAGGGTTTTGAGAGTTTTCCGAATTATTTTGCATAACTCTCACATTATTGTTATTGTTAGAGTTTTGGTTATAGTGATTTCTACCTCTATAGTTTCCTCTATTCTGACCTTGCCGTCTATAACTTCCGCGATTATTGTTGCGACCTCTGTTGCTGTTATTTTGGTAATAGCCTCTTTCTCGGTTATTACCCCAGCCTGCACTATTATAATTGCTTGCTGTCTGCCTAAAGTGTAGGACAGAGTTAGCTTGGCCAGTTGCCTCTGTGCAACTGCTGACAAATTTAGCAATGGCATCATTCATATTACTGAATGTGCCCGCCTGCATAATAAGTTTTACCTTATCAATAGCGCAGTTTTGTGTCATTGCCTTTACAGCTTGCGATGTACTGTATTTGGATGCCAAATCTGATGATAACCCATCATTTATGTAGGCTCCTTCTAGGGATTTCGCAAGTTTTTCCACCTCTTGGGTGTACTGATTGGCTGTTTTGCTCTTTTGTTGTAAATTGAGGAGTTTGGCAGAAATAACTTCTACTGATTCTCCTTTTACAGACTTTTTCAATTGTGTGATTATCGCAACAATTGTCTGTTCGTTACTTATAAGGTTTCGAGCATGACCTTTTAATTTGGTTTTTATTATCTGGACTGCAATTGCTTCGTGAGTGCCTTTCAGCGTATCAATCAAGTTGAGCGCATCTACGAAACTCAGAAGGTTCTCTATTTTTCCATCGAACTCTGGAATCAGAGATGATGCGAGCTTTAAAAACTCAGTCGCAGACTGTTCATTGACCATTGTTGATTCTTCAAAGGGTATTTGTAGCGAAGGTGGTGCTACTGGGTGCGTTTCAGTGTTTTGTGTGCGTATTTTAGTTTCGATGTCAGATTCTTCGCTCATTTGTTCAGAATCATTGGGACTATCTGTGTCTAGAATTGACTCATTAAATTTAGCATCTGTATTTAATGCGTTTGGTATAAAAATGTGAAGACTATGTCTATCCTAGATTGTTAAGAGCTGTGTTCTTAATCGATCTAGATTTTCTCTCGCTTGTAGCAAGTGTAAGTTATTAAGCTGACTGAACACCTCTGCGAATAGTTTATTAATAGCATTAAATTTTGTAATCAAAATTCGCACATGTTTTAGTTTGGTTTTATTTTTTATATTTATGCTTTTATTAAGGCATTTAAATGATTTGTCGAATTCTACTCTATGGTCTTTGACACTTTGAACAATTTTCGGCCATTCCATGGAATGGGTTTATTTAAAATGTCGTACTTTTGAAAATTTAAAACCATCTTTTTTTTTAAACTTGGGGAGGTTTAAAAGAAAATTAAAAATTTTTTTTTTATTCTGTTTTTTTTTGTTGTGTTTCATTCATCAAGTAGAAACACAGCGTACCTGCTGCATTCATATAACAGCATATAAATGGTATTAACAGTATGAAACTCATCTGTGCTCTGCTACCTCCTTGGACTGGGAAATTTTCTCCCGTTATGTCAAGGTATGCTGATCTTATTTGCACCAGGTTTATCGAGCGTTGAGGTGAGTGGCTTTGTTCACTCTTAAAAACCTCTATTAAATCATTGACTATGCTCGGGTGCCTATCATTGATTTTGTCGAAGTATTTATCTAGTGTGGTCATCGTGTTGTAATACCCCAAAAAAAATGTTATTTTGAGTAAAAAAAAGAAAGAAACAACTCATGCAGAGAAATTAAATTTGCTAATTGTATTAAAATATTTTTTTTATTGAAAAAGAAAGAAAGAATTTATTTTTGTATACATTGCTATGACACATTGTTACACTGTGCGTATGTATTTTTAGATCTTATCCAGATCGTTAGCTCTGCTTAAGGCTCTTTTAGCTATAGACTTATTGTGTTTCAAATATGCTTTGTAAATAATATATGCGCACATGATTATGACAATTATGAATAGCAATATATTTGTTAATTTCATATCAGCACTTGATGATTCGATTTTGTTGATAACATTCGCAGTGGAATCCACTGATTTTGAATCAATTAACCCCATTATGGGTGTACTATATCTATCATCAAATTTGCTTATTTTATTATTAAACATACATACATACATATATAGTATGTTTTCAAATTAGAAAAATTTAGTTTTTTTTTTTTACGTTAATTTGAATTTTCTTATATTGATTTTGATTTTGAAAAAAATTTTTAACCATTACATTTAACAGCGTTCTACCTATTGGTTTGTATAGCTTTACAGGCTATACATATATTGGGCAGATAAGGTTCCGCTCAATTTTTACAATTTTTAAGTATTTCTATATTTTAATAATAGTATTTCTATATTTTAATAATAGTTGTTCTACCAGCATCAGCTGGTCGTCGCCGGTTGGCTCGCTGATGCTCCCTCGGAGGCGTAAAAGGCGGCCTGCCTTTCACGCTCGTTGTCTCTGCTGCTGATGTCCGGGGCCTATGGGCTCAGGCGTTACCGGTGCCGGTCATCGCACCAGTTTTTCTTTTGCATGTGTATAGGCAATGCACACTTTCCAGTGGTCCAGGGCAGTCTATAGGGCACTCTTTGGGCTTCGTTGGTAGTTCCTTGGGTGGAGGAGGAGTTTGAGTGTTACAATTAGTTGTTTTTATTATGTTTGAATCTGAGTGAGCGAGAGTTATTGGCTTTTTCTGTTTAAGGCTTGACTTTAAGAAGTTAAGTTCTTCTTGTAATTTTTGGGCAGTTGCCCAAGGTGGTGGTGCTTTATTCGCATATAATAGCCACTTTATGTGTGCTATTCTTTTCTTAATTCTTTTCTGCACCCCACCTCTATTTGCCATAACTCTCTCTCTACTCACTCAGTTTTTTTTTTTCCATTTGTTTCCTCCTTCCTTGATCTTGTCTTGGGTGCTTCTTATTATTATTAAAATATAGGTGCTTCTTCGTGTTTTTCTTCTTTTTGTTTTTCGGGCTCAGTTGAACATGACTGCACATTTACGGTCCTGTCACGGTCGCCATGTAATATAAAAATGTTCGACGAGTTGTTTTGATAAAGAAGACGAGTTTAAGTCTTTCTATTTTAAGTTGTCTTTATTGAATGATTCTTAATTCTATAACAATTATGTTGTACAGCTAAAGACCACGTAGTTCCGCTGCCAGTGACGCCGGCAGAGAGAGAGAGCGGTCTGCTTATGTATAAATGGGAGAGAGGAGGTGTCATGTTCACTTGGTGACAGAGCCGTCGCGCGTGTTAAATATGCCGACCAGTACAATGCACCCATGGTTGGTTACGTTACCGAAAATGCATTTGAACAATAATAAATATTGTAACTAAGTGCTACAATGTGTTTATATTAGCATTTACTTATATTCACTGAGTACAGTGAGTATTCGATATGTGAACATGCTACAAAGGTTAAAAAGCAATGGTCCAAGATGGCTACCCTGTGGCATCCCGAGGACACTTTGATGGTCTTAGACAGTGAGGATTTAAATAGGACCTTTTGTGTACGGTCACTCAAGTATTGCAGAATCCAGCTGAGCGGAAGGCGTGGAAGCCCAATTTCGTTCAGCTTGTACAAAGCAGTGTATGATTAAGAGAATCAAAGGCCTTACTGAAGTCGGTATAGATGACATCAGTTTTCGATTTACTCGTGAATCCTTCGATCGATAAAGAAGTAAACTCTAACAGGTTAGTGGTAGTAGATCTGCGTTTCATGAACCCATGTTGGGTAGAACAAAGTACAGAGCTACAGAAATGTTGCAATTGAGAAGTTATAATTTTCTCAAAGGCCTTCGGTATAGCGGACAATTAAGAAATAGCCCTATAATTTGATGCTATGGACTTGTTACCCTTTTTATGGAGAGGAATAATAAAAGATTTCTTCCAAATAGGTGGGAAAGTAGAAGTTTTAACGGACAAAGTAAATAACTTATGAATTTGGTTACATAAAGTGTCAGCGCAAAACCTGAGTATCCCATCTGGTCCTGGTGAGTGCACAGGTTTTACTGATGTAAGCATGCTTAGGAGCGAACTTTCGTCGATCACAGGATTAAAGATACAATTAGACCTACTCAACTGATAATGGATACGAAGAGTTAGCGTGATACTCCTTGGAGGCAATGGCCTGATCATCGTTGGCTTTTTTATTTTCAAAACATAAGTAAGAAGAATGCACTGATGCCTTGCGTTTGGCGTTGACGAAGTTATAAAACCGCTTAAGATCACGGGAAAGCTGAAGTTTACAGCGCCTTAAGTAATCCTTATAACATTGTGTATTAAGCACTGAAAAATTTGATCGAGCAACTACATAAAGAGAAAAATCGGACAGTCGAGCGGATTTCTTATATTTTTTATAATATCTAGATTTTACATTCTTTAAATTAGATAACTCACGTGAAAACCATGGCGGCTTGTCAGTTGGCACATAGGTGACACGTGGGACACAAGCATCAAAAAGTAAAAACATAGTGATCCCGGAATTTCCAGCTTAAATGTTTGATTGCTTCTGAATCAATTTTCCAGAAATACGGCCCACTTAATTTCTCCTTGATTCCCTCAATTCCATGTTTGTTGTATAAAAACAATTTCAATTCCAAGTTTTTTAGTTTCGTTTATTGTTTTTTGCTTCAACTTCCTCGACTTCACAATTGCGCTGTACATACACACGGGAGCTTACAGACTCAGAATGAGCAACTATTGGATAATGTTAATCCGAGGCCGTAGCGTTGCCAGTTTACAAGGTTTTTAAATTCTAAACTTAAATTATTTACTATTTATTATAATTTACCGGGGTTTTCCCCGAACATCCTCTTCGCGTTGAAGGATCCTGCTTTCAATAACAACTAATTTATCGGGAGTGGTGCTAACTTTTGAATTGGCCGTCAAATGATGCCCTTTGGTGTTTTGACATCAGCGACACGAACTTTCCCATCCTTCCCAAGAATGATTGTACTACTCTTGCTAGCAACCAATGTAGTGGCGGGGTGTTGTCTTCATAAATAAAAACTAGCTGTCCCACGTACAAATTTTGCTTCTCTTTGTACCAGGTTTTCCGCTGTTGAAAAGTATGTACATAGTCCCTTTTCCCCAGAGCCCAAAACTGTTGCTTGAGGTAGGTGATCCGATGCCAACGTTCTACGTAGCGCAGTTCCTTGCCAGGTGGATCCAATGTGTGATAAAGTGTGGGTTCTGGAGCTGATGTTAACGATGTCCCAATCTGCAAGTGAGCGGGAGTAACTGCTGCGACATTATTGGTATCATCCGATACTGGTGCAATCGGTCTCGAATTAAGAATGGCTTCGACATCTTGGAAAACAATTTGCAATTCTTCATAAGTGAGGTGCCGCCTCCCAGAGGCCTCCGAAATGTGGTGCTCTAGGTGGGATGAAACAAAATTGTGTCAATTTCCGACTTGGGTATGGACGGACTCGTGAATTCCGCAAATTTTGCGGCTGTCCCTACAAAATTGGTAGCATTGTCACAATATAGTCGTTCAGGCACTCTGCGACGAGCTATAAATCGATTTTTTCGAGCAGGAAGGTATTTGTAGATAGTTCTAAGACCAATTCAATATGGATTGCCTTTGATGCAAAACAGACAAATATTGCAGCATATGTCTTATATGGAGATTTTCCTCGGAGTTTATATGAGGTGAAGAAGGGTCCGCAGAAGTCGACGCCGGTGATTACAAAAGTACGCCTACCGTACAGTCGATCTGCCGGAAGGTTTCCTATTATTTGACTCATTAGCTTTGGTTTGTAGTGAAAACAGCTTACACAACTTCGTACAACCTTGCGTATCAATGCACGTACATTGACGATCCAAAGTTTCTCACGTAATAAAGCAAGCAGAATTCTAGGTCCTGCGTGAAGATAGTTGATGTGTAAATACTCAACGTAAAGTTTCGATAATCGGTGATTTTGCGGCATCAGCGCTTGATGTTTTGCCTCAAATGATATCTCCGCGTTCGATAGACGATCACTGACTCTCATGACGCACACAACAGTCTTGTCGAAAATCATATCTTGTAAGAATGGTGACAAACGTTGTAAGCTTGGTTGCAATGGGTTCGGGTTTGTATACTTCTGACTGAATTAATGAGATGGTTCTTCAAAATGACTCAGTTAGCTCTACAGTTGAGAGCGGGTTTGCTAAATTTGAAGTTAGTGCAGAGTTAGGTTTGATTCGATTAGTGATGCGAAATATATATGCTAATACACGAATGATTCTGAGATATGATGAAAGCCTTTCAACAATTGCGTTTAAAACGGATAATTCTGCTTGACTCGTATCGGTGATGCAAGAAAGATTTGCGTTTGCACGGACTTAATTGGCATTGTTGGCAAGTCCTTCGGTATTGGCCACTCTTTGCAATTGTGCTTTAAGAAATCTGGACCTTTTAACCAGATGTTTGTCGTCAACTCTGATGCACGGCATCCTCGTGACACTATGTCTGCTGAGTTTTTAACAGATGGAACATGTCTCCAAGTGACATTTGAGTGTTCTTAAAGTTCAGCGACTCTATAAGCAACAAAACACTGCAATTTCGACGAATGCATCTGAAGCCATTGTAGTATTGTGGAGTCGCTCCAAAAATAAACTTGTCCAACATAGACTTCTAATTTCCTCTCAAATTTTCGCCAAACACGACTGAGTAAAAGTGCACCACATAGTTCGAGTCTGGGAAGCGACTGTACTTTCATTGGGGCCACCTTTGATTTAGCGATTAAAAGATTTACTTCTATCTTGTTGTTAACCTGTGATCGAACGTAAATGCAGCATCCGTATGCTTTCTCCGACGCGTCTGCGAATCCATGTATCTCGCAGCGCTGCTGCAAAAATGTAAAAACAAATCGAGGAATTTGCACTGATGATAATTCTTTAAAGTCCTCCAACAATTCCATCCATCGGTCTCTCAAGATTCCGTTAACTGGTGTATCCCAATCTAGACATTTTAAAGCTTTTTTTTTTTTTTTTTTTTTTTTTTCGCGCGAATCCCATCGGGTGCACTAAGTGCCCACAACCTCCCGCCCAACCGACCGAGGGGCGCTAGCCGCATGACGCACGGCTCGAGTCGCGGGGACATTCCACAAAACAGACAAGAAATGAAAACTATAACTAGTTACGAGCTAAATGTAAAAGGATAGATGTTTTTAATGTAGGAAGAGAGAGCTCCGAACTGATTACACAGTAAAGTCGATTGTAATCAGAACAAAGTACTCGGAAAGGTTCATGCAGAGCATAGTTAGTAGTACAGCGGGGAAGAGATAGAGGTATAAAATTTCTAGTAGGCCTACAAGGAACCGATAGATTTACTTGGCTCAATAGCTTAGGAGAGTCTATATCACCATTAAGGAGCTTGTGCATAAAAATCACACCAAGCATTATTCTACGATTAGTAAGAGATGGTAGGTTAACAAGAAGAAGTCTACTAGAGTACGATGGCAGATTGATATTGCGATCCCAGTTCAGACCACGAAGAGCAAAGAGTAGGAACTGTTTTTGGACAGATTCTATTCTTGATTTGTGTGAGTCATATTGAGGAGACCATATGCAAGATCCATATTCTAAAATAGGACGAACCAATGAGGTAAAAAGAATTTTGGTTGTATAAGGGTCATTAAACTCCTTTGACCATCGTTTAACAAACCCAAGAACACCCATAGCTTTACCTACAGTAGTGGAGATATGAGATTTAAAGGTTAATTTATAGTCCATAAGGACGCCCAAATCGTTCATCTCATGAAAACGTTTTAGTGGGATGTCATTAAGAAAATAAGTTACCAACCGCGGAGTATTTCTGGGAAAAGTCATGACCTTGCATTTGGTTGGATTTAAACTTAACAAATTATTTTGACACCACGACTGAAAATTTTGAAGATCAGATTGTAACCGACAGGGAGAGATAATATCTTTGTAACTAAGACAAAGCTTAACATCATCTGCGTACATAAGGACATGAGAATGATTTATAACAGACGGAAGATCATTGATAAAAAGAGTAAAAAGCAATGGTCCCAGATGACTGCCCTGGGGCACTCCCGAAGTCACATTTATGGACCTAGAATATAAAGATTTGAAAAGAACCTTCTGTGTTCTGCCTGTCAGATATTCCCGAATCCAGGAAACTAAAGGGCTAGGGAAGCCAATGTTATTTAATTTAAGGAGAAGTAGCGTATGATTAACAGAATCAAAAGCCTTGCTGAAATCAGTATATATGACATCAGTTTGCCTTGCATTCCGAAATCCTTCGATCGTCAATGATGTGAATTCTAAAAGGTTAGTGGTTGTAGATCTACGTTTCACAAATCCATGCTGTGATGGTGAAATTATAGAACTACAAAAATGTTGCAGTTGAGAAGTAATTAACTTTTCAAAAGCTTTAGGAATAGCGGACAATTTAGAAATACCCCTATAGTTAGATGCATCGGATTTCCTACCAGTTTTATGGAGAGGAATTATATAGGATTCCTTCCAAATGGATGGAAAAGTTGAAGATTTAACGGACAATAGAAAAAGTTTCTGAATTGGCTTACATAATGCCGCGGCGCAAAACCTTATTACACATCCAGGTATACCATCAGGACCAAGTGAGTACACAGGTTTTACTGAATTAAGCACGCTATGGAGCGAGTTTTCTTCGATCGAAGGAATACAGATACAATTAGATTTTCTTAACTGATAATGATACGGAAGATTTGCTCGATATTCTACTGAGGAGTAAGTAGATGTGAAAAAATCAGCAAACAGATCAGCAATTGCTTGATCAGAGTCGACTGTGATATTTTCAAAAGATAAACAAGATGGGTGGATAGATGTCTTACGTTTAGTATTGACAAAATTATAAAACCGCTTCGGGTCGCGGGAAAACTCTAATTTACAACGCTGAAGGTAATTTTTATAGCATTCTGCATTAAGCATCATAAAGTTAGAACGTGCAACTGCGTATAGAGCAAAGTCTGAAGAACGACCCGATTTCTTATACTTTCTATAATATCTCGATTTCACATTCTTCAAGTTGGATAACTCACGAGAAAACCAGGGAGGTCTGTGAGACAACACCGGAGTCCTCAATGGGACACAAAACTTCGAAAAGAGAATCGAGAGTATTATAAAACAAAGAAATAGCTTGATTCATGTCTGAACATCTGTACAAGGAGGACCAATCTGTTGAAAGAATGAGACTATTTAGTTTGACAAAGTTAGTTTTACGAAAGTTACGGGATTTGGGCACAGGGCAGGCACTAACAATTGGTGCACGAAACGGCAGATCAACAGTTAATTCCAAAGTGGGATGAAAGTTGTCTTCTGGAAAGACAAGAGGGTCAATTCTAGTGACTGCGTAGTTGGTAGAATCCAACACGAATATCAGATCATGTCGGATTGTGGCGGGATATAAGAACAAGTGATGTAGACCGAGAAGGATTTAAGTCCAACCTTGACACTGACAAACTCAATTTCCTGATTATCAGGTAGATGAATCTGGTCAGAGTATAAGGCAGAGTCCACCGCAATCAAAACTCCTCCGCCTGCACGAGAAGTCCGATCACACCTATAAATTGAAAATTTTGAAGAAAGACCGGATGCATCGTTAATATCAGGTTTAAGCCATGTCTCTGTAAACACTAAAATTTTAAAGTCAAATGCTAAACTATCTACATATAGTCTAGGAAGCTTAGATTTAAGTCCTCTTACATTCTGATAGGCCAGAGAAAGGGACGAAACTAGTTTTTTTGGACACCAGCAGATGCTGGCGTTCCAGAAGGCAAGGAATTGGGAGGGATTGAAAGCTTGACAGACCTCTGAGTTTTCTTTTTGGCCGTGTATTCTTTTACTAAGATGTGATCCGGCCAAAAACTGTTACTACAAATGCAATCAAACAGTTCGACCGGGACACCTATTTTAAAGGAAGATATCTCCCTTGAATAATTGAACTTGAATTTTTCCACCACTATTTTGGAGACTTGAACTTTTGTCTTAATATATGCTAAGACATCATCCGACGAATGTTCGGGATCAAGTCTAGAAACAAAGATATGTTTCTTTGGTGGAACTCCAGTCAGAGGCCTACGGGAGCCAGGCCTTAAATCAATGGCGTCTCTAGATGTCGCGATTGAGTCGCCTTGACTGTCCGTAAGTGTGCCTCTAACTAGACGACTATCGGCAATCACAATACTTGATGATTGCCCAGACTTTTCGGAAACTACAGCTACATTCGTCTGCAAGGAGAGACCATTTCCTGGAGAAACGGAAATCGCCTCATCCTTACGGCCACCATGCGGGATGGGGGTTGTAAACGATATTAGCTGCGGCGGATTCGTGTCTTGAGATGGTGAATGTGACATCGCGGCCGAAACTAAGTTAGGTATCGGCAGATGCGGGGACAAGTTACGCACACTAGTTTTCTTTCGCTTTGGAGACTCATTCAGCAGCTTATAGCTACTAAATTCCGTCTCCACAGCATTAAACTCGTCGTAGAGTTTACGAAAACTAGTTGAGAGTTTTTTAAACCTATCCCTGGTCTGCCTCATAAATACCCTCATCTCGATTTCAACTTCTTGGCATGAGTCACATCCCCATTTGAGGCCCCCTTTTTGCTCCAAGCTATCTCTTACCTTGGCTGTGTAGCCAGCACACTTAACGTGCATGACATTTTCACACAGCCAACATGCGAGAAATGCGTTATGGGGCGCGGGGGGGTTTAAACACTTTTTAATTAGAGCAGACAGACATTATAAAATTAATTGCAAGTATTAATTGAAACAAGAAAAAAATTTCACAGAAAAAAGCCAAAGAAAAAACTCACTCAGTTTTAAAGCAAATTCGACACTTGGGTCAAACTTGCAGAGAAAGATTGAAAATATCTAAGAGAAATTACACAGTTACACGTGTCACTTGTACGCGGTGCAAAGATGCGAGCACGAACAAAAAGAATTAAAGAAGAGCGGGAGATCCACAAACAATGCACATGCAACAACAATGTGTGGGCGAGAGCGCGAGAGCAAATTAAAACGGTAAGAAGTACAAACACAAGAGCAAAGATTTACAAGAACAGCAACAACTGTGTAGGGTTTGTTGTTGTTCAGAAACAATAAGTTTAATGCTTTGATTTTGCGTTTGAATAATTAAACAGAAATTGCACAAATTCAAATCGATGGATTGGTTTTATGTTATTAACAAAGTTAACACTGTAATATTAAAAAAATTTATAGAGTCAATCTCAATGATTTTAACCCGAAAATTAATATTTAAGCAGGAGCGAAAAAAAAACACGTCAATCCACGAAGAAGTGCGAATGCAGACGTTAAGTCTTGCAGTAGTATTTTACAACGAATCAGTATAGGACTGATGAGCCCGGGTAGATCGAATGTTCGAGCTATTCTAGATAGTATAGATGGTTTTGTATGGTATTCCTGTACTTCACATTTTTATTTGAACATAAACACGTCTCTAGAAGGCTGCCTTGCCATGCCTAGCGTTTTGGTGACGTCGTGATCTTCCAATGCGATGAACACTTCACTTTTAGAGGTCGAGGTTATTTCTCTTGAATTGCTGCTGAATTTGGTGAGCTGCAAGCCGGCTTCAGACAAGATCTTCACGGTTTCATCCTTTTTACTCTGCAAAAGAGATATTTCGTCTGCGCCTGTGAGAAGGTCGACTACATACAGGTCGGTGCTCAAGGCAGCGACACCTAGAGGGTATTGATCTTTGTACAGATCAATTATATGTTGAATGTTTCTTATTGCCAGGAATGGGGTTGCAGACATTCCATAAGTTATTGTATTGAGTTGATAGGTTTGTAGTTCATGTGACGGGTTATCGCGCCAGAGGATCCATTGGTAGCATCGATCTCTTTCGTCTTTCATAAATTGTCTATACATTTTTGATATGTCTTCTGTAAGTGCATATTGATGTAACCTGAAAGACAAGAATGTGGTGATCAAGTCAGCTTGGATTGTAGGTCCTACTCGGAGTAAGTCATTTAACGACTTGCCTGAAGATGTTTTGGCTGATGCATCGAATACGATTCGAAGTTTTGTCGTCAAACTTTCTGGTTTCAGGACGCAGTGGTGCGGAATATAATAGTGTGGGGCTGTGCGATGAGCATTTTCTACAACAGACATGTGTCCAAGCTAAAGGTATTCGTCCATAAACTCGACATATAAACTCCTCAGATCATTATCTCGCTCCAATTTGAGTGCCAGATTTAATGAATTTCCGAGTGTGACCGGGGATTCAGCAAATGGTAATCTGACCATGATTCGACCATCTGTCAGCTGTGTGACTGTCCTTTCAAACTGCTCTTCACACAAACCCTCATCTGCTGTGAAGCTTACGCCAGCTACTTTGAATTCTTCGATTTCCCAGAACCGTTGAACCAACGAGCTCAGTAGAGGTTCGTTTTCTGTTAAAAAACATCTTTGCGGGACCCTGATGATCTTCGCATCGAAGTTGCCTCCAACGATCCAACCATATGCTGTGTTTAGAAGACACGGCTTGCCTGTACCCAGTTTAATCTTTCCGTCTCTGATGGCATCAAAAATCCATCTACGTTAATCAGGACTTGTATTTTGTGGGAGTCATAAAAATGTGGGTCTGCCAATTGAATTTTTTTAGGAATAGACCAGTTTGCTATATCGAACGTTTGAGGTGGCTGCTTATCCGAAATTTTCTTTACTATTGAAAAGTTTGATGACCACAAGAAATCTGAATGTCTTGATTGTACGGTGGCGAATGTGGTAAGGGATATTCTGCTTTTCGAGTGTTCGATACCATTAATTCATTCTTAAGATGAAAGCGTTTTGTGGTTTCTTCTGTAATTAGGTTTACTTCTGAACATGAGTAGAGCACGAACCACATGGAATTTTCCAAAACCATCCTGGATTTGAATCAGCGCACTTGGAAGTACTGATATTCCTGGCGTATGTATTAACAAGGAGGTGTTAACTGATGGTTGGGTATCTCCGAAGCTTGCTTGGTGTGCCGACGTGTTGCCCGGCGTTGTGTATTTGTGCAGAAGGGTATGATGGCTTGATTGACATACTTTGCATTTTGATTTGGACGGACAATCTACCACTTTGTGTCCCTTTCGAAGAAAGTTGAAACATCCATTTGCGGTTTCTATGGCCATGTGGCGCTGTTGCCATGAACTGTCGCTAAACGTCTTGCAGCTTCCTGTATAATGAGCTGACTATTTACAAAACAAGAATTCGGTCATGCTATTAATAAACGTCTTGGGTGACGATATGTTCTTAGACCGCCCAGGCGCATGACGATGGTCTGACGAATCAATTATCAGACTTTCTAAAAATTGACAGCGCCTATCAACTTGTAAAACTCTTCCATACTCTTCCAATTCTTTCATAGTTATCTTCGGTTACTTGAAATGGACGCAAGAGCTCTAGTGCTGGTCCGGACAGACAGTTCAATAAATAATTGAATTTATCAATAAGTAAGTTCGGGTCACTATGTACAAGATTGGTAAATGAGGTCTTGAATCCCTTAAACAATGCGTATTTGCCGTCAAAGGTCGGAAGCTTTAGTTTTGGCAAACGATGACCATGTCCATTGCTAGGACTGACTGACGAATTTAGAAAGCTTCCTTCGGCTCCCATGGACGTTGGTGTATGTTTTTTGGTTTGATGTAGCGAAAGTAATTTAACCTTTACGGTGATGAACATTTCTTCTTGTGTTCCGCGTTCGGAATCAATGGGATGAATATTTTCTATTTGCGTTTGTATTTGGCACAGCTGCCTATAATGTGATTCCAAAATTGTGAGCCTACAATTTAGAACATCTGCATCTTCATTGGTGCCATTATCTAGTGCCACTATACATCTATCAGGAATGTGATAGCAGCGATCTTTCGGCAGAAATGTATTACTATATGTTTATCAGGAATGTAATAGAGGCGATCATTTGATAGAAATGTACCAACAAATGTTATTTGGTTAACAGTGGAACGGGAATCACAGTCGCTGCTTGTATTTGTGTGGCTGCTATGTTTGTGTATAAATGTACGTATGTATTGATGTATACTTGCGGTTTGTTTCCACGTGTGTACGAAATTTGGGTTATGTCCGCTCGCGATGACCAATTTCCATTCTTCGAAATCTGTGAGAAACTAATGGGTGTGATGTATTTAATCTGAATGAGAAACAATTGCAATCGGAATAAAACTCAGCTTCGAGTAGTCCTGTCACGGTCGCCAAATGATGCCGGAATTTCCAGCTTAAATGTTTCATTGCTTCTGAATCAATTTCTTTTCCAATTACTTTTCCACCGCAATGTTAGGCTCAACGATTTTTGCCCGGATGTGGGCTATGACATCATCTGATGTAGTGTTGGGATCTAGCCTCGAAACAAAAACTTGCTTTTTTTCCCGGCTCCCATACAACTTCCTGGTTGCAGGAAATCTTTTATATGTGCGGGCAGTTGCCGGCCAACGTCAACCCAAAGGCGGTGCGCTGCGCGACAGGGAATCCATTTCGGCGGGCGGTCAACAGATCCACCACACGAACCTTTCCATCGGCCCCTGGATGGACTTCTCGGATTCGTCCGAGCCGCCACTCGTGTAATGGAAGGTTATCTTCCCTTCCGACGACCTTGCCATCGATCTGGAGATCCTTCATGGGGCGTTGCCACTTGTACCGCTTATGAAGTTCTTTGAGGTACTCATCCTTCCAACATTGACTGAGGAGCTGGTTGACGGCCTTGAGACGCCGCCATCGATTATGGATTGACTCTACGTTTTGTAGGATCTCAGGCTCTGGGGCCGAGAGCAGCGGAGCTCTGATGAGGAAGTGCCCAGGTGTCAACGCGAGCAAATCGGCCGGCTCATCGGATAAAGGAGATAATGGCCTGGAGTTCAGGCACGCCGCGACCTTGCTCAGGAGTGTCGACAGTTCTTCAAACGTAAACCGCATTCCAACCGCGGTTTTCCATAGAAGCGATTTAAAACTATTCACTCCCGCTTTCCATAAGCCGCCCATGTGCGGCGCACCGGGGGGAATGAATCGCCACTCCATTTTGTGGTGACTGTACCGACTCGCGGCGGCAGCAGCCAGCGTCTCTAAAAACTCCTTGGAGAGGATCGTGGCAGCTCCGACGAAGGTTTTCCCATTGGTTTTTAATGTCAAATGAGCCTGCGAAGTCAACGCCCGTGTGCGTGAAGGGCCTGGAGAATGACGCTCAGTTGGAAGGTCTCCCATGAGTTGCGTTTGGAGACGCTTATGGTAGATAATACAAACCTTGCAGGAATTTCTAATACATTTAACTAGATTCCGAATCTTTGGAATCCAGTATTTTGCGCGGATAACACGGATCATGAGTTGATTTCCTCCAGTGAGTCGGGCCACTGGCTGCGAGGCCACGTCAACCATACCTCTGCTGGCCACATCTGTGGGATTGCATTCTGGTCAAACGTGGTGCCATCGCGCAACGTCGCAAAGCTCTCCGATTCGCGACACCCGGTTCGCCACGAAGGTGGTCCAGTTGCATGGAGGTCGGTGCAGCCAAGACAGAACAATGGTGGAGTCGGTCCACAGGTACAGATCGGGATTGGTAACTGGCATGTGTGGAAGTATGGCTGACGTCATCTCGGCCAGAAGAACAGCTCCGCACAACTCCAGTCTTGGGACGGAGACAGTTTTTACTGGTGCTACTCGCGTCTTGGAAGTGAGGAGGATGGCGAAGATGCACGTACCAATTTGGACGCGGACATACAGAGCTGCCCCATACGCTTGCTCAGTTGCTACACAGAACCCGTGCTGTTCAATGTGGACATCTGGTTGAAAAGGTAGCCACCTTGGAATGCGAATGCGACTCAGTGACGGGTAGCTGGTGACAAACTCTGCCCACTGTTGACAGAGATTCCCGCAGCCATAAGGTCTGCCTGAAGATCTTTGCCTTGAGGATGAACGGAGACAACCACCCTGCTGGGTCGAAGAGTTTGGCAATTTGATATAGGTCCTCGCGTTTCGAGTAGGATGCTTTGTGTTCTAATGGGGAGGGAACGAAAAAGAAATGGTCAGTCGTGGCCTGCCATCGAATACCTAGCGTTTTGGTAATGCTGGCGTCGTCGATTTCGAGGAACTCAGAATTGAGGTGGTAGTTTGCTGGGATATCTCGCAGGAGTGCTGAATGGTTGGCAGTCCATTTACGGAGTGAGAATCCAGCCGATTCTACAGCGACGATCAGCTCCTTGATGGCCATACAGGCTTACACTTTGGTATGGGTGCCTGCCAGTACATCGTCCGCATACATTAAGTTGCGGATCACGTCGCTCGCGCGTGGGATTTGAGCCTCCTCATCTGTCGCTAGCTGCTGTAGGACTCGGAGAAAGGGCGCGCAATTGACTCCGAACGTGACGGTCTTCAGCTCAAAATCGCTTAATTCACCACTCTGTGTTCGGTACAAGATTCGTTGGAACGGAGTGTGTTGACGGTCGACGAGGATCTGCCGGTACATTTTACTGATGTCGGCGTTGATACCGCCATTTTAATAACTGCATAGTCAGATCGAACTGGAGGACCGGCCCTGAATGGAGCGTATCATTCAGGCTTTTCCCATTGGTTGAGGAACTGGAGGCATTAAATACCACTCGGACTTTGGTGGTAGCGCTTTCTGGCTTAAACATTGCGTGATGTGGAAGATAAAATACGGACCCCCCATCCATCGGGCTAACCTTCTCCATATGATCGAGGTCTGCATATTCTTAGATCACAGCGTCGTATTGTTCCTTTAGGGCAGGATTCTTTTTCAAATGGCTCTCGTTCCGCAGGAATTGAGCTAAGGCGCTCGCTCTTGATTGGCCGAGTTGGGTATTCCTAGGCTCTCGGAAGGGAAGACTGACGACATACCGCCCTCTGCTATCGAACAAAGTAATCTTCGCACTCGGCATCGGATTCTTTCAGTCTCCTCACAGGGAGATCCTCCACCTCCCAAAATTTGGTGAGTAGCTGGTCTAACTGTTTCTTTGACAGGATTGTAACGCGCGTGGTGAACGAGGGAATCTCCCTTTCGTTGCTGTGGGCCTATTGAACTGCCCCGTAAGAACCCACCCGAAGATGGTCTCTTCTCCAAGCAGCGTGCCACAGATATTGGTCTCCTTGCCCTGCAAGGAAATGGCAGGAAGCACGTCAGCTCCAAGCAGCAAATCAACCTGAGCACTTCGATGGAAATTCGGATCTGCAAGTGGCAGGTTGGGCAGATTTTTTAATGCACTCTCAAGAATTCTATGCGTGGGCAGATTACCTACCAGGTAAGAAAGCACATAAGCGGATGTGAATACCCGTCGGTCGGACATGGACGGGGAACTAATCACACGTTGACATATCTTGTGGGCTTGTGCCGGCGTGGTCATGGTAAGTGCGGAGATATGCGCCGTTAGCGTCTTGAATAGAAGTTTGATCTGATGAAACAGGCGCTCCGTTAAAAAATTTCCCTCGGAACCTGGATCGATCAACGCGCGTGCTCTACGGGCCACTCCTTGATGACACACCGTAACAATAGCTGTTCCCAGAAGTACACGCTTTGCGCTGGAAGCAAAATAACTTTGCGTGCGCACAGGGGGGTCTGCCGGAAGGTTTTTTGTGATGGGGGGAGGGCCAACTCTGTGAGGATTCTCTGTCGCTGCTACCTGAGCCACATTGCTACGATGAAGAAGCGTATTGTGTCGACTATTGCACGTAAAGCAGTTATGCGCACTGGGCTCTTCTTTTAGCTGGTGCTGATCTGCCTGA
Organism: Drosophila emarginata; assembly: GCA_037075365.1. Taxonomy (NCBI): domain Eukaryota; kingdom Metazoa; phylum Arthropoda; class Insecta; order Diptera; family Drosophilidae; genus Drosophila; species Drosophila emarginata. The sequence continues at coordinate 453,059 of JBAMCD010000092.1, read as the reverse complement.
TCTGAGAGACTCGCTCATTAATGGGCATTTGGAGAAACCGTGGACACAGACGAATCGGATGATTTTCCTTGGAACACACTTTGCATGCCTGAGACCTTACCGAAATCTTGGTTTTGAAGGACTTGGCACTCCTAATGGCTTCCTTTCGGACGGACTGCGCCCTCTAATGCCTCCAACGTAAGGACTCGGTCTTTTAAGAAGGCATTCAGTTCGACCCAGCGCGGAATATCTCTCTTGTTCAGGAGGTCTTGTTCCCATATGGCTCGTGTGTTCTTGGGTAATTTGGAACTGGCGAAGAATACTAAGATACTGTCCCAAGCGGAAGTGTTGACACCATATAGGTTAAACGCTAGCAAACATCCTTGGAAAGTATTCAGCAGGGTTCCAAGGACGATACGGACTCACTGAAAGTGGCCGATAGACCAAACAGGACTTTGAGCTGACAGTTCACCAGTAAGCGAGGGTTTTCGAAACGCTCACATAGGGCTGCCCAAGCGGACTCAAAACCCTCGTTAGTAAGTGGCGTCTTGGCCACTAACGCTTTAGCATCACCTCGGGTCTTGGAATTTAAGTAGCTTTTCCACCGGTGTGAGCCGTGGGTTGTCTATATAGACGGCTGTGAAAAGATCTCGGAACGTGGGCCACCGGAGGAAGTCTCCGCTAAAGACCTCAGTGTCGCGTGGTGGAAGGCTGCAGCCTCTCGGAATAGCGCTAGGAAGCGCCGCTGGCGGAGGTAAGGAAACATTTTCAATTGACTCACACAGAACAGAAGCGCAGCGCTCTTAGACCGCATAGCAGTACGCATATTTCGCTTCCAGCGTTGGAATATCTAGATCGTCGCCATCTTGCCTCATGGCCTTGGAACAGCGCGTGTATTCTTGCTCGACTGCTCCCCATAGGGAACGCACTTGATCCTGACGGATTCTCAAAGTAGCAACTGTCACTGTGGTATCCGACGGAGTATTAATTAATGCCTCGAATCGACTGATGCGATCACTAACGGCTATGAACTCGGCTAAAGCCATTGTGGAAGTTTGTATGCGTTTATATTTATGCTCACCGTGTGGCACAAATATTAGAGGATAAATAATTTCTTTGTACCGATCCGAAAAATTTGCAGGAATATATTTTTCGCGCTCACCGTGTGGCCCAAAAAGTATTGTACAAATATTTCTCACAATCGCTGTGTGGCATAAAATATTACAGGGAAATATTTTCTTTGCACTCACTGCATCGATTTGAAAAAAATTGAAGGAGTATACTTTTCGCGCTCATGAACCGAACAGTATGGACAAATATTTCTCACACTCGCTGTGTGGCCCAAAATATTATAGGAAAAATAATTTCTTGGTATTTCGAATGAAAAATTTGGAGGAATATTTTTCTGTGGAAACGCACGACTCGGTATAAACGTTAGCGTTAAAATTAAATTATAAATTTAATTTCGTAAATTTTTTCTCGTTGTGTTTATTCTGCATTCTTCTCGGGTTATCGAGATTGCAATTACCGTCGTATGAACGTAAACCGAAAGTGAGCCGTGAGATAAGTGAACAATCGAGAGATTGTACATATGTAATTACAATTGTAAACAAAGGAAAACGTATATGAGGTAAATATTAAATTGTGCCGGCACAGATGATTTAATTTATGTCACTTGAATTAATCTCACCTTTTTCGTAAGTTTTTTTAAATACACTGCGGAATTGTATGATGACGTTTCGATCTTGCACTCACGAGGAATTCAGGACGGTTGTACGCGAATTATGCCATGGCGGGAATTAATCATATGATATATAATATATGAATGTAATTGGATGTAAATATATGTATGTATGTAGACGAATATGTATGTATTTAATGGATGTAAAATAATGTATGTATGTAGACGAATATGTATGTAATTGGATGTAAATATATGTATGTATGTAGATGGTTATGTATGCAATTGGATGCAAACATGTGTATGTATATGGATATGTATGTAATTGGATATACATAGGATATATGTGTGAACAGTTCTTAATGTAGTATGGAAAAATGGCGACAACACTTCAGACACACATACATATGCAAGTCGGACCAGGGGTCGTCTTATGCTGCTTCTCAATTTTTTCCTTTTAGTAAATTAAGAACTCCACGTGGTAATTCTTTTCACTTATATACACTGGTACGTTTATTCACTTTCATAGTCTTTCTAGAACTAACTTTACTCATTAAATTAACTCTAGCTTACACCACGTGATGTATGTATGACAAAAGACGAATAAGGATGGATAGTGATTTCTAAGCCGAGAGCGAGGCTCGAGAGAGTTAAAGAGATGTCTCAGCCGAGTGTGACACGTCTGATGTGGTTGTAAGAAGTGATAGAATATATTCATGAATACAAAAAGCTGTGCGCTGGTGACTTCAGTCTGACGACAAGAAGGGAAGCAAGTAGAATCAATCGCGACTCGCTGAGTACAAGGCAAAGAAATCGAACACTGAAGATAGAAAAATAGCAACCATCATGGAAGAAAAGAATTAGGAGTTAAATCCGACATATATATTTAGTTAGTAATCTTTTATTAGGCAATTGTGATTTATAGACAGTAAGAGCTTTTGTTATCAGTTAAAAGCAAGGGTGGTGGCAGTAAGAGAGCGATCGAATGGCCGAAGGGATGAAGGGCATGCCAGGGCAATGCGTATGCGTGTATGGGTGAAATGGAAAGTGATCGTGAGAGAAAGAATGGCCGTTGACGACTGCGGCTGACCGCGCGGGAATATGGAAAACTGCCGCATCCAAAAGGGCAACTTCACCATGCATAGCAATAGGCGATCTATGCTGCAAGGTCAGCGGAGACACAAAGAAGAAAGCGATAGACAGTATTGGAGGAATGGCAGAAGTGCGTGGAAAATTACTGGCTGCGGCGCAGCATCTGACAACGCATCCTGATTGGGTCAAGATGCCTATAAATACGCACGGCTGAGACCACAAGATTATCTAGTGTGCGAAGGAAAGTGAAGTATTATGCAAGTGAAGTTTTATAGCCAAGTGAAGAAGTATACAAGTGTGTCATAGATATCCAAGTGAAGGAAAACCACATTGGCAAGGAGCAGCAAACAGGATCCACATCCTGGCATATCCTTGCGAGACATTTGCCTGTTTGAAGCAAAACCGAACAAGACTAGGAGTTATTTCTATTTCTTCTCCAGATTCCTGCAGAAGACCGGCATGTTTAGGGTCTCCGTCTTATAGGCTCGTTTGTTGAGAATGTGTCTATAACCGTGACTCTGTCGTCGGCTTAACGTGCACAGGATAGCTTCATGGTCGCTTGCTGTGTACCTGTCGCTGATTTTCCAACTAGCTGAGCGGACCAACAAGTCGCTGACAAACGCCTTGTGACTGAATTCTGCAAGATTTTTAGGATTTACGCAAAATATAAAATAGGAAAATGTAGAATTGTCCAATACTACAGCAAGTTTACTTCAGCGTCAGAATCCAAATATGAGTTGGAAACTCTGGCAGTGTATAATGCTGTGAAGCATTTTCAACATTATTTACATGGAAGAAAATTTTCTGTATATACCGATTGCAATTCGTTAAAAGCAAGCCATAGAAAAACTGAATTAACGCCAAGAGGGGATCGATGGTGTGCATATTTGCAATCATTTGATATTAATGTAGAATATGCTTTCAAATTATTAATCATGTTCATGAAGCAATAATGCATTTGGGTTAGCAGAAAACAATAGATAAGATTTATTTCTCTGGACGTTGACGTGTTCTATGCGCAGTACGTTCAAGTGGCCCATACCACACCAGGACAATGCCTGTTACGCGCGATAGCTAGCAGGCAGCATGCAAAAACGAAGTCGCGTGGGCAACAGATGACAATTAAAACATACTTAAAGTTAAAACTAATTAAAACTATCTACGAGCTAGATAGCTAAGGATAGAAGTTTTTAAAGTAGGAATAGAGGACTCTGATCCGATTAAGTGATAAAGGCGATTGTAATCGGAACAAAGGACACGGAAAAGTTCATGTAAAGTACAGTTTGAAGTGCAACTTGTTTAAGTTAAACGGACATAATTTCTAGTTAGTCTACAAGGTACAGATAGATTGATCTGTTTTAATAGATTAGGAGAGTCTATTTCCCGATTAGAAACCTTGTGTATAATCAAAGTACCAAGCATTACTTTACGGTTAAGTAACGATAGAAGATTGATTAGAAGAAGTCTAAAAGAATACGATGGCAAGTTAACATTGCAATCCCAGTTTAAACCACGAAGGACAAAAATTAGAAATTGTTTTTGAACGGAATCAATTCTAATTTGGTGTGATTCATATTGAGGTGACCAAACACATGATCCGTACTTCAGAATAGGACAGGTCAATGAAATAAAAAGGGTTTTGGTTGTGTACGGATCATCGAATTCCTTCGACCATCGTTTGACAAAACCAAGAACACTCATGGCTTTTCTGACTAAGGTGGAAATATGACGAGTGAAACTTAAATTGTTGACCATGAGTACACCCAAATCACTTATTTCATTTTGCCGTTCAAGTGGAGTATTCTTAAGCTAATAAGTTACTAGTTGAATGGACGATCTATAAAACGACATGACATTTCACTTTGAAATATTGAGGTTTAATAAGTTAATTTCACACCAAGTCTGGAGGTTATTATAATCCGCTGGAAGCAGACGTCGGGCACCTGAATCTTTGAAACTAAAGAAAAGTTTAACATCGTCAGCGTATATAAGCATACGAGAGTGAACTATGACTGAAGGAAGATCATTATTAATAAGGTTAAAAAGCAATGGTCCAAGATGGCTACCCTGTGGCATCCCGAGGTCACTTTGATGGTCTTAGACAGCGAGGATTTAAATAGGACCTTTTGTGTACGGTCAGTCAAGTATTGGAGAATCCAGCTAAGCAGAAGGCTTGGTTCAGCATGTACAAAAGCAGTGTATGATTAAGAGAATCAAAGGCCTTACTGAAGTCGGTATAAATGACATCAGTTTTCGATTTATTCCTGAATCCTTCGATCGATAAAGAAGTAAACTCTAAAAGGTTAGTGGTAGTAGATCTGCGTTTCATGAACCCATGTTGTGTAGATGAAAGAACTACAGAAATGTTGCATCGATCACAGGATTAAAGATACAATTAGACCTATTCAACTGATAAGGATACGAAGACTTAGCGTGATACTCCTTGGAGGCATAAGTTGTATTGAAAAAATTAGAAAACATATCGCCAATGGCCTGATCATCGTTAACTTTTTTATTTTCAAAACAAAAGTAAGACAGATGCACTGATGCCTAACGTTTGGCGTTGACGAAGTTATAAAATCGCTTAGGATCATGGAAAACTCAAGTTTACAGCGTCTTAAGTTTTGTGTATTAAGCACTGTTGAATTTGTTCGAGCAACTACATAAAGAGAAAAGTCGGACAGTTGACCGGATTCTTTATGCTTTTTATAATATCTAGATTTGACATTTTTTAAATTATAACTCACATGAAAACCATGGCGGCTTGTCAGTTAACACAGGGGAATACAAGCATCAAAAAATAAAAAAACATAGTATTATAGAGAAATGTAATATCTATGCAAGAATACAGATAAGATCAATCTGTAGCAAGAATAAGCTCATTGAGTTTGAAAAAGTCAGTTCTATGTTGTTGATAATCGGCAATCGAAAAGGAAGATTTATGGTTAAGTCCAAAGTTGGATGGAAATTATCTTCGGGGACAACTAAAGGACCAATTCTCGGAACAGCGCAGTCGGGAGAATCTAGCATAAATATAAGATCTAGTAATCTACCATTTATATTATGCACTGGGTTAACCTGGGTTAAGGATAACTTAAGAAGACCATTAATAAAGCAGTGTGAGGAGGAAGGTACCAGCATGGAAGACTCATCCGATGGAAACCAAGAAATGTCAGGCAAATTAAAGTCCCCAAGAACGATTAGTAAATCTCCATCGGAAAGATGATAGGATACAGAGCAAATTGCTTCTAAATGGCTAGTGTATACCGCCATTTCAGAATTTGGTGGAATATATAAGCAAGTTACAAAGGCAGAATACAATTGTAGAGAAATTTTGGTACTAACAAATTCAATGTCAAGACTTGCTGTGAAGGTAACTAATTCAGAGGGAAGGGCTGAATTGACAGCAATTTGAACTCTGCCTGCACTTCTGAATGTTCGATTATGATCAATATTGGTTTCAAAGTATGACGAAATATGTAAAGAGATTCGTAGAAAATTGCATAACATGTCAGTTGTCTAAACCTTTGTCCGGAAAAATACAAATGGAAATGCATCCCATTCCCAAAATTGAAATACCTTGGCATACTATACACATATTAGCGGAAAGTTGAGTGGCAAAAATGACTTAAAAGAATATGTTATTGCTCAGGTAGATGGATTCACTAAGTTAGTCCATTTATATCACACGTTAAATCTAGACACAAATAATTATATTGAAGCTGTAAAATCTACTGTAGCTCTTTTTGGAGCACCCAATCGTATCATTGCAGATCAGGGCTGGAGCTTTGCAAGTAGTGGTTTTCGAGATTTTTGTTTGAGCAATAAAATAGATTTGCATTTGATAGCAACAAGCGCTAGTAGAGCTAATGGGCAAGTGGAGCGCGTGATAAGCACCATGAAAAGTATGTTGACAGCAGTAGAAAGAAGTTCACGATCATGGCAAGAAGTCTTAAAATATGTGCAGTTGACCAAGAATTGCACGCCGAGTTACTAACTTTAGTCCGTTAGAGTTATTAATTGGTAGGGTAGCAATGCCCTTGGGTACGTTACCTATAGGTGAAGACAAAAATTGATTGTAATGAAGCAAGAGTTCAAGCCAAGGAAAATATGGTCAAGAATGCCGAGTATGATAAAAACAGAGTTGATCAAAATAGAGTGAAGAACGGCATCAGACAAAATTAGATCCTAAATTTAAGGCACCATTTGTAGTTACTGTTAAAATCATTAAATAATAAAAGAAAATATAAGTATTCACATGAGTTTTTACGAGCATTACCAGATAAGCAAATTGAAACAGAAATATTTGACGATACTGACCACGGTGAAAAAGACGCTGGTCAAGAGGTTACCTCTGCCATCTAAGAAGGTGTGGAGGACATCATACGCCAGGTTTAAGTGTCAATGATTATGCTGGTGAAGTGTGACATTGCTCATGGCGGACATATGATCTAATAAGAGATCATGGTGCATATGGCACATATCGTCGCAAAGTGGCGGCAAGAGCCTGTTTAACTGTGGTATTATAAAATGGAAAGCCAAATGGTCGGGTTTGTCGCAGACGAGTACTAGCTACTGAATTTGAGTGATATCCTACCAAACTGACATTTGATGTTGATAGCCAAATGAACGAGTAATTACGGAACAGTACGATGTACTAAAAAATGTGAATGAGATACCCGTAATGCTGATATTTGATGAAACAAAATATATGTAAAATAAGATTAAATCCAAATGGTTGAGTTTATTTGTATTAACTAAAGACACAAGAAAGATGTGTAATAAGATAAGGTAATGATTATGAAGGTAATGAATAGAAAGATTTATTTATATTTCATTTCTAAGATATCGATGAGAACAAATGTAAATGTTTAAATAATCTAAGTACTTGGATGAAGGAACTATGTAAAAAAAATGACTTATTTGGATTGAGATGAAATAGAAGACAGAAAAATGGAAGAAAAGAATTATGAGTTAAATCCGACATATATATTTAGTTAGTAATCTTTTATTAGGCAATTGTGATTTATAGATAGTAAGAGCTTTTGTTATCAGTTAAAAGCAAGGGTGGTGGCAGTAAGAGAGCGATCGAATGGCCGAAGGGATGAAGGGCATGCCAGGGCAATGCGTATGCGTGTATGGGTGAAATGGAAAGTGATCGTGAGAGAAAGAATGGCCGTTGACGACTGCGGCTGACCGCGCAGGAATATGGAAAACTGCCGCATCCAAAAGGGCAACTTCACCATGCATAGCAATAGGCGATCTATGCTGCAAGGTCAGCGGAGACACAAAGAAGAAAGCGATAGACAGTATTGGAGGAATGGCAGAAGTGCGTGGAAAATTACTGGCTGCGGCGCAGCATCTGACAACGCATCCTAATTGGGTCAAGATGCCTATAAATACGCACGGCTGAGACCACAAGATTATCTAGTGTGCAAAGGAAAGTGAAGTATTATGCAAGTGAAGTTTTATAGCCAAGTGAAGAAGTATACAAGTGTGTCATAGATATCCAAGTGAAGGAAAACCGCATTGGCATTTAGCAGTAAACAGGATCCATATCCTGGCATATCCTTGCGAGACATTTGCCTGTTTGAAGCAAAACCGAACAAGACTAGGAGTTATTTCTAGCCCAGATATGGAAGACTAGGTGTAATCCTAGCAAAGCGAAGGAGGACCTGGAGTATTCCTGGCATAGGCAGGGTAGACTAGGAGTATTCCTAGCACAGTTAGGGAAGACCCGGAGTATTCCTGGCATAGTGGGGTAAGAGTAGGAGTAGCCCCAGCGAGTATGAGGAGCATAACTGCGTGTGAGTTTAGATAGGCTAGACCTTGAGTATTTCCGGCAACAGTTAGGGCCTGCAACAAACACTATTTTATCTGCCCACAAGAATAACCAGCATATGGATTCCCAACCGTGACCGAACATACCCAATCACAAACCCATCATCATCCTACAGCTGTCATCACCCTTAAGAAATTGCACACCAATCAACTGAGTCATTAAAGTTACAATCAAGCCAAACTAGTTTCCTTAGGACTTGTGTCGTACCAAGTCTGCTGAAATCCGGCTCTGCCAATAGTAAGGATCAAAAAAGATCTTTACAGTTGGTTCGTAAAAATCTAGAAAAAGCACGTCACTAGAATTTGAGGCGACGGCAATGGAAGCCTCTACTGTGTGGTCTGTTTGACCAGATTCTGTGCCGATATGGGTATGCCAAGATGCTGCTCTAGAACACCTTTATGCTCCTCGTAGCGTGGACAATAGAATATAATGTGGTTCGCATACTCTGTAATGCCTGACCCACACAATGTGCATGCGTCATCTCTTTCGTGACCGAAGCGTTTTGGGTAGCTCCTAAAGCATCCATGGCCACTTAGTAGTTGGGTGAGGTGGAAGATTACCCCACCGTGTGCTCTACTAATCCACTCTCCGTCATTCGGTATGAGCCTGTGTGTCCATCGCCCCATCTCCGAAACATCCCATCTGGTTTGCCATCCACTTAACGATTCCAGGCGCGATGTCTGGTGCAGCAGTTGTTTTAGCGCTTTGTACTTTGGACTGGATTTCTCCACCAGATCGCTGAACGGCATTAATCCCGCCATGACGTGTGCTGTGTCATCCGATATTGTTCGGAATGCACAACAAATCTTAATTGCACTTAGCCTGAAGGTGGCCTCTATTCCGCGCCTATAGCTGTTGACTGCCAGTACGGTGTACCACACTGGCGCTCCATAAAGCGCTATGCCCTTGGTGACGCTCGTCAACAATAGCCTGCGCTGCTGCTTTGGTCCGTGGGAATTAAGCATAATCCATGACAGTGCCCTGGCCAAACATAAAGCCTCGTATCAAGCATCACTCCCAAAAACTTGATCGCTCTCTTTGAGATTAAATAAGTACATCCAACTTGAATCGTCGCAGTTTAGAACTTCTTGTGGCTGCTTATAAGAACCGCTTCCGTCATGTGTGCTGCCAACTCCAGCCCACAGAAAGCCACTGGCCGATGGATGCAATGCCTTCGTTGCACCGAGCCTCCAGTTGCGATATCTCCTTAGCGACTATGACTCGGGCCACGTCGTCGGCGAATCCAATAATCTTTATCCCATCAGCGAAGCCGGTCCTAAGTATGCCGTCATGCATGGCATTCCAAAGGAGGGGACCCAACACTGAGCCTTGAGGAACCCCCTGAGTGAAACTGCGAACTTCAGCCCCTTGTGTAGTCATGATGATTAGGTTTCGACGGTCAAAGTAGCTGGTGATCAGTCTTAGAAGCTTGCTTTGGACTCCGAAATCTGATAGGCTGCTTAGAACTCGGTGTTAAAACCATTACGAATGTCAAGGGCACGACTAGGCAATATTTCCTGTCTCCCCCTTTCCATCGCTGGCCTGTAATGGCGTCTGTTGCTATGTCTACTACGCAGGATATTGCCTCTGTCGTAGAACGCGCCTTTCTAAAACCGTATTATGTAGGGGAGAGGCCACCTCTACGATCAATAGCTTTATCTAGCCTTGCCACAATTAATTTCTCCAGCATTTCCCCCCAGTATCTATTAGGCAAATCGGTCTATATGAGGAGGGCTCTCCTAGTGGTGTCTTGTGTTTCGGGAGGAGCTCCAGTAGCTGTTCCTTCTATCTACTAGGAAACGTTGCTTTCTTAAGGCATTTATTCAAAATTAAGGCAAATGCCTCTGGGTGGAGTTTTATTGCTAACTTTATAATTCGGTTGGGAATACCGTCAAAGCCAGGTGCCTTATTCAGAGTTAGGCTGTTGGCTATGCTAAGAAGTTCATCCATAGTACATTCTTCGATTTCTTCGCTACCGCAGCTTTGAAAAGATGTGCAAAATGTGCATCCTAGGGCGCTGGGAAAAAGTGCGTCCACAATGCCTAGAAGAGATCGTCTGACCATTGGTGGCACCGGTGTTCCCGTGTCCAACCGCTTTACTATTTTCTGGTAGTGGTAGGCCTTTCCCCAGGGGTCTCTATCGGCCGAGTCGCAAGCTGCCAAGAAACACTCGCGCGTTGATACAGTCTTCGCGTTCGAAGGCAAGCGCGGCGGACTTCCGCAATGGACACATTCTACCAGCAAAAGGGAATATTGTGTCGCTTGTACTGGTTCCGGCGGAGCATACTGGCATCGCATGCCGCTGATAGGAGCTCCATCTTCCGATTTACTGATTCTTCATGGTCATTTACATAGCTTCATGGTCGCTTGCTGTGTACCTGTCGCTGATTTCCCAACTAGCTGAGCGGACCAACAAGTCGGTGACAAAAGCCTTGTGATTGAATTCTGCAAGATTTTTAGGATTTACGCAAAATTACGACAAAATTAGTGGCGTTGTCACAATAGATTCCTTTGGGAATACCCGTCGCCCAATAAATCGCTTTAAATAGAGAATGAAGTTATTAGCAGAAAGATCCGAGATAAGTTCCGTATGTATCGCCTTTGAAGCGAGGCAAACAAACAAAGCTAGATGTTTGGTCGAACTCCTAAATACCCTAGTTTAAAAGCTTGTAATTGTAATATTATTCAAACAAATTTTATATTATTGATCATATGTATGTATCATAAGTATAACAACTTAGAAGCTCATGAAAACTAAATCCCGATCGCATATATTGGTTTCGCATCCATGCTTTCTACATCTTCTATCAGTCTGCAATTATAATTAAATGAGTTCACTTCAACCACTTTTACGCCCTTTTCAATCCAACTAACTATCAGTGTCTTTCCATTTGTTCTCAGGCTAAAAAAATGCTCTTAGCCCCAACTTTTTGGCGCCTAACGTGAGGCATGTGTGTGAAAATCTGAAAGGTTTTTTGGAAAATCAGCAGAATTCATTCGATATGGGAAAATCATTGGACTTCATTGGTACATAAATAAAGAAAATCATTGGACTTTAATGCCACATGTATGTATAAACATTTATATATTTCATCATAAGAGTTCATTCGAAAAAGGAAATCTTTGGAATTCATTGGCATATGTATGTAAGAAATTATTTATTATAATATAATATAAAATATTTGGGTTACTCTGTTCCACCTTGCCACCTTACATGTATGTATATATGTATTTGTATAATATCATAAGAGTTTTTTGGATTACCTATAATCATTAAACTTCATTGACATATTGGCAACTACATGATTATTTATTGGCATATTAAGTGTGGTGTTAGAAGTCCCGCAATTTTCATCATCTACTTTATCTTCTATTTGTCGCATTTGCTGTACCAACACAATTAACTGCGTGGTCTATTGGAAGACTATTAAGGTTCACTGCTGTTATTAATAACATTTTAGAGCGTTGCCAGATCAACAGTTGAATTAAATAAGAAAATCTCTATTAGGTACATTATATTGAAGATATTATGTCAAATTCGGAGGAAAACCAAAGAAAGCGTGAAATCATTTCAAGTAATGTTGAAGGTGACACAATTCACAGATTCATACGGTCAGCTATCTCGATTGTCTACCTCAGAACTTGTCTACCTCAGAACGTTATGACAACGTAGTTCTCACAATTGAAGCTTTATTTAAGTTGCCAACAGTCGAAAAACCAGATGGAGTCCAACTGCGGAGTTTAATTGATAAAGCGACAGCAATGTATAAATCACTATTGTCGCTAGGATTCCCAATAAAGATTACTGAATATATGTTGGTTTACATTGTTATAGAAAAATGTGACACACAAATGAGGAATGAGTGGAATAACATGCGAAACCTATGCTCATTACCTAGTTGGGGACTGTTTTCGGATGTTCTGGAATGGCACTGTCAATATTTGGAGGCCAGAAACATCACATCGTATCATAAGAGTGAAATTATCAAACAACGTAGTTTCGACAAAATTGATCAAAGAAATGCATTCGCAATTACTAACATATCATGCAATCTTTGTTCCAGTTCAACATATAAGCTAAGCGATTCATCGACGTTTCAGGATATGTTTGTCGAACAAAGAAACGAAATCCTCAAGAAGAACAAACTTTGTTTTAATTGTTTGAAATCTTTTCATCGGATGACAAGATGTTCTTCTCTATATCGATGCCGAATATATATGCGTACACTCCACACTATGATTCACATTGAGCGCATGCACAGACAATCTGTACAATCACCGTCAATACAACCAGAAAGATGTTCAAAAGTTAATTTTTTCACTGATGAATTTCCACAACGGCTCCATCTTCGTCGTGGAAAGCGTCAAGTTGAAATAAGAGGTATTAGTGAATCTACAACTAATGTTAAAAATGGCGCAACGACAATACCTTTCCTTCCTTGATTATATAAAAAAAAACTCCTGCATGCTGATAAACAAATTGATTCGTTCTGGAACATAATAAAATGGGTCCCCTAAATCTATCCCAGCTTAACTTATGCTCAGGTTGGGCCACGGAAATTGGTTAAGTAACAACGAATGAGTGTAGGAATGAGTGCATTCCGAAAACGACGAGTTAGCTTAGATGTTGCATATGTTTTGTCTTCTTGAATAATTCCCAGTTCTGACTTTGGATTGAGCATTGGATGAGTTGGAAGAATTTGATGGGTGTAAGAATTGTTTCTTCAAGTCTCTGCATAAGAGTGAGTGGTCGATTCGATGGTGTAGGCCTTGACCCCTGCGGCATCTGAATTTAGTTGGACATTTCTCAGACAATTTAAGCATAATTGTGCTTCCTTTACAACCATGAATTTTTCCGCGAATGTCAACGAATTAAAAACTTGACAAAACGCAAGATTATGCTCAGTAGATTGACATTGTAAGCACTTATTCTGAATATTGATATTTTTCTCTGGAGCTTTTCTCCTCAAGATTATTTTTTAGATATCCATCTAAATATTGTCAGTGTCGACTAAGAACTTCATAACAGTCATCCCAAGCTGGTAACTTATCGTATTTTTGAACACAATCATACGCTTGTTGTGATTCAATGACAATTTTACTTAGAACCAAGTGAATTAGTATCGCGTTTAATATATCTGCTTCAGACCCAAGGGATAGTAATGATCCACGAAGGGCTGTCTGTATCCAAAATTGTTCGCAAGGCTACAACATCTGGTTTTTTTAGTACTAGCAATATTAAATAGATTTAAAATATACTCTAGAAATATAAGGACCTTCTTGTTACATCGTTCAATGACTCAAGGTAATGGTAATGTTTAAGATTAAACTCTGTAGTCGCAGACAATAAATATTTTAAAAACCTAAACATAAATATTCTGAACTAAGTACGAGATAAATGTACAGCACACAAAACGACCAGAAAATTCAATACAGCCGACCAACAAACACCGGCAAAACAACACCAAGAAGGAGAGACGACGCCATCAACACCAGTAGCAACAGATAAGATAATATTGTTTATTTTTAGGTTTTTCTTAAATATTATTATTATTTTTATTATTATTATTATTTTAATTATTATTAATATTATTTTTAAAAAGCAAACATGTTATCGGAAAAAGTATTGCGTTGTTAGAGAAGCAGTCCAAGTTGATGGATAAAATAACGCTAGACCGGGATCTAGTAAAGCAGCCATTGCCAAAGTCTATTTGGACACGGTAGATAGGAGTTTCGAGAAGGAGTTTGAGGAAAGAGTTCACCAACTTCGGGAATATCTGGAGAAGGTGAATGGAGACATAGGGGAGAGGAAGATAGAAATGTTTAAGATACATAGAAATAAAATTAATTTTTTGTGCAGAGGGTACAAAATAAGGTAGAGGAACTGTACCAGAAGTTTGCATCGAATAGGGAATTTGAAGATTTCTTACAGGAGCTAGAGTTCGATATATAGAATACTCTAGGAGCGTTAGAGGAAGGTATTAATAAACCGCTAGGAGTTAAAGTCGAGAATGTTGGCCTTAGAGAGGAACTGCCGGTGTTACCGAAAATTCAGGTACCCACGTTTTTCGGAGAACCGAAAGAGTGGGATATATTTGCAGAGTTATTCTTAGAATTAATCGATCGAAGAGAGGATTTAAGTACTGCTCTTAAGTTTAATTATTTAAAATCCACGTTACGGGGAGAAGCGAGAAGCATGGTAGCTCATTTATTGTCGGGCTCGGCCGATAATTATAATGCTGATTGGGATTTGCTAACCAAGCGGTATGAAAATCATCGTAGGATATTTTCCGAGCAATTAAACCGGATAGTTGAATTACCGGTAATCAACATCGAATCCGCAAAACATATAAAGGGAGTGTTTAAAGTTATATCCAACTTGTCCGATGACGTTGACGTGATATTCGCGCAACTTATACTTCGGATATTGGATAGAGTGGCTCTTCAGCTCTATGAGACCCAAGTAAAAAAGACTAAGTAGTTACAATTGCTATCTGATGTCTTGGAATATTTGGAGCAAAGATATTGTTCTCTAAGTTCCATTAAAAAAGAGGAAAGAAAACGGGTGCAAAAAGTGGCACACACGGCGCTTAGAGAAAGCTGTCCGATTTGCAAAGTTGCTGGGCATAGCACATTTCAGTGCTACAAATTCAAAGGCTTGACACCAATAGAAAGGGTCGAAATAGCCAAAAAAGGGCAATTATGGACGTGGTGCTTGAAGTATTTAAGCAATAAAAGACCAATGAAGTTTTCCGTTCATTGTGTAATATTGTGCACCATAAGTGACATCACAGCCTGCACTGTTGGCTAGCCCTAATAAAAGTAAAGGCAGTAAATGGAGGGTATGAGACCCTAAGAGCCTTGATTGATAGTTGGTCACAGAGCACTATCGTGTCTGAGGAAGCAGCTCAGATTTCAAAGCTGCCGAAAATAAAGGCACACACGGAGATAAGCGGAGTTTCGTCAACCAAGACAAGTACATTAAAGTACAAAAATAAGTTGGCAATCAAGATGTGTGAGCCTTGGAAAGAACTTCTAAAGGTTAAGGCAATTGTGTTGCCAAGATTAATGAAGCCTCTCCCACTAAAGACAGCAAACGTTGATATGCCAAAATGGCAATAGTATGTGTTAGCTGATTTCAATTTGAATATGCGAGGTCGCGCTGATATGATAATGGGGGTAGATGTATACCCATATTGTGAATGAGAAACAGAATGTGGAAGCCATCACGTGTGAGGAAAATTTTAAAAAGACATCGAGACATGAGGCTTCTGGAAGATATATGGTTACAATGCCATTTAAAAATGACAAAGAATTGGGAGATTCAAAGAAAGTCACCACAAGGTAAATTAAAAAATTATAAGCTGACAACAGTTACGAACGGTACTGCCTCAGCTCCATATTTAGCCACAAGGGTGCTGACAGATATCGCTGACAAATGCAAAGCCATAATAATTGGTGAGGTAATTCAAGATGAGTTCTAAGTGGACTTACTTATTTAACCTCTAAAAGAACACCACACCGAGTTTCTAAAATTTAATGTCCATCACGTAACTGGTCATGCTTCTTAGTTAGTAATAATATATGTAGGTTATAGGAAAAATTAATGTTACCAAAAGACTACAAACGATAACTTTTGCCGGTTCAGAACGAACTTGTTAAAGCCTTCCGCCACCGCTGCATAGCAGATCAAATGGGCAGGTGAAACGCTTCCACAGCATGCTTCTGGTTAGGAATGCAGCGAGACATACGGGCTTATGATAATCGGTGTGAGACATGCCAGAGGTACAAACTAAACCAGCAGCAGGCTAAATGTTGACACAAGTCCCGAAAGGGGCCATGGGAAACGGTATGTACGGATTTTGTATGAACACTGCATAGGTCAACACAAGGGAATTTGGTATTATTGGTGGTGGTGGATAGATTCTCAAAGTGGACAGAATTAATTCCAATGAGGAAAGCGAAAACTTGGTGAGGGAACGTATATTAAGCAGATTCGGTGTCCCAAAAGTTGAAGTAACAGATAATGGTGTGCAATTCACAAGTAAAATATTCGGGAACATGTTACAGGAATAGCTAGGATATTCGCCGATGCTGGTCACGCTGGGAGGGGATCCGCGACTACCAGGAGCAATATTTGATAAAGTGACAAGAGGAATTGGAGTAAGATTAATACTGTCGACCCGGGCATGAAGAGGAAGAGGAGGAGGACGACGATCCGGTGCTGGATGAGCACGAGGAGGAAGCGATTGGGATCAGTGGTTGGAGTCGGTCCTGAAAGGCGGGTTCTGGGTCCACAAGACCACCACGGTGGAGGAGTGGGTGGTGGCAGCGCAACCATAACAACTACGACACCAGCAACAATAGCAAACACCGCAACAACAACCTTCTTAGGAACAACAACAACCACCCCAGCAACAAAAAACCTATCTCAGCAACGACAACCTCAGCCGCCGTTGACACTCCAGTTGTCGGCGTCGGAGGCACGGCCTGCGCCGGCTGGGCCAGTACTCCACCGGCAAAGGTCGGTGCCGGTCGCATCGGCCACAAGAAAATGAGAAAGAAAAATTGGAATATGGAGGAACATCGATAGGGATGGGAAGAATTGGTCGCCCGAAGAAAGGAGGGAATGTGAGGAATACTTATTATTTGATTTATTATTATCCTTCACAAGTAGGCATGAAAGGAAAATGCATTACTTTACATTACATTTACATAATCATATATATATATATAACAGAGATGAGAGACTCCAAACGAACATTCGGTATAATATAAAACATGCAAACGAACATTCGGCATGATATAAACATTCAAACAAACATTCTGGCGCGGTGCAAACATACACACGAACCGGTGGCATGACAGCAAACATGCAAACGAGCATTTGGTTGTGGATCGAACCTGGTGACCTTTAAAATCACCCGGCTGGTATCACCTTGTGATCGTATACAAATAAATTGTATACAAGAACATTTATGACTAAAGCGAACACAAGCAAGCACGGAAGCAATAACAAAGCTTGGGCGCAGGGGAATCTGTTCAAATGACGTCACCACAAAGAATAGTTCAGGCATGCGTGAGAACTTCTAAGTACATGAGCGTAAACTAAATTCGTCGGCAGCATGCACTTGATGCCAGGGCCGAGTGAGGACCATAGCGATAATCAGCGGAGAGGTGAGGGGCGACCAGATGACGCCACCGTCGTGGGTGGTCATCAAGAGAAACCGAAAGCGTGGGAGATTGCATGCGTGTATGTATGCGTGAGCCAGCGGCAAGCTAGATAAGCCGAAAAGATAGGTGCAATGCTGAGAGTGGGACAGCGGGGCGAATATTTGAAGGCACGTCCATTGCGTATGTTTGAGAAGCATTGGGAGTTAATCAGTTGGTGACGTGACACAAGTAAATAGAGAGAGAGAGTGTAGTATATATGTATAAATATTAGGTAAATAAACATTCACAGTCACTCTTTTTGCAGACGCTGCAGTTTGTCTGTTTTTTCAGTCTACATAGGTGGTTGATCACATTTCAAGCTTGCTTATGTTTATGCAATGTAATGTAATGTCACATGTAGCATGCAATACCAAGTGTCGGCTATATGACCGTTTCAATGAGAAAATACTCTACGTTGCGGTGGTTATTATTATTAAGGTGAATATACTACAATGTGTACAAAGGATCCGTTAATGTCTTTATGATAAGAAAGTAGCTTAATTCTGTTATTGAGGATTGTGAGAAAATTCAAGCAGGGATATTTAGTTTTTTGATAGACATTAATCAAGGAAGATTAAAGCCTAATATATTAAAACCGACTCAACTAAAGAGGGAAATTGCAAATATTAAAGATAGTTTCTCCGAAACGTTAGCTAAAAGGTATGTACACATTGTCAACAGTGGAATATACGAGGGGTTATTTTGATTTAATGACAAGTTTATGTCTTTTTATTTCTTATTATTTTTATATAATCAGCCGTAGCATCGGCCAAGAGCTGGGCATGAGTCATCAAACCGTTATAAAGCATTTGAAGAAGCTTAGATTCAAAAAGAAGCTCCATGTTTGGGTGCCACACGACTTGACGGAAAAAATATTTTTGCCCGTATGGATGCATGCGAATCGCTTCTGAATCGCAACAAACTCGAAAATATAATAATAATAACAATAACAATTTTTTTTTTCTTTTTTCTTTGTGGGTGAGGTAGGTGGAATGCATTATGCACCTTTGGTCAGGTCTTCACCAAATAAGAAAAAACCGGTGTGTCGGGTTCCACATTAGCGTATACCGACTAAACCACCACGGAACCGGGATTGACCCCGCAATAACCTTCGAGGTGGGACCCTTTTCCATTCACTGCTATGTCCTGCGTCCAGGTCCCTTTATTTTCTGTCTAAATACTCTTACTATTTCCATCTCTTTTTCACTAAACTGCGCTGCTTATAGCAGCGTCAAGGTCACACTTTTTTCTGCGTAGTGTATGTTCAATATATTGGCTTATGCTGCTCCAGTTTTCTTCGCTTTTAAGCATTGTACTTATCAGATTTCCAACGTTAAGAACGCCAGCGAGTTTTCTTACTTCTTCTCGTTCTCTGCTCCATTTGGGACAAATAAAAATGGTGTGATCGACAACGTCCACGATATCACCGCTGCAATACATGCAGTAAGGACTATCAGCATTGCGAATAGTGTAAAGATATTTTCTGAAGTATCCATGTCCGGATAGCATCTGAGTAATGTAATAATAAATTTCCCACTCCCGTAAAGCAGTATGGCTTGTGTTGTTTCCATTATAATTTGCTGAGGGCCCAAGGGCCCTCCTACATTTGCCATCAATTTGCTGAGGTGACTTGAAATCTGAGCAGCTTTGGTAGTCGCATATTTTATCTGTGCCCAATACGAAAGTTTGGAGTCGAGGTTCAGTCCTAGATACTATCCAACTAGGTGTGTAGAATCTGGCATTTCTATTTTTAGGATTTCGTCGTAGCTAGCGTTTCAGAGGTCTGGTCCAAGAATAGATCCTTGTGCAGCTCCTGACGTTATTTCCTTGTTCTTCATACCGGTGGATGTATCGTACAGCAGCTGCCGGTCACTAAGATAGCTTCGGATAATGTCGGCTAAATATTTTGGTATGTTGAATTTATTTCAAAGCGCTCCAATAATATTAGCCCATCGAACACTGTAAAAGGCGTTTTTGACGTCGAGTTTGGCCAGTAGAACTATCTTTCTGGAGAAGTTGTTGCCCTGTTGCGCAGCATCCGCACTTTTAACAACGTCTTGTATTGCACCAATTGTAGATCGTCCCGGTCTCAAACCATATTGTCTGTCTGATAGTCCTCCGCCTTCAGTGATTGCTGCTATCAGTCTTGGTCGTAATAACATTTCCAGGAGCTTTCCTGCTGTATTTAGCATACAAAGAGGTCGGTATGCTCATGGCGAGGCTGGATCACCTTTCCCCTTGCTAATCAGTACGAGGCGTTGTTTCTTCCATATAGAGGGAAAAACTCCCTCTCCGAGACATGTGTTGTACATATCCAATAGCATGTAAGTTAGCTGGTACTCCGTCTGGTCCTGGTGATTTATTGCACTTCATTTTGTGAGCGGCTCTCATTAATTCTTCCTCTGAAAACAAAGGAGGAGGATCAATTGACGTCTGGCTGGCTCTGATGTCAATCTTTTCGTGTTGAGGGAAGAGAGTATCGATAATTGTCTCTGTAATGGTGTCGTTCACTAATGGAGTGGTCTCTCTAGACTTAAGCTTGCGGATGACGAGTTTGTAGCCAAGTCCCCATGGATCACGGTTTAAATCGTTTCTGAGCTCTTCCCATTTATTTCGTTTGCTGGCGTGGATTACTGATTTTAGGTGCTTCTTTTCTGTCTTGTATTCTGCGGCTTCATCCGTTGCAGAGGCTCGTCGCCGGGCTCTAGTGAGTTTTCGACGGGCACGTATGCAATTTTGGCGTATTTGTGCAATTTCATCGTTCCACCAGTAGACTGATCTTCTGCATGTAGTGTGACCAATTTTTTGCATTGCCACTTGACAAGCTTGCGTAATGCACCTCATGATTTGTTCGACGTATAGATCAGTTTAAGCCATTAAACTTGCGTCAATTTTTGAAAGGAATATGCTCTCGTTAAGTTTTTACTGACCATCGTTACATCGGGAATGGTGCCCTCGCATCCCAGTCTCCTGAAAGTTGGTGTTCTTCCTTGGTTTGCTTTTATTATGCCAAGTCGCGTAGCCATTTTGACGATATACTGGCCTCTGCTGTTTGTGGTGAGCATTCCTCATTCAACTGCTTTGGCGTTTAGGTCTCCCGCAACGATAAACTGACCTCCAATTTTGTGAATTGTGTCCTCGATGTCGTCTAGTTTTTCTTTGAACTGTTCCATCGTATCACTAGGTGTCAGATAGCAGCTCATCAGGGTGTATCCATTCGTTTTTACACAGACGTAACCATGGCTACTGCCATTGCCGTGAATTTGAAAACAACTATTTGCTGATATCCAGATAGCAGCTGTTTCTGTTTTGTCTTCTAGCTACGCGTTATAAGGTTTTGAGTGCTGGTATTGCTCGCTGAAAACTGCAACGTCGAATTTATGTTCTGTAGCAATCTTTCCTACCAATTTAAGGGTATAACATTCAGTTAATACATTTCGACACTTTGTCATAATAAATACAAATATACAAATACCCAAAGACCACATAGAAATACATAAACGTTCCAACGCATAAGTAATTCGATCTACCGCTTATATACAAGCCGATCGCTGAGCGTGGGAAATGCTGAGCGTGGACTTTGCACCTCAAGTGGTCAAACCATAATACGTAACATATGCATGCTTTCTGCATATATATGTACCCATAATATATATGTAGATATAAGAACACTTTGTATTAGACTTATGCGAAACAAAGTCAAAATGAATAAAATCATTATTAAATGCACAGCCAACATGAACGGAAGCATTATTAAAGAACACTACAGAATTAAATAAACAACAAATTACAGTTCACTCATAATTTGAGGTAGCATTGCTGCTGCTGTCTTACTCCTATGCATATTTCCCTGGACAATCAGGGTCATGATTTAGCCTGTTTTCTTGATGAGCACTGACTAGTTCCAGGGAGATGATCAGTATTGCTTAAACCCATTTCTACGCATACACAGCACTTCCTTGGATTTGGGCAATTTTTCTTGTTATGGCCTGATTTGCCACACTTAATGCATAGTCCTTGACCTTTTCTGTCTGGGCTCATACAGTTCGCTTGAGTGTGTCCAGATTCGAAGCATCGGAAGCATCTTATTGTGTCGATCAGTGAAAGGACCTTGCAGCTAGTTAGCCCGACTTTTAGCCGTTGTGCCATAAGGATGTTTGTCACGAAAGCCCGGCAGTGCTCCCTGCTGTTTGGCTTTGTAAGATTCATCTTAATCTCTTCGTCATCTTTTCCGATCATCTGCTTTATAGCTTCCTCTATTTCTCTGTGAGGGTGTCCAGGTCTCGGATTTCGACAGTTGCCTTTCGTGTCAGCTCTGTGACTGTAGCTGTTTCATTTAACGTGTCCTTAATTGACTTGCAAAGTTGCTGTTTCTTTCCACCTTTTGCTAGCTCCAGAAGTATAGCTCCTGTCTTGGTCTTCCGGACTGACCGTATTGTAACCTCAGCGTCTTCTGGTTTTATGTTGGAACGTAGGTGTTTCAGCACGTCGGAATAACTACTTCCTTCTGATAGTTTCACTAGCACTGCATCAGAGCATGGGCGTGGGCCCTTGTCAAAATAGGTGTGATGTCATTTGGAACCGTCTGTGAAAGGGGTTTAGCGGTCAACTGTAAAGTGGGTGCGCTCTGTTCTACATGTTTTTTCTGGGTTTCCGCTGATTTCCACATCTTTCTATAATTTCGGATAACGTCGATGGCTTCGCTTAGTTCGGAAACTCCATCTTGCACATCTCTGTTGATGTTTCTTAGTCTATTGCTCGTTTCATTTTCTGTTTCTAGTGTTTTTTCGCAGTTGTCCAAGGTAGATTTCTCCAGTTGTATTATTGTATATGTCGGAACTTCATTTTCCATTTCGGAGCCGCGAGATGATCGCTTTTTCAACTTCATCTAAAAACTCTCTCCTCTACTCTGTGCACTCACGTATATTGCAGTTGTTATTCTTGTCTCGCTCTAACTTACTGTCGGGTCGAGACTGCGTCAGACAGAGGCGTCTGCCAGGTTAAGATATCTGTATCAGGAGAGAAACCACTATCAGTAGCCACTTCTATGGCGACTTGATTGGAACGTGGATAAAGACTACCCACAGTATTAACAGGACAGGATTCCGTTTTGGCAGGATTTCACTCTGCTTACTAAGGTAACAGAATTCTGGAACAGTCAGCTTCCTTGGCGTAAAGTTTATAGAACATATCAGAGAATCTTAGTCCATATAAGTATTTATGCAGTTGTCAGCGTCAGCTGTCAGGAGATACTAACAAATGTCCAGTTTTAATCCGCGGGTGACATTTTATTTACCACCATCACTGCAGCTGATATAGGGAATCTGGAATTATTAATAATAATAAAATTAACATTTCGATTCAAAATAGTACTCAAATTTTTGAGCCTTTCCATGTAAGAATTATAAAAAAGTATGTTATTAGAATTAGAAATATTTCCAAGCACGAAATGAAAATCCTAAAAAGTTAATTTAAGATATATATTGTGAGCGAAAAAAACTCCGTAGTAGTCTTTTATTTTGAATCTGTATAGTATCGGGATTATTAAATACCGGAGCTACAGATTGCTGTATAGGATCTAAATGAACTTTAAAAAAATGGGAATATTTTCTTGAATTTAGACAAATATGAAGCAAGCTAGTCGTCCCTGCCGACATTGAGTATACCCTGTACCAAGTAAAAGTACTTCATAAAGTCCAAAATGATCAAAATCGACATCAATTTCCAAAAATAATTCTCTGTTTCAGTACAAAACGGAAACACGTATATCTCCGATAATTATTGTCTGCTAGTGCATATGGGCTATCTTTGAAAGTGTGACAGATAACAATGCGACATCTTTATTACAGCTCTAGTTACAGTTTTTCCGGAATGGCGGGAGCGGAAGTGGGCGTGACAAAAATTTGAAACAAACTTGACCTGCCTACATAATAGACGGATGTTGATACTAAATTTACTCTAGCTTTTAAAGTATCTGAGATCTAGGTGTTCATACGGACGGACGGACAGACGGACAAACGAACATGTCTCAATCGACTTCGCTTTAGCTACTGATGAAGAATATATATACTTTATGTTGTCGGAAATTTCTCCTTCTGCCTGTTACTATTATTTCATCCATCAAACAACGTCTAATAATTGGAATGGATTTTTAGGAAGTTTTCGTCCTTGCGCCAAATAAAATTAGCTCACTGAAATTAACGGAAATGAAATACGTGATTAAAGTATAGGAACCTACCTCAGAAACAACAATTACAAATAATAAAAATCATGTTTCCGAACTGTGAAAAAGGTTTAGGTCACATTAGTGTATTGAATCACCATATTGGAGTTGGATCAGCATAGCCTGTATAACAAAGATTTTACCCCGTTAGTCCGTTGATCGTATGCTGTCATTATGCGGTTAGTGCTCAAACCTAATAAAGTTATACTATGCTTAGATGCGCGAAAATTGAAACAGGATGAAATATTAACGGAATTTTTCAGTTTTAGAAGGCAAACATCACTTTAAACATTGCGAAAAGTAATTTCTGCGTTACCAGCGCAAATTATTTTAGTTATGTCATCGGTGGTAGAGGAATCTGTACAAACCCCATAAAAATTTTTGTACATTTTGAATTGGCCTAAACCTAAGAATATGAAACAAATTCGTATATTATTTTGGCAATGAAAAAGTTTCGCTGTTATTTAGAGCTATAAGAATTTGAAGTAGTTACTGACTTTTCTCAGCAGAATATTTCCGGAAGTCGTTGGGTCCTTCAAATCAATTCAATTCAAATTTTCAATGTGCCGTCACAAAGAGCGAAATCGCATCTTTGTTGTCTGCCATATTGAGAAGAAGTTCAGGCAGAGTGGGATAAAAAAATTTAAAGTATTTCTCTCTCCACATCGGGCCTTTTTTCGCGCGAATCCCATCGGGTGCACTAAGTGCCCACAACCTCCCGCCCAACCGACCGAGAGGTGCTAGCCGCATGACGCACGGCTCGAGTCGCGGGGACATTCCACAAAACAGACAAGAAACGAAAACTACAACTAGTTATGAGCTAAATGTAAAAGGATAGAGGTTTTTAATGTAGGAAGAGAGAGCTTTGAACTGATTACACAGTAAAGTCGATTGTAATCAGAACAAAGTACTCGGAAAGGTTCATGCAGAGCATAGTTAGTAGTATAGCTGGAAATATATAGATGTATAAAATTTCTAGTAGGTCTACAAGGAACAGACAGATTTACTTGTTTCAATGCTCAGGCGAGTCTATATCACCATTAAAGGGCTTGTGCATAACAATCACACCAAGCATTATTCTACGGTTAGTAAGAGCTGGTAGGTTAACAAGAAGAAGTCTACTAGAGTACGATGGCGGATTGATATTGCGATCCCAGTTCAGACCACGAAGAGCAAACTGAAGGAACTGTTTTTGGACAGATTCTATTCTTGATTTGTGTGAGTCATATTGAGGAGACCATATGCAAGATCCATATTCTAAAATAGGACGAACCAATGAAGTAAAAAGAATTTTGGTTGTATAAGGGTCATCAAACTCCTTTGACCATCGTTTAACAAACCCAAGAACACCCAAAGCTTTACCTACAGTAGTGGAGATATGAGATTTAAAGGTTAATTTACAGTCCCTGAGGATGCCCAAATCGTTCATCTCATTAAAACGTTTTAGTGGGATATCATGAAGAAAATAAGTTACCAACCGCGGAGTATTTCTGTTGAAAGTCATGACCTTGCATTTGGTTGGATTTAAACTTAACAAATTATTTTGACACCACGACTGAAAATTTTGAAGATCAGATTGTAACCGACAAGGAGAGATAATATCTTTGTAACTAAGACAAAGCTTAACATCATCTGCGTACATAAGGACATGAGAGTGATTTATAACAGACGGAAGATCATTGATAAAGAGAGTAAAAAGCAATGGTCCCAGATGACTGCCCTGGGGTAGTCCCGAAGTCACATTTATGGACCTAGAATATAAAGACTTGAAAAGAACCTTCTGTGTTCTGCCTGTCAGATATTCCCGAATCCAGGAAACTAAAGGGCTAGGGAAGCCAATGTTATTTAATTTAAGGAGAAGTAGCGTATGATTAACAGAATCAAAAAAAAGCTTTAGGAATAGCGGACAATTTAGAAATACCCCTATAGTTAGATGCATCGGATTTCCTACCAGTTTTATGGAGAGGAATTATATAGGATTCCTTCCAAATAGATAGAAAAGTTGAAGATTTAACGGGCAATAGAAAAGTTTTTGAATTGGCTTACATAATGCCGCGGCGCAAAACCTTATTACACATCCAGGTATACCATCAGGACCAGGAGAATACACAGGTTTTACTAAATTAAGCACGCTATGGAGCGAGCTTTCGTCGATCGAAGGAATACAGATACAATTTGATTTTCTTAACTGATAATGATACGGAAGATTTGCTCGATATTCTACTGAGGAGTAAGTAGATGTGAAATAATCAGCAAACAGATCAGCAATTGCTTGATCAGAGTCGGCTGTGATATTTTCAAAAGATAAACAAGAGGGGTGGATAGATGTCTTACGTTTAGTATTGACAAAATTATAAAACCGCTTCGGGTCGCGGGAAAACTCTAATTTACAACGCTGAAGGTAATTTTTATAGCATTCTGCATTAAGCATCATAAAGATAGAACGTGCAACTTTCTATAATATCTCGATTTCACATTCTTCAAGTTGGATAACTCACGAGAAAACCAGGGAGGTCTGTGAGACAACACCGGAGTCCTCAATGGGACACAAACTTCAAAAAGAGAATCGAGAGTATTATAAAACAAAGAAATAGCAATATTCATGTCTGAACATCTGTACAAGGAGGACCAATCTGTTGAAAAAATTGGACTATTTAGTTTGACAAAGTTAGTATTACGAAGGCACTAACAATTGGTGCACGAAACGGCAGATCAACAGTTAATTCCAAAGTGGGATGAAAGTTGTCTTCTGGGAAGACAGGGGGGTCAATTATAGCGACTGCGTAGTTGGTAGAATCCAACACGAATATCAGATCCAAAGATCTTCCATTTTTATTACGCACTGGATTTATTTGAGTTAATGATAACTCGAACAGGCCATCAATAAATAAATGTGAAGTACAAGGAAGCAGCAGGCCAGACTCGTCAGAAGGGGACCATGCTATTTCAGGTAGATTAAAATCACCAGAGACAATTAATATGTCCCTATTAGGAAGCAATGATGAAACATGTTGAATATATTCTAAATGTTTAATATATACCGTCATATCGGATTGTGGCGGGATATAAGAACAAGTGATGTAGACCGAGGAGGATTTAAGTCCAACCTTGACACTGACAAACTCAATTTCCTGATTATCAGGTAGATGAATCTGTTCAGAATATAAGGCAGAGTCCACCGCAATCAAAACTCCTCCGCCTGCACGAGAAGTCCGATCACACCTATAAATTGAAAATTTTGAAGAAAGAACGGATGCATCGTTAATATCAGGTTTAAGCCATTTCTCTGTAAACACTAAAATTTTGAAGTCAAATGCTAAACTATCTACATATAGTCTGGGAAGCTTAGATTTAAGTCCTCTTACATTCTGATAGGCCAGAGAAAGGGACGAAACTAGTTTTTTTGGACACCAGCAGATGCTGGCGTTCCAGAAATCAAAAAGTTAGAAAGACTAGAAAGCTCGACGGACCTGTGAGTTTTCTTTTTGGCCGTGTATTCTTTTACTAAGATGTGATCCGGCCAAAAACTGTTACTACAAATGCAGTCAAACAGTTCGACCGGGACACCTATTTTAAAGGAAGGTATCTCCCTTGAATAATTGAACTTGAATTTTTCCACCACTATTTTGGAGACTTGAACTTTTGTCTTAATATATGCTAAGACATCATCCGACGAATGTTCGGGATCAAGTCTAGAAACAACGATATGTTTCTTTGGTGGAACTCCAGTCAGAGGCATACGGGAGCCAGGCCTTAAATCAATGGCGTCTCTAGTTGTCGCAATTGAGTCGCCTTGACTGTCCGTAAGTGTGCCTCTAACTGGACGACTATCGGCAATAACAACACTTGATGATTGCCCAGACTTTTCGGAAACTACAGCTACATTCGTCTGCAAGGAGAGACCATTTCCTGGAGAAACGGAAATCGCCTCATGGTGAATGTGATTTCTGTTTAATTATACAAACGCAAAATCAAAGCATTAAACTTATTGTTTCTGAACAACAACAAACCCTACACAGTTGTTGCTGTTCTTGTTAATCTTTGCTCTTGCGTTTGTACTTCTTACCGTTTCAACTTGCTCTCGCGCTCTCGCCCACACATTGTTGTTGCATATGCATTATTTGTTGCTCTCCCGCTCTTCTTTAATTTTGATAGCGCTTGCATCGTTGTACCGCGTACAAATGACACTTATAACTGTGTAATTTCTCTTAGATATTTTCAATCTTTCTCTGCAGGTTTGACCGAAGTGTCGAATTTGCTTTAAAACTGAGTGAGTTTTTCTTTAGTTTTTTTCTGAGACATATTATTTTTATACCCTGTACCCATAGGGTAAAAGGGTATATTAAAGTCGCTAAAATGTATGTAACAGGCAGAAGGAAAATTTTCCGACCCTATAAAGTATATATATTCTTTATCAGTATCAATAGCGAAGTCGATTGAGACATGTCCGTCTGTCCGTCCGTCCGTATGAACACCGAGATCTCAGAGACTATAAGAGCTAGAGCAACCAAATTTGGTGTCAACATCCGTCTATTGTATAAGCAGATCAAGTTTGTTTCAAATTTTTGCCACGCCCACTTCCGCCCCCGCAATTCGAGAAAAACTTATAACTAGAGCAATATTAAAGATATCGTATTTATATTTGGTACACTTAATAATATAGCCAATAAGCACCAGCTGACTAAATTTTGAAATCGAAATCGGACAATAATTATCGGAGATATAAGTATTTCCGTTTTGTACTGAAACGCCCCAAGCAAAATGGCCTGTTAAAAGTGAGCGAGATAGCATGCGTTCGCTGTTGCTGCGTGCTAAGAGAATTTTTTCTCCCTGTACAAATATGAAATTTTACAGTAGCTAAATTGTATATAAAGTTTATATATTTTTGATCAGCAGCAGAGTCCATTGAGAAATGTCCGTCCTTTAAGCTCTTGTAGCTAGAGCCATCAAATTTAATTTGAAAATCCGTCTAATGCGTATATAGATCATTTTGTCTTAAATTTTTGTCACGCCCACGCGAAAAATTAAAGGCATCGTACTCTTATTTGCAAACTAAGGTGAAATGTAAGGGGATACATTAAAAATCTATAAATCCCCTTATGTACATATCAACTTCTACAAATAGAATATCTACGCTTCTAGTTTTGGAGGAAATCGAAATATAGAATATATACTCGGTTATACTATTTGTTGTTGTTATTTTCAAAGCTTAACATTTATCGACAGATTATGGCGCTGTTTCGATTAGTAGATAAAAATATCGTCAGAATCAACAGTATGCCCCGTTTAAGTAGACCTTCAGCTTCTCAGCAGTCTCAACGCAGGAGATTAAGAAATATGATTAATAGGAATAATGATGAGTATGCAGAAATAGAAAGGCAGAGAAATTTAGAATATCAAAGGGCGCGTAGGGCTAATGCCAGTATAGAAAATAGACAAGAGGAACAGGCCCTCAATACTTTACGTCGTTCAATTCGTAGGCAAAACATGAACATTAGATTGGAAGAGCAGTCAGTTAATACTCACCATAGATCGCATAGAAGGGAAGATTCAGATTATAGGGCCAATGAACAAGCACAAAATAGAGTACAGCACAGGGAACGTCGAGCGGATCCAATGATTAGGCAGGAAGAACAGGCGGCCAATACTCGACGTCGGTCGAGCCGTAGGAGAAACTCCGAATACAGAGCTAGTGAGCAAGCGCAAAATACAGAGGAGCATAGGGAACGTCGAGCGGATCCAATGATTAGGCAGGAAGAACGGGCGGCCGATACTCGACGTAGGTCGACCCGGAGAAGAAACTCCGAATACAGAGCTAGTGAGCAAGCGCAAAATACAGAGGAGCATAGGGAAAGTCGAGCGGATCCAATGATTAGGCAGGAAGAACGGGCGGCCGATACTCGACGTAGGTCGACCCGGAGAAGAAACTCCGAATACAGAGCTAGTGAGCAAGCGCAAAATACAGAGGAGCATAGGGAACGTCGAGCGGATCCAATGATTAGGCAGGAAGAACAGGCGGCCAATACTCGACGTCGGTCGAGCCGTAGGAGAAATTCATTACATAGGGCCAACGAGCAAGAGCTCAATACAGTAGAGCATAGGGAACGTCAAGCAGATCCAATGATTAGGCAGGAAGAACAGGCAGCCGATACACGACGTAGGTCGACCCGGAGAAGAAACTCCGAATACAGAGCTAGTGAGCAAGCGCAAAATACAGAGGAACATAGGGAACGTCGAGCGGATCCAATGATTAGGCAGGAAGAACAGGCGGCCGATACTCGACGTAGGTCGACCCGGAGAAGAAACTCCGAATACAGAGCTAGTGAGCAAGCGCAAAATACAGAGGAGCATAGGAAACGTCGAGCGGATCCAATGATTAGGCAGGAAGAACAGGCGGCCAATACTCGACGTCGGTCGAGCCGTAGGAGAAATTCATTACATAGGGCCAACGAGCAAGAGATAAATACAGTAGAGCATAGGGAACGTCAAGCGGATCCAATGATTAGGCAGGAAGAACGGGCGGCCGATACTCGACGTAGGTCGACCCGGAGAAGAAACTCCGAATACAGAGCTAGTGAGCAAGCGCAAAATACAGAGGAGCATAGGGAACGTCGAGCGGATCCAATGATTAGGCAGGAAGAACAGGCGGCCGATACTCGACGTAGGTCGACCCGGAGAAGGAACTCCGAATACAGAGCTAGTGAGCAAGCGCAAAATACATAGGAGCATAGGGAACGTCGAGCGGATCAAATGATTAGGCAGGAAGAACAGGCGGCCGATACTCGACATAGGTCGACCCGGAGAAGAAACTCCGAATACAGAGCTAGTGAGCAAGCGCAAAATACAGAGGAGCATAGGGAACGTCGAGCGGATCCAATGATTAGGCAGGAAGAACAGGCGGCCAATACTCGACGTCGGTCGAGCCGTAGGAGAAATTCATTACATAGGGCCAACGAGCAAGAGATAAATACAGTAGAGCATAGAGAACGTCGAGCGGATCCAATGATTAGGCAGGAAGAACAGGCGGCCGATACTCGACGTCGGTCGAACCGTAGAAGAAATTTATACTATAGGGTATTAGAACAAGCTCAAAATACCTCACGTAGATCGTTAAATAGGCAAAGAAATAGTGAGCGACGTATTGTAGAAAGGGAACAAGACAGGATTCGTAGATCCCAGGATAGGAGAAATTTAGAACGTAGATTTATTGAAAGGGCGCGAAATAGATTGGCAAGCCGAAGTGCTAGGATAGCAGTCCATCAAGCGAACCGCGACGCTGTTAGAAACCTTGGTCAGCGAGTTAGTCAGTATAGGAGCATTAGTGAAAATAGAGTATCAGAGAATAGGCGAAATGCAGACCGTAACAGACAGGAACATGCGAATACCCTTCAGGATATTAGAAACTCAAATCGTGAAATAAATTTAGTAGATTTAATTGAAAAGTTTAATAGAATTGTAAAGTTAGGTCCTAATCAGATTTGTTATTCGTGCAAAGGCCTTTGGTTTCCCCACAAGCTCAAGTCAAAGTCCCGAACTTTTATAGAAAATAATTATCAATTTAGTCATGCGATTTTAGATATCGCCACTCAATTCCCTCCCTCAGATATTAATCTTACTTTTTGCTCAATATGTTTTGAGCGATAGATTTTCCTATTTTACCAGATTGCCTTAAGGATCTAAGCCCTTTAGAAGAACGCCTTATTTCTCCTCGTCTTCCATTTATGGTAATTAGGGCAACAAACCATGAGCGTCAAAGCGCAATTAAAGGAGCTGCAGTTAATGTCCCGATTCCAGTTAGCAGTATAGTAACTTCACTCCCAAGAGTATTTAGTAAGACCGAGGTTATTGAACTCCACCTCAAACGGAGAATGGAATATGGTCACGATTTCATGGCTGAAACCATTAGGCCCGCTAGAATGGAAAGCGCACTTATGTTTTTAGTCAATACCGAATTATATAGGAAGCATAATATTACAATTAATGAGCAAAGGCTTGATTCTTTTGAATCCGAAAACGTTCCATTTTATGCTAGTGAGGAAGATAAGGAATTCGTAGAAGAAATTCTACACAGAAATGAGGAAAATACTCATTCTGAAGATCACCGCAATCCTGAAGAGGAAGCCGAGGAACTCAATCCCGGTGGGCAAGAGACAATGCTCGAAAATATTCAGATAGATGATGCCGGCATACAGAGAGTAACTATAGCTCCAGGCGAAGGGCAAAGGCCTTTAGATATGATTTTAGATTCCGATTGTGAAGAATTAGCGTTTCCCACTATATATGCCGGCATTAAAAGAAATACTTCAGCTAGTTTTGCAACCATACTCAGATCTGAGCTTAGGAATGTAGATAGAAGAGGTTGCAGAACAGATAAATTATTTTTCAATTACAAAAAGTTAGAGTTGATAACAATACGCAATAATACTTCTATATGTTTACGCAAACATAGTGCTCCCCGCGCAACTACAGCTTCTAATGTACTTTGTGAGGATTTTGTTAATAATTTAATTCGTCACGATGAAGGAATATAGGGTTCTGAAGGGTATTCGCACGTCTCCAGCCCATTGGGAGGATGAAAAAAAAAAGTTATGGCAATGATTCGGCAATTTGGGCTTCCAACTTTTTTTTACATGAAAATGTGAACCTCAGCTACGAGGACTATATACTTGCAGTTAGGTCTAGCTTGAAAAAGCCCCAAATTTTCCTTAAAAGAAGTTTCGCAGAAATTAGGGTCAATGCGTATAATAAGCATATTCTTTCTATGCAACGGGCCAATATAGATATTCAGTTCATATTGGATCCATATGCTTGTTGCAGCTATATAATTAATTATATAAATAAATCCCAAAGAGGTATCATTAGCATTCGCACTTATTCATTAGCATTCGCACTTCTTCGTGGATTGACGTGTTTTTTTTCGCTCCTGCTTAAATATTAATTTTCGGGTTAAAATCATTGAGATTGACTCTATAATTTTTTTTAATATTACAGTGTTAACTTTGTTAATAGCATAAAACCAATCCATCGATTTGAATTTGAGCTATTTCTGTTTAATTATACAAACGCAAAATCAAAGCATTAAACTTATTGTTTCTGAACAACAACAAACCCTACACAGTTGTTGCTGTTCTTGTTAATCTTTGCTCTTGTGTTTGTACTTCTTACCGTTTCAATTTGCTCTCGCCCACACATTGTTGTTGCATGTGCATTGATTGTGGCTCTCCCGCTCTTCTTTAATTCCTTTTGTTCGTGCTCGCATCTTTGCACCGCGTACAAGTGACACGTGTAACTGTGTAATTTCTCTTAGATATTTTCAATCTTTCTCTGCAAGTTTGACCCAAGTGTCGAATTTGCTTTAAAACTGAGTGAGTTTTTTCTTTGGCTTTTTTCTGTGACATTTTTTTTCTTGTTTCAATTAATTTTATAATGTCTGTCTGCTCTAATAAAAAGTGTTTAAACCCCCCCGCGCCGCATAACGCATTTCTCGCATGTTGGCTGTGTGAAAATGTCGTGCACGTTAAGTGTGCTGGCTACACAGCCAAGGTAAGAGATAGCTTGGAGCAAAAAGGGGGCCTCAAATGGGGATGTGACTCATGCCGAGAAGTTGATATCGAGATGAGGGTATTTATGAGGCAGACCAGGGATAGGTTTAAAAAACTCTCATCTAGTTTTCGTAAACTCTACGACGAGTTTAATGCTGTGGAGACGGAATTTAGTAGCTATAAGCTGCTGAATGAGTCTCCAAAGCGAAAGAAAACTTGTGTGCGTAACTTGTCCCCGCATCTGCCGATACCTAACTTAGTCTCGGCCGCGATGTCACATTCACCATCTCAAGACACAAATCCGCCGCAGCTAATATCGTTTACAACCCCCATCCCGCATGGTGGCCGTAAGGATGAGGTGATTTCCGTTTCTCCAGGAAATGGTCTCTCCTTGCAGACGAATGTAGCTGTAGTTTCTGAAAAGTCTGGGCAATCATCAAATATTGTTATTGCCGATAGTCGTCCAGTTAGAGGCACACTTACGGACAGTCAAGGCGACTCAATCGCGACATCTAGAGACGCCATTGATTTAAGGCATGGCTCCCGTAGGCCTCTGACTGGAGTTCCACCAAAGAAACATATCTTTGTTTCTAGACTTGATCCCGAACATTCGTCGGATGATGTCTTAGCATATATTAAGACAAAAGTTCAAGTCTCCAAAATAGTGGTGGAAAAATTCAAGTTCAATTATTCAAGGGAGATATCTTCCTTTAAAATAGGTGTCCCGGTCGAACTGTTTGACTGCATTTGTAGTAACAGTTTTTGGCTGGATCACATCTTAGTAAAAGAATACACGGCCAAAAAGAAAACTCACAGGTCCGTCGAGCTTTCTAGTCTTTCTAACTTTTTGATTTCTGGAACGCCAGCATCTGCTGGTGTCCAAAAAAACTAGTTTCGTCCCTTTCTCTGGCCTATCAGAATGTAAGAGGACTTAAATCTAAGCTTCCCAGACTATATGTAGATAGTTTAGCATTTGACTTCAAAATTTTAGTGTTTACAGAGAAATGGCTTAAACCTGATATTAACGATGCATCCGTTCTTTCTTCAAAATTTTCAATTTATAGGTGTGATCGGACTTCTCGTGCAGGCGGAGGAGTTTTGATTGCGGTGGACTCTGCCTTATACTCTGACCAGATTCATCTACCTGATAATCAGGAAATTGAGTTTGCCAGTGTCAAGGTTGGACTTAAATCCTCCTCGGTCTACATCACTTGTTCTTATATCCCGCCACAATCCGACATGACGGTATATATTAAACATTTAGAATATATTCAACATGTTTCATCATTGCTTTCTAATAGGGACATATTAATTGTCTTTGGTGATTTTAATCTACCTGAAATAGCATGGTCCCCTTCTGACCAGTCTGGCCTGCTGCTCCCTTGTACTTCACATTTATTTATTGATGGCCTGTTCGAGTTATCATTAACTCAAATAAGCGTAATAAAAATGGAAGATCTTTGGATCTGATATTCGTGTTGGATTCTACCAACTACGCAGTCGCTATAATTGACCCCCCTGTCTTCCCAGAAGACAACTTTCATCCCACTTTGGAATTAACTGTTGATCTGCCGTTTCGTGCACCAATTGTTAGTGCCTTCGTAATACTAACTTTGTCAAACTAAATAGTCCAATTTTTTCAACAGATTGGTCCTCCTTGTACAGATGTTCAGACATGAATATTGCTATTTCTTTGTTTTATAATACTCTCGATTCTCTTTTTGAAGTTTGTGTCCCATTGAGGACTCCGGTGTTGTCTCACAGACCTCTCTGGTTTTCTCGTGAGTTATCCAACTTGAAGAATGTGAAATCGAGATATTATAGAAAGTTGCACGTTCTAACTTTATGATGCTTAATGCAGAATGCTATAAAAATTACCTTCAGCGTTGTAAATTAGAGTTTTCCCGCGACCCGAAGCGGTTTTATAATTTTGTCAATACTAAACGTAAGACATCTATCCACCCATCTTGTTTATCTTTTGAAAATATCACAGCCGACTCTGATCAAGCAATTGCTGATCTGTTTGCTGATTATTTCACATCTACTTACTCCTCAGTAGAATATCGAGCAAATCTTCCGTATCATTATCAGTTAAGAAAATCAAATTGTATCTGTATTCCTTCGATCGACGAAAGCTCGCTCCATAGCGTGCTTAATTTAGTAAAACCTGTGTATTCTCGTGGTCCTGATGGTATACCTGGATGTGTAATAAGGTTTTTCGCCGCGGCATTATGTAAACCAATTCAAAAACTTTTTCTATTGTCCGTTAAATCTTCAACTTTTCTATCTATTTGGAAGGAATCCTATATAATTCCTCTCCATAAAACTGGTAGGAAATCCGATGCATCTAACTATAGGGGTATTTCTAAATTGTCCGCTATTCCTAAAGCTTTTGAAAAGTTAATTACTTCTCAACTGCAACATTTTTGTAGTTCTATAATTTCACCATCGCAGTATGGATTTGTGAAACGTAGATCTACAACCACTAACCTTTTAGAATTTACATCATTGACGATCGAAGGATTTCGGAATGCAAGGCAAACTGATGTCATATATACTGATTTCAGCAAGGCTTTTGATTCTGTTAATCATACGCTACTTCTCCTTAAATTAAATAACATTGGCTTCCCTAGCCCTTTAGTTTCCTGGATTCGGGAATATCTGACAGGCAGAACACAGAAGGTTCTTTTCAAGTCTTTATATTCTAGGTCCATAAATGTGACTTCGGGACTACCCCAGGGCAGTCATCTGGGACCATTGCTTTTTACTCTCTTTATCAATGATCTTCCGTCTGTTATAAATCACTCTCATGTCCTTATGTACGCAGATGATGTTAAGCTTTGTCTTAGTTACAAAGATATTATCTCTCCTTGTCGGTTACAATCTGATCTTCAAAATTTTCAGTCGTGGTGTCAAAATAATTTGTTAAGTTTAAATCCAACCAAATGCAAGGTCATGACTTTTCACAGAAATACTCCGCGGTTGGTAACTTATTTTCTTAATGACATCCCACTAAAACGTTTTCATGAGATGAACGATTTGGGCGTCCTTATGGACTATAAATTAACCTTTAAATCTCATATCTCCACTACTGTAGGTAAAGCTATGGGTGTTCTTGGGTTTGTTAAACGATGGCTAAAGGAGTTTGATGACCCTTATACAACCAAAATTCTTTTTACCTCATTGGTTCGACCTATTTTAGAATATGGATCTTGCATATGGTCTCCTCAATATGACTCACACAAATCAAGAATAGAATCTGTCCAAAATCAGTGCCTACTCTTTGCTCTTCGTGGTCTGAACTGGGATCGCAATATCAATCTGCCATCGTACTCTAGTAGACTTCTTCTTGTTAACCTACCATCTCTTACTAATCGTAGAATAATGCTTGGTGTGATTTTTATGCACAAGCTCCTTAATGGTGATATAGACTCTCCTAAGCTATTGAGCCAAGTAAATCTATCGGTTCCTTGTAGGCCTACTAGAAATTTTATACCTCTATCTCTTCCCCGCTGTACTACTAACTATACTCTACATAAACCTTTCCGAGTACTTTGTTCTGATTACAATCGACTTTACTGTGTAATCAGTTCGGAGCTCTCTCTTCCTACATTAAAAACATCTATCCTTTTACATTTAGCTCGTAACTAGTTATAGTTTTCGTTTCTTGTCTGTTTTTTGGAATGTCCCCGCGACTCGAGCCGTGCGTCATGCGGCTAGCGCCCCTTGGTCGGTTGGGCGGGAGGTTGTGGGCACTTAGTGCACCCAATAAGATTCGCGCGGAAAAAAAAAAAAATTTCGAAGCTGATGCGGGAAGCCGTTGCTAGTGTTGAGAGGGGCATTAAGCATCAGGCAAAAGCTGCAATACATTGGTCATAAATTCATTCGCGGCACTGAGATATATACTCAGGAAGCTGCCTATTGCTGTCTTGGGATGTCTATGTCCAACATTAGCCACAAAGATAGGTTTATAAACACAAATTTATTAGATTTTCGAGTGAAAATGCTCAAATCTAGACAGCAATTACAAAGTATGCCTCAGGATTCAACAGACATCTTTGTAAAAGGGCTACTTGACCATTATGTAGAAAGACCAAATATTCTTGAGAATTTGTGTTTAGCTGATTTCGCTGCCAATTACGAGTTTAGTATGTAATGTTCGGTTCTAATAAAGATATTATATTTTTTTTGAATTAGGAAAAAGCGTTATAGTTCCTAGTAAAAGACAAGCCTAGCATAACTGCAAGGAGTGCAGTAGCGCAAGCACAAAAAGAAAAAAAAGAAAGCTTCGCGACACAGCTCAGAATTGGCGAGCGGAAGCTCAGCTTTGGGTTTGTGGCGGTGCACTTGTAATTACTCCCCCCCCCCCCCCCTTTGTTCGTCTCCGAACTCCATAAAAGAAGTCGGATAATAAAGATCAGACCATATTACGGTTAGAAGGAATGGAAAATTACTAGCTTTCAAGTTTCAGAGCCTATATGTAGGGCAAAGACATTAGGGTCGGCAGAAGAAGTGCGGCAGAAGTTTAAGCGAACGTAACATCAGTGGTCAATAAGTGAAGATATGAATAAATTGTGATCACTTAAACGAGTTTATTTAAACTTACAAACTATATACATAAATAATACTACATACGTTACAATTATAAAACCGAAGTCGCGACAGAAACAAAAAGAAATAAAAAGTGAATGATAACTGGCGGCGACAGGTGATATTAATACAAATATAAAAAAATATTTTTTTGTCTTAATAAAGAATTTGCGACAGGTTAGGCAGAGAGATATTTGGCAATCTACCAGGCCAACACTAATTTCGCCTTCCCCAATTTTACCCCCCCAAGAATCAGCAGTTAAGGAACCAGGAATTGGTAGCTGTTTAAATATACTTCCCTCTCGGCAAATTAATATCTGTGTGGAAATCACCCATCCCAGCTAAAGAGTGAGCTGAAGTTGCTGTCGAAGGCAGAATTGGTTTAGCAACAAATTTGTAATTGCTAACTCGGGAGATGAGGAAACCCGCGTATTTAAAAATAATAATAAAACAGAGCTAAGTAAACTAACGCAATGAAGTTATAGTGGCGTATACTAATTGAAGTCGCCACATTCTCAGACCATGCATAATGAATGATTAAGTTAATTTTTTTATAATATGTAGCATCTCTACATATTTTTTTTTTAGTATTTAACGCAAATTGTATAGATATTAATTTCTATATATATTATATATTCGTTTTTTTTTTACTCTAACTCATATTGATTATGCATTGGCCAGATCAAAAGATACCATATTTAACTAATATTTTGTCCCCAGAAGCAGCAGTTAAATCTCATCAGCTACGCATCGAACCTCCCTGGGCCCACGGAATATAAATGCACTGAGTAAGATTATACAACCTGTATTGCAAGCATTATGTATTATTATGAATCCTATTTATATATATTGAAAATATCGTATTCTATTTTATCTTGGCCATGCTAGCTAATTCTTTTGAAATCAATAGAGCCAGAATGTTTTTTTTTTGAGTATCATTGAATTTCTTTTGTTGTTGAAGATGTCCATAGGAAGGGTGGGTACAGAACGAGGAGACATGGACGAACATACGGTCCATGACACCAAAACGAGCAGAATCCCAACAAGTTCCAATAACCCCTTTCCTTTTTTTTTTTTGTGCACTTTATAAATTTTTGTATATAGAAAATCAGACGTCAGGAGAATGAAAAGGTCCCCCCCTATCCGGCGAGCAGCAAAGGCAAGCATAGTGCACGACCTTTTTCTTCCTATGTCCACGGTCCTTTTAGGAATACCGTACCTTAACACCGATATAAAAGATGACATTTATTACAAAATGGCGCCCAAACTTGGGGCTCAGAACAGCATAGCTATAACATTAAATAGAAATTGCACACCTAAGGTAGCACTAAATAATCTAGCAACACGATTATAGCAACGCGAAACTAGCCCAATTATTTTCATACCAACAACACGTTTAGCAACAACAGTAGCTAAAAATCCCTCTACATAATCCCTTCAGGTTAGTTAACAAGTTTTCGAAATTCTAGTGTTTCATTCTCGAGTTCTTTGAAACTTGGAACTGCAATTGCAACTCCAATGAATAAGGGTTGATCGACCAGTGGAAAAGTGTCTCAGACGGGGGTACTAGAAAATTCGAATGGAGAAAAATTTTTTAGAGTGGATGGAGGTTCCCATGGATTAAGCGATTGAGTTATCATCAAGTGAGACCAATTCACCTGGATGAATCTACATCTGCATCAAAGGTAATCATACTTTTATTTGTAGTCCGTGTTAGGATCGGATTTTGCAAGCCTTTTAGTTTACTTTAGGGTCTTGACCAATCTTTAGCGTACTTACGGAATATAAGTTACAATAGTCATTAGAATATCAATAGGGGATAAGTCTGACTCGTATTATCATTTCAAGTTCTTCGGAGCTAAAACAACAATTATAAGTAAAGAATAATTAAAGCAGACAACATTGATAAAACCACTATGCCAGTAAGACGTAGCAACGAGAACTTAATCGAGGCTATGCCTTCTCAAGAGCAATTGTGTGGCACCTGCCACGAAAGATTAACACACAACGACCTTATAGCAATAGCACCCTGTAACCACCACTTTCACAATAGATGTATAGTGGAGTGGCTTCAGAATGCTACAGCTTGTCCGAGATGCAACTTCAGCTGTAGTCCAAGGCAATTAAAGTACATCAACAATAATTTAGAAGTAGAAATGCGAGAAGCAGCTGGCAGTTCCAACACTCAATCACAGATTGATAATCCTTTAGATACAGAACCAAATGGTTCAAGACCAACAACTGGTACAATAAGGAAACAACTGACTTCGTCAAAAGGAGGCGTCGCCACTAGATCTAAGCAGAGAGCTCAACAAGAAACAGTGCAAAGTCGTAAGCCGTCTAACAACAGCAGACAGAACACTTCCAATAACAGTCAAACACTTAACAGAAGCGAAATCACCAATATGATTCAGTCGACAGTGTATGCTCAGCAGCAACTCTTAATGCAAGATATCACCGCTTCAATAGCACAAACCATAGAGAGGTCAATTCAGTCTCATTTAGCTTCTCTTAACATTGGTATTAACACTCATAGTTCACCCAGAATAGTTCCAGAAGTTTCGGAGAGAGCACCATTAGCCGATAATATCGCACAGCTGGCAAACCACAGCCGTAACACAAGTAATTCTAACATGAGAAACAGCAGGGAGGAAACATCTATAACAGCCGATAAAGCAGCCAATATAATTCAGAACTGGCGTCTTAAGTTCGATGGATCTAGATCCGGCATACAGGCAGAAGGGTTTCTATATCGTGCGCGATCTCTTGCTCAGCAAATATTGAATGGCAATTTTTTACTTCTGTGTGATCATTTGCATATTTTATTTATTGACAAAGCTAATGAATGGTTTTGGAGATTTCACAGATCCAACCCAACATTTAGCTGGAGAGAATTTTGCAACGAGTTCATGAAAAAGTTCGAAACTACAGAAACAGATTTAGATGTTTGGGAACTCATTAATTCCAGAAGGCAATCCGAGAAAGAAACATTTGAGGACTACCAATTCGCAGTAGAACGACTGGTAGGCCGATTACAAGAAACGGTACCAACACCAACGTTAGTCAGACTTTTGATACGTTATTGCAAAACCTCGCTACGCTACGAGCTGATGCATTTAAGTATTTCAACATTAGCGAACTTGCGTCAAGAAATTCGCACACATGAACAATTTCATAAGCACATTCAGATGCATCCTGCTAGAACTAAATTCGGTGCACGCGCTGTAGCTGAACTAGAAGATAACGAACCGTGCTTAGAAGAGATTGTAGACATAAAAGATAGTAAAAGTATTTGTTGGAATTGTGATCGTCGCGGCCACTGGTTTGACAATTGTTGTGAAGCGCCCTCCATATTTTGCTATGGATGTGGACTTAAAAACGTATTTAAACCAAAATGTCCAAAATGTAATCCCACGGGAAACTGCAAGGTGGATGCGCCAAGGAGTACCCCACTGACGCATCCAAGGCAATAATCCACGAGACTATTAATCAGTCAGAAGCTACATGTAAATTTAGGGAAAAGGGTACACAAACAGATAGTCCAAAAGAGTCCAAACAAAGCGGTCCGAATTCAAAGTTACCTTTCCATAAAAGATTAGCTATTTACAGAGCAGCTAGAGAACGTATTTTTGGTGGCGTAGAAGCTTTTCAACTGCGACCAAAACGATCGACGATTAGGTTCCGGAATTACTGGCGGAACATTAAGCACTTGAGGAAGAAGTTCGTATCATCAATTTTCCTTAAGGAAGATAACAGATTATATACTAATATAGAAATTGAAGGCAAAACATATATAGGATTGTTAGATTCAGGGGCCACAATAAGTTGCATCGGAAATAAAGCCTGAAACTTTCTTAACAAAACACCGAAACGCAAATGTTTTGGCCATATTAAAACGGCAAACGGAACCAAGTGCGAAGTGCTCGGGAAGTTTGACACATCGGTTACCTATTGTAAGGTCACCAAAAATATAGAGTTTTATTTAGTACCAAATTTAAGACAAGACATTTATCTGGGAATAGACTTTTGGAAAGAGTTCTCTTTGTTAGACAGATTTACAGGCCATACTATTTCGGAGATAAATCACGAGAATGGGCAAATGGAAGATTTTCCACTAGTTCATGATTTAACGATGGAACAGCAGAAGCGATTAGACGCAATTGTCAACTTGTTTCCATCATATGATCGAGAAGGTTTAGGACGTACACATCTAGCGGAACAATACATTGAGGTAGAACAGGTTAGACCGGTAAAACAAAGACACTGGCCAGTTTCTCCTACTATTGAAAAAGTCATGTTCGAAGAAGCCGATAGAATGTTAGCACTAGACATTATAGAAATATCGGATAGTCCATGGAGCAGTAATTGCGTTTTAGTTAAACGAGGAGAAAAATATCGGTTATGCCTAGATGCAAGAGAAATAAACAAGCACACCCGGAAGGATGCATATCCGTTACCACATATTGAAGGAATCTTATGAAGAATCTTAAGTCTTACCACCAGCAAGGTTTATAACCGGACTGGATTTGAAAAATGCTTTTTGGCAAATACCTCTAGAAAAGAAATCAAGACAGTATACAGCTTTTACTATTCCCAATTCCACTATACCAGTACAAAGCGATGCCATTCGGGCTTTGCAACGCACCACAAACTTTATGTCGATTCATGGATCAAGTCATACCCGCACAACTCCGAAGTAGAGTCTTTGTTTACTTAGACGACCTACTGGTCTTGTCCGATGATTTCCAGTCACACATGGATCTTTTGAAAGAAATTGCACTACATTTACGTAAAGCTAAATTAAATATCTGGGATTCATTTTCAGTGAAGGTCAACTCATGACTGACCCTGCAAAGATCCAAGC
The DNA here is from genome assembly GCA_037075365.1 of Drosophila emarginata. Classification (NCBI taxonomy): domain Eukaryota; kingdom Metazoa; phylum Arthropoda; class Insecta; order Diptera; family Drosophilidae; genus Drosophila; species Drosophila emarginata. The sequence continues at coordinate 410,033 of JBAMCD010000092.1, read as the reverse complement.
AATCAATGAATTTCCAATACCTAGAACCGTAAAACAACTTAGAATATTTCTTGGTCTATCGGGTTGGTATAGACGATTCGTTTCCAATTACGCAGCGGTTAGTTTTCCACTTACCGAATTACTCAAAAAGCAGAAGACGTTCGAATGGACAGACTCAGCTAACAACGCGTTTGCACAATTAAAGAGGTTACTCACAACAGCACCCATATTAGTAACACCGGATTTCACCAAACCATTTGTTTTACTGTGTGATGCTAGTCTACACTTGGTTGCGTGTTAGCGCAGAAGAATGAAGAAGGAGTTGAGTTACCCATCGCTTTTATGTCAGTCAAACTTACGAAAGCCCAACGGAACTACTCAGTCTCCAAATTGGAATGCCTCGCAGTTATAAAAGGTATTAAGAAATTTCGTCCGTACATAGAAGGTCAAGATTTCGTAGTGATCACCGACCATGCAGCTCTGCAATGGTTGATGAGGCAAAAGGATTTAACAGGTCGATTAGCACGATGGTCTCTTCAGTTACAGGGATTTCACTTTAGAATAGAACATCGTAAGGGAACAGAAAATGTCGTAGCAGATACGCTGTCCCGACAACACGAACCATCGGTAGAGGAACTTGATGATTATGGTCCGATAATTGACTTAAGTTCAGAACAATTTACCAGCTTAGAATATCTAGATCTTATTAATCGCATTAAAGAAGAACAAGAGAGATTGCCTGATCTCAAAATCGTAGACGGCTACGTCTATAAGAGAACCGAACCGTCAACAACAGAAAACTCAGAAGCTTCATTTAAACTCTGGGTACCCTCTGGTCTTATTCCACAAGTATTAAGTCGCGCTCATGACTCTCCAAGCTCTTCACATGGAGGCATGAGGAAAACCATTGAGAAACTAAAAAGATATTTATATTGGCCTCGTCTGTCATCTTAAGTCAGGGAATATATTTCAAAATGTGACATATGTAAAGAAACTAAAAGTTCAAATATTGTTTTAAAACCACCACTAGGAAAACCTATGCAGTCTGAGAGACCTTTTCAGAAATTGCATATGGATTTGTTAGGTCCATACCCTCGAACAAAAGTAGGACATATTGGTCTTTTGATCATTGTTGATCACCACACTAAATTTCACTTCTAAAACTATTTACCTCCCCGAAGATATGCAATTACCTGGAACAGCACATCTTTTACACTTTCGGAGTTCCAGAATCTATATTGACAGACAACGGATTTCAATTCCGTTCTGGTTATTTTGAAGCATTTCTAACTAGATTTTCGATAAAACATATTTGCACAGCGATCTATTCCCCACAAGCTAATGCAAGTGAGAGACTAAATCGAAGCGTATTAGCAGCTGTACGAGCATATGTAGGTCAAGACCATAAAGGTTGGGACTTAAAGCTAAACGAGATAAATGGCGCACTAAGATCGAGCATTCATTCGGCCACCGGCTTTTCGCCATATTTCCTAACTTTCGGCCAGAATATGATTCTAAACGGCAAAGACTATGATCTGCTTCGAAAGTTAAACTTATTAATTGACGATGTCAGAATTGATTATCCAAATGCCATACAGATCAGTAGGTTGAAAGCAAAAGAAAATGTATCTAGAATGAATGAACCGAATGCTCGAAGATATAATTTGCGTACTCGGAGCTCCCAGTTTAATTTATATATTTATATATATTGAAAATATCGTATATCGTATATATTGAAAATATCGTATTCTATTTTATCTTGGCCATGCTAGCTAATTCTTTTGAAATCAATAGAGTCAGAATGTTTGCACTGTTTTTTTTTTGAGTATCATTGAATTTCTTTTGTTGTTGAAGATGTCCATAGGAAGGGTGGGTACAGAACGAGGAGACATGGACGAACATACGGTCCATGACACCAAAACGAGCAGAATCCCAACAAGTTCCAATAACCCCTTTCCATTTTTTTTTTTGTGCACTTTATAAATTTTTGTATATAGAAAATCAGACGTCAGGAGAATGAAAAGGTCCCCCCCTATCCGGCGAGCAGCAAAGGCAAGCATAGTGCACGACCTTTTTCTTCCTATGTCCACGGTCCTTTTAGGAATACCGTACCTTAACACCGATATAAAAGATGACATTTATTACAAAATGGCGCCCAAACTTGGGGCTCAGAACAGCATAGCTATAACATTAAATAGAAATTGCACACCTAAGGTAGCACTAAATAATCTAGCAACACGATTATAGCAACGCGAAACTAGCCCAATTATTTTCATACCAACAACACGTTTAGCAACAACAGTAGCTAAAAATCCCTCTACATAATCCCTTCAGGTTAGTTAACAAGTTTTCGAAATTCTAGTGTTTCATTCTCGAGTTCTTTGAAACTTGGAACTGCAATTGCAACTCCAATGAATAAGGGTTGATCGACCAGTGGAAAAGTGTCTCAGACGGGGGTACTAGAAAATTCGAATGGAGAAAAATTTTTTAGAGTGGATGGAGGTTCCCATGGATTAAGCGATTGAGTTATCATCAAGTGAGACCAATTCACCTGGATGAATCTACATCTGCATCAAAGGTAATCATACTTTTATTTGTAGTCCGTGTTAGGATCGGATTTTGCAAGCCTTTTAGTTTACTTTAGGGTCTTGACCAATCTTTAGCGTACTTACGGAATATAAGTTACAATAGTCATTAGAATATCAATAGGGGATAAGTCTGACTCGTATTATCATTTCAAGTTCTTCGGAGCTAAAACAACAATTATAAGTAAAGAATAATTAAAGCAGACAACATTGATAAAACCACTATGCCAGTAAGACGTAGCAACGAGAACTTAATCGAGGCTATGCCTTCTCAAGAGCAATTGTGTGGCACCTGCCACGAAAGATTAACACACAACGACCTTATAGCAATAGCACCCTGTAACCACCACTTTCACAATAGATGTATAGTGGAGTGGCTTCAGAATGCTACAGCTTGTCCGAGATGCAACTTCAGCTGTAGTCCAAGGCAATTAAAGTACATCAACAATAATTTAGAAGTAGAAATGCGAGAAGCAGCTGGCAGTTCCAACACTCAATCACAGATTGATAATCCTTTAGATACAGAACCAAATGGTTCAAGACCAACAACTGGTACAATAAGGAAACAACTGACTTCGTCAAAAGGAGGCGTCGCCACTAGATCTAAGCAGAGAGCTCAACAAGAAACAGTGCAAAGTCGTAAGCCGTCTAACAACAGCAGACAGAACACTTCCAATAACAGTCAAACACTTAACAGAAGCGAAATCACCAATATGATTCAGTCGACAGTGTATGCTCAGCAGCAACTCTTAATGCAAGATATCACCGCTTCAATAGCACAAACCATAGAGAGGTCAATTCAGTCTCATTTAGCTTCTCTTAACATTGGTATTAACACTCATAGTTCACCCAGAATAGTTCCAGAAGTTTCGGAGAGAGCACCATTAGCCGATAATATCGCACAGCTGGCAAACCACAGCCGTAACACAAGTAATTCTAACATGAGAAACAGCAGGGAGGAAACATCTATAACAGCCGATAAAGCAGCCAATATAATTCAGAACTGGCGTCTTAAGTTCGATGGATCTAGATCCGGCATACAGGCAGAAGGGTTTCTATATCGTGCGCGATCTCTTGCTCAGCAAATATTGAATGGCAATTTTTTACTTCTGTGTGATCATTTGCATATTTTATTTATTGACAAAGCTAATGAATGGTTTTGGAGATTTCACAGATCCAACCCAACATTTAGCTGGAGAGAATTTTGCAACGAGTTCATGAAAAAGTTCGAAACTACAGAAACAGATTTAGATGTTTGGGAACTCATTAATTCCAGAAGGCAATCCGAGAAAGAAACATTTGAGGACTACCAATTCGCAGTAGAACGACTGGTAGGCCGATTACAAGAAACGGTACCAACACCAACGTTAGTCAGACTTTTGATACGTTATTGCAAAACCTCGCTACGCTACGAGCTGATGCATTTAAGTATTTCAACATTAGCGAACTTGCGTCAAGAAATTCGCACACATGAACAATTTCATAAGCACATTCAGATGCATCCTGCTAGAACTAAATTCGGTGCACGCGCTGTAGCTGAACTAGAAGATAACGAACCGTGCTTAGAAGAGATTGTAGACATAAAAGATAGTAAAAGTATTTGTTGGAATTGTGATCGTCGCGGCCACTGGTTTGACAATTGTTGTGAAGCGCCCTCCATATTTTGCTATGGATGTGGACTTAAAAACGTATTTAAACCAAAATGTCCAAAATGTAATCCCACGGGAAACTGCAAGGTGGATGCGCCAAGGAGTACCCCACTGACGCATCCAAGGCAATAATCCACGAGACTATTAATCAGTCAGAAGCTACATGTAAATTTAGGGAAAAGGGTACACAAACAGATAGTCCAAAAGAGTCCAAACAAAGCGGTCCGAATTCAAAGTTACCTTTCCATAAAAGATTAGCTATTTACAGAGCAGCTAGAGAACGTATTTTTGGTGGCGTAGAAGCTTTTCAACTGCGACCAAAACGATCGACGATTAGGTTCCGGAATTACTGGCGGAACATTAAGCACTTGAGGAAGAAGTTCGTATCATCAATTTTCCTTAAGGAAGATAACAGATTATATACTAATATAGAAATTGAAGGCAAAACATATATAGGATTGTTAGATTCAGGGGCCACAATAAGTTGCATCGGAAATAAAGCCTGAAACTTTCTTAACAAAACACCGAAACGCAAATGTTTTGGCCATATTAAAACGGCAAACGGAACCAAGTGCGAAGTGCTCGGGAAGTTTGACACATCGGTTACCTATTGTAAGGTCACCAAAAATATAGAGTTTTATTTAGTACCAAATTTAAGACAAGACATTTATCTGGGAATAGACTTTTGGAAAGAGTTCTCTTTGTTAGACAGATTTACAGGCCATACTATTTCGGAGATAAATCACGAGAATGGGCAAATGGAAGATTTTCCACTAGTTCATGATTTAACGATGGAACAGCAGAAGCGATTAGACGCAATTGTCAACTTGTTTCCATCATATGATCGAGAAGGTTTAGGACGTACACATCTAGCGGAACAATACATTGAGGTAGAACAGGTTAGACCGGTAAAACAAAGACACTGGCCAGTTTCTCCTACTATTGAAAAAGTCATGTTCGAAGAAGCCGATAGAATGTTAGCACTAGACATTATAGAAATATCGGATAGTCCATGGAGCAGTAATTGCGTTTTAGTTAAACGAGGAGAAAAATATCGGTTATGCCTAGATGCAAGAGAAATAAACAAGCACACCCGGAAGGATGCATATCCGTTACCACATATTGAAGGAATCTTATGAAGAATCTTAAGTCTTACCACCAGCAAGGTTTATAACCGGACTGGATTTGAAAAATGCTTTTTGGCAAATACCTCTAGAAAAGAAATCAAGACAGTATACAGCTTTTACTATTCCCAATTCCACTATACCAGTACAAAGTGATGCCATTCGGGCTTTGCAACGCACCACAAACTTTATGTCGATTCATGGATCAAGTCATACCCGCACAACTCCGAAGTAGAGTCTTTGTTTACTTAGACGACCTACTGGTCTTGTCCGATGATTTCCAGTCACACATGGATCTTTTGAAAGAAATTGCACTACATTTACGTAAAGCTAATATCACGATTAATATTAGTAAGTCTAAATTTTGTCTCCGCGAAATTAAATATCTGGGATTCATTTTCAGTGAAGGTCAACTCATGACTGACCCTGCAAAGATCCAAGCAATCAATGAATTTCCAATACCTAGAACCGTAAAACAACTTAGAATATTTCTTGGTCTATCGGGTTGGTATAGACGATTCGTTTCCAATTACGCAGCGGTTAGTTTTCCACTTACCGAATTACTCAAAAAGCAGAAGACGTTCGAATGGACAGACTCAGCTAACAACGCGTTTGCACAATTAAAGAGGTTACTCACAACAGCACCCATATTAGTAACACCGGATTTCACCAAACCATTTGTTTTACTGTGTGATGCTAGTCTACACTTGGTTGCGTGTTAGCGCAGAAGAATGAAGAAGGAGTTGAGTTACCCATCGCTTTTATGTCAGTCAAACTTACGAAAGCCCAACGGAACTACTCAGTCTCCAAATTGGAATGCCTCGCAGTTATAAAAGGTATTAAGAAATTTCGTCCGTACATAGAAGGTCAAGATTTCGTAGTGATCACCGACCATGCAGCTCTGCAATGGTTGATGAGGCAAAAGGATTTAACAGGTCGATTAGCACGATGGTCTCTTCAGTTACAGGGATTTCACTTTAGAATAGAACATCGTAAGGGAACAGAAAATGTCGTAGCAGATACGCTGTCCCGACAACACGAACCATCGGTAGAGGAACTTGATGATTATGGTCCGATAATTGACTTAAGTTCAGAACAATTTACCAGCTTAGAATATCTAGATCTTATTAATCGCATTAAAGAAGAACAAGAGAGATTGCCTGATCTCAAAATCGTAGACGGCTACGTCTATAAGAGAACCGAACCGTCAACAACAGAAAACTCAGAAGCTTCATTTAAACTCTGGGTACCCTCTGGTCTTATTCCACAAGTATTAAGTCGCGCTCATGACTCTCCAAGCTCTTCACATGGAGGCATGAGGAAAACCATTGAGAAACTAAAAAGATATTTATATTGGCCTCGTCTGTCATCTTAAGTCAGGGAATATATTTCAAAATGTGACATATGTAAAGAAACTAAAAGTTCAAATATTGTTTTAAAACCACCACTAGGAAAACCTATGCAGTCTGAGAGACCTTTTCAGAAATTGCATATGGATTTGTTAGGTCCATACCCTCGAACAAAAGTAGGACATATTGGTCTTTTGATCATTGTTGATCACCACACTAAATTTCACTTCTAAAACTATTTACCTCCCCGAAGATATGCAATTACCTGGAACAGCACATCTTTTACACTTTCGGAGTTCCAGAATCTATATTGACAGACAACGGATTTCAATTCCGTTCTGGTTATTTTGAAGCATTTCTAACTAGATTTTCGATAAAACATATTTGCACAGCGATCTATTCCCCACAAGCTAATGCAAGTGAGAGACTAAATCGAAGCGTATTAGCAGCTGTACGAGCATATGTAGGTCAAGACCATAAAGGTTGGGACTTAAAGCTAAACGAGATAAATGGCGCACTAAGATCGAGCATTCATTCGGCCACCGGCTTTTCGCCATATTTCCTAACTTTCGGCCAGAATATGATTCTAAACGGCAAAGACTATGATCTGCTTCGAAAGTTAAACTTATTAATTGACGATGTCAGAATTGATTATCCAAATGCCATACAGATCAGTAGGTTGAAAGCAAAAGAAAATGTATCTAGAATGAATGAACCGAATGCTCGAAGATATAATTTGCGTACTCGGAGCTCCCAGTTTGAAGTCGACGACCAGGTTTATGCTCGCAATTTCGCCCAAAGCAATGCCAGAAAAAAGTTTAGTCGTAAATTAGACCTTGTATTCATCAAAGGTGTGATTCGAAAGAAAATTAGTCCGATTTATTATGAAGTTGACAACTTAAAAGGCAAACTACTTGGAGTATACCATTTGAAAGATTTACAGCCTTCTATAGTCAGTGGCATTACCTGCGTTGTAATGTTCGGTTCTAATAAAGATATTATATTTTTTTTGAATTAGGAAAAAGCGTTATAGTTCCTAGTAAAAGACAAGCCTAGCATAACTGCAAGGAGTGCAGTAGCGCAAGCACAAAAAGAAAAAAAAGAAAGCTTCGCGACACAGCTCAGAATTGGCGAGCGGAAGCTCAGCTTTGGGTTTGTGGCGGTGCACTTGTAATTACTCCCCCCCCCCCCCCCCCCCCCCCTTTGTTCGTCTCCGAACTCCATAAAAGAAGTCGGATAATAAAGATCAGACCATATTACGGTTAGAAGGAATGGAAAATTACTAGCTTTCAAGTTTCAGAGCCTATATGTAGGGCAAAGACATTAGGGTCGGCAGAAGAAGTGCGGCAGAAGTTTAAGCGAACGTAACATCAGTGGTCAATAAGTGAAGATATGAATAAATTGTGATCACTTAAACGAGTTTATTTAAACTTACAAACTATATACATAAATAATACTACATACGTTACAATTATAAAACCGAAGTCGCGACAGAAACAAAAAGAAATAAAAAGTGAATGATAACTGGCGGCGACAGGTGATATTAATACAAATATAAAAAAATATTTTTTTGTCTTAATAAAGAATTTGCGACAGGTTAGGCAGAGAGATATTTGGCAATCTACCAGGCCAACACTAATTTCGCCTTCCCCAATTTTACCCCCCAAGAATCAGCAGTTAAGGAACCAGGAATTGGTAGCTGTTTAAATATACTTCCCTCTCGGCAAATTAATATCTGTGTGGAAATCACCCATCCCAGCTAAAGAGTGAGCTGAAGTTGCTGTCGAAGGCAGAATTGGTTTAGCAACAAATTTGTAATTGCTAACTCGGGAGATGAGGAAACCCGCGTATTTAAAAATAATAATAAAACAGAGCTAAGTAAACTAACGCAATGAAGTTATAGTGGCGTATACTAATTGAAGTCGCCACATTCTCAGACCATGCATAATGAATGATTAAGTTAATTTTTTTATAATATGTAGCATCTCTACATATTTTTTTTTTAGTATTTAACGCAAATTGTATAGATATTAATTTCTATATATATTATATATTCGTTTTTTTTTTTACTCTAACTCATATTGATTATGCATTGGCCAGATCAAAAGATACCATATTTAACTAATATTTTGTCCCCAGAAGCAGCAGTTAAATCTCATCAGCTACGCATCGAACCTCCCTGGGCCCACGGAATATAAATGCACTGAGTAAGATTATACAACCTGTATTGCAAGCATTATGTATTATTATGAATCCTATTTATATATATTGAAAATATCGTATTCTATTTTATCTTGGCCATGCTATCTAATTCTTTTGAAATCAATAGAGTCAGAATTTTTGCACTGTTTTTTTTTTGAGTATCATTGAATTTCTTTTGTTGTTGAAGATGTCCATAGGAAGGGTGGGTACAGAACGAGGAGACATGGACGAACATACGGTCCATGACACCAAAACGAGCAGAATCCCAACAAGTTCCAATAACCCCTTTCCTTTTTTTTTTTTGTGCACTTTATAAATTTTTGTATATAGAATATCAGACGTCAGGAGAAAGAAAAGATCCCCCCCCATCCGGCGAGCAGCAAAGGCAAGCATAGTGCACGACCTCTTTCTTCCTACGTCCACGGTCCTTTTAGGAATACCGTACCTTAACACCGATATAAAAGATGACATTTATTACAAGTATTAGATCTCGCCGAAATAATAGGAATGAGGAAGAAAATGAGGTTTCAGAAAGCAGTATTCCATTGCGTGATGGAAGTGGCTATATTACGCATAGGGGGTGGCCTTGCACAATTAGATTTAGAAAATTTAATATTAACACAGATAGGCAGAATTATTTTAGGGGATTAGTAATGTTGTATTTTCCTTGGAGAGACGAACAGGTAGAGTTAGTTCAGAGAAACTGTGAAGAGTTCTATAATGAGAATGAGCAAATTATTAGGGCAGGTTTTAATAGGTACAATATTTTAGACGATTTAGAAGTCGCTCTTAGAAGGGCAATGGAGAATGATAATAGGGATATCGAAAATGAATTAGAAGGTCAGGTTGTATTAGATGAGGAGTTAAGGGTTTTAGCTTTTCCCGGGATAAGTTCACAACTCAACCTATTAAATTTAAATGGCAATGACCAACCTACAGATTCGGATAATGATATCCGCATAATTAAGCTTTCCCCAATAATTTCCCCAGAATCTGATCTTCAAAATTTTCAGTCGTGGTGTCAAAATAATTTGTTAAGTTTAAATCCAACCAAATGCAAGGTCATGACTTTTCACAGAAATACTCCGCGGTTGGTAACTTATTTTCTTAATGACATCCCACTAAAACGTTTTCATGAGATGAACGATTTGGGCGTCCTTATGGACTATAAATTAACCTTTAAATCTCATATCTCCACTACTGTAGGTAAAGCTATGGGTGTTCTTGGGTTTGTTAAACGATGGTTAAAGGAGTTTGATGACCCTTATACAACCAAAATTCTTTTTACCTCATTGGTTCGTCCTATTTTAGAATATGGATCTTGCATATGGTCTCCTCAATATGACTCACACAAATCAAGAATAGAATCTGTCCAAAAACAGTTCCTACAGTTTGCTCTTCGTGGTCTGAACTGGGATCGCAATATCAATCTGCCATCGTACTCTAGTAGACTTCTTCTTGTTAACCTACCAGCTCTTACTAATCGTAGAATAATGCTTGGTGTGATTTTTATGCACAAGCTCCTTAATGGTGATATAGACTCTCCTAAGCTATTGAGCCAAGTAAATCTATCGGTTCCTTGTAGGCCTACTAGAAATTTTATACCTCTATCTCTTCCCCGCTGTACTACTAACTATGCTCTGCATGAACCTTTCCGAGTACTTTGTTCTGATTACAATCGACTTTACTGTGTAATCAGTTCGGAGCTCTCTCTTCCTACATTAAAAACATCTATCCTTTTACATTTAGCTCGTAACTAGTTATAGTTTTCGTTTCTTGTCTGTTTTTTGGAATGTCCCCGCGACTCGAGCCGTGCGTCATGCGGCTAGCGCCCCTCGGTCGGTTGGGCGGGAGGTTGTGGGCACTTAAAGCACCCAAAGGGATTCGCGCGGAAAAAAAAAAAAAAAATTTGGCAAGCATTGTTAGGTCTCTCAATTTGAAACAAAAAACTTTTCTTACCCATGTTCTTCACAATGTGAAGAATAATCAACTATTTCATGAATTCGTAGGTGGTGGGGCAGGTGTCGGCAAAAGTAGGCTTATTTCTGCAATTTTCCAGTCCCTCTCTATGGAGTACAATCGTAAGATAGGAAACGACCCAACGACTGTTAAGATTCTCTTGTATGCTCCCACAGGAAAAGCAGCTTTCGGAATAGGAGGTTCCACCCTCCATTCCATGTTCTCCCTTCCCATTAATCAGTCTGGGTCTTCTTTTAGAGATTTGAGTTCTGACTTGCTAAATACTCTTCGAACAAGGTTCATAAATCTCAAACTTTTAATAATAGACGAAATTTCAATGGTCGGTGCAAAAATGTTTTCTTACTTAGACTCTCGCCTTAAACAAATTTTCCATAATCGGGAAACTCCCTTTGGGGGCATTTCTGTTATCGTGTTCGGCGATCTCAGACAACTACGCCCTGTAGGCGATCGTTGGATATTTCAATCCACATCATCGTCGCATGACGTCTTGTTGGTCCTTCTTGTGGGAACGTTTTAGGTTTTTTGAGCTTACAGATATCATGCGACTGCGAGACGACCAACCATTTGCAATCGCATTAAACAATATGGCATCCGGCCAAATGTCGTCAGCTGATATTGAGTTATTTAGGACCAGAATTTTCGACGCTAGGCAAGTTCCGCATGAAGCAATTCATCTGTTTCTTATTAATAGGGACACAGAACATTACAACAGGGCAAAATTATCATCAATTCCCACTGAGGAACATGTTTCGGTTGCTTTATATTTTATTAAAGCTGCTCATTTAAGTGATGCAGCCAAAACAAAGTATTTAGAAGATGTCAAAGGTTTCAAAACTTCTGATACTCAAGGTTTGTGTAGTCACCTAATTTTGAAAACCACTGCCAAGTATATGATGACAGTGAATGTAGATACGGCAGATGGTCTCGTGAATGGAGCCACGGGTACCTTAATGGACATAGAATTGAATTCATCCAACATCCCCACAATTCTTTGGATAAAGTTCTTAGATGATAGTGTAGGAGAGAAAGTTCGCTCTAAATTTCGCCGCAGTGCACAAAATTCCTGGACCCCAATTCAGAAAACGGTCAAAAGTTTTCAATTTAAATCCAACGAGCAAGTTACCATCGATAGGAAACAGTTTCCTGTTATAGCTGCAGATGCTATAACTATTCATAAAAGTCAGGGTGCTACATATGAAAGGGTCGTGGTCCACACTAGTTTAGGAATGCAACGTGAAGCACTATCTGTAGCATGTAGTAGGGCAACAAGTGCAGCAGGGCTTTATATTGTTGGACAATATGTCCCCCCAAGATCTGGCCAAGACTCAGCAGCTGAGCAAGAGTTGCAAAAACTACGCAACGAAAAAGCTCTTCAAACAAATTTTGACCCACTATTTGACAGCTCCAATTTTAATGTTTTCTTCCATAATACGGAAAGTCTCCACTGTCATATTAGTGATATTTCCTCTAATCAGCTAATGCTGCAGTCCTCCATATTGTGTTTTGTTGAGGCTTCTACATATGCTAACGAAGATTACGAAATTCCTGGTTACACTATTGCAGTGCGACTAGATTGCCCTTCATTGGCAAGTGGTGCACGACCTAAAAGAGGTATTCTTATATTTATTAGAAATGAAATGGTCGAGAATACTAGTCTTTGTTCCAGTGGTCGTCGTTATGCCAGATCCAGCAGTCTTACTTCCCCAGTTTTTGAATTTGCCCTTTTGAAATACAAGTCCCTAGGAGTTTTAATAATTTATCGTAGTCCGACATACCCATTGTCAAAGTTTAAGGTTAAGTTTGAGAGAATAGTTCAGAATTCTTCAAATGTGTTAGATAGCAGTTCAATAATTTTAGGAGATTTCAATATAAACCTTCAGTCCCTTTCAGGTTGTGGTAGAAATGTTTATGAGTTTTTGAGTAGAACTTCAATTCTCTTCTTGATTTGATTGCGCCCACCACTAATGGTAATACCAACATTGATTGGGCGTTTTCAAATATTTCTAGCAATACGATCAGTGCACGCACATTTGAAACTATACATAGTTATAATAGTGGAATTTCAGTTAACATTAAAGATTTTGAATAGTAATAGTAAAGTAAGAAAAGTTTTGTATATTATTGTATATAATTAATGAAAAAAAAAACAAGGGGAATAAGGAATTGCCTATATATTGAATATGGTGCTTCAAGTCGACTCGAAGGTTTCCAATATTTTGCTATACTGGAAACCAAATTGATTTTTTCAAAAGCCTCCACGTGGTGTTCCCTGGGTACCGACGAAATTATTTGGTCGGTAGCAAATTCGAGCGGCGTTTTAAAATTATTAAATAATTTCTTAATTTATCAAAAATGATGTGGGAATTTTTCTTATTGTTTTTATAGCACAATAAAATAAATTGTTAAAGTTTTACGTAAGTTGTCCGTATGAACACCTTGCTCCCAGAGATGAAAAGAGCTAGAGCAATCAAATTTGGTGTCAACATCCATTTATTATCTAGGCAGGTCAAGTTTGTTTCAAATTTTTACCACGCCCACTTCCGCCTCTGAAATTTGAAAAAAAAAGTATAACTAAAGCTATATTAAATAATATAGCCAGCAAATCAAATTTTGTCGAAATCGGACAATAATTATCGGAGATATACGTATTTCCATTTTGTACTGAAACGCCTCGTGCAAAATGGGCTGTTAAGTGTGAGCGAGATAGCATGCGTTCGCTGTTGAGAATTTTGTTGTGAATTGATGGCCACTTTGAGCGTTTTTGACTTTATTAAGTACTTTTACTTGGTACAGGGTATACTCAATGACGGCAGGGAAGACTTGCTTGCTTCATTTTGTTTCAATTAATAAATTTATAAAATTTATAATGTCTGTCTGCTCCAACAAAACGTGGTTGAACCCCCCGCATGTTGGCGGTGTGAAAGTGTCATGCAGATAAAGTGTTCTGGCTACACAGCCAAGATAAGCGATAGTTTGGAACAAAAAGGCGGTCTCAAATGGGGATGTGACACATGCCGAGAGGTGACAGTTTTCATGAGGCAGACCAGGGATAGATCATCATCTAGTTTTGGTAAACTCTATGATGAGTTCAATGCTGTGGAGACGGAATTTAGTAGCTATAAGCTGCTACACGAGTCTTCAAAGCGGAAGAAAACTAGTGTGCGTAAGTTGTCCCCTCATCTGCCGATACCTAACTTAGTCTCGGCCGCGATGTCACATTCACCATCTTAAGACACAAATCCGCCGCAGCTAATATCGTTTACAACCCCCATCCCGCATGGTGGCCGTAAGGATGAGGCTATTTCCGTTTCTCCAGGGAACGGTTTCTCCCTGCAGACGAATTTAGCTCCAGTTTCCGATAAGTCTGGGCAATCATCAAGTATTGTTATTGGCCCCCGTAGGCCTCTGACTAGAGTTCCACCGAAGAAACCTTTCTAGACTTGATCCCGAACATTCGTCGGATGATGTCTCCAAAATAATGGTGAGAAAACTTAAGTTCAATTATTCAAGGGAGATATCTTCCTTTAAAATAGGTGTCCCAGTGGAACTTTTTGACTGAATTTAGGATATTTTATATTTATATATATATTTATATATATATTTATTTTATATATTTATATATATATATTTAGACTTTTTTGCAACCTTATAGTACGATGCATCTGTTCTTTCTTCAAAATTTTCAATTTATAGGTGTGATCGGACTTCTCGTGTAGGCGGAGGAGTTTTGATTGCGATGGACTTTGGCTAATCTTCCAACCCGATTCGGAAAATTGAATTTTAACTTTGTCAAACTAAATACAGGTACCCCTCGTATAACGCGGTATTATACAACGCGGGTTCGATATAACGCGATTTGGAAAAATTTAGGTTTCAGTACAACGCGAAATTTAGGCTTATATAACGCGAAGGGGAAAATACATAATTATAAAACATTCCAACTTATTCTTGATAAAATGGATTCAAATGCTAACATGACAGTTACAGAACTATGGGAAAACTGCATTACAATTGTACAAAAATCTCTTAAAGAATTAAAGCAGTCCACGCTAAATGGTTCATGGAAACACATATGGCCGGAGATGGTTGCAAAAAGTAATGCTGTGCCACCATTACATGTGGAAGTGAGTCGTATATTAATGATAGGTCAACGATTCAGTGGAGAATGCTTTGACGATATGAACGAAGATGACATTTATGAAATTATGAATGAAGATACAGACCTCACCGAAACAGACCAAATTCAATGAACAACTGAATCTCCAACAGTCTCAAATTTCGCACAAGATAACATTACTTCGGTAGAAGATATCTGTGAATCAATTCCCAGTTTCACTCTGAAGCGCATACGAGAGGGTTTAAGTTTGGTTGAGAAAATTAAATCTTTCTTTACAACTAATGATCCTTCGCTGGAGAGATCCAGCAAAATAATAAGGGAAATAGATATTAATCTAGCACCTTATTACGAAATTGAAAAGGAGCTTAAAAAACCACCCACCAAAAACTGATAACAGATTTTGGAATTAAAAAACCAGTAAAAGAACCACAAGGTCCCACAACTAGTTTCTTATCCAATAGGAAAAACTATGTTGAAGAAATATCTTCTGATGAAAAATTATCAAATTATTTTTTTGATTTTTTTTAAAATTTTTTAATGTGCAAATTACTTAAATTATGTTTTTTAAATTTTGAAAAATGTTTGTACATATGTATTATTATTCACATCTTGTGTTTTTTATTGTATGAGAAAGTCTGAACTTTATTATTGAGTTGAAATATATGTGCATCTAATATTTTGTATGTATTTTATTTAAAAAACATAAGCCCAAAATTTATATGAAAGCTATGTTTTAGATAACGTGGAATTACATAACGCGCATTTCTTCTGGAAGGTAACTACCGCGTTATACGAGGGATACCTGTAATCTCATTCTTCAACAGATTGGTTCGCCTTGTACAGATGTTCAGACATGAATATTGCTATTTCTTTGTTTTATAATACTCTCGATCTTCTTTTTGAAGTTTGTGTCCCATTGAGGATCTTGGTGTTGTCTCACAGTCATCCCTGGTTTTCTCGTGAGTTATCCAACTTGAAAAATGTGAAATCGAGATATTATAGAAAGTATAAGAAATCCGGTCGTTCTTCAGACTTTGCTCTATGCGCAGTTGCACGTTCTAACTTTATGATGCTTAATGCAGAATGCTATAAAAATTACCTTCAGCGTTGTAAATTAGAGTTTTCCCGCGACCCGAAGCGGTTTTATAATTTTGTCAATACTAAACGTAAGACATCTATCCACCCCTCTTGTTTATCTTTTGAAAATATCACAGCCGACTCTGATCAAGCAATTGCTGATCTGTTTGCTGATTTTTTCACATCTACTTACTCCTCAGTAGAATATCGAACAAATCTTCCGTATCATTATCAGTTAAGAAAATCAAATTGTATCTGTAAAACCTGTGTACTCTCCTGATCCCGATGGTATACCTGGCTCTGTTCTAAGGTTTTGTGCCACTGCTTTTTGTAAGCCAATCCAAAAACTTTTTTTATTGTCCGTTAAATTTTTCACTTTTTCCTCCATTTGAAAGGAATCATTTATAATTCCTGTTGGTGCCTTCCGTTAGATAAGCACACTAAACAAAAACAGACTATTTTATAAGACACAAACACGTTGCTGAATAAAACACAAAACACATTAGATGTAAAAACACCTCCAACTATTGACATTTGTGACCCATCATAGTTATAAGTAATCTCGGGTAACCTTCTCATAATCGTTATTGGCTATCAATTCATTGAGCACCCTTACTAGAGTCAGCAATAAAGACGTCGTATGCTGAGCCAGCTAATACATAATGAAAGGAGGAGCTAAAACTATCTATGCAGTTGGGACTATATAAGTAGAATGTAATTCATAGACTAACCAGAATTCATGTTTGTAAGCAACGGGTGTGCATCGCTGTGTCTTTGGCCCCCAAATACGACAAAGTTCTCATGCTTCGAAGTCCACCCAATTCAAGTGTTGGTTGCGACACCTATGTGCCACTAGATTATGTTCTAGGGGCAACTTCATTTATAAACATTAAAATTTTAAATTAATAAAATAAAAGTTTACAAAACATTTTGGTGACCTCGACGTGATATGAACACGCAACCTTCTGATACCTACAAAACCTACAAAACAATTCCTCTTCATAGAATGGGTAGCAAATCCGAAGCATCTAACTATAGGGGTATTTCTAAATTGTCCGCTAGTCCAAAAGCTTTTGAAAGCTTATTACATTTCAACTGCAACATTTTTGTAGTTCTATAATTTCACCATCGCAGCATGGATCTGTGAAACGTAGATCTACAACCACTAACCTTTTAGAATTTTCATCATTGATCGAAGGATTTCGGAATGCACGACAAACTGATGTCATATATACTGATTTCAGCAAGGCTTTTGTTTCTGTTAATCATTCACTATTTCTCCATAAATTAAACAACATTGGCTTCCCAAGCCCTTTAGCTTCCTGTATTCGGGAATATCTGACAGGCAGATCCTAGAAGATTTGTCTCAACTCTTTATATTCTAGGTCGAAAAATGTGACTTCAGAGGTGTTATTAATGATCTTCCGTCTGTTAAAAATGTTGTTAAGCTTTGTCTTAGTTAAATCTCCCTGTCAATAAAATTTGTTAAGTTCAAACCCAACAAAATGCAAGGTCATGACTTTTTACAGAAATACTCCGCAGTTGGTAAGACTGTAAATTAACTTTCAAATCTTATATTTCCACTACCATAGGTAAAGCTATGGGTGTTCTTGGGTTTGTTAAACGATGGTCAAAGGAGTTTGATGATCCTTATACAGCCGAAATTCTTTTTACCTCATTCGTTCGTCCTATTTTAGAATATGGATCTTGCATATGGTCTCCTCAATATGACTCACACAAATCAAGAATAGAATCTGTCCAAAAAGAGTTCCTACTCTTTGCTCTTCGTGGTCTGAACTGGGATCGCAATATCAATCTGCCATCGTACTCTAGTAGACTTCTTCTTGTTAACCTACCAGCTCACCTACTCATCGTAAAATAATGCTTGGAGTGATTTTTATGCAGAAGCCCCTTAATGGTGATATAGACTCTCCTGAGCATTGAAACAAGTAAATCTATCGGTTTCTTGTAGACCTACTAGAAATTTTATACATCTATATATTTCCAGCTGTACTACTAACTATGCGCTGCATGAACCTTTCCAAGTACTGATTGTTGTTCTGATTACAATCGACTTTACTGTGTAATCAGTTCAAAGCTTTCTCTTCCTACATTAAAATCCTCTATCCCTTTAATTCGTAACTAGTTAGTCCATTTCACTCGTAACTAGTTATAGTTTTCGTTTTCTTGTCATAAGGCTTGCGCTCCTCGGTCGGTTGTGCGGGAGGTTGTGGGCCCTTAGTGACGCGTTGAGATTCGCGCGAAAAAAAATATAATGCACGAACCTATGTACTTAATTTATCGTCTTTTTACCAAACCATCAAAGTCTGAACAGACCGTATACTCAAAACTTCTGCAGTCGATAAATTCAGGGCTCCAAAGGCTCCGTATCTTTCAGGGCCTCACTAAATCTATTAATTTTCTCACAATTTAAATAAATTTCGTCACAGGCTTTACTGAAGCAAACCATTTTGTTCGTCTCGTCAATGTGGGGAAATATTCTCTAACCCATGGACGGCAAAATTTGTCCTTTAACTGCTGTACTATCCTATATTGTTTGTGATGATGACAATTACTTTGATCTCCTGGTATTTGTGTCGAGCTTGTTGATCTTAGTATAAAGTGGATCAGAATCAAGGATATTTACTAGAACATATGTTAGCGGTCTACTGTTGATGATTTTTTGCGCTTCGATGTGCAAGCTAATTAATGTTTCCACACGAGGCGTCTGCTGATTTTATATTGCTGCTAACACTCGTTTTGTCAAGATATATCGATTGGATTATATTATTGGTCGACGTTTTCTATCGCGGATCACTATAGAGTTTTCCAATCTCCCGACAACCTCCATTATATTCTTGGCACTCCATTTCGGTGACAACGTGTAAATTGTATAAGCAGGTCAAGTTTGTTTTAAATTTTTGCCACGCCCACTTCTGCCTGCTTAATTCAGGAAAACTATAACTAGAGCTTTAATAAAGATATCGCATTCTCATTTGGTACACTTAATAATATAGCCAATATGCACCAGCTGACTAAATTTTGTCGAAATCGGACAATAATTATCGGAGATATATGTATTTCTGCTTTGTACTGAAACGCCCCATGCAAAATGGGCTGTTAAGTGTGAGCGAGATAGCATGCGTTCGCTGTTGCTGCATGGCAAGCAGTGCATGCTAAGAGAATTTTTTTTGTAAATTGATGACGATTTTGATCGTTTTTGACTTTATAGAGTACTTTTACTTTGTACAGGGTATACTTAATGTCGGCAGGGACGACTTGCTTGCTTCTTTTCTTATAAATTTTACACTTGTTTAAGATTAAACACTGTATTTGTAGACATAAAAATATTTTAAAAACATATACATAAATTTTCTGAACTAAGTACGAGATAAAAGTACAGCGCACAAAAATAATAAAGTATTGTTTGAATATAATGCAGCTCACATGCTGTGAGTATATTTTTATCAGCCGATGCATTTAGCTAAGCATCTAACGGCCAACGCAGGCCTTGATTTAAATAGATTTAACCCCAAGCTATCAGTACGGTGCATGTATACTGATAGAACTAGACATAAAATCCCACCACCAAATATGTGCCCCATAGACTTTAAGACTTCTTCCAACCAAATATTATTTAAATAAAATCAGTTCACATTTTGAATTCAACAAATGAAGATCGGGTTTTAATTTGTGCGTCCGAAGTTAAAAGGCAGTTTGCTGTGGAGCAATTGCAGAACGATCGGGACGAATTTATGAAAGTGTGGCGTGTTCGAAGCTGATATCGAACTGAAAAAAAAAACGGTTAAAACTCGCGACGGTTATAAAAAATTGTTTCAGTGGCTACAAAAATTTAAAGTAGCGAAGCAAAAAGAAGAGTTCCAATGACAGTTCCAGTGACAGTTCCAGTGACAGTTCCAGTGACAGTTCCAGTGACAGTTCCAGTGACAGTTCCAGTGACAGTTCCAGTGAATGTTGCAGTGAAAGTTACAGTGAAGTTGAAGGAAGCTCAGTGGTAGAAGAAGAACTACCAACAAGACGAGTGGGACGTGAAAAGTCAATACAGCCGACCAACAAACAAGAAGGAGGGACGACAACATCAACAGCAACAGATAAGATAATATTGTTTAATTTTACGATTTTCTTTTAAATATTATTATTATTTTTATTATTATAATTATTTTAATTATTATTAATAGTTAAAGAAGAAAAAGAAACATGTTATCAGAAAAAACTATTGCGTTGTTAGAGAAGGCAGTCCAAGTTGATGGATAGATTGAGGTATTTAGAGACGCTAGACGCTAGTGGGATAACTAGCGAAGTATTGAAAGAGTTAGATGGAATAGAAAGTCAGTTTGTAGGGAATCATAATTTGTTGCTTAAAATTGGAGTAATCGATCATGATTACTTTAATAATAAGCGGGTGGAGGATGCCCTAGCCATTATCTCAAAATTAAGAAGTAGAGCCGTTGAAATAGCTAAGGCAGGCACTAGTAAAGCAGCCATTGCCAAAGTGGATTCGGCCACGGTAGGTAGGAGTTTCGAGAACGAGTTTGAGGAAAGAGTTCACCAACTTCGGGAATATCTGGAGAAGGTGAATGGAGACATAGGGGAGAGGAAGATAGAAATGTTTAAGATACATAGAAATAAAATTAATTTTGTATGGCAAAGGGTACAAAATAAGGTAGAGGAACTGCACCAGAAGTTTGCATCGAATAGGGAATTTGAAGATGCTCCACAGAAGCTAGAGTTTGATATACAGAATACTCTAGGGGCGTTAGAGGAAGGTATTAATAAACCGCTAGGAGTTAAAGTCGAGAATGTTGGCCTTAAAGAGGAACTGCCGGTGTTACCGAAAATTCAGGTACCTACGTTTTTCGGAGAACCGAAAGAGTGGGACATATTTGCGGAGCTATTTTTAGAATTAATTGATCGAAGAGAGGATTTAAGTAATGCTCTGAAGTTTAATTATTTAAAATCCGCGTTACGGGGAGAAGCGAGGAGCATCGTAGCTCATTTATTGTCGGGCTCGGCCGATAATTATAATGCTGCTTGGGATTTGCTAACCAAGCGGTATGAAAATCATCGTAGGATATTTTCCGAGCAATTAAACCGGATAGTTGAATTACCGGTAATCAACATCGAATCCGCAAAACATATTAAGGGAGTGATTGACACGGTAAATGAGTCAATACACTTGATTAAAATTAAATCTAATTTGTCCGATGAAGTTGACGTGATATTCGCGCAACTTATACTTAGGAAATTGGATAGAGAGGCTCTTCAGCTCTATGAGAGCCAAGTAAAAAAAACAAAGCAGATACAATTGCTATCTGATGTCTTGGAATATTTGGAGCAAAGATATTGTTCTCTAAGTTCCATTAAAAAAGAAGAAAGGAAACCGGTGCAAAAAATGGCAAACACGGCTTTTAGAGAAAGCTGTCCGATTTGCAAAGTTGCCGGGCATAGCACATTTCAGTGCTACAAATTCAAAGGCTTGACACCAATAGAAAGGGTCGAAATAGCCAAAAAAGTGCAATTATGCACAAGGTGCTTGAAGCATTCAAGCAATAAAAGATGCACCAATGAAGTTGTTTGTTCATTGTGCAATAGAGGGCGCCATACTTTACTCCACTTTAGTGAAAAAAGGGAGAAAGTAAATACATGTGTGACAGCACAGCCTGCACTGTTGGCTACCGCACTAATAAAAGTAAAGGCAGTAAATGGAGGGTATGAGACCCTAAGAGCCTTAATTGATAGTTGGTCACAGAGCACTATCGTGTCTGAGGAAGCAGCTCAGATTTTAAAGTTGCCGAAAATAAAGGCACACACGGAGATAAGCGGAGTTTCGTCAACCAAGACAAGTACATCAAAGTACAAAATTAAGTTGGCAATCAAGATGCGTGAGCCGTGGAAAGAACTTCTAAAGGTTGAGGCAATTGTGTTGCCAAGATTAATGAAGGCTCTCCCACTAAAGACAGCAAACGTTGATATGTCAAAATGGCAATCGTATGTGTTAGCTGATCCCAATTTCAATATGCCAGGTCGAGTAGATATGATAATGGGGGTAGATGTATATACCCATATTGTGAAAAGCGGTGTTACAAAAGTTGACGGGTTGTTGAGACAAAATACACAGTTTGGTTGGGTAGTGTCAGGGTGCACTAAATCCAAAGGAAAAACTTCTATAGTTGCGACAACAATTGATGTAACGGATCTAGAGCGGTTTTGGGAGTTGGAAGAAGAGGAAAAAGACGATGTGGAAGCCAATACGTGTGAGGAAAATTTTAAAAAGACAACGAGACATGAGGCTTCTGAAAGATATGTGGTTACAATGCCATTTAAAAATGACAAAGAATTGGGAGATTCAAAGGCTCAAGCGATTATACGATTGCTAAGTTTAGAGAAAAAATTTCAACGAAACCCAAAATTAAGAGATGAGTATACAAAGTTTATAAACGAATATTTAGAGTTGGGTCATATGATCGAAACCAATGAAGAAGGTTTATACTATCTACCTCATCAAGCAGTGATTAAGAATTCAAGTCTAACCACTAAATTAAGAGTTGTGTTTGACGCCTCGGCAAAAACAACAAATAATAAGAGTCTAAATGATATCATGTGGGTCGGTCCTCGACTACAGAAAGACATTTTCGACATAATTTTGAAATGGCGCAAATGGCGTTTTGTTGTGTCCGCAGACATAGAAAAAATGTATCGCCAAATTAATATCGATCACGATGATCAAAAATATTTATGTATTTTGTGGAGAGAGTCACCACAAGGAAAATTAAAAAATTATAAGCTGACAACAGTTACATACGGTACTGCCTCAGCTCCATATTTAGCCACAAGGGTGCTGTCAGATATCGCTGACAAATGCAAAGACAAAATAATTGGTGAGGTAATTCAAGATGAGTTCTATTTGGACGATTTAATGACAGGAGGTAATACCACTGAAGAGTCCAAGTACAAAGTAGAGCAAGTGTCTAGAGAGCTGGAAAAAGCAGGAATGAATCTAAGAAAGTGGATCTCCAACAAGTCCGATATTATTGAAACAGTGTGTGATACGGGCGATAACAAAGTGTTAAAAATTGAAGAAAACGAATCGATTAAAACCTTAGGGTTGCAGTGGGAGCCACTCAAGGATGAGTTTAAGTTCAAGGTGCACTGTGACGAGGACAGAAAAACAAATAAAAGAGCAGTGTTACCTACACTAGCAAGAATATATGACCCTCTAGGGTAGTTAGCTCCGGTAACAGTGATAGGAAAATTGTTTATGCAAAAATTATGGTTAGCTGAACAAAATTGGGATCAAGAGTTGTCCGATAAAGATATGACAGAATGGAAATTATATAAAAGCAATTTGATACATTTGGAAAAGATCCGAGTTCCACGATGGATTAAAACGAAGCCTGGCGATTCACTACAAATTCATGGATTTGCAGACGCATCAGAAAGGGCATATGCTGCGGTAGTGTATGCTAAGATGGGGGATAAAATCACGTTGATAGCCAGTAAGAGCAAACTGAATCCTATCAAAAATAGAAAGACTATACCAAAATTGGAATTATGTGCAGCTCATCTATTAACTCAGCTGTTAAAAAGAGTCTATCAGAGTATTGCCGTCCCAGCAGAGATATATGCTTGGAGTGATTCAACAATTACACTCTGCTGGATAAGAAATGGAAATAACAAGAACAAGTTCATTAGGAGGCGGACTGAGGATATAAGGAACATGGGAGAAATTGTATGGAGCCATGTGAACTCTGAAGAGAATCCTGCTGATGTAGCTTCAAGGGGAATTTGTCCAACCAAATTAAAGGATTGTGATATTTGGTGGAGTGGTCCAAAATGGCTTGTTGGGCCGAAGGAGAATTGGCCTAAAGAAAAAGTTGAAGGTAGCGATATTATTGTCAGTACAGTGCTAGTCGAGACACAAAACAATATAATGCAAAAGCTGCTAGAAAAGTATTCGTGTATCAACAAACTTATCAGAATAGTTGCATACATATTAAGGTTCATTTCAACCAAAATGAAAAACGGAGTAAATCCTCCATATCTAACCGTCAATGAACTCAAAAATGCTAAAACCTTAATAATCAAATATCAACAATCACTTCAATTTGGCAGGGAGATATCTTGGTTAACTAAGAAAAAGGAAATTAATAATAATAATTAATACGAAAAGTAAAATTTTGAGCTTAAATCCGTTTTTAGATAACGACGGGGTTCCACGAGTTAGGGGCAGATTGCAAAATGCCAATATGAGTTTCGACACAAAGCATCCGATTATTTTAGACAAATGTCATCTGCGGATGTTGTTAGTTAAAAATGAACATAAGGAAACATTGCATGGGGGAATAAACCTTATGAGAAGTCAGCTTCAAAGAAAATTTTGGATAATTGGAGTAAGAAAAGCGCTTAAAAAATATTTGAGAGAATGTGTTACTTGTGCTAGGTATCGCCAGAACTTAGCAGAGCAGATAATGGGTAATCTGCCAAAACACAGACTCACAATGTCGTGGCCATTTCAAAATACTGGAGTGGATTATGCTGGACCTTATCATATTAGGTGTTCTAAAAACCGTGGACAAAAAACATATAAGGGGTACATAGCTGTATTTGTATGTATGGCAACTAAAGCTATACACTTAGAAGTAGTGAGTGACTTAACCACTGATGCCTTTTTAGCAGCTTTCCGACGATTCGTGGCAAGGCGGGGTAAATGTGCTAGCGTATACTCAGACAATGGAACCAATTTTGTGGGTGCTGCAAGAAAACTTGATGAAGAATTAATTAGAGCAATTCAGGACAATGTACGAATTGCGCCAGTTCTAGAAAAAGAACAAATAAAATGGCATTTTATCCCCCCGGCAGGACCTCACTTCGGAGGTATTTGGGAGGCTGGGGTTAAGGCAGTCAAGTACCACCTAAAAAGAGTTATCGGAGACAGTAATTTAACATATGAGAAAATGGCAACGTTATTATGCCAGATTGAAGCTGTCTTAAACTCACGACCATTATACACAACAGGTGAAGATGTAGATGATAATGAGGTATTAACACCTGAGCATTTTTTGATTGGAAAACCACCGTTGGAGTCAGTAGAATCCATGTCAGACCAAAAAATTGGAAACCTAGACAGGTGGAAAATTATCCAGAAAATGAAAAGAGATTTCTGGATAAAATGGAAAGAAGAATATCTGCATACTCTCCAACAAAGGAACAAATGGAGGAAGTCCATAGAAAATTTGGATGAAGGACAGGTTGTGCTCATAAAAGATGAGAATTGTCATCCAGCCAGATGGCCTTTGGGTAAGATAGAAGAAGTACACAAAGGCCGGGACAACAAAGTTAGGGTAGTAAAAATAAAGCTACAGGAAGGGTCGATTACAAGACCAATAATTAAAGTTTGTCCTTTGATTGGAGTCAAACAAAGCGAAGAGGAGGAAACACATTCAGGAAAAACAAGAGGTTGCATATTGCCAAAAATACGAAAATCCGTAATGTTAATGGTTTTGGCCATGCTAATGCTGCTTTGCCAAGTTTCGAATGGAGCTGCTGTGGAGAAAAATAAGCCAAAGGTCACGATAAAAGAGATGAATACAACAGCCGCAATATATTTAGATCCAATGGGTGAGGTAGAAATAGTGTCTTCCTCATGGGATCTTATTGTATATTATGATATGACGGCGTATTTCGAAATGCTTAATAAGGGTGACAAGTTAATAGTTAAAATGAGGGAGATATGTAAAAAATTATACAGTTTTGAAGACCAGTGCAATCTTGTATTAGACAGTACTGATAAACAAATAAGAGAAATTGAGGATAACAACAAACTGTTTATGTTACAAAGTAAATCGCGAAATAAACGGGCGCCATTTGAATTTGTGGGTTCGCTTTACCATATTTTATTCGGTATAATGGATGCGGTTGATAGAGAAACTATGGAAGAAAATAAGAGAAATTTGCTAGCAAACCAAGAAAATTTAAAGGAATTGGAGGCAAAGCAAACGTCAGTTGTTGACTCTACGGCAAACATTCTCAAAAGTACTACCGAAGAGATAAATGAAAATTTCCGCAAGATGAATAGGAGAGTTGAAAATATAACAGAGTTAATAAAAGAAAATTACTATGTCTACAAAGAGTCCATTAATTTCTTTATGATAACGAAGCAACTTAGTTCGGTTATTGATTGTGAGAAAATTCAAGCGGGGATAATAAGTCTTTTGATAGATATTAATCATGGAAGACTGAATCCTAATATATTAAAACCAAGTCAACTAAAGGTGGAGATTGCAAATATAAAAGATGGTTTGTCCGAATCTTTAGTTCTACCAGGCAAAAGAACAGATACTGAACTAAAAGATATATATACGTTATTAACAGCAAAAGGGTTGTTTGTTGACAGGAAACTAATAATTAACGTAAAAATTCCCTTATTTGGTAGGCATCCATCTCTTCTATATAGAATAATCCCAGTGCCAGTTAGGATTAGTAATGATCAGATGATAATGGTACATATAAATAGCGAATATTTAGTCTATAATTTTGAAATAGACTCCTATCATCTAATGACCGAATCCACTTTAAATAAATGTCAGACGTGGCAAACTAATAAAAGAGTGTGAAGGAAGTTGGCTTTGGAGTAGTGCCAATGACAACGCATGTGAAATCGCATCATTTAAACGAAATATGAAATCTAACTGTGTCTATAAAACGATAGTTGACTTAAGATCCTATTGGATCGAGCTAGAGAGCAGAAGTAGCTGGCTATTTAAAGTTTCACCCTATTCAAAGGTTAGAGTGCAATGTGGTAGCGTACAACAGGAAGTAATAGATATTTCAGAGCAAGGTATTTTCAGCATCAGGTCAGATTGCACTGCTAGAACAGAAGACAAAATATTAGTTGCTCATCACAGCATCCAGTCAGAGTCTTATCAAGCAATCGCAACATCTCATATAGGGGATATTAGCGAGGTTCCGAAGATAATCTGGGATCCAGTGGGAAATAATTTGTTAAACCACACAGCAGAACTTGAAAGGTTGAAAATTGAATTAAAATCTTTAAAAGAACATCACATTGATTTCTTAGGATTAAATTTCCATCACGTAACTGGTCATGCTTCTTTAATAATAGCAATGGTATTAGTTATAATAGTAATAATATATATTATAAGAAAAATAAATGTAACCAGAAGACTACAAACTATAACCTTTGCTGGCCCTTTGCAGAATGTTTAAGATTAAACACTGTATTTGTAGACATAAAAATATTTTAAAAACATATACATAAATTTTCTGAACTAAGTACGAGATAAAAGTACAGCGCACAAAAATAATAAAGTATTGTTTGAATATAATGCAGCTCACATGCTGTGAGTATATTTTTATCAGCCGATGCATTTAGCTAAGCATCTAACGGCCAACGCAGGCTTTGATTTAAATAGATTTAACCCCAAGCTATCAGTACGGTGCATGTATTCTGATAGAACTAGACATAAAATCCCACCACCAAATATGTGCCCCATAGACTTTAAGACTTCTTCCAACCAAATATTTGTATGTATGGCAACTAAAGCTATACACTTAGAAGTAGTGAGTGACTTAACCACTGATGCCTTTTTAGCAGCTTTCCGACGATTCGTGGCAAGGCGGGGTAAATGTGCTAGCGTATACTCAGACAATGGAACCAATTTTGTGGGTGCTGCAAGAAAACTTGATGAAGAATTAATTAGAGCAATTCAGGACAATGTACGAATTGCGCCAGTTCTAGAAAAAGAACAAATAAAATGGCATTTTATCCCCCCGGCAGGACCTCACTTCGGAGGTATTTGGGAGGCTGGGGTTAAGGCAGTCAAGTACCACCTAAAAAGAGTTATCGGAGACAGTAATTTAACATATGAGAAAATGGCAACGTTATTATGCCAGATTGAAGCTGTCTTAAACTCACGACCATTATACACAACAGGTGAAGATGTAGATGATAATGAGGTATTAACACCTGAGCATTTTTTGATTGGAAAACCACCGTTGGAGTCAGTAGAATCCATGTCAGACCAAAAAATTGGAAACCTAGACAGGTGGAAAATTATCCAGAAAATGAAAAGAGATTTCTGGATAAAATGGAAAGAAGAATATCTGCATACTCTCCAACAAAGGAACAAATGGAGGAAGTCCATAGAAAATTTGGATGAAGGACAGGTTGTGCTCATAAAAGATGAGAATTGTCATCCAGCCAGATGGCCTTTGGGTAAGATAGAAGAAGTACACAAAGGCCGGGACAACAAAGTTAGGGTAGTAAAAATAAAGCTACAGGAAGGGTCGATTACAAGTACGAAGATAAAAGTACAGCGCACAAAAATAATAAAGTATTGTTTGAATATAATGCAGCTCACATGCTGTGAGTATATTTTTATCAGCCGATGCATTTAGCTAAGCATCTAACGGCCAACGCAGGCTTTGATTTAAATAGATTTAACCCCAAGCTATCAGTACGGTGCATGTATTCTGATAGAACTAGACATAAAATCCCACCACCAAATATGTGCCCCATAGACTTTAAGACTTCTTCCAACCAAATATTATTTAAATAAAATCAGTTCACATTTTGAATTCAACAAATGAAGATCGGGTTTTAATTTTTCCTCTCCCCGGAAGCCCTATTCAACACTATTATTTAATCATAAAAGAAAAAGAATTCGTACATATTATCTTAAGTTTTAATCCATATTTTCTGCCTCCACATATACAGTCAAATATCTCCCTTATATTTTTAACTTAATTGTAAAAATTTGGTCCAGATTATAATCCAAAACAGTCCTCTTTGCTTAAGTATTCGTCGACCACCGCGGTATCCATTGCAGCGTAGGTAACCGAGCCGCAGTCCTTCGGCCGCGCTCTTCGGCTCTATCTCCCGCTCCATCCCGCGCGTCACAGTGTCTGCTCCTTGTAATAAAATCCTTACCAGAGAGCCAGCGATTCTTCGACGCCGCGAACTTGTCCGTGACCCATTTTATCGCAGCATGCGATAGTCTGACCGTGTTTGAGGTCAACACCATTAGCTCGATCGAGGAAGTCGTTCCGTTTTTCTCAGAAAATAGTCCTATGGAGTAGAATAGATTCAGAGTACATCGCATTTACGAGAGACCCCGATTTGGCGACGGTGAAGTCCAAAAACGAGTTGATATATATGGTATATGTGCGGTGTGGCACTTGTTTCGGTCACGTATCGAGCAACTCCAATAGTCCGATTTATCCTCGTGTCTCAAACCGTCCTCACGGCAGCACACAATCCGGTAACCGTCTTCCTCTCCTGGCTCGGTTTGAGAACAAGTGGCATTTGGCGGTCAGACAGACGAAGATTCTCTTCAACCTTCCATCCGTTGTACATGAAACGTATGTGGCCCTAAAGAAGCTGCAAACCACCACTAACGCCCAACAACAACATCTTGGATCGCCTTCTCACCAATTAACAATGGAATCAACTGCATGGATCCAAGTCCAACCGTTGCCGCGTCTGAACGCGTCAGCACGCAGACGGTGCTGATCCATAAATATTGAGCAAATTGCTTGGCGCACGGGCACTCCGTCGGTTCGAGCCGAAGCACGGTAGGTTGCCGTTGGTGTGGTGAGACGCACCACACTCTCCTGCACTCGACGGAGTCCATCCCGCGGCAACGATTCCAGCCCAGGGGTCTCCAGCCCGGAAGCGGCCCTCTTTCCATCGCGGGAACAATGCTTATCCGCCTCCAAACAGCGGGAGTTAGAGGCCATCGCATTCCGAGCCCCAACGCTATCGAAGCTACGCCAGCTAAGGGCGGACCTCTATCGTTCCAGCCCGGATATGTTCCTGGCCAGAACGGAGCCCTCGCAGCCCAAAGCACCGTTTTCGGCGGGATCCTGTCCGGGTATTGTGGCCTCTAGGCGATTCACAATGCGTCCGCGCTCAACTCCTTAAGTCCACCTGGGCTATTGCCAACCGTTGCAAGTGAGGCAGTTCACGCCAGAAAGGGTGACCAGCAGGGTCGAGAGGGAAGATTTTTCATGGATCGCTGAACGATCACACTGCGTCAATGATTGGCAAGTTCTGTGGAAAACTCCATCTTGACGAGTCGAGTTTTTCCACCTCCGGCTTTAATTCAACCCGAAATCGAAGTTTTTAGGCCAGTTGGGAAACTGGAGTTCAAACTTGCTTACCCCGTGTGTGACCAGCTACTTAAGAAAAATAAAATTCGGCCAGGGTGACAAATCGAAGGTCGTGCGTTTCTTAATTGCATTAGTAAGCCGCAATTGATTGGCATCTGATTTTTCCATCCCCCCACAAACAAAGAATATTGGTGTAGAAATAGAGACATGGGACGAATGAGTTTCCGGCTTTCTTGGAATAAAGTTTCTTGGCTCTGGAGGCAATTGAGAGAAAAGCAATAAAAGAAATTTGTGAATCAGTATAGTACATTCACTCACATAAATATATAAACATTAAAATCGACCTGTAAAACCATATTTCAGGCATAATAATAATTATATACATGCATATATACAAAGTGACCGTGAGAGGACGGTAACATCGATAAACTTTGGCAATTTTTTGACCTCTTTGTATTTAAAATTTACAATAAGAAAAGAAGAAAGCGATGAATGTTGCAAAATGTAAAACTTTATAAAACTAAAAACAAAATCAAGAAATTTTGTATAAAAACAACAAAAACACTAATACTATATTGCAATATTACATGGACACCCAAGCAACTGGGGAGATCACCTTTACGGAAGTTGCTCCCGTGAAGCTTTAGCGGTGTATCCCAACGATGGACCTCGCCCCCAACAATAGCTGAGTAGAAAACTAGCCCCAAAGAAGAATCTGAGTGGCAAAAGGATCAAGTTGCTATGCCAGTGACGTTTAATGATGGATCTCCTGAAAGTCAATCTGAATAAGGAAGACCGACAACTCTACTGGAGAGCAATCTTTGCACTGGTGCGAAGTAACATAAATGGGTTCCTAACCCTATTTGTCACTATCATTAATCTAATTTTATATATTCTATTCTATATAATAATAATTGTAATTACATTAAATCATTTAATTTCAGAAAATCAATCAAGCGGATGGGTACTAACGCTGCTTGAAAATTGCTAACAATATTTTTAGGCTATTACTAAAACCATCTGATCGTCATTGAATTATATAACGGAAAATATTGTAAGCCAACTGAATCTATCGTATTTTTCCACGTTTATGTGTCTCTGCGTTCAGCAGTAGAGAAATATATTTCTTTGGTTCACTTTTTAATCTTGTAAGATCAATATATTCATGTTAAGACTAATTATTTTTCTCTCCGAAAATATCAATAAAATAAACAAGTAGAATATTTTTTTTCTTTACAAGAAAATAAATGTAAGAACTATTGTATGATTTTTCTTTGAGGGTTAGACACATCTAATCCAAGAATAGATATGTATATAAAAGAAACTTCCTTCTTCTTTCTAAAAATAAAGAACAAAAAATATCAAAGAAAAGTGATAATGAATGTGGTAGAATTAAAACATTTGCAAAAATACATTCCGTTTATTAACTATATTTATATATGAAATCGGTGAAACAAACCCAAAATATAAAGAGATAATGTAATGGATAGTTAGTATTGTTCAAACAAATATCACACTAGAGCGGCACGTCAAAAACATTTCGATAGCAGCCCTCGCTAGTCATAAAGTTAAGTTCGCTAAAGTATTGGATCTAGATACAACAATAGTCTTGAATGAGGATACAATGCCAACAGAGGAAAATTGGGATCCCAACATGGCAGAACAAATAGCTGTAAGACAAGTTTCGTCTGTAATCCCAAAATTGAACGGTCAAAAGACGTCACTCACTAGCTTCATAACAGGACTAAGAGTTGTTGAACGGACAAAAGAAAAAAGGAAGATTTGGCCGTAGGGGTCATGAAGTCGAAAATTACTGGTGCGATCCTGTATAAAGTTCAAAATGAGACTACCATTGCAGGAATCATAAACATATTAAAGATTAACGTTAAAGGTGAATTCACCGACGTTGAAAAGGCCAAGCTTCTTAATGCCTAGCCAGAGGGCAAGGGCTTCCCAAAATACAGCTGAAACCGATAGCTTGCGGAAGCAGCTGATCATGACATAGATCCAGATAAGGCTGAAGAATTCGCAACAAAAGAATCGTTGCAGGCAATCATAAAACAATGCCAAAATTAGAAAATTCGTAAAATATTGGAAGCTGGAAACTTCAGCAACTTCAAAGATGCCATGGGTAAACATATCCATTGCACCACCGATATGACTGGGAGTCCTAGTACAATATTTTACCAGCAAGGAAGAAGTACTAGATGTAAATATTACCTAAATACCCAACGTGGTAGAGGTAATGGCCGAGGTAGTCATTATGCCGACTATGATAAAGGTAATTATCAAAATAATTACAATCTCAATAATTGACGACAAGGCCAATATAGAGGCAACTTTAAGAGACAAAAAAAAGAAACCACAATGTTCATGTACCCCAGAGTAACTCGGAAAACATTCGGGACCCTTTTGATACAGAAGATTAAATAAAACACACGTTTATACAATCAAATTCAATTTCAATGTTTTCGTATAATTTTTCCATGTGAGAAGTAAAACACTCACATTTTTACAATAAAAATTTCCAATTCCAAGTTATGGTATTTTGGTATATGGCAGTAGTTTTGTTAAGAAATTTAACTGCCAGATTGATTGGAAGCCCTCAAATAATTGGTTTATAATTAGATCAAATAATTTGAAATTCACAATTTATGTACCAATAACATACAATGCTGGTAATACTTCGCTTTTCCTACCAGCAAGATCCCAATTTCAAAATCAAAATTAACAGAACTGTGCACCAAATATAGTGACGTTTTCGGACTTGAAGCTGAAGCGATCACAAAATATAATTTTTATAAGCAAGAATTGAGATTGAAAGCTAATGGACCTGTCTATATACAAATTGCCAAAGAGAAGAAATGGAAAAACAAGTGACAAATCTTATCCCTCACAAAATAGTCGAACCGTCGGTAACTGAATATAACAGCCCCCTGCTACTTGTGCCAAAGAAATCATTACTGGACTTCGAAGAGAAAAAGTGGAGATTAGTAATTGGCTATCGACAAATTAATAAAAAATTATTTTCTGATCAATTTCCACTTCCTATGATTGAGGATAGGTTGGGCAAAATATTTTTCATGTTTTTACTTAATGTCAGGTTTCCATCAAATCTATCTCGAAGAAAGTTTAAGGGATATAACGCCAAACTCATTCCAGAGAATGATGACTATAGCATTCTCTGGACTTAACCATTCTCAAGAATTCCTTTATATGGATGATTTAATAGTAATTGGTTTTACCGAAAAACATCTTGCATTTCTTCGTGGATTGAAGTTTTTTCTTTCGCTCCTGCTTAAATATTCAATTTCGGGTTAAAATAATCGCGATTGACTCTATAACTTTTCTGATATTCCGGCGTTAGCTTTATTAATAACATAAATCCCATAAATCGATTTCAATTTGTGCTATTTCTGTTTAATTATACAAACGCGAAATCAAAGCATTAAACATCAAACCCAACATAGTTGTTGCTGTTCTTGTTAATCGTTGCTCTTGCGGTTGTACTTCTTACCGTTGCAACTTGTTTCGCGCTCACGTCCACACATTGTTGTTGCATGTGCATTGTTTGTGGCACTCCCGCTCTTCTTTAATTTCTTCAGTACACGCATCTTTGTACCGCATACTAGTGACACATATAACTGTGTAATTTCTTTTATGTATTTTCGATCTTTCACTGCAGGTTTGACCCAAGTGTCGAATTTGCTTTAAAACTGAGTAAGTTTTTCTTTGGATTTTTTCTGAGACATTTCTATTTTTTTTTTTCAATTAATATTTGCAATTAATTGCATAACGCCCCATAACGCATTTCTCGCATGTTGGCTGTGTGAAAATGTCATGCGCGTTAGGTGTGCTAGCTACACAGCCAAGGTAAGAGATAGTTTGGAGAAAAAAAGGGGTGTAAAATGGGGATGTGACTCATGCCGAGAAATTGAAATTGAGATGAGGGTATTCATGAGTCAGGCCAGGGATAGGTTTAAAAAACTCTCATCTAGTTTTCGCAAACTCTGTGATGAGTTCAATGCTGTGAAGACGGAATTTAGTAGCTATAAGCTGCTACACGAGTCTTCAAAGCGGAAGAAAACTAGTGTGCGTAAGTTGTCCCCTCATCTGCCGATAACTAACTTAGTCTCGGCCGCGATGTCACATTCACCATCTCAGGACACAAATCCTCCGCATCTAATTTCCTTCACAACGACCATCCCGCATGGTATCCGTAATGATGATGCGATTTCCATTTCTCCAGGAAATGGTCTCTCCCAGCAGACGAATTTAGCTCCAGTTTCCGATAAGTCTGGGCAATCATCAAGTGTTGTTATAAGCCCCCGTAGGCCTCTGACTAGAGTTCCACCAAAGAAACATATCTTTATTTCTAGACTTGATCCCAAACATTCGTCGGATGATGTCTTAGCATATATTAAGACAAAAGTTTATTTTCAACTGTTCAAGGGAGATATATTCTTTTAGAATAGGTGTCGAACTGCTTGACTGTATTTGTAGTAACAGTTGTTGGCGGGATCACATCTTAGTAAAAGAATACACGGCCAAAAAGAAAACTCACAGGTCCGTCGGGCTTTCTATTCTTTCTAACTTTTTGATTTCTGGAAAATCAGTATCTGCTGGTGTCCAAAAAAAATAGTTTCGTCCCTTTTTCCGGTTTATCAAAATGTAAGAGAACTTAAATCTAAGCTTCCCAGATTATATGTAGATAGTTTAGCATTTGACTTTAAAATTTTAGTGTTTACAGAGACATAGTTTAAACCTGATATAGTTAATACGATGCATCTCTTCTTTCTTCAAAATTTTTAATTTATAGGTGTGATCGGACTTCTCGTGTAGGCGGAGGAGGTTTGAGTTTGTACGTGTTAAGGTTGAACTCAAATCCTTCTCGGTCTACATCACTTGCTCTTATATACCGCCACAATCCGATATGACTGTATTTATTAAATATTTAGTATTTATTCAACATTTTTCCTCATTGCTTTCTTATAGCAATATATTAATTGTCTTCGAGGATTTTAATTTACCTGAAATAGCATGGTCCCCTTCTGACAAGTCTGGCCTGATGCTCCCTTGTACATCACATTATTTTATTGATGGCCTGTTCGAGTTATCATTAACTCGAATAAATGCAATGCATAATAAAAATGGAAGATCTTTGGATCTGATATTTGTGTTGGATTCTACCAACTCTAGTCTTACCAGAAGGCAACTTTCATCCCACTTTGGAATTAACTATTGATATGCCATTTCTATCACCGATTGCTAGTGCCATGCCTGTTTCCAAAACCCGTAACTTTCGTAAATCTAACTTTATCGAACTAAATAACTTCATTCCTTCAACAGATTGGTCCTCCCTTTACAGCTGTTCTGACATGAAGTTGAACCCTCAAAATTATTCAACATGTAAAATGTGAAATCCAGATATTACAGAAAGTATAAAATATCGGGTCGTATCCGAACTTCACTATGTACGCAGTTGGTAGTTCTAATTTAATGATGCTTACATCATTTACATTACAACAGCGTTGTAAATTATCGCGCGATCCCATGCAGTTTTACTTTGTCAATACTAATTGTAAGACATCTATCCACCCATATTGTTTATCTTTCGAAAATAATAAGGCAGACTCTGATCAAGCAATTCCTGATCTGATTTCTGATTTTTTCACATCTGCCTATTCCTCAGCTTTAGGCAAGCCAATTCTGAAACATTTTTATTATTTTTATAATCTTCCGCTTTGCCATTTATTTGAAAGGAATCCTATATCCATAAAATTGGTAGGAAATCCGAAGCATCTAACTATTGGGGTATTTCTAAATTGTTTGCTATTCCAAAAGCTTTTGAAAGTTAATTACTTCTCAACTGCAACATTTTTGTAGTTCTATAATTTCATGTATTTGTGAAACGTAGATCTACAACCTCTAACCATTTAGAATTTACATCATTAACGATCGAAGTCCAATTTGTTAATTTTAAATACAACCAAATGCAAGGTCATGACTTCTTACAGAAATACTCCGCAGTTGGTAACTTATTTTCTCAATGATATCCCACTAAAAAGTTTTGATAAGATGAACGATTTGGGCGTCCTTATAAACTGTAAATTAACTTTCAAGTCTCATATTTTCACTACCGTGGGTAGAATCTTTTCAAAAACAGTTATCAATGTTCTTTCGTACTCTAGTAGACTTCTTCTGGTTAACCTTACTAATCTTAGAATAATGTTTGGAGTGATTTTTATGCACAAGCTCCTTAATGCTTATATAGACTCTCCTGAGCATTGAACCAAGTAAATCTATCGGTTCCTTGTAGACCTTCTATCTCTACCTTTTTCCCGCTAAATTACTAACTATGCGATGCATGAACCTTTCCGAGTTCTTTGTTACAATCGACTTTACCGTGTAATCAGTTCAAAGCTGGATCTTCGGTCATTAGAAACATCTATCCTTTTACATTTAGCTCGTTAAACTCTCAGTTTGTTTTCTATGTTCGGTGCCAAGCCAGGATGACCCATTAATTCAATGTCGATGTGTGAGAGCTAGCATTGCCGCATTGATTTTCCTAATTTATGGGAAGACAACTAGCAAGCAAATGGTTGTGTACCACTCGTTGTTCTAGTGCACAGTAGTTGCGCCCATAGGCCAAAAATCAAAATTCTCGACAAAAAATATATTCGCGAAGTGTATTTATTTTGTCTCTGAAATGTCCCGTCTTCGTTCGCCCAAACTGTATTTTACTAGAAATCTAACGGTACTTTCTAAAAATAGCATAGAAATCGTGAACACGTGTTCATTTTTGCAATGGAGCTGAGCGCCGTTACCTTTTCACAAACTAGTCAGTTGTTCAGTAAATTGCTACGAATTATATTATTTATAATGGAACTTAAATTTGAAGGTATTTACTTTAAATCTTTGAATAAATAATTTCAAAATAATAAAATTGTTTATCTAAGATTTATTAATTTGATTCAATGTTTTTTATGTGTCTTGTGAACGTCTTTTTCATGTTTAGGTGGTGTTTTAGTTGTGATTCCATAAAATTCCACAATTGGTTTATATGTCA
This sequence comes from Drosophila emarginata, assembly GCA_037075365.1. NCBI lineage: Eukaryota > Metazoa > Arthropoda > Insecta > Diptera > Drosophilidae > Drosophila > Drosophila emarginata. The sequence continues at coordinate 372,751 of JBAMCD010000092.1, read as the reverse complement.
CTGTGTTTATCTGAATTTAAGGCAATAAATGTATTAAGTTTAGCTACAGAAAGTGGCAGAAATGCGACAAAATACTAAAGGCGTCTTACGTTTCTTCAAGGTCATTTTGCGCTGCAAGTAGTTTGTTGCTTTTGACTTCGTATTCGCCTGTAATACATATTTGTGTGTATCGTTTGTGTGTATTTATCAAAGAATCGTATTTTTTGAGCATTTCCTTTGACTAATTTTTTTGAGAGATTAACAATCTCAATCTCACGATAGGTGACATGACGATCTTGCAACATCAGTTCGCACACAGCAAGGGTTTCGGAACAACAACTGATTTTTGACGACCTTCACGAAATTCGTCTTGAAGTGAACTACGACCACGATTGAATTCACCACACCATCGATAAACACTGGTCAAAAGTTGTGAAAAATGACAATGTTCATGATCTAATTCTATTTTTGCACCGAGATGAATCTTTTATGTTACTGTAAACAACACAAATAGCGCACGTATGTCAAAACGTTCTGAGTAGCCAAAAAATGTCAAACTTTACGGTACAGCTGTCAGTTTCCAAATTACAACATCAGGGTTGCTAAATCCCACATATTGGCTTGCTGATCCACGCAAGCTACCAGACCTAATTGACTTCGCAGTAAGCAAGGCGACTGACTACGCGTTACCTGATAGCAGAACTGTCGTCCGATCGCTCGCCAGTACTTTTCACCGTATTAAGAGATTCTCAAGATCTGGAGTGACTATCCAGACTCACAAATTCTAAAACAAACTGGCTCAGATTTAAAAAGTTTGTGACCACCCACATTGAGCTAAACCCTAAATTCGACGAAGAAGAAGATATCGATATTTACACCTCTGCATTAGAGTCGGTGCTTATTGATGCAGAAGAAACTTCCACCCCACTCATAACCAATTCTCAGATAAACCACAAGTCCAACTGCCATTTAATTTATCAACTCGTAACAGACAAATAACGACTCAAACGAGAATGGCAAATGTCTCGGTCAACTGCAGCAAAACTCCGTTTGAGGACAGCTCAAAGGCTCTAGAAGCAAGGGCCCGTCGGATATACATCGAGAAGCTTACCCCAACTAGTACAAGAACGACATCATCCTTTGCAGCTCATCTTAAAACGGTGTTTCAGCCAAATCTATCCACAAACTCATTTGAACTCCCCTCTCCGAGCACTCCAGTGAAAATCGAACTTATAGAATTTCAAGCGGGAGAAAATTCCGTAGCCATTAAAAACCATATTTTACACTTTCCTCAAAGGAAGAAATCAATTAACATAATTATATTATAATCCGGAAAGGACAAAACACAGCCATCATCATACAGACCCTTAGTTAACTGCTACGCCTATCATGATTATTTCAAAAATCTTATCTTTTCAATCGAAAATTTGTTGTACGCTACAATAACTCCATCTCCGAGGACTTCGAATCAAAAGCGGAAGTACTTCAAGGCAGCGTGCTGGGAAAGGAAGAAATCAATTAACATAATTATATTATAATCCGGAAAGGACAAAACACAGCCATCATCATACAGACCCTTAGTTAACTGCTACGCCTATCATGATTATTTCAAAAATCTTATCTTTTCAATCGAAAATTTGTTGTACGCTACAATAACTCCATCTCCGAGGACTTCGAATCAAAAGCGGAAGTACTTCAAGGCAGCGTGCTGGGACCAATACTATACCTTCTATATACAGTCGACTTACTGACGAACGCTGCAAATACAACATCAACATACAAGATTCTCAGAACCATAAACGAAAAAAAGTCACAACAACTAAAGTACACCGCCAAGCTAAAAGAACATCCAAATGAGCTAGCCGAATTATTCACTCGAGTGTGTAATAAAATTTCAACTTCAACTAAACGACCGTCCAACCCTCTAGAAATTTATTAGGGTCATAGATAAACACATCCCTAAGATTTAAAGTTACGTTTCAGATTAAAATAAAATTAAAAAATTGTTGTTAGTCTTATAATCAGTATAAAAGATCCAACAAATAAATAAACGTGAAAGAAAGAAGTTTCAATTGATTCGGGTGGTGATAAAGACTGGTTTGTCTGTGCCAAAATGCACGAAAAAGCAATGCAAACGAACTCAAGGATTGATTTTTTAAAAACGCGCTGAGCCGAGATGGCCATTGGAGCTTTTACCATCTATAGACGGTCTTTGTATTAATTCGGTTTTATGCATTTCCGGTTATATAATTAATTGAATAAATTAATCTTTTTAGTGTTTAAGCATTGTACCTTTGGTTATTGAGCTGACTTGTGCGTTATTTTTCACCAATTTCGCTGAGCCTTACAGTGAATATTACACGAAACTAATTTTGTGTTACCAAAGTCATGTTTCTCGGATATGTCATAGATATTTTAAAGTTTCAAACCATTGAAACATAGGCCACGAAGTCCCTTAATCAAGCAAGAGGTTTTTTTAGCATTATTGGGTGGTATAGGCGATTTATAAGTAATTCTTCAGAAACACCATTTCCAGGAAGCTTTAATGAAGGTAAAAGCATTACTTACTTTTGAAACTGTTCTTCAAAATCATGATTTTTCAAAAATTTGTATATAATTTGGTGCGCCAGAGACTTTGGTATTAGCTCCGAAATTGTATAAATGTCTCTAAATTTGTTGTATTGAAATCCGGGAATCATATCATATCATTGGTCATTAAAGATTATTGTGTCGCTGAACAATGAAATAACATTCATACAAATTTTCAATACGTGATAGGCGTGGTTAAAATAACATTATGCGTTTTCTGAAACAGAATGTGTCATTTTAGAGACAAAGTTATCGCCAATAAAGAAGTTTATACAAATATCAATGTCCTAGATAAGTATTCATGTACAGGAGGGGTGCCTTTTATATTTCGGAGTTACAAAACAAAAACAAATTTTAATCAAATGTAATCTAAAAGAATTGATAGGAATCGAAGACAAACCCATATCGTGTTTGAGAAACTAATCGCTAACTACGACAATGCCAACTAACAAAATTGCGGGCCCGCTATGTCGATATATGTATATAGCAAGCACATGTCATCCCGCTCTTTCAAATTTGATTCTCTGCAAGTAATCAATGCAAATAGTTTTACTTAACAGAATGTAAACAGAATTAGAACGTAAAAGAAGCTCGACAATGTAAACTTCGTTCTAGCCAAAATATGTAATGATACTGTACATCTTAATTATTTAATTCTGTTCTATGTTAGTGGATCGGGCATAACTTATCACAGAACTTATCAAATTATCAAGATCAAATGTGTCGTAATATAAGTAGCGTATCATCCAAGTGCAAGTTTTTTTTCTTGAGAGACTAGCATGCTTTCTCTAAGAATTAACTGTGCATTCATCAGAGTCCAAATACAAATATTCATCAACAATTGGCGGAGCTGTGGGGAGAGCAGCCAGCAGACCGTGGTTAAATTCCTGTCCTCAAGAAAAATTAATTTTATTGGTTAAAACCTAAAATAACGATATTTTGCCTTATGACTAAAAATGATGTCTGCGGTAAATATGGATGATAGCAAAGATGTAAGTGGGATCGACCAAGAAATTTTTAAAACCTTTCATCCAGTCTAGCATTAAATATTTATGTTGTTGAATAACAAGTGAAGGCATTAGAGCGGATAATAAGGTGATCGAAGAACTAAAATAATTTTCCAAAACCAGAAAACACTCAAGCTGTTTATAGATTTCTTTAGTTATGTTCATATGGTCGCAGAGAGCATTCCACTTAGATCCAAACAAGTACTAAAGAAATCATTCCGAAAAATATTTTAGAGCGTATAGCAAAACCAACTGTATTATTAAAGTAGTTGTTGTACTTCAAGTGATTTTTTAAACTTTGTGGTAGAACACAATATTAACAAATTTGTAATTGCAAGGCGTTTTCCTTAACCAAATTTACAGGGGGAAAGAGTTAACAGAAATCTTGACTATATGACTACATAGCTATTTTTTTCAGAATAAGGGCTGCAGTTTAATCTAGCAGCAGAGCAAGTGGATATCAAACCTTAGATGAATTAAAAAAGAAACTAGAAAAAATAAACAAAGATATTTATCAAAAGAATCTGAATTTAGGAATGAACCTAAAAAGAATGAGGAAAAACATGCAAAATAGACGTATAAAAATAAAAATATGTAGATTTATGAATGTTCTTAATATCAGAGCCCATGTTTTTTTCTAGCTTCCACAATGTACAATCCACTTTTTATATTGTAGTGTTTGCAGTGAAACTACTCTATTCTAAGAAAATACCCGCCTCGTTTTCAATATTATTTTGGCTCAACTTCTTAAGCCTCCTGACTTTTCTTCGTCCCGCCACTGATATCTACGTCCTTAATCACTTCTGATAAAACCAGCAAAGTTTCATTATTGAAAGAAAAGTTCTTATGCCAAAGCAACATAAATTGCAGCAGCCAACAATAACTTTTAATCAGTTTAAATAATAAAATCCAAAAAGGAATTTTGTATTTGTCGATTTTCTTGTGGAGGATTAGCTCAGCGAATCTCTATGGCTTAGCTCGATTACGTCAGCCTTATAATATTGAGCGCTCTGGTAGTTTCCAGTATGGTTTTCATTTGGCAAACTAAATTTGTATGTCTGTGTACCCTGTACTTATAGAATAAAAAGGTATATTCCATTTATAATAGGAGCAAGAAAACATGTAAGTACTTCAGAAAAATAATATGTATTGTGTTAATAATTAGTATATTTATTGGTGTTATGTGGTGATACACGAGACCAAATAAAAATGATTTTATTTTAAGTTTAATTCAATTGTGTTTCTTGATTTTTATGTTGTGCGCAAATTTTTTGAGGGGTATCCTCAAGGCGAAACCGTGACTTGTCTTTGGCTCCAGTGTATATGTACATGTGTGTATATATGTAACATGGATGCTTATACTGATGTTTTGTGAGATTCTTAAGTCAAGGGCAGCTCATGATGCCGACGTAGTTAGGGCTTTGTAATCCGAAGAGAACAAATCCTCTTTGAATGCTTTTGTGCTGTTGTTAATATTTTCTTATGCAGACTTAAATTTTAATTATTTAACGGTCTGATTTAAAGGATTTGATAAAAAATCCATGGGCTCCATGGCTGACCTATATTTGTTATGACATCTGTGTCTAGCACCCCTTGCCATGTTTATCACGGAAAACAACAATAGATTTAATAAAGAGCTTTTATTTTATTCGTATACCCTTGTAAACTATCTTTATGATTTATATATAATTTGGCAGAATCATTTGAAAGTATTTAAAACTCATCAAATCTAAAAAAAAATGAAAAAGAAACATTTTTTTCATACAAACATTTTTTTCGTCCGATTGTTTCTACGGTAGCTGTAGCATATAGTCGACCGATTCTGCTGAAACTCAATATATATTTTTACGTTCATCAAATTTTCGAATACCAAATTTCATAATAATGGATTTTGAAACACCCAAGAATTTGATCTAAAATTATATTTTTGACCGATTGTCCCTATGGGAGCTATATGATATAGTCAACCCATTCTGATAAAACTTGGTAGATGTGTTGAGCAGTATATAAAATATTAGCTTAACTCTTATCAGCTAATCCACCACTTGAGGTTTTAGTACAAATCGAAAATACGTATATCTCTGATGTTTATTATCTGATTTCAAAATTTAATCAACTGATTCATTTTGGCTATTTTATTAGATGTGCCCAATAGGAATGTAAACCCTTTAATACAGTTCTTTTTATTTGTATTTCTTAATAATTTAAGTAAATGTGAAACAAACTTAATCAGCTTAGACGGATATTCACACTAAATTAGTTAAGAGCTGGAGGCTTTTATAGCCTAAAGAGATACATACAAGTCCTTATAGAGATGGACACACAGACGAACATAATTGACTAAACTGTTGATGTTGGATTGGAATATTTCTTAAATGAAAGTTTTTGCGTTCTCATTTGGAATCAAAATGGGGATGACTAATAACAGTACCATTTTCTAATATTAATAATAGATATATACGAGCCCTAACCACTATTATTTGTCACGGCAAGATTTTTTTTCAATAATACAACTTTCAACGACTTGTTCTTATACATTTCTGAAAACGCATTATACAAATTTATACATTTTGGAAATGTTAAATGTTTGCGAGAATGGTCCATTTCTTCGGCCCAGACACATGGTACATGCATTGTACCGTATCCGATTTTTATACCCTGTACCCACAGGGTAAAAGGGTAAATTAAAGTCGCTAAAATGTGTGTAACAGGCAGAAGCAAAATTTTCCGACCCCATAAAGTGTATATATTCTTAATCAGCATCAATAGCCGAGTCGATTGAGACTTGTCCGTCTGTTTGTATGTCCGTCCATCTGTCTGTCCGTCCGTGTTGGGTGACGGCTGCGCCCGTTGCGGAGCTCCAAACTGCTCGAATAAAAAATGATGCAGACTGCGGTGTATTCAACCGAGTCGGCTTGAGGTATCTGGCCGAAAAGGGGGAGCTTTTTGCCTTCCAAAAGGTGTCCAAACAAAACTCAGTATTTCACTTTATATTTTTTTATTTTAACCTAAAATACTTCAGAAGTCGAAAAACACAGAAGGTGCTTCTGACTCAAATGGCTGACTCTAGCAGACTACAAAAAATATCTATAGCGCTGTTACTAAGTTACAATCTTCGAAGTTCAAGATTTTCCATGGAAAGACATGAAGTTTTAATAATAACAGGACTTAAAGCTACATTTCAAATTCGCTTCATATGCTTAGTTCTCTCTTCGTCTCCTCTTCTCTTTCGCCATAACTGCGCTCTTAACAGCTGTAGCTCGAACAGTCCGTCTGTCCGTCGGTATGAACACCTAGATCTCAGAGACTAGAGCTAGATTAACCAAATTAGGTGTCAACATCCGTCTATTGTGCAGGCAGGTCAAGTTAATTTGAAATTTTTGCCACGCCCACTTACGCCCCCGAAATTTGGGAATAACCTATAACTAGAGCAATATTAAAGATATTGCATTCTTATTCGGCATGCACATTAATATAGTCAAATTGCACTAAATTTAACCGGAATCGGACAATAATTATCGGAGATATACGTATTTCCATTTTGTACTGAAACGCCCCATGGCGTTTGTATGTACTGTTAAGTGTGAGCGAGATAGCATGCGTCCGCTATTGCTGCATGGCATGTAGCGCATGCTAAGAGAATTTTTTTGCTAATTGATGGCGATTTCGTATTTGATTTTATGGAGTACTTTTACATGGTACAAGGTATACTCAATGTCGGCAGGGACGACTTGCTTGCTTCATTTTTATTTGCTGGCTGGTCCATTCACGTTTAGCTGTTCTTCCGATACTTTCACTCCATTTCGTCGCTATATCTCTCACAGTACTTCGATTTTGAGCTATTATCGTCGCCAAAGCTCTCTCTTCTCGTGGGGTGATTTTTGAAACTCGCCTTTTTTTAGCTGCATTCTTTTACAATATTTCGCACAGTCGACTTGGGAAAATCGAGATCTTTCGATATCGCGCCATTATCGCAAATTAGAAGAAATATAGATAAAGCAACTACGAAAACCAACAATTTTTCGATTTTCTTCCATCTAAGTATTCTATTCGCCGTTACATTTGCAGTTTCTGTTTACGTTTTTGCTTCTTATCAGTTTTAAATATCAATAAACGTAGCCAAGCCAATTAATAATGGTCAAAAATAATTCATGTATTTATGAAATGCTTTAATTCATATAAATTTTTTCAGTATTTTTTTTTGAAACATTTTAATGTTTTCATATGAAATAACCGTTCCAAAAAGCATAAATTTGTATGATACGTTTTCAGAAATCTATAAGAACATGTCGTGGGAAGTCGAATTATTGAAAATCTTACCGTGACAATTAATAGTGGTTAGGGCTCGTAATGTCAACATTTACTCTGCCTAAAGCGCATACAGATTAGTGTTGTAGTGATTGTTAATGGTGTTTTAGTATGTTCCATTGTTTTTGATTTCGGACATGTCATTTCCAACAATCAGATATCTTTACTTTTGTTGTCATTCTTAAAACAACAACTGCCTATATATATACATATATATTTAATATATGATTTTATTGCTACCATTTTGATTTGACTGACATTTATTATACCGGATTTTTTCTTAATATGCTTTAGATGTTATTGTTGTTTTTCTATTCTGTTTGATAAACGCAGACAGCCAGAATAAGGAAAGTATGGTCTGTATGACTGTTTATTCGCGACTGATTTCTGTGCCACAATTCGTAGAACAATATTGCTACATATGTATGTGTGTAATTATATATGTAATTAATCGACACCCTTTCTCAATGCAAGTATGGTAATCAATTTATTTTAAATTTAAATTATTCATAAATTCCTAGGAAGATTTTTGGTCAAGATATCAGCTAACATTACATAAGTTGACATTTGTCAACATGATTTTCATTAACAACCTGTCCAACAAAATGATATCTTATTTCAATATGCTTAGTCCTTGCATGGTGTACTGGATTCTTTCTAGATGCTGTGCGCTAAGATAATCTCCAAATAGAACTGTTGGTATTTTATCTTCTCCATAAGCAATCTCGATAATAAGTCGACACCTTACAATCGCCTCTTTGCACGCCTTTGAAATTGCCATGTATTCGGCTTTGGTGCTGCTAACTTCAAGTTCCGATTTCCATGATATTGGTTCGCCACCCCAGTCTGCATCTAGGAATCCTGTAAAAATCCCTTCATTCTGCTTGTAATAGATTTTCAAGTTTGTAGTCGATGTTAGATATCATTATGTAGATATAGACGTGTAGATGCTCGTTGTGCGGGTCCTTACTTCATTGCGCCAGCTGCGAAACTGAAGCTAGTCGTCAATGCAAGCCACATTAGCTCAAAAACCATTGACTGATAAAGCGTCGCATCAACCTTTTGACCTCGCTATCACATGCAACTTGATGCCTTGCATCTAAAGGCGTTGCACCTGTTCTGCTTTCAAGAAAGCCATAGCTCTCCAATAGTCCTTTTATGTTTTGCGAATGACTCAATGTTATTTCACCAAGTTTGCCATCACGTTGACCCTCCATGCCAAGTAAAAATTGCACCGGTCCTTTATCAATACAATCGAAAACGGCCATGAATGCTGATTTAATCCTTTCCAGATCCGACTTCTCTTGATATCCTATAAGTAGGTCATCTACATAAATTAATATCAATGATAGATTACATCTCTCTTTCTGCTTGTAAAGACATGATTCATTATCGCAACGTATAAATAGATTTTCTCGCAATACGCCATCAAGCTTGTAGTCCATAAAACGCCTTCTCTAATGAGCACACCATGCCCTTGTCCTTGTCGACTTCATAACCCTGTGGTTGGTTCATGTATACCGCGTCTGTCAAGTCACTACTTAAATATGCCGTGCAGATATCCAACTAATACATACAGGTGAGAAGGTTTCACTGTAATTTACTCCATACTGTTGGGAACATCCTTTAGCTACAAGGCGAGCCTTGAACCGCTCAATATCGCCTCTCGCATTACGCTTTAAACTGTACACCCATTTGCAGCCGATAGATTTATGCCCTTCCGGTAAGGCGGCAAGATGCCATATCTAATTTTTAATTAAAGCATCATACTTCTTTTGCATAGTCTCTTTCCAATATATACCTTGTGGGCCACTGGTAGCCTCGTTAAACGTTTCTGGAATGGTTACATCACTTGCCACCAAGGCACTCAGAATGTCAAACTGCTTCTTGGATCTTCCAGTTTAATTTAGCTTTGGCTTGCTTGGATGAACTCGTTGTACATTCTCTGGTTCTGCAATTTTTATCTCCGATGCACTCTCGAAATTCTCACTGCTATTGCTATTCTCGCTGGCATTTGAAATAGGCATTTCGCTGCTGCTGCCTTCGTCTTTGTTGAAATGGGGGGACATCTCCAGTTGATTCTTCGTCACCAAAGCGCTCATTGAACAAAGTATCACGTTTGTCAACCACCTGTCTGGTCTCAGCATCAAAGAAACGACTGTAAAACGACTGCACAGTGATTTTACTCTTTTTGCAGGTTTTTTATGGTTTCAAAAAGGAAGAGGCATACTTTTTTATACCATGAGCCAGTTTCTTCTGTGCAATTTCGCACAAGCTGCCATAATTAATGTATCCATATCTTTTATGCCACAAATCTTCACATATACCAGTTGCCAATTTTCTGTACCTTTAGTATGCACTCACCATTTTATATGACCTTGGCACAATGTCCGCCAAAATGAACGACCTTTTCTCATTTCCCCACTTTCCTCGGTACAAAATACAAGTCAAAATTTTTGGCTTCCTTTTGAAGTGATTTTTGGACACTGTTGACTTTTGCATAATTTGTTATTGTTTTCTACTTAACAGTCTCTTTTTGAGATTTATACACAGCATATCGAAACTTGGTAAACTGGCGCGCGTCTCTATGGCGACGACGTAGTTGTCAAAATTATCTGGAAGGCTTTAAGGAAAAATGACCGTACGAAATTTATCGCTGATTTCAACTACAATGCCAGCAAGTTGGTCCAGAATTTCCATGAAACCCACCAAATAACTAGCAAAAATCTGACCTTTCTCCATCTTTTTGCTGCGCAACTTTCCATAAAGAACAACCATTCGTACAGGTCCACTGCGCTGATGTGGTTCCAGAAGCATTCCGATCCAAAGCAATCGACTCGGTGTTCTCTGCCGAAGTCGGGACGCCTGATGCCACATTCCGCAAATCCGCGTGCGCTAACACGCCTTGCATCTGAATGAACTGCGAATCATATTACTTTTCATCTAGTTTATCAATTTGGTATAATCCAGACATTTTGCGGAATTCACAAAGAACACAGCGCGAAAACTAAACTGTTCTTTTCGTATTCTGCCCGATAAACGCAGACACCCAGAGTAAGAACTGAATGCGTTTGAGCGTTTTTGACTTAGTACATGGTATACTCAACGTCGGCAGGGACGACTTGATTGTTTAATTTTTAATTTTGAAAGAAACAGCAAAAAAACAACAACAAAAATCACTGAATTAATGTCATAACAAATTAAGACTTTCATTCTAAACCCATCCTACTCTTTCTTACAATAGCTCTTTTCCTCTTTTTAAAAAAAAAGATTTGTTCTTCGTTTGTGTCTTATACGAAAAGGAATACGAGGGGTGCCTATTACATCTAGGAATTTGGAAACCTTGTTGTTGGCTTATACGTACTTAGAACGTTTTGACATACGAGGGCTATTGGTGTTATTTACAGTAACAGAAAAGATTTACCTCGGTTTAATAATGGAATTAAATCGTGAATATTAACTCAGCAACAGTGCATGGATGAACTTGATTTAATTTTTGGCGATTAAGCTCCATCAAAGAAAGTAGATCACTCTTCACCAGGACAATGCGAGCTCTCACACATCGGCTCAAACAACTGCATTTTTGAGCACCCAAAACATCGAAACATTTTAGCGACATTCAAATTTGAAAAATGCATATAAATAGATCTATTTTAAAGATATTGTATTCTTTATTATTATTGGCATATTCAGTAATATAGCCGAAATGCACCAGCTGACCAAATTTTGTAGAGACAGAACAAATCGTCAATGCTCAATGGCCAAAAGAAAAGCTTTGTTCAGACTCAAGGCAGTATGCCATTTCACTGGCATCAGTTGCCAGTTTCGAGATATAAGCTCCGTCCCCGTCTTATTCATAGCAAGGATCATTTGGGTGCCTGTGCGGCCCATTTTAATGCCCAGATAGAACTATATGGCAATCAGGTGGCGGTAAATTTGGGAGATCAAAAGGGTGCCGAAGGAGAACTGGTATCGGCATATGAACGGCTCATTCACTATGAGGCTTTCGATTTCCATCATGAGTGAAGAAAGATGAGATGGGATCGTTTGAATGTATTAATTGATCGTTTATAACATGAAGAAGATCAATTTGGCTATTTCCATTCCTTTGATGACGGCAATTTGGTGTCTACTCAAACTGGAGTCTTCCGAACGAACTGAATTGATTGCCTGGATAGAACAAATGTGGTTCAGAGTATGCTGGCTCGTCATTCCCTAACATCGGTTCTGTAAAAATCGGGTGTACTCCATGCGGGACAACGTGTTGAAAATTCCTTAGCTGGATTTGAGGCTCTCTTCAAGGGCGTATGGGCAGACAATGCTAGTTTGGTTTTACTCCAATATTCCGGTACGGGTGCCCTCAAAACCGATTTCATCCGCACTGGTAAACGGACCAAGGCCGGTGCATTGCAAGCTTGAAAGAATTCTCTTATACGCTTCTATCTAAACAATTTTGCTGATGGCATTGGTTTATTCCTTGGACGTTATCTTATCTACCATCACCATCGGTTCTTTTGCTCGCCATGTTTGTTATCACTACGACATATCCGACGGAATTCAATATGGAAAATCTACTCCTTATGCTATTCTGGGGTGCAATGATAGCTATTGCACTACGGAATCGTGTTTGTTCAATGGCCCTGGCTTTTTCCGTCTGCTGCCTTCAATACTGCCTGACGTTAGTATTCTCTGACGATGAAAAGTGTCTACCTCTGCAAGCTTCCATCCACACACATACACAAACAACAAATTAGCAACATATACATCGTAAATTAAATAAATAAAGAAATTCCTGTAAATAAAGAAATTCCTGTAAATGATGCTTCCTCCACCAGTTCCAATTTATTTGTTTTTCTTGTAACTATAATTATCGGAGATATCCATTTTTCCGTTTTGTACTGAAACGACCAGTATAACTGGACTGTTAAGAGTGAGCGAGATAGAATGCGTTCGCTGTTGCTGCATGCCAAGTAAATTTTTTTAGATTGATGGCGACTTTCAATAGCGGAGATCGAGCATTAAGCAGCCTGCATGCTTTAGTTTTAAACTGTTTTCTTTTGGTTTCGATGTGCTTGCGCCAGGTAAGTCTTTTGTCGAGATGGACTTCTCGATCGACAACGTCGTCAGAGTGGGGGATAAAAACGTTGTTCAGCGTTGTTTTAAAAGTAAACGTAATATGCTTGAGTCAATGGCGAAGGTGGATGTTGTATGTGTAGGGTTCTTCGGTAGGTCTGCTGTATACAAAATGTGAAGTATTGGTCCCACCTCGTTGCCTTGAAGTACTTCTGCTTCGTATTCGAAGTCATCAGTGGTGTAGTTATTGCATCGTACTGCAAATTTTCTATTGAAAAGATAAGATTCCATAAGCTTCTGTGTGTATTGTGGTAACATAGCTTTTATTTTATATATTAAGTCGTCTAAACAGACTCGTTGTCTCGCGACGTCGAGGAATAACGCGATGCAGTATTACTTTTGCTCAAATACTGTGCGGATTTCTGAGGTGATACGTTTGACTTGCTCTGTTGTGCCATGCTTTTCTCGAAGTCCGGAATGATGTGATGGAATTTTGTTTTTGTTTCCAGAAATGTGTTTATGCGGAGTTGTAGGTTTCAAATAATTTTGACAGACATGGCTGTGAACTGTGAAGGAAGTCGTTGGTAGTGTGGATGGAATGCGTTTCGGATTTGGTTTGGACATTGTCCTCTTCTGCTTTGTCAAATTTGTGATTTTCGCCTGGCTCTGACTCTCGGAGTAATGGTAGTTTTTACTTTTTACTATTGGTAGTTTTTACATCAACTCTCACATATCCATCGAGACCAGGGTATATCTTGATTATGCGTTCAATTGGCCACTACGGCATGGTCACGTTGTCCTCCTTTAAGATCAATGTCATTGTTGTATGGTTTCTTCCATTTGGATTGATTCTGGAGTGACTGGGAGTATTCAACCAACCATTGTATTCAGCAGGTGTGTTTTAATCTGAAAAGTGTGAGAGATATTGCACACGGTACCTCGCCGAAGTAGATGTGTCCTCACGATACGCTTCGCATTGCCTTTCTAGTTATGCTGGAAAATCTCCGTTTATTTAAATTTCTTCTGCTGCAATATGTTGAATCAAAATTTTTGATCGGACTTCAACAGGACCAAACAATATTAGTGTGTAAAATATTTGCCCGATTTTGGACAACACCACCCTCCTGGTTAAACCCCGGATGGCATTTGTGTACAATTGATTTTTTTATTGTCTTCAGGGGGGGTGGGGGGTTAAGAAACCTATTAAAGTCTTTTAGTGGAGCAGCGGAAAGCTAAAAAATTACCCAGAAGTCTAATTTTTCGTACGACCACTAGAATCCTCTGAACGTGCCATGAAATATGCGGCTGAAATCACCATCTTCTGGAGAAATGTTTGCCTGAATAACATGAATAACATGAATCGCAGCAAAATGGGTGGCATAAATGTATGAGTCAGATGACGGAGGAATGTTAGAACAAGTGACAAATATAAAGTTACGCTGTATAATTAATTTAACACCAACAAACTCAATATTTGAAAAACTAGAGAAAGTGATCAACTCGAAAGTTGAACGCGAATAAACGTCAACGGGAGCACCACCTAGATAGCGTACTACCCGATCTTGCCTGTATATAATAAAATCGCTTGTCAAAATTTCTGAGTTTATAATATCTGTATGATGTATAATATCATATGAAATAAATATTATGGAAGAATTGACACTTAAAGACGTTACTCAATATTACGCTGATTTACAAGAACGACATTGCTTACTTTGATTTTAAAACTACAAATAAATCAATCTATTATATTTTGCAACTTCATGCAATGTGTTGGGCTACTGGCAATAAAGAAAGAACGGATTCGCTGTTAATATTGTAAACTCATGCGAAAATGGCACAAGCGATTTTTGTCAAAGATTCAATTGTCAATTGAGAAGTTATAATTTTCTCAAAGACTTTTAGTATAGCAGAAAATTTGGAAATACTCCTAAAATTTGACGCTTCGCTTTTATTACCTTTTTTTGGATGGGAAAAAAAATTAGATAACAATTACATGAGTCATACGTGGAATACGTGGAAAAAAATCATCGCGATTAACTGTGTAACCTTTCTGAAAATCCAGTGTTAACTTTATTAACAAAATAAATCCAACACATCGATTTGAATTTGCGATATTTTGTTTATTAATGCAAATGCATAATTAAAGCATTGAACTTATTTTTTCTGAACAATAATCTTTGGTCTTGCGATTGTACTTCTTACAGTTTTAACTTGCTCTCGCCGACACATTGTTCTCCCGCTCTTCCTTAATTTCATTTACTCGCGCTAATTACCATCTGGAGCTAGATGGTGTATATGTGTAGGTTTTGCGATAGTAATGGAAACGTCCGCTCAATTCAAATGCCAAAACAGAAGTGTATTTATTTCTAAGTTATTTGGCTTTTGAGTATATGTGTGGAGTAGATGTGTTGGTGTGTGGTTGAGTATCATTCCATTGGATGGGTTGTTGGATTGGTAACTTGGGTTGTTGTGTTGGTAACTCGCTCGCATCTTAGTACCGCGTATAAGCGATACGTGTATAGTCGCTGATTTCTTTTAGATATTTCCAATCTTTCGACCAGTTCGACCAGTTAGAGGCACACTAACGGACAGTCAAGGCGACGCAATTGTGATGTCGTTGATTAAAGGCTTGTCCTCGTAACTTTTCTAGGCTTAACCCTGAGCATTCGTCGGATGATATCTTGAGGGTCACATCTTAGTAAAAGAATGTACGGCTAAGAAGAAAACTCCAAGGTCTGTCAGGCTTCTATTCCTCATAATTATTTGCCTTCTGGAACATTAGCATATGCTGGTGTCCAAAAAAACTAGTTTCGTCCTATTTTCTGGCCTATCAAAATGTAATCTATGCTTCCCAGATTATATGTAGATAGTTTCGAATTTGACTTCAAAATTTTAGTGTTTAGAGAGACATGGCTTAAACCTGATATCGTTAATACGAAGCATCTCTTCTTTCTTCAAAATTTTCAATTTACAGGTGTGATCGGACTTCTCGTGTAGGCGGCGGAGTTTTGATTGCGGTTGACTGTTCCCCATCTTCTGACCCGATTCATGTACCTGATAATCAGGAAATTGAGTTTGTCAGTGTTAAGGTTGAACTCAAATCCTTCTCGGTCTACATCACTTGCTCTTATATACCGCCACAATCCGATATGACTGTATTTATTAAATATTTAGTATTTATTCAACATTTTTCCTCATTGCTTTCTAATAGCAATATATTAATTGTCTACGAGGATTTTAATTTACCTGAAATAGCATGGTCCCCTTCTGACAAGTCTGGCCTGATGCTCCCTTGTACATCACATTATTTTATTGATGGCCTGTTCGAGTTATCATTAACTCGAATAAATGCAATGCATAATAAAAATGGAAGATCTTTGGATCTGACAATATTGTTGGATTGCTTCCTCTAGAAGATAGCTTTCACCCTTTTTTGGAAATAACTATTGATCTGTCGTTTTGACATACGAGCGCTATTTGTGTTGTTAACAGTAATTTAATAGATTCATCCCGGTACAAAAATAGAATTAAATCGTGAACATTTTCGTGCAATTATTATACCCTGTACCCATAGGGTAAAAGGGTATATTAAAGTCGCTAAAATGTATGCAACAGGCAGAAGGGAAATTTTCCGACCCCATAAAGTGTATATATTCGTGATCAGCATCAATAGCCGAGTCGATTGAGACTTGTCCGTCTGTCTGTCCGTCCGTCTGTCCGTCCGTCTGTCCGTCCGTCTGTCCGTCTGTCCGTCTGTCCGTCCGTCTGTCCGTCCGTATGAACAACTAGATCTCAGAGAATAGAGCTAGATTAATATGGTCAAAATGCACCAGCTGACTAAATTTAACCGAAATCGGACAATAATTATCGGAGATATACATATTTCCGTTTTGTACTGAAACGCCCCATGCAAAATGGGCTGTTAAAAGTGAGCGAGATAGCATGCGTTCGCTGTTGCTGCATGCTATGAGAAATTTGTTGCAAATTGATAGCGATTTTGATCGTTTTGACTTAATAAAATCTTTTTACTTGGTACAGGGTATACTCAATGTCGGCAGGGAAGACTTGCTTGCTTCATTTTTTACAACTTTCGATGTGGATTAACTCAATTAACTAAATTTAATATTTGGCGATGAAGCTCCAAGGACCATGGTTTATTGATGGTATGGTGTATTCAATAGTGGTCGTAGTTCACTCCAAGACGAATTTCGTGAAGGTCATCCAAAATCAGTTGTTGTTCCGAAAACCATTGATGCTGTTCCCGAAATGATATTGCAAGGTAGTCAAGATTAGATTAAAACAACCTTAGGCATTAGTGAGACCAGCATACATTCAATATTGCATACATGTCCAAAAATTTGCCAGTTATTTTCCAAGAGATTAAGAAAACCAACCGCCGAAGACCGATCATTGATCTTTATAACTTTCAGACTTGCTGTGATATTAACTACTTAAGCGTTTCAAATTGTAATGTAATGTCGTTTTAAAGATTTTAGTATCTTACTAATACTCCACTGCAATATTTGAATGTGTTGAATGATTTGGGTGTACTCATGGAGCACAGCCTTGATTTTTGGTTCTGTCAAGCAAAGGTCAAAGAAATTTGAATGTCCTGATACAACCATTTTACTTCACAATAGTTTCAGAGGGTTTTTTTTCGAGGTAGAGAACTTTAAGTTGGCATTACTTTTCAAGATGGCAACCGATTTAAGAGCTGTTAAGTGATTTATTCTCAGTTTGGTTTGGCAATTCATCATGAGTAAACTCAAGTCTGACAACTGTTGCAAATTGTGCAATTTTATTTCGAAAATAATGGTTCTGGGCGGAAAACCTATGTTTTTTAATCAAAACACTACAAATATAGAAAATAACGTATTACATTATAATATTATCTTATATATTCTTTGAAGTCTTGTTACTTTTATTATATTTTACTAGGTAACAAAAACTACACTATCAAGAAACACGTGAGGAGTAAATCAAAGGAATTACTCAGAGTCAAGAACTAACAATACTGAAGAGCAATGAGATATAAGGCTTAGTAACTTGACAATAAATAACAGCATTTAAGATTAATGAAACTGGAACAGAGCAGTGGAATATGCAACATAACCGCTCAGAAAAACTAGTATCACGTAGAGTTTTGAATTTAACTATGCAATAGAATGCATTCAAAAATTATAATCGGTTACATGGCTAACATTTTACTGCAACTGTCGTGCACGAACACTTGTATCGGTGATTTTAGATTTCAAAGCTTTTTCTATTTACAAAACATACGAAAGTAAAACTCTTGCTTTCAGATAAAAACTAATCTGCTTCTGAAAGTGTGATTTGCCGATTAATGGAATCGTTACAGTATTATTCTTGCTCAAACGCTGAGCAGATTTCTGAGGTGATACGGTTGACTTGCTCCATTGATACATGTTTTTCTCGAAAATCGATCCAATGTAGTGATTAGATTAGATTAGTCCTTTATAAACAGTTGTTCTGGCATGAATCTCGCTATTTCTCTGTTTCATAATTGTTCGAGCTACAGCTGTTAAGAGCGCAGTTATGGCGAAAGAGAAGAGAAGACGAAGAGAGAACTAAACATATGAAACGAATTTGAAATGTAGCTTTAAGTCCTGTTATTATTAAAACTTTATGTCTTTCCATGGGAAATTTTGAACTTTGAAGATTGTAACTTAAAACCAAGGCTATTGATATTTTTTGTAGTCTGCTAGAGTCAGCCATTTGAGTCAGAAGCACCTTCTATGTTTTTTTGACTTTTGAATTATTTTAGGTTAAAAATAAAAAAATTATAAAGTGAAATACTGAGTTTTGTTTGGAAGGCAAGAAGCTCCCCTTTTTCGGCCAGGCACCTCAAGCCGACAATTATTATTATTATTATTATTATTATTATTATTATTATTATTATTATTATTATTATTATTATTATTATTATTATTATTATTATTATTATTATTATTATTATTATTATTATTATTATTATTATTATTATTATTATTATTATTATTATTATTATTATTATTATTATTATTATTATTATTATTATTATTATTATTATTATTATTGTTATTATTATTATTATTACTCCGTGAGGAGTTCCGCCAGTCTCCCATCGGACGTGTCCCCAGGTGGTGGATAGGGGATCCCTAGGTTAGCCACAGGGATGGTGGGAAATGAAAATTCCACCCGCGGACCAAAACTGGACAGCTGTTAGAATCCCCTTACAGCTGACGCTGACAACAACATAAACTCGTACATGGACACTCTTCAAGTACGTTCCAATCACGTCACCATTAAAGTGGCATCACAGGTGCAGTTGAGGTGACTCCTGCTTAACACCAGTCCTGGCTCTGAACATGGACTCCCATAAGGACCCATGTCAACCCTCGCGTGGACCTCACTGCTTGCAAAGGGACCCACGGGGATAATAAAAGGTAACTGTGTTCACGTGTGCGGATAGCGGCTCGAAGCGGGGACCAAATCACACTGAGTATGATGAGAACACCTCCCCCAACAACAATTGATAGTGGAATAGACAAAAGCAGAAAAGTCAACCCGATGGATCAAAGTTGCCTAGCGGCACAAAACAGCGAAAGTGCTCCCATAGCTAACACTACAACTGGAACACTGAATAATAAGATGGAACTCCTGTCGGATCTAAAAGAACACCAGAGACGAGCCTCGTCCCTCATCGCCGAACTGGATACGTCAGAGGTGCCGGAAACAGAATCCAACCCCTGCTCTCCTCGTATGGAGTCTATATATAGATTAAGACAGCTGGAGGAATCCACGTTGGACAACTGCTTAGAAACACTAAAGAAGATGAAACGGGCAATAGCCCGACAAAGAAACATCAACTGAGATGTTCAAGATGGCGTTTCCATCGACGTTATCCGAAATTATAGGAAGATGTGGAAATCAGCGGAAACCCAGAGAAAACATGTAGAACAGAGCGCACCCACTTTACAATTGACCGCTAAACCCCTTTCACAGACGGTTCCAGATGACACCACACCTATTTTGACCGGCAGCAAAAGACTAGCCTCTAGCCCAGTCATGTCAGCTGTGACAAAGAAAACAAGAGGTAGAGAGCCTGCAGCGTGGCAAACGGTTACTCATCGAAGAAAAAAGCCAGCCCAGATTGAAAACGGTATCGAGAAAACAACGGAAAAAATAAATAAAAACAAAGAGCCAAAGGGCCCACGCCCACGCGCTGATGCAGTGCTAGTGAAACCATCAGAAGGAAGTAGTTATTCCGACGTGCTGAAACACCTACGTTCCAACATAAAACCAGAAGACGCTGAGGTTACAATACGGTCAGTCCGGAAGACCAAGACAGGAGCTATACTTCTGGAGCTAGCAAAAGGTGGAAAGAAACAGCAACTTTGCAAGTCAATCAAGGACACGTTAAAAGAAACTGCTACAGTCACAGAGCTGACACAAAAGGCAACTGTCGAAATCCGAGACCTGGACACTCTCACAGAGCCTCAGGAAATAGAGGAAGCTATAAAGCGGACGATCGGGAAAGATGACGAAGAGATTAAGATAAATCTTACAAAGCCAAACAGCAGAGAGCAACGTCGGGCTTTCGTGACAATGTCTTTTGGAGCAGTAAAAGACATCCTTATGGCACAACGGTTAAAAGTCGGGCTAACTAGCTGCAGGGTCCGATCACTGATCGACACAATAAGATGCTTCCGATGCTTCGAATCTGGACACACTCAAGCGAACTGTTTGGGCCCTGACAGAAAAGGTCAAGGACTATGCATTAAGTGTGGCAAATCAGGCCATATCATGAAAGAGTGCCCAAATCCAAGGAAGTGCTGTGTATGCGTAGAAAAGGGTATAAGCAACACTGATCATCTCCCTGGAACTAGTCAGTGCTCATCAAGAAAACAGGCTAAATCATGACCCTGATTGTCCAGGGAAATATGCATAGGAGTAAGACAGCAGCAGCACTGCTACCTCAAATTATGAGTGAACATAAGTTCGAAGTTGCAGTTATCAGCGAGCAATACCAGCACTCGAACCCTTATGGCGCGTGGCTAGAAGACAAAACAAAAACAGCTGCTATCTGGATACCAGCAAATAGTAGCTTCCAAATTCACGGCAATGGCAGTAGCCATGGTTTCGTGTGGGTAAAAACGGAAGGATACACCCTGATGAGCTGCTATCTGACACCTAGTGATACGATGGAACAGTTCAAAGAAAAACTAGACGAGGACACAATTCACAAAATTGGAGGTCGGTTTGTCGTTGCGGGAGACCTAAACGCCAAAGCAGTTGAATGGGGAATGCCTACCACAAACAGCAGAGGCCAGTATATCGTCGAAATGGCTGCGCGACTTGGCCTAATAATAGCAAACCAAGGAAGAACACCAACTTTCAGGAGACTGGGATGCGAGGGCACCATTCCCGATGTAACAATGGTCACCGAGACAATAGCAAGAAACTTGACTCATTGGAAAGTCCTCGAGGATTTTTCCGGCAGTGACCACCAATATATTAGCTTTTGTATGGAAACAACAAATAGCAGGAAAAACGACTACACTAAACAGTGCATACGAAAATGGAATGTTTCGAAACTAAACGAAAGCACATTCCTCTCAAAAATTGACGCAAGTATTATGGCCCAAACTGATCTAAACGTCGAACATGTCATGAGGTGCATTACGCAAGCTTGTCAAGCGGCAATGCCAAAAATTGGTCACACCACAGGCAGAAGATCAGTCTACTGGTGGAACGATGAAATTGCACAAATACGCCAAAATTGCATACGTGCCCGTCGAAAACTCACTAGAGCCCGGCGACGAGGCCCTGCAACGGATGAAGCCGCAGAATACAAGAGAGAAAAGAAGCACCTAAAATCAGTAATCCACGCCAGCAAACGAAATAAATGGGAAGAGCTCAGAAACGATTTAAACCGCGATCCATGGGGACTTGGCTACAAGCTCGTCATGCGCAAGCTTAAGTCTAGAGAGACCTCTCCATTAATGAACGACACCATCACAGAGAAAATTGTCGACACTCTCTTCCCTCAACACGAAAAGATTCACATCAGAACTAGCCAGACGTCAATTGACCCACCTCCTTTATTTTCAGAGGAAGAATTAAAGAGAACCGCTCACAAAATGAAGTGCAATAAATCACCAGGCCCAGACGGAGTACCAGCAGAAGTTATAAGACTTCTCGCACAGAAGCGTCCCTATATGCTACTGAATATGTACAACACATGTCTCGGAGAGGGAGTTTTCCCCTCTATTTGGAAGAAACAACGTCTCGTACTGATTAGCAAGGGGAAAGGTGATCCAGCTTCGCCATCAGCATACCGACCTCTTTGTATGCTAAATACAGCAGGAAAGCTCCTGGAAATGCTATTACGACCAAGACTGATAGCAGCAATCACTGAATGCGGAGGACTATCAGACAGACAATATGGTTTCAGACCGGGACGATCTACAATTGATGCAATACAAGACGTTGTTAAAAGTGCGGAGGCTGCGCAACAGGGCAACAACTTCTCCAGAAAGATAGTTCTACTGGCCACACTCGACGTCAAAAACGCCTTTAACAGTGTTCGATGGACTAATATTATTGGAGCGCTTGAAAATAGATTCAACATACCAAAATATTTAGCCAACATTATCCGAAGCTATCTTAGTGACCGGCAGCTGCTGTACGATACATCCACCGGTATGAAGAACAAGGAAATAACGTCAGGAGCTGCACAAGGATCTATTCTTGGACCAGACCTCTGGAACGCTAGCTACGACGAAATCCTAAAAATAGAAATGCCAGATTCTACACACCTAGTTGGATACGCTGATGACATCGCGGCAATAATTACAGCGAGAGACACCAGAGAGGCCCAGCTAAAACTAAATCAAGTCATGATCCGAACTAGATGGTGGCTCGAAAAACAGGGACTACAACTCGCAACTGAAAAGACAGAAGTAATTCTGTTGACACGAAAACGCATACCAACAGAGATAGCACTGTGTGTAGGTTCACAAAGAATGATGACGCGCAGCACAGTCAAGTATCTAGGATTGAACCTCGACTCCAAACTTTCGTATTGGGCACAGATAAAATATGCGACCACCAAAGCTGCTCAGATTTCAAGTCACCTCAGCAAATTGATGGCAAATGTAGGAGGGCCCTTGTTTTACAAGAGAAAACTTATAATGGAAACAACACAAGCCATACTGCTTTACGGGAGTGAAATATGGGCAGACGAACTGAAGTCAGATAGTAAATGTAGAACACTGGCTACAGTACAGCGAACAGCAGCTCTACGCGTGGCGTCCGCATATCGCACGGTATCAGGAGCTGCCGTATTGGTAATAAGCAGCACAATACCAATAGACCTATTAGCATGGGAACGGAAAAGATTATGGGAGCTTAAAAATGTGCGGGACAGAGACCTATACAGAAAGACTATACGCCTGCAAACCCTTGAAGAATGGCAAAAGAGATGGGATGAAGAGACAGCTGCAAGATGGACAAAAACACTTATTTCGAATGTAAGTGTCTGGGTTAACAGAAAGCACGGGGAAATTAATTATTACACCACTCAGGTGCTATCCGGACATGGATACTTTAGAAAATATCTTTACACTATACGCAAAGCTGATAGCCCTTACTGCATGTATTGCAGCGGCGATATCGTGGACGATGTCGATCACACCATTTTTATTTGTCCCAAATGGGGCAGAGAACGAGAAGAAGTAAGGAAACTCGCTGGCGTTCTTAACGTAGGAAATCTGATAAGTACAATGCTTAAAAGCGAAGAAAACTGGAGCAGCATAAGCCAATATATTGAACATACACTACGCAGAAAAAAGTGTGACCTTGACGCTGCTATAAGCAGCGCAGTTTAGTGAAAAGAGATGGAAATAGTAAGAGTATTTAGACAGTAAATAAAGGGACCTGGACGCAGGACATAGCAGTGAAATGAAAAAGGGTCCCACCTCGAAGGTTATTGCGGGGTCAATCCCGGTTCCGAGGTGGGGAAATTTACCCCAGAAGAGGAGGTGGTTTAGTCGGTATACGCTAATGTGGAGCCCGACACACCGGTTTTTATATTTTTGTATAAACAGCTCAAGTTTATTTTAAATTTTTGCCACGCCCACTTCCGCCCACGCAATTCGGGAAAAACTTAGAACTAGAGCAATATTAATATAGAAATCTTACAAAATAAGTACACATTTACTACCCCCATAAAATCTTTAAGTGTGACGAGATAGTTTTATTTTATTTGACGACCTGACCGACGGTGCATAATGCATTCCACCTACCTCACCCACACAAAAAAAAATATTATTATTATTATTATTATTATTATTATTATTATTATTATTATTATTATTATTATTATTATTATTATTATTATTATTATTATTATTATTATTATTATTATTATTATTATTATTATTATTATTATTATTATTATTATTATCCGTGAGGAGTTCCGCCAGTCTCCCATCGGACGCGTCCCCAGGTGGCGGATAGGGGATCCCTAGGTTAGCCACAGGGATGGTGGGAAATGAAAATTCCACCCGCGGACCAAAACTGGACAGCTGTTAGTATCCCCTTACAGCTGACGCTGACAACAACATAAACTCGTACATGGACACTCTCTGATATGCTATACGAACTTTACGCCAAGGAAGCTGACAGTTCCAGTATTCTGTTACCTTAGTAAGCAGAGTGAAATACTGCCGAAA
Source organism: Drosophila emarginata (assembly GCA_037075365.1). Lineage (NCBI taxonomy): Eukaryota > Metazoa > Arthropoda > Insecta > Diptera > Drosophilidae > Drosophila > Drosophila emarginata. Next base: position 348,054 of record JBAMCD010000092.1, on the reverse strand, counting down.
CGGCTTTCAGGTTAATGCTGCAATTGCCCCCGTCCCGTTAAAACTGTGGCTAGTCTTCAAGTACGTTCCAATCACGTCACCATTAAAGTGGCATCACAGGTGCAGTTGAGGTGACTCCTGCTTAACACCAGTCCTGGCTCTGAACATGGACTCCCATAAGGACCCATGTCAACCCTCGCGTGGACCTCACTGCTTGCAAAGGGACCCACGGGGATAATAAAAGGTAACTGTGTTCACGTGTGCGGATAGCGGCTCGAAGCGGGGACCAAATCACACTGAGTATGATGAGAACACCTCCCCCAACAACAATTGATAGTGGAATAGACAAAAGCAGAAAAGTCAACCCGATGGATCAAAGTTGCCTAGCGGCACAAAACAGCGAAAGTGCTCCCATAGCTAACACTACAACTGGAACACTGAATAATAAGATGGAACTCCTGTCGGATCTAAAAGAACACCAGAGACGAGCTTCGTCCCTCATCGCCGAACTGGATACGTCAGAGGTGCCGGAAACAGAATCCAACCCCTGCTCTCCTCGTATGGAGTCTATATATAGATTAAGACAGCTGGAGGAATCCACGTTGGACAACTGCTTAGAAACACTAAAGAAGATGAAACGGGCAATAGCCCGACAAAGAAACATCAACAGAGATGTTCAAGATGGCGTTTCCGAACTAAGCGAAGCCATCGACGTTATCCGAAATTATAGGAAGATGTGGAAATCAGCGGAAACCCAGAAAAAACATGTAGAACAGAGCGCACCCACTTTACAATTGACCGCCAAACCCCTTTCACAGACGCTTCCAGGTGACACCACACCTATTTTGACCGGCAGCAAAAGACTAGCCTCTAGCCCAGTCATGTCAGCTGTGACAAAGAAAACAAGAGGTAGAGAGCCTGCAGCGTGGCAAACGGTTACTCATCGAAGAAAAAAGCCAGCCAGATTGAAAACGGTATCGAGAAAACAACGGAAAAAATAAATAAAAACAAAGAGCCAAAGGGCCCACGCGAACGCGCTGATGCAGTGCTAGTGAAACCATCAGAAGGAAGTAGTTATTCCGACGTGCTGAAACACCTACGTTCCAACATAAAACCAGAAGACGCTGAGGTTACAATACGGTCAGTCCGGAAGACCAAGACAGGAGCTATACTTCTGGAGCTAGCAAAAGGTGGAAAGAAACAGCAACTTTGCAAGTCAATCAAGGACACGTTAAAAGAAACTGCTTCAGTCACAGAGCTGACACAAAAGGCAACTGTCGAAATCCGAGACCTGGACACTCTCACAGAGCCTCAGGAAATAGAGGAAGCTATAAAGCGGACGATCGGGAAAGATGACGAAGAGATTAAGATTAATCTTACAAAGCCAAACAGCAGAGAGCAACGTCGGGCTTTCGTGACAATGTCTTTTGGAGCAGTAAAAGACATCCTTATGGCACAACGGTTAAAAGTCGGGCTAACTAGCTGCAGGGTCCGATCACTGATCGACACAATAAGATGCTTCCGATGCTTCGAATCTGGACACACTCAAGCGAACTGTTTGGGCCCTGACAGAAAAGGTCAAGGACTATGCATTAAGTGTGGCAAATCAGGCCATATCATGAAAGAGTGCCCAAATCCAAGGAAGTGCTGTGTATGCGTAGAAAAGGGTATAAGCAACACTGATCATCTCCCTGGAACTAGTCAGTGCTCATCAAGAAAACAGGCTAAATCATGACCCTGATTGTCCAGGGAAATATGCATAGGAGTAAGACAGCAGCAGCACTGCTACCTCAAATTATGAGTGAACATAAGTTCGAAGTTGCAGTTATCAGCGAGCAATACCAGCACTCGAACCCTTATGGCGCGTGGCTAGAAGACAAAACAAAAACAGCTGCTATCTGGATACCAGCAAATAGTAGCTTCCAAATTCACGGCAATGGCAGTAGCCATGGTTTCGTGTGGGTAAAAACGGAAGGATACACCCTGATGAGCTGCTATCTGACACCTAGTGATACGATGGAACAGTTCAAAGAAAAACTAGACGACATCGAGGACACAATTCACAAAATTGGAGGTCGGTTTGTCGTTGCGGGAGACCTAAACGCCAAAGCAGTTGAATGGGGAATGCCTACCACAAGCAGCAGAGGCCAGTATATCGTCGAAATGGCTGCGCGACTTGGCCTAATAATAGCAAACCAAGGAAGAACACCAACTTTCAGGAGACTGGGATGCGAGGGCACCATTCCCGATGTAACAATGGTCACCGAGACAATAGCAAGAAACTTGACTCATTGGAAAGTCCTCGAGGATTTTTCCGGCAGTGACCACCAATATATTAGCTTTTGTATGGAAACAACAAATAGCAGGAAAAACGACTACACTAAACAGTGCATACGAAAATGGAATGTTTCGAAACTAAACGAAAGCACATTCCTCTCAAAAATTGACGCAAGTATTATGGCCCAAACTGATCTAAACGTCGAACATGTCATGAGGTGCATTACGCAAGCTTGTCAAGCGGCAATGCCAAAAATTGGTCACACCACAGGCAGAAGATCAGTCTACTGGTGGAACGATGAAATTGCACAAATACGCCAAAATTGCATACGTGCCCGTCGAAAACTCACTAGAGCCCGGCGACGAGGCCCTGCAACGGATGAAGCCGCAGAATACAAGAGAGAAAAGAAGCACCTAAAATCAGTAATCCACGCCAGCAAACGAAATAAATGGGAAGAGCTCAGAAACGATTTAAACCGCGATCCATGGGGACTTGGCTACAAGCTCGTCATGCGCAAGCTTAAGCCTAGAGAGACCTCTCCATTAATGAACGACACCATCACAGAGAAAATTGTCGACACTCTCTTCCCTCAACACGAAAAGATTCACATCAGAACTAGCCAGACGTCAATTGACCCACCTCCTTTATTTTCAGAGGAAGAATTAAAGAGAGCCGCTCACAAAATGAAGTGCAATAAATCACCAGGCCCAGACGGAGTACCAGCAGAAGTTATAAGACTTCTCGCACAGAAGCGTCCCTATATGCTACTGAATATGTACAACACATGTCTCGGAGAGGGAGTTTTCCCCTCTATTTGGAAGAAACAACGTCTCGTACTGATTAGCAAGGGGAAAGGTGATCCAGCTTCGCCATCAGCATACCGACCTCTTTGTATGCTAAATACAGCAGGAAAGCTCCTGGAAATGTTATTACGACCAAGACTGATAGCAGCAATCACTGAATGCGGAGGACTATCAGACAGACAATATGGTTTCAGACCGGGACGATCTACAATTGATGCAATACAAGACGTTGTTAAAAGTGCGGAGGCTGCGCAACAGGGCAACAACTTCTCCAGAAAGATAGTTCTACTGGCCACACTCGACGTCAAAAACGCCTTTAACAGTGTTCGATGGACTAATATTATTGGAGCGCTTGAAAATAGATTCAACATACCAAAATATTTAGCCAACATTATCCGAAGCTATCTTAGTGACCGGCAGCTGCTGTACGATACATCCACCGGTATGAAGAACAAGGAAATAACGTCAGGAGCTGCACAAGGATCTATTCTTGGACCAGACCTCTGGAACGCTAGCTACGACGAAATCCTAAAAATAGAAATGCCAGATTCTACACACCTAGTTGGATACGCTGATGACATCGCGGCAATAATTACAGCGAGAGACACCAGAGAGGCCCAGCTAAAACTAAATCAAGTCATGATCCGAACTAGATGGTGGCTCGAAAAACAGGGACTACAACTCGCAACTGAAAAGACAGAAGTAATTCTGTTGACACGAAAACGCATACCAACAGAGATAGCACTGTGTGTAGGTTCACAAAGAATGATGACGCGCAGCACAGTCAAGTATCTAGGATTGAACCTCGACTCCAAACTTTCGTATTGGGCACAGATAAAATATGCGACCACCAAAGCTGCTCAGATTTCAAGTCACCTCAGCAAATTGATGGCAAATGTAGGAGGGCCCTTGTTTTACAAGAGAAAACTTATAATGGAAACAACACAAGCCATACTGCTTTACGGGAGTGAAATATGGGCAGACGAACTGAAGTCAGATAGTAAATGTAGAACACTGGCTACAGTACAGCGAACAGCAGCTCTACGCGTGGCGTCCGCATATCGCACGGTATCAGGAGCTGCCGTATTGGTAATAAGCAGCACAATACCAATAGACCTATTAGCATGGGAACGGAAAAGATTATGGGAGCTTAAAAATGTGCGGGACAGAGACCTATACAGAAAGACTATACGCCTGCAAACCCTTGAAGAATGGCAAAAGAGATGGGATGAAGAGACAGCTGCAAGATGGACAAAAACACTTATTTCGAATGTAAGTGTCTGGGTTAACAGAAAGCACGGGGAAATTAATTATTACACCACTCAGGTGCTATCCGGACATGGATACTTTAGAAAATATCTTTACACTATACGCAAAGCTGATAGCCCCTACTGCATGTATTGCAGCGGCGATATCGTGGACGATGTCGATCACACCATTTTTATTTGTCCCAAATGGGGCAGAGAACGAGAAGAAGTAAGGAAACTCGCTGGCGTTCTTAACGTAGGAAATCTGATAAGTACAATGCTTAAAAGCGAAGAAAACTGGAGCAGCATAAGCCAATATATTGAACATACACTACGCAGAAAAAAGTGTGACCTTGACGCTGCTATAAGCAGCGCAGTTTAGCAAAAAGAGATGGAAATAGTAAGAGTATTTAGACAGTAAATAAAGGGACCTGGACGCAGGACATAGTAGTGAAATAAAAAAGGGTCCCACCTCGAAGGTTATTGCGGGGTCAATCCCGGTTCCGAGGTGGGGAAATTTACCCCAGAAGAGGAGGTGGTTTAGTCGGTATACGCTAATGTGGAGCCCGACACACCGGTTTTTTATTTGGTGACGACCTGACCGACGGTGCATAATGCATTCCACCTACCTCACCCACAAAAAAAAAAAAAAAATATTATTATTATTATTATTATTATTATTATTATTATTATTATTATTATTATTATTATTATTATTATTATTATTATTATTATTATTATTATTATTATTATTATTATTATTATTATTATTATTATTATTATTATTATTATTATTATTATTATTATTATTATTATTATTATTATTATTATCCGTGAGGAGTTCCGCCAGTCTCCCATCGGACGCGTCCCCAGGTGGCGGATAGGGGATCCCTAGGTTAGCCACAGGGATGGTGGGAAATGAAAATTCCACCCGCGGACCAAAACTGGACAGCTGTTAGTATCCCCTTACAGCTGACGCTGACAACAACATAAACTCGTACATGGACACTCTCTGATATGCTATACGAACTTTACGCCAAGGAAGCTGACAGTTCCAGTATTCTGTTACCTTAGTAAGCAGAGTGAAATACTGCCGAAACGGCTTTCAGGTTAATGCTGCAATTGCCCCCGTCCCGTTAAAACTGTGGCTAGTCTTCAAGTACGTTCCAATCACGTCACCATTAAAGTGGCATCACAGGTGCAGTTGAGGTGACTCCTGCTTAACACCAGTCCTGGCTCTGAACATGGACTCCCATAAGGACCCATGTCAACCCTCGCGTGGACCTCACTGCTTGCAAAGGGACCCACGGGGATAATAAAAGGTAACTGTGTTCACGTGTGCGGATAGCGGCTCGAAGCGGGGACCAAATCACACTGAGTATGATGAGAACACCTCCCCCAACAACAATTGATAGTGGAATAGACAAAAGCAGAAAAGTCAACCCGATGGATCAAAGTTGCCTAGCGGCACAAAACAGCGAAAGTGCTCCCATAGCTAACACTACAACTGGAACACTGAATAATAAGATGGAACTCCTGTCGGATCTAAAAGAACACCAGAGACGAGCTTCGTCCCTCATCGCCGAACTGGATACGTCAGAGGTGCCGGAAACAGAATCCAACCCCTGCTCTCCTCGTATGGAGTCTATATATAGATTAAGACAGCTGGAGGAATCCACGTTGGACAACTGCTTAGAAACACTAAAGAAGATGAAACGGGCAATAGCCCGACAAAGAAACATCAACAGAGATGTTCAAGATGGCGTTTCCGAACTAAGCGAAGCCATCGACGTTATCCGAAATTATAGGAAGATGTGGAAATCAGCGGAAACCCAGAAAAAACATGTAGAACAGAGCGCACCCACTTTACAATTGACCGCCAAACCCCTTTCACAGACGCTTCCAGGTGACACCACACCTATTTTGACCGGCAGCAAAAGACTAGCCTCTAGCCCAGTCATGTCAGCTGTGACAAAGAAAACAAGAGGTAGAGAGCCTGCAGCGTGGCAAACGGTTACTCATCGAAGAAAAAAGCCAGCCCAGATTGAAAACGGTATCGAGAAAACAACGGAAAAAATAAATAAAAACAAAGAGCCAAAGGGACCACGCGAACGCGCTGATGCAGTGCTAGTGAAACCATCAGAAGGAAGTAGTTATTCCGACGTGCTGAAACACCTACGTTCCAACATAAAACCAGAAGACGCAGAGGTTACAATACGGTCAGTCCGGAAGACCAAGACAGGAGCTATACTTCTGGAGCTAGCAAAAGGTGGAAAGAAACAGCAACTTTGCAAGTCAATCAAGGACACGTTAAAAGAAACTGCTACAGTCACAGAGCTGACACAAAAGGCAACTGTCGAAATCCGAGACCTGGACACTCTCACAGAGCCTCAGGAAATAGAGGAAGCTATAAAGCGGACGATCGGGAAAGATGACGAAGAGATTAAGATAAATCTTACAAAGCCAAACAGCAGAGAGCAACGTCGGGCTTTCGTGACAATGTCTTTTGGAGCAGTAAAAGACATCCTTATGGCACAACGGTTAAAAGTCGGGCTAACTAGCTGCAGGGTCCGATCACTGATCGACACAATAAGATGCTTCCGATGCTTCGAATCTGGACACACTCAAGCGAACTGTTTGGGCCCTGACAGAAAAGGTCAAGGACTATGCATTAAGTGTGGCAAATCAGGCCATATCATGAAAGAGTGCCCAAATCCAAGGAAGTGCTGTGTATGCGTAGAAAAGGGTATAAGCAACACTGATCATCTCCCTGGAACTAGTCAGTGCTCATCAAGAAAACAGGCTAAATCATGACCCTGATTGTCCAGGGAAATATGCATAGGAGTAAGACAGCAGCAGCACTGCTACCTCAAATTATGAGTGAACATAAGTTCGAAGTTGCAGTTATCAGCGAGCAATACCAGCACTCGAACCCTTATGGCGCGTGGCTAGAAGACAAAACAAAAACAGCTGCTATCTGGATACCAGCAAATAGTAGCTTCCAAATTCACGGCAATGGCAGTAGCCATGGTTTCGTGTGGGTAAAAACGGAAGGATACACCCTGATGAGCTGCTATCTGACACCTAGTGATACGATGGAACAGTTCAAAGAAAAACTAGACGACATCGAGGACACAATTCACAAAATTGGAGGTCGGTTTGTCGTTGCGGGAGACCTAAACGCCAAAGCAGTTGAATGGGGAATGCCTACCACAAGCAGCAGAGGCCAGTATATCGTCGAAATGGCTGCGCGACTTGGCCTAATAATAGCAAACCAAGGAAGAACACCAACTTTCAGGAGACTGGGATGCGAGGGCACCATTCCCGATGTAACAATGGTCACCGAGACAATAGCAAGAAACTTGACTCATTGGAAAGTCCTCGAGGATTTTTCCGGCAGTGACCACCAATATATTAGCTTTTGTATGGAAACAACAAATAGCAGGAAAAACGACTACACTAAACAGTGCATACGAAAATGGAATGTTTCGAAACTAAACGAAAGCACATTCCTCTCAAAAATTGACGCAAGTATTATGGCCCAAACTGATCTAAACGTCGAACATGTCATGAGGTGCATTACGCAAGCTTGTCAAGCGGCAATGCCAAAAATTGGTCACACCACAGGCAGAAGATCAGTCTACTGGTGGAACGATGAAATTGCACAAATACGCCAAAATTGCATACGTGCCCGTCGAAAACTCACTAGAGCCCGGCGACGAGGCCCTGCAACGGATGAAGCCGCAGAATACAAGAGAGAAAAGAAGCACCTAAAATCAGTAATCCACGCCAGCAAACGAAATAAATGGGAAGAGCTCAGAAACGATTTAAACCGCGATCCATGGGGACTTGGCTACAAGCTCGTCATGCGCAAGCTTAAGCCTAGAGAGACCTCTCCATTAATGAACGACACCATCACAGAGAAAATTGTCGACACTCTCTTCCCTCAACACGAAAAGATTCACATCAGAACTAGCCAGACGTCAATTGACCCACCTCCTTTATTTTCAGAGGAAGAATTAAAGAGAGCCGCTCACAAAATGAAGTGCAATAAATCACCAGGCCCAGACGGAGTACCAGCAGAAGTTATAAGACTTCTCGCACAGAAGCGTCCCTATATGCTACTGAATATGTACAACACATGTCTCGGAGAGGGAGTTTTCCCCTCTATTTGGAAGAAACAACGTCTCGTACTGATTAGCAAGGGGAAAGGTGATCCAGCTTCGCCATCAGCATACCGACCTCTTTGTATGCTAAATACAGCAGGAAAGCTCCTGGAAATGTTATTACGACCAAGACTGATAGCAGCAATCACTGAATGCGGAGGACTATCAGACAGACAATATGGTTTCAGACCGGGACGATCTACAATTGATGCAATACAAGACGTTGTTAAAAGTGCGGAGGCTGCGCAACAGGGCAACAACTTCTCCAGAAAGATAGTTCTACTGGCCACACTCGACGTCAAAAACGCCTTTAACAGTGTTCGATGGACTAATATTATTGGAGCGCTTGAAAATAGATTCAACATACCAAAATATTTAGCCAACATTATCCGAAGCTATCTTAGTGACCGGCAGCTGCTGTACGATACATCCACCGGTATGAAGAACAAGGAAATAACGTCAGGAGCTGCACAAGGATCTATTCTTGGACCAGACCTCTGGAACGCTAGCTACGACGAAATCCTAAAAATAGAAATGCCAGATTCTACACACCTAGTTGGATACGCTGATGACATCGCGGCAATAATTACAGCGAGAGACACCAGAGAGGCCCAGCTAAAACTAAATCAAGTCATGATCCGAACTAGATGGTGGCTCGAAAAACAGGGACTACAACTCGCAACTGAAAAGACAGAAGTAATTCTGTTGACACGAAAACGCATACCAACAGAGATAGCACTGTGTGTAGGTTCACAAAGAATGATGACGCGCAGCACAGTCAAGTATCTAGGATTGAACCTCGACTCCAAACTTTCGTATTGGGCACAGATAAAATATGCGACCACCAAAGCTGCTCAGATTTCAAGTCACCTCAGCAAATTGATGGCAAATGTAGGAGGGCCCTTGTTTTACAAGAGAAAACTTATAATGGAAACAACACAAGCCATACTGCTTTACGGGAGTGAAATATGGGCAGACGAACTGAAGTCAGATAGTAAATGTAGAACACTGGCTACAGTACAGCGAACAGCAGCTCTACGCGTGGCGTCCGCATATCGCACGGTATCAGGAGCTGCCGTATTGGTAATAAGCAGCACAATACCAATAGACCTATTAGCATGGGAACGGAAAAGATTATGGGAGCTTAAAAATGTGCGGGACAGAGACCTATACAGAAAGACTATACGCCTGCAAACCCTTGAAGAATGGCAAAAGAGATGGGATGAAGAGACAGCTGCAAGATGGACAAAAACACTTATTTCGAATGTAAGTGTCTGGGTTAACAGAAAGCACGGGGAAATTAATTATTACACCACTCAGGTGCTATCCGGACATGGATACTTTAGAAAATATCTTTACACTATACGCAAAGCTGATAGCCCCTACTGCATGTATTGCAGCGGCGATATCGTGGACGATGTCGATCACACCATTTTTATTTGTCCCAAATGGGGCAGAGAACGAGAAGAAGTAAGGAAACTCGCTGGCGTTCTCAACGTAGGAAATCTGATAAGTACAATGCTTAAAAGCGAAGAAAACTGGAGCAGCATAAGCCAATATATTGAACATACACTACGCAGAAAAAAGTGTGACCTTGACGCTGCTATAAGCAGCGCAGTTTAGCAAAAAGAGATGGAAATAGTAAGAGTATTTAGACAGTAAATAAAGGGACCTGGACGCAGGACATAGTAGTGAAATAAAAAAGGGTCCCACCTCGAAGGTTATTGCGGGGTCAATCCCGGTTCCGAGGTGGGGAAATTTACCCCAGAAGAGGAGGTGGTTTAGTCGGTATACGCTAATGTGGAGCCCGACACACCGGTTTTTTTATTTGGTGACGACCTGACCGACGGTGCATAATGCATTCCACCTACCTCACCCACAAAAAAAAAAAAAAAATTATTATTATTATTATTATTATTATTATTATTATTATTATTATTATTATTATTATTATTATTATTATTATTATTATTATTATTATTATTATTATTATTATTATTATTATTATTATTATTATAATTATTATTATTATTATTATACACACAAAAACAGAAAAGTCAACCCGATGGATCAATATAGCGAAAGTGCTCCCATAGCTAACACTACAACTGGAACACTGAATAATAAGATGGAACTCCTGTCGGATTTAAAAGAACACCAGAGACGAGCTTCGCCCCTCCTAGACAGCTGGAGGAATCCACGTTGGACAACTGCTTAGAAACACTAAAGAAGATGAAACGGGCAATAGCCCGACAAAGAAACATCAACAGAGATGTTCAAGATGGCGTTTCCATCGACGTTATCCGAAATTATAGGAAGATGTGGAAATCAGCGGAAACCCAGAGAAAACATGTAGAACAGAGCGCACCCACTTTACAATTGACCGCCAAACCCCTTTCACAGACGCTTCCAGGTGACACCACACCTATTTTGACCGGCAGCAAAAGACTAGCCTCTAGCCCAGTCATGTCAGCTGTGACAAAGAAAACAAGAGGTAGAGAGCCTGCAGCGTGGCAAACGGTTACTCATTGAAGAAAAAAGCCAGCCCAGATTGAAAACGGTATCGAGAAAACAACGGAAAAAATAAATAAAAATAAAGAGCCAAAGGGCCCACGCCCACGCGCTGATGCAGTGCTAGTGAAACCATCAGAAGGAAGTAGTTATTCCGACGTGCTGAAACACCTACGTTCCAACATAAAACCAGAAGACGCAGAGGTTACAATACGGTCAGACCGGAAGACCAAGACAGGAGCTATACTTCTGGAGCTAGCAAAAGGTGGAAAGAAACAGCAACTTTGCAAGTCAATCAAGGACACGTTAAAAGAAACTGCTACAGTCACAGAGCTGACACAAAAGGCAACTGTCGAAATCCGAGACCTGGACACTCTCACAGAGCCTCAAGAAATAGAGAAAGCTATAAAGCGGACGATCGGGAAAGATGACGAAGAGATTAAGATTAATCTTACAAAGCCAAACAGCAGAGAGCAACGTCGGGCTTTCGTGACAATGTCTTTTGGAGCAGTAAAAGACATCCTTATGGCACAACGGCTAAAAGTCGGGCTAACTAGCTGCAGGGTCCGATCACTGATCGACACAATAAGATGCTTCCGATGCTTCGAATCTGGACACACTCAAGCGAACTGTTTGGGCCCTGACAGAAAAGGTCAAGGACTATGCATTAAGTGTGGCAAATCAGGCCATATCATGAAAGAGTGCCCAAATCCAAGGAAGTGCTGTGTATGCGTAGAAAAGGGTATAAGCAACACTGATCATCTCCCTGGAACTAGTCAGTGCTCATCAAGAAAACAGGCTAAATCATGACCCTGATTGTCCAGGGAAATATGCATAGGAGTAAGACAGCAGCAGCACTGCTACCTCAAATTATGAGTGAACATAAATTCGAAGTTGCAGTTATCAGTGAGCAATACCAGCACTCGAACCCTTATGGCGCGTGGCTAGAAGACAAAACAAAAACAGCTGCTATCTGGATACCAGCAAATAGTAGCTTTCAAATTCACGGCAATGGCAGTAGCCATGGTTTCGTGTGGGTAAAAACGGAAGGATACACCCTGATGAGCTGCTATCTGACACCTAGTGATACGATGGAACAGTTCAAAGAAAAACTAGACGACATCGAGGACACAATTCACAAAATTGGAGGTCGGTTTGTCGTTGCGGGAGACCTAAACTCCAAAGCAGTTGAATGGGGAATGCTTACCACAAACAGCAGAGGCCAGTATATCGTCGAAATGGCTGCGCGACTTGGCCTAATAATAGTAAACCAAGGAAGAACACCAACTTTCAGGAGACTGGGATGTGAGGGCACCATTCCCGATGTAACAATGGTCACCGAGACAATAGCAAGAAACTGGACTCATTGGAAAGTCCTCGAGGATTTTTCCGGCAGTGACCACCAATATATTAGCTTTTGTATGGAAACAAAAAATAGCAGGAAAAACGACTACACTAAACAGTACATACGAAAATGGAATGTTTCGAAACTAAACGAAAGCACATTCCTCTCAAAAATTGACGCAAGTATTATGGCCCAAACTGATCTAAACGTCGAATATGTCATGAGGGGCATTACGCAAGCTTGTCAAGTGGCAATGCCAAAAATTGGTCACACCACAGGCAGAAGATCAGTCTACTGGTGGAACGATGAAATTGCGCAAATACGCCAAAATTGCATACGTGCCCGTCGAAAACTCACTAGAGCCCGGCGACGAGGCCCTGCAACGGATGAAGCCGCAGAATACAAGAGAGAAAAGAAGCACCTAAAATCAGTAATCCACGCCAGCAAACGAAATAAATGGGAAGAGCTCAGAAACGATTTAAACCGCGATCCATGGGGACTTGGCTACAAGCTCGTCATGGGCAAGCTTAAGTCTAGAGAGACCTCTCCATTAATGAACGACACCATCACAGAGAAAATTGTCGACACTCTCTTCCCTCAACATGAAAAGATTCACATCAGAACTAGCCAGACCTCAATTGACCCACCTCCTTTGTTTTCAGAGGAAGAATTAAAGAGAGCCGCTCAAAAAATGAAGTGCAATAAATCACCAGGCCCAGACGGATTACCAGAAGAAGTTATAAGACTTCTTGCACAGAAGCGCCCTGCGCAACAGGGCAACAACTTCTCCAGAAAGATAGTTCTACTGGCCACACTCGACGTCAAAAACGCCTTTAACAGTGTTCGATAGGCTAATATTATTGGAGCGATTGAAAATATATTCAACATACCAAAATATTTAGCCGACATTATCCGAAGCTATCTTAGTGACCGGCAGCTGCTATACGAAACATCCACCGGTATGAAGAACAAGGAAATAACGTCAGGAGCTGCGCAAGGATCTATTCTTGGACCAGACCTCTGGAACGCTAGCTACGACGAAATCCTAAAAATAGAAATGCCAGATTCTACACACCTAGTTAGATACGCCGATGACATCGCGGCAATAATTACAGCGAGAGACACAAGAGAGGTCCAGCTAAAACTAAATCAAGTCATGATCCGAACTCGATGGTGGCGCGAAAAACAGGGACTGCAACTCGCAACTGAATAGACAGAAGTAATTCTGTTGACACGAAAATGCATACCAACAGAGATAGCACTGTGTGTAGGTTCACAAAGAATGATGACGCGCAGCACAGTCAAGTATCTAGGACTGAACCTCGACTCCAAACTATCGTATTGGGCACAGATAAAATATGCGACTACCAAAGCTGCTCAGACTTCAAGTCACCTCAGCAAATTGATAGCAAATGTAGGAGGGCCCTTGTTTCACAACACAAGCCATACTGCTTTACGGGAGTGAAATATGGGCAGACGAACTGAAGTCAGAAGTCGCATGTTGGCTGTGTGAAAATGTGAAAGTGTGAAATGACTCATGCCGAGAAGTTGAAATTGAGATGAGGGTATTCATGAGGCAGACCAGGGATAGGTTTAAAAACTCTCATTTAGTTTTCGCAAACTCTATAATGAGTTCAATGCTGTGGAGACGGAATTTAGTAGCTATAAGCTGCTGAACGAGTCTACAAAGCGGAAGAAAACTAGTGTGCGTAACTTGTCCCCGCATCTGCCTATTTATAACTTAGTCTCGGCCGCTATGTCACAATCACTGTCTCTGATCACAAATTCTCCACAGCTAATATCGTTTACAACCCCCATCCCGCATGGTGACAGTCAGGATGATGCGATTTCCGTTTCTCCAGGTAATGGTCGCTCCCTGCAGACGAATTTAGCTGTAGTTTCCGAAAAGTCTTGGCAATCATCAAGTGTTGTTATTGCCGATAGTCGTCCAGTTAGTGGCACACTTACGGACAGTCAAGGCGACTCAATTGCGGCAACAAGAGACGCCATTGATTTAAGGCCTGGCTCCCATAGGCCTCTGACTGGGATTACACCAAAGAAATGTTTCTTTTGATTTTGTTTCTAGAATTGATCCCGAACATTTGTCGGATGATGTCTTAGCATATATTAAGACTAAAGTTCAAGTCTGCGAAATAGTGGTGGAAAAATTTAAGTTCAACTATTCAAGGGAGATATCTTCCTTTAAAATAGGTGTCCCGGTCGAACTGTTTAACTGCATTTGTAGTTACAGTTTTTGGCCAGATCACATCTTAGTAAAAGAATATACGGACTAAACGAAAACTCAAAGGTCAGTCAGGCTTTCTATTCCTACTAATGCTTCATCTTCTGAAACATCAGTAACTGCTGGTTTCCAAGAAAACTAGTTTTGTCCCATTTTCTGGCCTCTTCAGAATGTAAGATTACTTAAATCTCAGCTTCCTAGACTATATGTAGATAGTTTAGCATTTGACTTTAAAATATTAATGTTTTCAGAGACATGACTTAAACCTGATATCGTTATCTGTTCTTTCTTCAAAATTTTCAATTTATAGGTGTGATCGGACTTCTCGTGAAGGCGGAGGAGTTTTGATTGCGGTGGACTCTGCCTTATCTTCTGATCCGATTCATCTACCTGATAATCAGGAAATTGAATTTGTCAGTGTTAAGGTTGGACTCAAATCCTTCGCGGTCTACAACACTTGTTTATATATCCCGTCACAATCCGACATAACGGTATATATTAAACATTTTGAATTTATTCGACATGTTTTCCCATTGCTCTCTAATCGCTACATATTAATTGTCTTTGGTGATCTTAATTAACCTGAATTAGCATGGTCCCCTTCTGACAAGTCTCGTGTAGCATATCTACCCTACCAATTTAAGGGTATAACATTCTGTTAATACATTGTGATACTTTGTCATAATAAATATAAATATACAAATACCCAAAGACCACATAGAAATACATAAACGTTCCAATGCATAAGTAATACGATCTACCGCTTATATACAAGCCGATCGCTGAGCGTGGGAAATGCTCAGCGTGGACTTTGCACCTCAAGTGGTCAAACCATAATACGTAACATATGCATGCTTTCTGCATACATATGAACACATAATATATATGTAGATATAAGAATAAAATCATTATTAAATGCACAGCCAACTTGAGCAGAAGCTCTGGGTTTATTATTATTTTTATAACAGTGCAGGAGCAATAATTACACTAGCATGCTGCTCCCTTGTACTTTACATTTGTTTATTGATGGCCTGTTCGAGTTATCAATTACTCAAATAAATCCAATGCGTAATAAAAATGGAAGATCTTTGGATCTGATATTTGTGTTGGATTCTACCAACTACGCAGTCGCTGGAAATGACCCTCTTGTCTGCCCAGAAGACAACTTTCGTCCCACTTTGGAATTAACTCTTGATCTGACGTTTCGTGCACCAATTGCTAGTGCCTGCCCTGTGCCTAAATCCCGCAACATTCGTAAAATTAACTTTGTCAAACTAAATAATCTCATTCTTTCAACAGATTGGTCCTCTTTGTAAAGATGTTCAGACATGAATCTTGCTATTTCTTTGTTTTATAATACTCTCGATTCACTTTTTGAAGTTTGTGTCCCATTGAGGAACCCGGTGTTGTCTCACAGACCTCCTTGGTTTTCTCGTGAGTTATCCAACTTGAAGAATATGAAATCGAGATATTATAGAAAGTATAAGAAATCGCGTCGTTCTTCGGACTTTGCTTTATACGCAGTCGCTCGTTCGTTAAATTATCAACTTTTCCATCCATTTGGAAGGAATCCTCTTCCTCCTCTCCATAAAACGGGTAGGAAATCCTAAAGCTATTCCTAAAGCCTTTGAAAAGTTAATAATTTCTCAACTGCAACATTTTTGTAGTTCTATAAATTCACCATCGCAGCTTGGATTTGTGAAACTTTGATCTACAACCACTAACCTTTTAGAATTTACATCATTGACGATTGAAGGATTTCGGAATGCAAGGCAAACTGATGTCATATATACTGATTTCAGCAAGGCTTTTGATTCTGTTAATCATACGCTACTTCTCCTTAAATTAAATAATATTGGCTTCCCTTGCACTTTAGTTTAGTGGATTCAGGAATATTTGACAGGTAGAACACAGAGGGTTCTTTCCAAGTCTTTATATTCTAGGTCCATAAATGTGACTTCAGGAGTGCTCAGGGCAGTCATCTGGGACCATTGCTTTTTACTCTCTTTATCAATGATCTTCCGTCTGTTATAAATCATTCTCATGTCCTTATGTACGCAGATGATGTTAAGCTTTGTCTTAGTTACAATGATATTGTCTCTCCCTGTCGGTTACAGCCTGATCTTCAAAATTCAGTCATGGTGTCAAAACATTTTGTTAAGCTTTAATCCAATCAAATGCAGGGTCATGTTTTTTACAGCAATACTCCGCAGTTGGTAACTTATTTTCTTCATGATATCCCACTAAAACGTTTTAATGAGATTAACGATTTGGGCGTCCTTATGGACTGTAAAATAACCTTTAAATCTCATATCTCCACTACCGTAGATAAAGTTCTTGGGTTTTTTAAACGATGGTCAACAGAGTTTTATGACCCTTATACAACGGAAATTCTTTTACCCATATGGTCTCCTCAATATGAGTAACACAAATCAAGAATAGAATCTGTCCAAAAACAGTTCCTAATCTTTGTTCTTCGTGGTCTGAACTGGCATTGCTATATCAATCTGCCATCGTACTCTAGTAGACTTCTTCTTGTTAACCTACCATCTCTTACTAATCGTAGAATAATTCTTGGATTAATTTTTATGCACAAGCTCCTTAATGGTGATATAGACTCTCCAAAGCTATTGAACCAAGTAAATCTATCGGCCTACCAGAAATTTTATACCTCTATCTATTTCCCGCTGTACTACTAACTACTAATTGTACTACTAACTATGCTCTGCATGAACCTTTCCGAGTACTTTGTTCTGATTACAATCGACTTTACTGTGCAATCAAATCAGAGCTCTCTCTTCCTATATTAAAAACCTCTATCCTTTTACATTTAGCTTGTAACTAGTAATAGTTTTCGTTTCTTGTCTGTTTTGTGGAATGTCCCCGTGGCACGAACCGTGCGTCATGCGGCATGCGCCTCTCGGTCGGTTGGGCGGGAGGTTGCGGGCACTTAGTGCACCCGTTGGGACTCGCGCGAAAAAAAAAGAAAAAAGAAATGCTCATCTGCCTCGGCTCCTCGTCAGCTTCATCACGTTACACGGCTAAAACCAGCTGATGAACCGGTTTCTCCGCGCAAGTATTGGATTAACAACGCGGTCAAGGCCCACATTCGTGGTTGCGAATCGTCCATTCTCTATAAGCGTGAAAGCTGTTGAAGGGCGACCTACCCGGTGGACGAGTTACTCTCTCGCGATCCTTCACTGGTATAAACGTCGCCGGGCCATTCGAGATCAAAAACTACACCGAAATGGCCTGCCTCATATCCGACGGATACATGTGTGTGTTCGTAAGGCAATCCACCTTGAAGCGATCTCCGATTTGATGACGCAGAAGTTTTTAGCGGCGTTTTTCTAGTTCGTGGCACGACGACAATGTAGCGCATCTACTCTGACTACGGTAATACATTTGTTAGAACATCTAAAGCTCTAGTAGAAATAGATCTGCTTGAAGCAACGAAACACTGCATTTTGAGTTCTTTTGGATAGCAAAT
This sequence comes from Drosophila emarginata, assembly GCA_037075365.1. Classification (NCBI taxonomy): domain Eukaryota; kingdom Metazoa; phylum Arthropoda; class Insecta; order Diptera; family Drosophilidae; genus Drosophila; species Drosophila emarginata. The sequence continues at coordinate 329,993 of JBAMCD010000092.1, read as the reverse complement.
CTCGTCATGGCACTTTATTTTACCTAGCGCACCCCACATTGGCGAACTGTAGGAAGTGGGGCTAATGAGTTTAAAGGCGCTCTTTTACAAGGCTGATGCCACGGCTCGATACACATTCGAGGAGCTCTCCATACTGCTATGATGGATTGAAGCGTGTTTGAACTCGCGTCCTATCTCACCCATGGGTAACCACCCGCTGGATCTTTTCTTAATGGGGGGATCTTGGGTGTCTATATCGGAACCAGAGATTCCAGAGGATCCGATGTCCCCGATCAATCGGTGGCAACGATTGAAGGCGCTCCGCCACCACTTTTGCCGGCGATGGAAGAATGATTACCTGTGGGAGCTACACAAGTGCAACATGTGGAAGCTGCCGAACCGCAATTTTCAGCATGGTCACCTCGTTTTCGTCAACGAGGACAATTTACCGCCCACCGAATGGCGCTTGGGACGGGTAGAGCACGTCCATTCCGGCACCGACGGCCAGTCGCGAAGCTTATCCTGCTTGCCAGCGATACCAACAATACTCTTCCTCAGCAATGAGCCGGCTCCGGGCTTCCTTCAGGGATTTCCCTTGTCTCGTCCTTAGTTCTCGTGTCATTTGTCGTCTTGCAAGCATATGCTCATCCGAGCCAGATAAATTCGATAAAGTGTAATCGATTTCTACCGTTGTCGGGACTGCTGAGGGGTGCACGCACTCCGTCAGTGTCGGCAGTTCTTCAATAAACACTGCGCACATTGCAGGTTGCCACCGGTGTGGTGAGGCGTCCCACACTCTCTTGCACTTGTAGGAGCTCGTCCACTCGAGGCGAGGTGAAGACCGGCAACGGCGTCCGGACTTTCGAAGCACTAAACTTGTTGAACTTATTTGAATACTCTTTCAAAGGCGAGTCAGTATTGTCCTCTAAATACATATTTAATTGTAACACTGGCTGAATAGGGCTTCCAAGGAGAAGAGATGTTAAATCCGATCTTCATATGCTGAATTCGAAATGTGAACTGGTTTTATTCAAGAAATATTTGATTGTGAGAAGTCTTAAAGTCTTTGGTGTCACACATTTGGTGGTGGGATTTTGGGTTTAGTTTTATTAGCATACATGCACCGTACTGATAGCTTGGGGTTATATCTATCTTAATCAAGTCTTGAATTGGCCGTTAGATGCTTAGTTGAATCAATCGGCTGAAAAACATATACATATTTACAGCATGTGAACTACATTACATTGACCTATACGTTATTTCACTGTACTTTTATATCTTACTTAACTCAGAATATTTATGTAAATGCATTTAAAATATTTTATATCTACATATACGGTGTTTAGTCTTAAACAATAGCTGTACCCCATACGTTATTGCATACATTTTATATATACGTAGATGTATTACCCAAAATCCACAATTCTTTAATGTTGGTAAGCTTGATATTGTTTGACGATCTAACTTGCGAGAAAAAGGCAGATTACAAACTAGTTAATTACACCGATTGGTAGGTTTTATTATTAATACCTTCAAATTGTCACAATGAACTGACAAACAGCAAGGCGGGAATTATCGACCTAACATTTGCAACCGCAAACGTAGCGCAAAACTCAAGATGGAAAGTAACTGATAAGTACGCACAATTGGAAGTGAGTCAGCAGGAGTAAGGAAATCCGAATTTGTGAGTTGGAGCAACAAATCTCTAAGCCAAGAGGCACTCCGAGGCACGCATCCACGCAAAAGCCATGAAGGAAATATTGGTGGAACATTGAAATAGCCGAATCGTCAAAAACAATGCCACCGGGAGAGACGTCAGCACCAGCGCGCACGCGGAGGAAATACATTCATGCAAGAAGAGTATAAAACCAAAAGGGAAATCCTAAACTAGGCGATCAAACAGAGCAAGGCCGAATGCTGGAGGAAGTTATGCGCAGAGGTAGATGCACAATTATTTGGCGATGCATATAAACTAGTCATGGAAAAACTTTCTAGAAGGCCAATGCCTACAGTCCCAACAAAGCTAAGCCACATCATAATGTCATTATTCTCCGCACCAGTGGAACATTCTTCGAATCCCCATCCATCTCCGAATCGAAATCCAAGTTCTTTGAGGAAAAATAAACATATATAAAGCACCAGTCCCGGTCGGGATTACAGCCATGGTGGTCAAATTTGCGGTGGAGAAGCAGAACAGTTTGTTGAGCTATTTAACGGCAGCATACGGGAACGCACATTCCTAGTGAGATGGAAGTTCCAACGATTAATCCTTCTACCAAAAGGTAGCGCCTTCGATGATCCATTATCATGCAGACCATTGTGTATGCTAGATGTGGTAGCAAAACTTTTCGAAAGAGTCATATCTGATAGGTTGGAAATGGAACTGGATGAGCGGAACGGACTATTAGACTGGCAATTTGGTTTCAGGAGAAGACGCAGCGTAACCAATGCCATTGAAGCGCGAACGTTGGAAGGGTGGCAGCTAACAGTACTGCCTCGCGACGACATCGGTTGTGCGAAACGCCATGAACTCCGCGTCCTGGCCAGTGATAATCCACGAGATGGATCTCCTTCCCCCTGGAATGAAGAGAAGACCATAATGGAAGTATGGTCGGAACGTCTACAAAAGGTGCTACAAGAGCTTCTTTACACAGGAATTCTGTAACACGTAGACTTCTATTGTATTGTGTACCAAAAGCCATATTCTTAGAAGTATTTTGTTAGGCCAGCTAGATTAAGGGTTATACTTATAACTAGGTAAGATTAACATTTGGTTTCATTAATTATTAGGGGAACAATGCGCGTTAAGTAGTACAATATTAGTTCGTATATGGTATGATATTAATCTCAAGTATTTTTTTTTGTTAAACTGAAGGTTTGTAAATTTAGCGATAAACATAAGAGCACCTGTAATATATTTCAATTAATTATTTCTGTATTCTTTTTTAATCTTAGCTTTGTGGATTTTTCTTAGTGCTTCGTCTATATTTTCATTCATTTTTTCGATTTTCTTTTTCTTTTTCCTTTCTATATTTGATATCTGGGTATAAAGTATTTTGGATTTTTTTTTATTGTTGTAAATAGTCGTGTTCGTCATTGAATGTTATCAAAGAGATGTGGTCTGCAATAGAAAATTTCATACTTCTTTCAGGGTTGAATGGATGGCATTATTGTAAGTGATTAAGGTTTCTGTTAATATGTTGTTATGTTCACATTCTAATTTTTCGACCTTCTTTTTATTTAAAATAATACTGTAAATTTCCGTTAAGAGTGAAGTCTTTCCACTGGAGAGTTACTGGAAGATTGTTCCACTGATGTAATATGTAAACCAATGCTGTACTACTCAGCGGCTTTTGTGGTACGCCAAAAGAGCAGAGGAAACTCCTCATTGAAAGATCAAACTATGTCGATGTCTATCGTACTTCAGAGTTTGTCAGACCTCATACCCGTTGATCACTGATGACACTTTCGATTTCAATTGTGGTGTTTAAAATGTTCTTTTCAAATGCGTACATCGTAAATACAGAGAAGTGATTGCACGTTTCAAATGCTGCTATAAATTCCTTGCTAACTACTACAGTTTTCTTTCCTTTTAGTTGTTGCGTTAGCGGTTTTGTCGTCGTTGCAAAATTCTTAATAAATTTTCGATAATATTCTAATAAGCCAATGAACGATTTTAATTGTTTCCTGGTTTTGGGTAAAGGTAACTCTTTGATACCTTTTTCCGTAACAACATGGCCTAAATACTTTTCTCTTAAAAATTCTGATTTGTTTGGCTGAAGTTTAAGATTGGCCTGCTCGAGTTTTTTGAATACGGCTTGTAAGTCTCTAATGCGGTCTTGGAGGGAAGCAGAAAAAATGATGACATTGTCTATCTACATAAGGCAATATTTGCCGTTAAGATCGGCTAATATATTGTCCATTAGCCGTTGAAATGTGGCTGGGTCATTTGTCAGCCCGAATGGCATTCTGAGAAATTCAAAATGTCCGTCAGAAGTAGAAAACGCTGTCTTGCTAATGTCTCAGTGGTCCATTTCAATGTGGTGGTGTAATTTGCACTTTGTTTAAATTGTAAAGAATAGTGCCAGAGCTTCTGCTCATGTTGGCTGTGCATTTAAATCTGATTTTATTAATTTTATTTTGTTCGGCTTAAGTCTAATACATAGTGTTCCTATGTCTACATACATATTATGTGTAAATATGTGTGCAGAAGGCATGCATATGTTATGTATATATGGTTTGACCACTTGAGATGCAAAGTACACGCTCAACATTTCCCACGCTCAGCCATCGGCTTGTATAGATCGTATTACCTATGCGTTGGAATATTCTTGTAAATCTATTTGTTGGGGAAAGTTACCTAAGTAATAGAACAATAGATTTCCACATCGGTGTAAAGGTTTTTATTTAATCAATCTTATGCTAGTTTTAAGAAATTAGTTCTTCGTCTTTTGGTTGTCCCAACTCAAGTGTCGGCTGGCCCCCCAGCCAAGTATCACCAAAGCTCCCTTGCTGGCCTTAAGGTGCTGACGCAGCGCGAATGACGGTCCAACGCACTGTGGTTGCGTTTGTTTGGGGAGAGCGGCCAAAAATACTTCTAGTGGAGATAAAATTATGAAATTTTTTCCAAAATTCTATAAAAATATAATAAGTAATATAGCATGCCTAAATAAGTCGTATAGCCCACCAGCACCCTACATCACCCCCTAATACGTAACCTCAAAAAAAAAAAATGAATAAAATATAACATTAGAACAAACAGAAGATTTATTATATATAAATAAAGCAAACAGTAAGAAAAACTAAAATTATATAATAAAAACTAATATTATCAAGTTCTAAGATTATATTTACATACATTTACTCATCTAATAATAACTGGAATGTACTGTTTAATAATTTTGTTTTTTTTTGTGCAAGGTAACTTTCTTTGACCAGTAATGAAAGGGTCTGAGCTAAGTAACAATCTATTTAACAAATCAGTATTGGTTGAAATACGTGAAATTTTTCTCGTATGTTGCTCTCGAAATTTTTTAATGTCCTTATTTTTTGATTCTGCGGCTTCTTCAGACAATTCTCCTATGGAAACCAGCGCATAACTTATTATTTCAGGAGCATGTAGCAGAACTTTGTGGACAGATGGTGGCATGTAGTACCATGGATACAATTTAATTAGTTGTTTTGAAGTGTCAAGTGCATAGTCGCCAAACTGTTCTATATTAATTTTATAGCCAGACGATATGCATTGCAGTACTGTTGAACACCTAATTAAAACATTTTCCTCTAATCCTGTAATTTCAGCAGACAATTTCGGATCGCTAAAAAATTTTCTTGCAGAATTTCCGTCGTTGGATGTTCCACTTCCTCCACACTTCGGCTTGTCGACGATCAATCCCATTTTAGAACGAAAGTCTGCTTGTATTTTCTTTTTCCTATCCAGAAGAGCAGTTTTCTCGTGTGGGGTACAAGCTCGCCAAATTTTGATATCTAATCTGTAGGCAACGTGTAAGAAATATTCAAAAAAACGAATATATGAGTGTAATGGTGATAAGCCAAACTCATATCGTGCTTCGTTAACTTTCCTTGTCAAACATTGCTCCAAATTGTTCATTTCTGTTGGCTTTGCGTCACATATGTAGCACTTACAGGAAGATGTTTGGCTTAAAGCACTGCAAGTTTTTCCGTCAACCATAGTCAGTTGCAAATTATGCTCAACTTGAATTAGTGAATTGGATACAATGCACGTTGTGGGTTTCAGAGCTGCAATTTTCTCCTTGAAGTATTTTTCTTCGCTAAGGGCCAATTGTGTTGTTTCTTTTTGAAATTGGAACCTTATTGGTCTGCAGTAGCGTGTAGATGACGGTCGAGGATTTTTCCAAATTAATTTGCGGTTTCTAGGATCTTCATCTTTGGTTATCAGTTGCAGTGGGACATAAGAGGTAACAAACAAACTGGAATCGTCAAAATCATTATTCGTTGTTTTTTGTTTATATTCCGAATGCCCAGAACTGCCATCAAAGCCCCATTTCCCAATTAAAGTTAAATCGTAACCATCAATGGAGTCAAGAACATCTGCTTGAAGTTGGACAATTCGCGATGCCGTGTGATCTGCCAAGCTCTGCAGTTCAACTTCAGCTTGCGAATCACTGACATTGATGTTTACAGGATAACTTGCTGCTTTGGCTGCCAGAAATTTTTCGTAGCTTGGGAGTAAATTATACGACGTTTTAGTATTAATAAAACTTCGTATTGTCAAATACTGTTGTTTACTCAAGCCTGTCTCCACGAGAATCGATAGCACTTCATCGACACTGAATTCCGAAAACGCTGGACTAGATAAGTTGCAGGAACGTAGGGCACAAGCAACGGATTCATCGGATTTTGAAAGCTCAGCAATTTTTCGACGTTTTGTCCTTTTAGAAGACTCGATGAAATCTTTCTTCGGCCTTCCACGAACAGTTGATTTGGCTATTGATTGGGACATCTGGTGGTCACAGCGCAATGAAATTGTTTCCTTTTCTTTAAGCCAAACATTTTGATATTGCAATACAGAGGATTTTGTACGATTGTGCTTTTGCCAAAGAGTTGCGATTCTTTTGCAAATGTACGAAATACGCTTTGACAAATCATCCAGGTCGACAATGTAACCGCTCTTTTTAATTTCAATGTGTACAAATTCTATCATTGTCCTTAGTTTTTCTGCATTGGTTCCGTTTGTTGTGCACCAAAGATCAAAAATATATAGGTGCGTAAAAACACACCTATGAAAATTGCCTACGAAATTCAATCAACCAAATCAAATAAAAATGATTAATTAATAAATAAAAACAATTTTCAAAATCATACATAACCACAAACGATGAAAACAGAGACAACAACAACAAAACAATACGCCAATCACGTGTTTCGCAGGGCCCAGCTGACCTTTAATAATGGGAGACGCCGTCACATTATTTACGTTTACAAATGCATGGCCAAATTTGGGCACCTAAACTAAAAACACTTATTACCTTAAAAGTCAGACACATACAAGAATATACAACATATCTGTGGAATTTTGTGGGATCATAACTAAAACTCCACCTAAACATAAAAAAGACGCTTAAAAACACACATAAAAAATATTAAATCAAATAAATTAATTTCACAATAACAATTCGATTAGTTGATTAGTTATTTACATTAGAAATTAGAGTAAATACCTTGTACTTCAAAATCCATTCTAAAAAAATTAATCTGGACCACTTAAGATGACGTCTGACCACTTTGAAATGCAACGCTAAAGAGAAAAAAGCTTACTGAGCACATCAGCTGTACGAAAATGAACACGTGTTCGGGATTTCAATGCTATTTCTAGAAAGTACCGGTGCAAATTTAGAAAAAAAACGGTTTGCCATTAAGAAGTTTGTACATTTACGAGACAATTTGTTTGGGTTTTGTCAAAATTGGTTGCGATAGATTTTTTGATTTTTGGCCTATGGGCGCAACCACTGTGCAACGGTCGCACGCGCATCCGGTGTCACCGCTTTGGCTCTTGCGCAAGCGGTCGCTATGTTCGTTTCTCCTTCCTTTCTGCTGAGCCAGCAATCTATGCTGGGCCAGCAGTTTATGTGAGGGGAAAACTGGCCTGATGTTTGTGCACTATCAGAGTTCATCGTGTTAACTTTTATTTTTAACATATCCTTATGTACTTTTTGTTTCTTATTTTTACTATCTTTGATAACATTATCATTATCCTCTATTTTCTTTACGGTATATGGTCCTAAATATACTGGGTCTAATTTATGCCCTGCTACGTTTCTTATTAGTACTTTACTTTTAGTTCAAAATTCTTAATATTCTTGTTATATAATAATTTCCTTTTTAATATATTTCTAGCTCTTTTGTATGCTATTTCTAATCTAAACTTTATTTTCTTAGAATAGTCATCTAAATTGTAAATACGATCTATTTTGTCAGTTTTATTAAAATTTATGAACTGTTCCGGTAATCTGGCAAATATAAGTTCATATAGACAATACTCATGAGTTGCTGATAGTGTCGTGTTGAAACAATAAGTGAAATATTGAATCAAAGCATCCCAATCGGTTTTGTCTGCAAAGTATATGAAAGAATGTATTCATTAAATGTTCGATGACTTCGTTCTATTGTCCCTAATGTTTGATGATGATATGCAGTAAAGGTGAGATTCTTGATCGTCATGTACTTATATAAATCCGTTATTATCTGGTTTTTATACTCTATTCCCATGTCCGAAATGAACGTCTTCATTGGACCGTACTTGAGTATGAAGTTTTCAAAAATTACTTTTGCGGCATCGTTTACGCTTTTGCTTTTGATTGGAATGCTTACTAAATATTTTGTTAGGTCACATATTAATGTGACTATGTATTCATTGCCATGTTCCGATTTTGGTAGTGGACCAATTGTATCCACTATCACTATGTCGAAAGCATTTAAAGGTGTTTTAGTAAGAGTCATAGAAGTTTTGTATGTGTCGTTGATTTTGACATTTGGCATTTTTGACAGCTACGTACGAGCTCTTTTATGTGACGAGTCATATTTTTCCAGTAGTAGTGTCTTTTGTTTTTAGCTAGCGTTCTTGTTATGCCACTATGACCTCCGTGAATTGAATCATTATGATAGGTAGATTATATTTGTTGTATCTCTTTCTCATTTTTTACTGGTCACCGGCTGCAGTAGCGCTACTCGTAATGATTTTAATATTTTATTGTCCCTATTTTTGAAAGTATCTATTGAAGCTGATTCAAAGACCTTTTCGCTCGGTGCCACTTTGAGTTGGCTAATTTTTAATATACCGGTGTCTTTTTCGAGCCTTTGGAAGAACTGACCTAAGTCAAGAATTCTTGCGATAACTTTATTTCCACGTTTAAATAAAGATTTAGATTCTGTTATGCGCAAGATCACTACTTTCCGTACTTCATCATTTGTAATGACTTCGTGTACGTTAGGCTTGCATACATTTTGATGACTTTGCCTTATTTTGAGTTGTGTAATCGTAATACGCGAAACTGCCTCTGCAACGAAATTATCTTTTCCCTTTATATATTTTACTGTGAAATCGTAATCTTCAAGTTCTAGCAGCATGCGAGTTCATTTGGAACTGGGATTAGTCAAAAAGAAAAGATATGCCAATGGTCTGTGATCCGTTTTTATTGTAAAATGTTTCCCATAAATATATGGTCTGAAATGGGTAATTGCCCAATGAATTACCGATAACTCTTGTTCTGTGGCTCTTTTGTTGCTTTCCCCTTTTGTGAATGAACGAGATGCATAAGCAATTGGAAGTTGAATTTCAATATGGTTCTGAGTTAGAATCGGTCCACAAGCTTGTTTACTAGCATCTGTTATAATGCAAAACTCTTTGCGAAAATCGGGATATTGTAAAATTGTTGGTTGCATAAGCTTTTCTTTTAAGTATTGGAATGCGTGTTGGCATTTATTTGTCCATTCAAAATGAACATTGCCTTTACAAAATCAAGTTAAGTGCCGTGAATAATCGGCGAAGTTTTTTATAAATCGACGGTAATAATTGCAAAATGCTACAAATCGTCTTGCGCTGTCTGCATCGTAAGGGACGGGGTAATTTTTGATGACGTTAAATCACTTCGTACATGAGAAAAGAATATTTTTCTGGGTGCAACTTTAGGTTGTATTTCCTTCATACGTAGGAAATCATGAGTTTTTCGAAACTTCCTATTACCGTTAAGTCATCCATGTAAAGGATGCAATTTGGTGAAAGCCTGACATTAAGTCGTGGCAGGAAAAGTATTTAGCTCGACCCAGTTGGTCTAGAACGTCGTCATTTCTGGGGAGCGGGAATTTATCGGACAGTAGTTTCTTGCTGATTTGGCGATAGTCAATTACCAATCGCCACTTCTGTATTTTGTAATGCTTCCTTTGGGACTAGCAAGAGTGGACTAATGTATTCGGATACAGACGGTTCTACTGTAGCATATCTACCCTACCAATTTAAGGGTATATCATTCAGTTAATACATTGTGACACTTTGTCATAATAAATATAAAAATACAAATACCCGAAGACCACATAGAAATACATAAACGTTCCAACGCATAAGTAATACGATCTACCGCTTATATACAAGCCGATCGCTGAGCGTGGGAAATGCTGAGCGTACACTTTGCACCTCAAGTGGTCAAACCATAATGCTTTCTGCATACATATGTACACATAATATATATGTAGATATAAGAACACTATGTATTAGACTTAAACGAAACAAAATCAAAATGAATAAAATCATTATTAAATGCACAGCCAACTTGAGCAGAAGCTCTGGCTTATTCATTATATTCACAACAGCTCAAGAGGAATACTTACATGGCGACCGTGACAAGTGTCAAGTGCATTGTATAAAGGAAATTATTAATTTTATAAAGAATTAAAATTGTACATGCCTTGAGTTACTTGCGTCACAAGAATAGTCCAAAAATGGTTCCGAAGTCAACTAGAGCAGCGTGACTAAAAAAAATAAAAGGGGAATAATAATTCATTTACAAAAGAGGAATAAACGGATGAGTGACGACTGCACTGATACTGCTCCTATTGAGCAAAGGGATGCACCTACCATTCAGGAGTACCTGGAGGTGTTTCCAAACAATGGACCACGCCCACTCACAAGTACCGGGCTCGACAAGAAAAAATCGGAAAAGGAAGACAAAACGAGGAGGCCAGGTACGCAAACTACTCCAGCAGAAGCGACTGGAAGTAGATTTGCTGGCCACAGCAGAGACACCAGAAGACCGACAACGCTACATAGAGCGTATTAAGGAATTAAAAACTGAACTTCGCCAAAGAGCGAAGAAACGCAAGGGGGCCGCAGAAATGCGCAAGCCTTAACTTGCCATAGAATAAAAAAAAAATTATATTACTACCAGAAAGTTGAAGCACGAAAGTGCAACTTGCGAAAAAATAACAATTGATAGGCTTTACTACTAACAATGTGGTTGGAGATTTTTTTTTTACTAATTATTATAATGAAATGTATATTGAATTGTGAGCCAACCACATCTCCTAAAACTAATTTTTCCATGTCTCTGGCGCTGAGTATTTATACTCAGCTGCAGTAAAATAATTATGTTCGATTGATAAATTTTGTAATAACTTTAATACAATAAAAATTATCATTTCCATTTTTCTTATTTTTCTAATTCTCATGTTTTTCTCTCAAACTTAATCCATTTTTATACATAAAAATAAAAAAAATTTTTTTCTTTCATGAAGATAAAAGCTAAAGAATGACAAATTTCTGGTAAAAAAAAAAACAGTCCGATAATTTGCATAAAATCCAAAAAAAAATTTTTTTAAGTTTTGAAATTTAATTTGAAAGCATAAATGTTCAATAACAGTATAAGCAAATTTGATGATAGATAAGGTACACCCACAATGGGGTTAATCGATACAAAAACAGTGGATTCCACTGCGAACGTAATTAATAAAATCGAATCATCAAATATCGACTTAAAGTATACAAATATATTGTTATTAATAATTTTTTTAATTATGTGCGCATATATTTTGTATAAAGCATATCTGCTACACAATAAATGTGTAACTAAAAGGGCCTTAAGCCAAGCAGATAATTTAAACAAGATCTAAAAAAAAAAACACATACATGCGCACGGGCAATTGTAGTAACAATGTATTCAAAAAAAATTTGTCAAAATCAATATAATTTCAAAATTTTAAATTTGCAATAAAATCATTGAAATAAAAATATAATTTACTTTTTGTTTCTTTTCTTACTAAAAACAAAGATACCCTTTAATATAATAATATAATAAAAATATATTTTAATACAATTAGAAAATTTAATTTCTCTGCATGAGTTGTTTTTCCTCTAAATAACATTTTTGGTGTTACAACACTATGACCACACTAGATAAATACTTCGAGAAAATCAATGATAGGCACCCGAATATAGTCAATGATTTAATAGAGGTTTTTAAGAGTGAACATATCCACTCACCTCAACGCTCGATAAACCTGGTGCAAATAAGATCAGCATACCTTGACATAACGGGAGAAAATTTCCCAGTCCAAGGAGGTAGCAGAGTACAGATGAGTTTCATACTGTTAATACCATATATGTATATGCTGTTATATGAATGCAGCAGGTACGCTGTGTTTCTATTTGATGAACGAAACACAACAAAAAAAAACAGAATAACAAAAAAAAAATTAATTTAATTTTTTCTTTCTCCCCAAGTTTAAAAAAATTATGGTTTTAAATTTTCAAAAGTACGATTTTTTTAAATAAACCCATTCCATGGAATGGCCGAAAATTGTTCAAAGTGTCAAAGACCATAGAGTAGAATTCGACAAATCATTTAAATGCCTTAATAAAAGCATAAATATAAAAAATAAAACCAAACTAAAACATGTGCGAATTTTGATTACAAAATTTAATGCTATTAATAAACTATTCGCAGAGGTGTTCAGTCGGCTTAATAACTTACACTTGCTACAAGCGAGAGAAAATCTAGATCGATTAAGAACACAGCTCAAAACAATCTCGGATAGACACATTTTTCACATTTTTATACCAAACGCATTAAATACAGATGCGAAATTTGATGAGTCAATTCTAGCCACCGGTAGTCCAAATGATTCTGAAAAAATGTGCGAAGAATCTGACATCGAAACTAAAATATGCACACAAAAAACTAAAACGCCCCCAGTAGCACCACCTTCGCTACAAATATCCCTTGAAGAATCAACAATGGCACAAACAGTAGCAGACTTTATCAGACTAGCCACATCTCTGATACCAGAGTTCGATGGCAAGCCGGAAAATCTACAAAGTTTTCTAGACTCTTTGAATCTATTAGAAACTTTAAAAGGTGCACATGAGATAACGGCCATAAGCCTTATCAAAACAAAACTTAAAGGCCATGCAAGAAATTTCATCAATAATGAACAGACAATAACTGAAATCATTAATACGTTATCAAAAGCAGTGAAAGGAGAATCAGTAGAGGTAATATCTGCTAAGCTTCTTAATCTGCAGCAAAGAAATAAAACGGCTAACCAATACACTCAAGAAGTGGAAAAACACAAAATTGTTCCATTGATAAGGTAAAACTTATCATGCAAGCAGGCACAATCACAAACATGAATGATGCCGTATCAAAATTTGTAAACAGTTGTACAGAGGTAACAAGTCAAAGTAACACAGTCCTGTATTATCGACGAGGTGCAAATCACAATAATAGAGGAGGCCGAGGTTATAATCGTGGCAGAAATTTCAATCGCAACTATAACAACAATAATAACAATAACAATAACCATGGAGAAAGACGGGGCCAGAATCGAGGAAGAGGCCGAGGTAACTCCAACCAAGGTTATAACTGCAACAACGTGAGAGTGGCGCAAAATACGTCGGAAAACTCTCAGAACCCTTTAGGCAACACACAGTAAATTCCAAAGTTCATTCAATCAATTTTAGTCTTAACATATTTGTTTGTTTCATTAATTATTTAACTAAAATAAAGCTTACATTTTTAATAGATACTGGTGCAGATATATCACTTCTAAAATTGAATTCAGATAACTATGACATTAAACACAATAAAATTATAAACATCCAAGGCATAGGCCAAGGAGTAATTAAATCCCAAGGCACCACAGCAATAGAACTTCAGACAACCAAATATATAATTCCACACGAATTCCACAGCAATAGAACTTCAGACAACCAAATATATAATTCCACACGAATTTCATTTAGTAGACTCCGATTTCGCAATACCGTGTCATGGAATTATTGGCATTGACTTCATAAAAAAATTCAATTGCCAGTTAGACTTCAAACCAACTGAAGACTGGTTTATAATTAGACCTCAAAATCTATCTTATCCAATTTATGTTCCAATAACATACAGTTCTGGTAATAATTCTCTAATCCTACCAGCAAGATCCGAAGTGATAAGAAATATAAAAATTGATTCAAAAGATGATTTCGTTTATATACCTAATCAAGAAATCCAAAAAGGTATATATATTGCAAATACAATAACGAAATCACAATTTACGTTTGTCCGATTGTTAAATACAAACAATTCCGATTTATTAGTAAACATAAATAACATAAAATATGAATCACTTTCGAACTACAATATAGTTCAAAACACTCAAGATAATAGAAATTAAGAAGTTTTGTCACATTTAAAGAAAAATTTTCCAATACAATTTAAAAACCAACTAACAGAATTATGCACCAGATATAGTGATGTGTTCGGACTACAAACCGAACCAATCACAACAAACAACTTTTATAAACAATCATTAAGACTAAAAGACAGTGAACCAATTTACATAAAAAACTACAGAAGCCCGCATAGCCAAGTAGAAGAAATTCAAAAACAAGTAGAAAAATTAATAAATGATAAAATAGTAGAACCGTCAGTATCCGAATACAACAGTCCACTCTTGCTAGTCCCCAAGAAAGCATTACAATATTCAGAAGAAAAAAAGTGGCGATTAGTAATTGACTATCGCCAAATTAACAAAAAACTATTATCCGATAAATTCCCGCTGCCCAGAATTGACGACATTCTAGACCAACTGGGTCGAGCTAAATTCTTTTCTTGCCTCGACTTAATATCAGGTTCTAATCTCCGGTCTAGAACCTTCACAGGCGTTCCTTTACATGGATGACTTAATGGTAATAGGATGTTCCGAAAAACACATGATTAAAAACTTAACTGATGTTTTTAACGTATGTAGGAAATACAACCTAAAGTTGCACCCAGAAAAATGTTCATTTTTCATGCACGAAGTGACATTCCTAGGTCACAAATGCACAAACAAAGGAGTACTGCCAGATGACCAAAAATTTTACGTCATCAAAAATTACCCTGTTCCTCATGATGCAGACAGCGCAAGACGATTCGTAGCATTTTGCAATTACTACCGTCGAATTATAAAAAACTTCGCTGAGTATTCACGGCACATAACTAGATTATGTAAAAAGAATGTTCCTTTTGAATGGACAAATAAATGCCAAGACGCATTCCAATACTTAAAAGAAAAGCTTATGCAACCAACAATTTTACAATATCCCGATTTTCGCAAAGAGTTTTGCATTATAACAGATGCTAGTAAACAAGCTTGTGGACCGATTCTAACTCAGAACCATAATGAAATTCAACTCCCAATAGCTTATGCATCTCGTTCATTTACAAAAGGTGAAAGTAATAAAAGCACAACAGAACAAGAGTTCGCGGCAATTCATTGGGCAATTACCCACTTCAGACCATATATTTATGGGAAACATTTTACAATAAAAACGGATCACAGACCATTGGCATATCTTTTCTTTTTGACTAATCCCAGTTCCAAATGAACTCGCATGCTGCTAGAACTTGAAGATTACGACTTCACAGTAGAATACCTAAAGGGAAAAGATAATTTCGTCGCAGACGCACTTTCGTGTATTACTATAACAGAACTTAAAGATATTCAAAATAAAGTCCTGAAAGTCACTACCAGGCGACAAAGTAGGCAAGAAAAAATCTGTACAGTTGAAAATAATGAACTTTTGCCAAGGGAAAGTCATAAAAGTGTGTACATGAAGTCATTACAAATGATGAAGTACGGAAAGTAGTGACCTTGCGCATAACAGAATCTAAATGCTTATTTAAACATGGAAATAAAGTTATCGCAAGAATTGAAGTGAGCGATTTATATACCAATGGAATTCTTGACTTAGGTCAGTTTTTCCAAAGGCTCGAAAAAGAGGCCGGTATATTAAAAATTAGCCAACTCAAGGTGGCACCGAGCGAAAAGGTCTTTGAATCAATTTCAATAGATACTTTTAAAAATATGGGCAATAAAATATTAAAATCATTACGAGTAGCGCTACTCCAGCCGGTGACCCACGTAAAAAATGAAAAAGAGATACAAGAAATACTGTCTACATATCATAAAGATCCAATACAAGGAGGCCACAGTGGCATAACAAGAACGCTAGCAAAAATCAAAAGATACTACTACTGGAAAAATATGACGCGTCATATAAAAGAATACGTACGTAGCTGTCAGAAATGCCAGATGTCGAAAACAACGACTCATACAAAAACTCCTATGACTTTTACTGAAACACCAGTAAACGCTTTCGACATAGTGATAGTGGATACAATTGGTCCACTACCAAAATCGGAACATGGCATACTCAAGTACGGTCCAATGAAGACGTTCATTTCGGACACGGGAACATAGATTTTAATAAAATTGACAAAATAGATCCTATTTACAATTTAGATGACTATTCTAAGGAAATAAAGTTTAGATTAGAAATAGCATACAAAAGAGCTATAATTATGTTAGAAAAAGCCAAGGCTTATAGGAAATTACGATATGACAAGAATACAAAAAATTTTGAACTAAAAGAAGGATATAAAGTACTAATAAGAAATGAAGCAGGTCATAAATTAGACCCAGTATATTTAGGACCATATACAGTAGAAAAAAAAGTGCGTCTAACGGTTAGACACGATAGAAGTGAAACCTTCCGTAAAACAAACTGAGAGAGAATGAGACGAAAGCAGCATTTGGAGCGGGATAATTATAGGTTCATTATAATATTGCTATAAAGGCCATATTTTATTTTCTTCATTTTATTATTATTCATCCTCAATGTTTTCAATTTCAACAAATGATACGAGTGGCTTATGATAGCTAAAATATGATACAAATGCTTTGGTTTCGATGTTGTCAACATATCTTTGAAATACCGCGTCAATTGTTGTTTTTGATCGTGTTGTTGATTCAGTGCGATTGTTACACATTTTTAAACTGAATGTTGTATTGAGAAAGTCAATTAAAGGAACCGCTGTGTCCAATGCAAAATTTACGTTAAAATCGCCACTTAAAATCATTGGAACTTTATCGTAATCTTTTCTAAGTATCCGCGATACTTCTGGTGTATACTTTATTAAATTTTCATGAATGAATTCCGTGATGCTATTTATTGATTGATTCGGTGAAATATAAATTGCCACAATTAAAACTGTTTTTCCATTGCTCAATCTGGTTTCGCATGCACATATTTCTTTCACTTTAGAGAGCTGAACATACAGTGATTCTAGTTGCTGTGCATTTTTTTTGATTGCACCGATTTTTATAAACTATATCTTTTTTTGTTTTTTTCTGTCGATATTCACGACACTTTTCTGCATTATTTTTCGGCATAATTGCGGTAAATATTTAAAAATGAAAATATTTACGAATATAAAAATACGGACGCAATACAGCACACGCGGTTGCTATTATGAGCGTCGTAACGCGTGTATTACACAGACGTACTAACATACACACAAACATTCGTAGGACGCTTGGTCTAAGCAAGTATTAGGTAGTGTAGTATAGCTATACATAATGCCTTCTCGCTCACCGTAGCTCCGTAATACGCAGGCGCGCACACATACGTACTAGCATACATACAAACATACATACGTATGACGCTTGAACTAACACTAAAGCAAGTATTAGGCAGTGTAGTATACATAGTACAATACTCACTCTACTAGCGTGGCTCAGCAGTACGCAGCCACACACATATACGTATATCAACATATAACGCTTCGTAGCCAAGAGTGGGGAGGCTACGAAGCACCGCACAAAGAGGAGACGGAGAATAAGGAACGCTATATAACTCTGTTCTATCTCATTCTCTCGCAGGCTATATACTATAAGATCTATATGTATGTCTCTTTTTAGTGTCGCTTTTTCGTTTCATCGAGTCTCAAATCACTCCCAACGACTCTAAAGAAGTTTTCACTTCAAGAATAGAGGATAATGATAACATTTTTATTAAAGGTAGTAAAAATAAGAAACAAAAAGTACACAAGGATAGGTTAAAAATATATAATCAATAAAACATTTCATGAAAGAAAGAAAAAAAAAGAAGAAACGAAAGGTCTGATCAACCTTTCGAAAAGGGAGGTGTAGCATATCTACCCTACCAATTTAAGGGTATATCATTCAGTTAATACATTGTGACACTTTGTCACAATAAATATAAAAATACAAATACCCAAAGACCACATAGAAATACATAAACGTTCCAACGCATAAGTAATACGATCTACCGCTTATATAAATTAAGATTGAGTTTTCTTCCCGTTTAAAAAAATATAATTTTTATTGAACTTCTTTTGGTTAGTATGATTATTACTAAGACCGGAAGATTCGATTACAGGAAAAGAACTAAACTGGCTTCTACTACAAAAGGTTGGATGAAGGCTCTGTCTCCATGCATCGACGTCGGCAGCGGCGGTGGCTTTGTTTATTTGAGGATTGAACTGTTGTCATTGTGGGTGGCCTGATACAATTAAGAATTGTATCGGCATCTTTAATGTTTACCAAAGTGTTGCAGTTTTAATTTGAGGATGTTTACTTTACAGAAAATGTTGATGTGACGAAATCCGAGTGTAACAAGATTTGGTTACATTCGAGATTTTGTTTATATCGATCTTGGGTCACTAAGTGGTCCATAAGTGATTCTAGGAATTTCGGGTGTTAACTTATACAAGCCGATCGCTGAGCGTGGGAAATGCTGAGTGTGCACTTTGCACCTCAAGTGGTCAAACCATAATACGTAACATATTCATGCTTTCTGCATACATATGTACACATAATATATATGTAGATATAAGAACACTATGTATTAGACTTAAACGAAACAAAATCAAAATGAATAAAATCATTATTAAACGCACAGCCAACTTGAGCAGAAGCTCTGGCTTTATTATTATTTTTATAACAGTGCAGGAGGACTGATTACACTACTATTTTATCATTTACTAATTTTTCTACTTGTTTTTGCATTTCTTCTACGTAGCTATGCGGGCTTCTGTAGTTCTTTATGTAAATTGATTCATTGTCTTTTAATCTCAATGCTTGCTTATAAAAGTTGTTTTTTGTGATTGGTTTGGTTTGTAGTCCGAACACAACAATGTTAGTTGATTTTTAAATGGTATTGGAACATTTTTCTTTAAATGTGTTAAAACATCTTCATTTCTATTATCTTGAGTGTTTTGAACTACTTTGTAGTTCAAAACTGATTCATATTTTATATTATTTATACTGTATGCTATCGGAACATAAATTGGATAAGATAAATTTTGAGGTCTAATTATAAACCAGTCTTCAGGTGGTTTAAAGTCTAACTGGCAATTGAATTCTTTTATGAAGTCAATGCCAATAATTCCATCACACGGTATTGCGAATTCGGAATATACTAAATGAAATTCGTGTGGAATTATATATTTGGTTGTCTGAAGTTCTATTGCTGTGATGTCTTGGGATTTAATTACTTCTTGACCTATGTATGTTTATAATTTTATTGTGTTTAACGTCATAGTTATTTGAATTCCATTTTAGAAGTGATATATTCGCACCAATATCTATTAAAAATGTAAGTTTTGTTTTAGTTAAATGATTAATAAAGCAAACAAATGTGTTAAGACTAAAATTGATTGAATGAACTTTGGAATTTACTGTGTGTTGCCTAAAGGGTTCTGAGAGTTTTCCGACGTATTTTGTGCCACTCTTACGTTGTTGCAGTTATAACCTTGGTTGGAGAGCCCGCTCTTCCTCGATTCTGGCCCCGTCTTCCTCCATGGTTATTGTTATTGTTATTATTGTTGTTATTGTTGCGGTTGAAATTTCTGCAACGATTATAACCTCGGCCTCCTCTATTATTGTGATTTGCACCTCGACGGTAATACAGGTCTGGGTTACTTTGCCCTGTTAGAACTGTGTTACTTTGACCTGTTAGGACTGTGTTACTTTGACCTGTTATCTCCGTACAAGTGTTTACAAATTTTGACACGGCATCATTCATGTTTGTGCTTGCATGATAAGTTTTACCTTATCAATGGAACAATTTTGTGTCATGGCTTTTACAGCTGTTGTAGTGCTGTATTTATTGGCGAGTGCTTGGCTTAGACCTTCACTAATATAGGGCCTTTGCCAGTTTTTCCATTTCTTGAGTGTATTGGTTAGCCGTTTTATTTCTTTGCTGCAAATTAAGAAGCATAGCATAGATTACCTCTACTGATTCTCCTTTCACTGCTTTTGATGACTGAGTAATGATTCAAGCTATGGTCTGTTCAATTTCTTGCATGGCCTTCAAGTTTTGTTTTAATAAGGCTTATGGCCGTTACCTCATGTGCACCTTTTAAAGTTTGTAATAGATTCAAAGAGTCTAGAAAACTTTGTAGATTTTCTGGCTTACCATCAAACTCTGGTATCAGAGATGTGGCTAGTCTGATAAATTCTACTACTGTTTGTGCCATTTCTGTGTTTTTTTTTTATCTCGTGCTTTATATGGATTGATTTGCTTGTTGTTTCTTCCAGTGTTTCTATATCACTGTCAGATTCAGCGTCACTCGATTACATAGATTCGTCTGATTTCAATTGATTAAAATACCCCAATTGGTTTAGACTTCCTGGCACATTTATTTGAATGTGTCATCTATTAGTGACAGAAATCAATCTCGTGTTCAGGGATTCTAAAACCCTTAAACATTTTTCTTTCCGGTTACTACATTATTATATTCCCTCACTAGTATATCTATATGGTATGTTAGAGTTTCTACTTTGATTACTGCATCTCTTTTAATGCATTTATACGATTTATAAAATTTATTGCGAAACGCGTCTACGTGTCTTGCAATTGCGTTTCATTCCATTTTATAATGGAAATTTATTTTTATAAAACTATATGCATAGTTGCTATTCATAATATCTGATCTTCCTCAGTTAATTTAATTCTGACATATGGTAGTGTTGTTAATACCGTTGCCTTTTCTGTTTTGTCGCAGTATATCAATGGACTGCAGTATCCGCCAAAAGCTTCTATAAGTTAACGAATTAGTTCGTGAACAGCCCTCGCAGCGGAAATGATACACGCGCGGTTGTAATGTTGCTGTGTCAGGCGTTTGCATATTTATGTTGCTAGCGCTGATTGGTCATTGCATTATGCTGATGCAGCTCTGTCTACCACGGAGCCTCTGCATGAACAATAATTTGCTTACGATAAGTCTTTTATATTTCATTTTTGCTGTAGCTTAAGATTCACTCTAGCTTTACAAGTTTAGTTCTGTATAATCATTTGAACAATACATTTGGTTAATAAATACTTTGCTCCGGCTACGCCGTTATATTCAATAATCTTTGCTAAGCTAAAGCTAGCATTTATTGGAACCTGAGTAACACCAACAGAAGTGCAGCGACCCATTGGAAATTGGCCGTGGCACATAACCTTCTTAATTTATATATTCATTCTCGAACTGATATACATACATATATATATTCGCTATACGAATGCAAGAGTCTGATTGCATTAATGCGGAATTTAGGGATGTTATTATAAGTGCGAGTTATCTTTTCCTCATTCATGTTTTATATTTTATCTAAATTGTTTGCTCTGCTCATGTATCTTTTTTTAGTATTTTATTGTGCTTAACATTAACTGTAAAACTGTAAAACTAATACTATTGTAATAATTAGTAAGGGGATATACAACGATTTTATGTCGTCTATGTGATCGACTATCTTTAAGTTGTTCACAACGTTGGCAGTATTCTCTTTTGCTTCGCTAAAATCGCTAAACCATCCCATTAGTGCCATGTATTTTGCACTTTTTATACACTTGCAAAAGTGTATATTAATTTTGGTCAGAAGTTTGCAACGCAAAGAAGGAAGCATCTCCGACTATATAAAGTATATATATTCTTGATCAGCATGATGAGCTGAGTTGATATAGCCATGTCCGTCTGTCCGTCTGACCGTCTGTCCGTCTGTCTGGATCAACGCGATCTCCTCCGAGACCCTTGGAGCTACAGAGCTGAAATTTTCCACCTAGGCTTCTTTTTGCTGCAGGCATTGTATACCTCGGAATCATCCCGATCGGATGACTATATCATATAGCTGCCATAGGAACGATCGGTCAGGAATAAGGTTTAACATCGAATAAGGTTTTAATCGAATGTCACTAAATTTGGTGTTTATGAGTTTTATATAATCCTCAACACATATACCAAAATTCATCAGAATCGGTCGAATATATAATATAGCTCCCATAGGAACGATCAGTCAAAAGTATAGTTTTTGATCAATAACTTCGGTGTTTTTGAAGCAATCGTCACGAAATTTGTTATTTGTCAATTTTATATGAAAAAATATATATCTTTTAAGTTTTATCAGAATCGGTCGACTATATGCTATAGCTGTCATAGGAACAATCGGGGAAAAAAAATTTGATTTAATTTTTTTTTATGCCACGGACATCAAATTTATATATATGATGCATTTTATATACTTCCTTATGATTCTGGTAAATTATATATAAATCAAAAAGACAGTTTGCAAGGGTATAAGTTAGCCCATCCTTCTAGTTTTTACTTAACCTTCATGAAAGGAAAAACAGTTTTCTTTTATATATCTATAATAATGGATTACATAAAGAAAGAAAAAGGTAGTTCCTCTTTAAGAATCAAAAAATAAAAATGGAAATGATAATTTTTTTGTAATGAAGTTATTAGAAAATTTATCAATTGAACAGAAATATTTTCCTGCAGCTGAGTATAAGTACTCAGCGCCAGAGACATGGAAAAATTATTGTTAGAAGATGTGGTTGGCTCACAATTCAATATACATTTCATAATAATAATTAATAAAAAAAACTCAGACCACATTGTTAGTAGTAAAGCCTATCAAATATTAGTTTCTCGCAAGTTGAACTTCGTGCTTCAATGTAGTTCAATGTAGTTTTTACTTATTCTATGGTAAGTTAAGGCTTGCGCATTTCTGCTGCCCCCTTGCGTTTCTTCGCTCTTTGGCAAAGTTCAATTTTTATGTCATTGATACGCTCTATGTAGCGTTGTCGGTCTTCTGGTGTCTTTGATGTGGCCAGCAAATCTACTTGCAGTCGCTTCTGCTGGATTAGTTGGCGTACCTGTCTCGTTTCGTCTTCTTCACTTGCTTTTTTTCCTGTTGAGACTGGTTTTCAGCTATTGTGAGTGGGCATGGTCCATTGTTTGGAAACACCTCCAGGTACTCCTGATTGGTAGGTGCATCCCTTTGCTCAATTGGAGCGGTATCAGGGCAGTCGTCACTCATCCGTTTATCTTGCTGAGTCGGTTACATTAACCTCGTTCGTTATCGGAATAAACCAGACAAATCACTCCATGGACTAAGAAATGCTGGTGACCACTGCCAAAGTATGACCCGCTGTTGGATTCTGACACGTGAAGCGAACGTATTAGTTCAGGTTGTGTGGCCTTGGATGTGATGCAAGTAACTCAAGGCATGTACAATTTTATGGTTTAATAAAATTAATTTTTTTTCTTTTTGTACAATTCTCTTGACACTCGTCACGGTCGCCATGTAATTTGCATATTAATTGAATTGAAAGAGGAGAGGTTTTCTTTTAATGCCAGAGCTTCTGCTCATGTTGGCTGTGCATTTAAATCTGATTTTATTAATTTCCATTTTGTTCGGCTTAAGTCTAATACATAGTGTCTACATATATATTATGTGTACATATGTGTGCAGAAGGCATGCATATGTTATGTATATATGGTTTTACCACTTGAGGTGTAAAGTACACGCTTAGCATTGCCTACGCTCAGCCATCGGCTTGTATATAAGCGGTAGATCGTATCGTTTTTGTATTTCTATGTGGTCTTTTAAAGTACTTTGGGTATTTGTATATTTGCATTTATTATAACAAAGTGTAACAATGTATTAACTGAATGTTATACCCTTAAGATGGTAAGGGTAGATATGCTACAGTGGTAAGCACTTGCCAAATCTAATGAAGTGAAATACTTTGTTCTTCCTATTTTGCCTAAGACATCATTAATTTTTGGCATTTGGTATTTGTCCTTAACGGACTTTCCATTTATCTTTCTATAATCTTTCACCAACCTCCATTTTCTTTCATTCGACTTGTCCATTTTCTTGGATACAAGGAAGGCTTGCGAGCTCCACGGAGTCTAACTATGTCTGAATATACCTTGGTCAAGAAATTTTTTAATCTGCCTCTGAATTTTCTCCCTTTCTATAATACTGTATCTAAACGGTTTGGTGTAAATTGTGTTTTTATCTGTGGTCTTGACTTGATGATTCACCAGATTAATGAAAGATAATGAACTTCCTTCTTTATAAAAAAGTTTGGGAAACTTCTAACAAAGTTGTTTAAAGCTTTCTCTTTCCTCGTCGTTCAAATAAAAAATCTGTATTAAAGTATTACGTTCTGATTCTTTAGATTCATTTGTCACCTTGAGTTTACTAGTAAAAAAAACATTTGTTGAATATACCACAATTGTTGTTTTTATTTATAACATTTTATTAAGATATTTATTAATATGTATGTTTGGCTTAATTTGATTTAAAATGTTTACTTAATTGAAGTTATCCCTTCTTCTACCGTCGTTCGTCGTTATTTCTATATTCTCGTCATTTAACCTTTGTTATTGTTGAAGCTCGAAACAAACTCTACTCTATTCTTATTGTTGTCTCTCTCCATCGTACTCGTCGTTGCCACTCAGCTTCAGACCACCTCCGACCAGCGTCCTCTTGATTGCGATCAGCTTTTTACTGAATAACCCTATTTTATTTCAATCATCTACTTCAGATGGATATCCGATTTAGTTCGCATCGTAACTCCAACCAGTAACTCGAACGGTGTCATCTGAGTGCATTTTCAGTAGGTTGAATTAATTGCTTGCTGTACCTTTCCAACAAACTTGTACCATTCGCTCGGATCAACACCAAAAAGCCTGGATAAAACAGAAATAATTATGACATTTTGTCTTTCTACTTGCCCATTAGCTCTTGGTAAACCAGTAGTAACAACATGATGAATGATATTTTCGGCATGGCAGAATCCTTTTTAGTTGTCAGAAGTAAAGGTGGAACCTCTATCTGTGTTAATTTGTATTGGATTTCCAAAGGCAAGGCTTTGTGCTTCCAGTCTCGAAATGACTTTTTGGCTGATGTGCTTTTTGTAATATTTAAATACGAACCAGCAGAACTTGGTAAAACCGTCTGTAGCAGCGAGAATAAGTTTATATCTCTTATTTTTGGATTCGAGAGCACCTAAAAAATAGATATGAAACGTTTGCAGTGGCTCCTTCTTCTTAGACAATGGATGAAGAAACCCTTCTTTTTCCCCAACTTATACAACACTGCAGATTTCATAAAATAATCATTGTGCATTGTTCTTTCGGAAAGCATATCAATAATTACCTTGATCTCGTCGTCTTTTGTCTGTAGTGTGAGGGATAATCATTATAGGATTTATTATTATCTCTCACAAATAGACATTATTGGATATATATAAAAACAGAGCCCAAACAGGCAACCAATGCTTGAGATCGGTATGATATCAAACATATAAACGAACATATTGGTATGATACAAACATATAAACGAACATATTGGTATGGTGCGAACATGCAAACGAATATTTGGGTGGGTGTCAAACCTGATCATACATGAAATCATCAGGCTGGAAATACTATATGATGATAAACAAATCGTAATGCGGGCGTCAACATATGATCGTAAACAAATCACCTAGATGGAATCAACATATGGTCGTAAACAAATACAGCGTATACAATAACATATGTGAAAGAAGCAGCACAGAAACAATAACAAAGCTTGGGCGCTGGGGGAATCTGTTCAGATGACGTCACAATAAAGAAACAGAACAGTTAGAAATCCCAAGTACATGAGCATAGCCGAAATTCGTCAGCAGCATGCACTTGTTGCTAGGGCCAAGTGAAGGCCATAGCGATAATCGGCGGGGAGGTGAGGGGCGACCAGATGACGCAAGCATCGTGGGTGGTCGTCGACAGGTGCCGAGAGCGTGGGAGAGTGCATGCGTAAGCCGAAAAGATAGATGCAATGCCGAGAGTGGGTGAGTGGAGCGAATATGCTAGGGAACGTCTCATGATTGGGCGCTGATCAGTTGGCGGCGGGAATATAAGTTAAATTCAAACTGTGGAATGTACAATATGAATGTATTATTATATGTTTATTATATATCTGATTATTGTTATTTTGGTATTATTTGTTTATTGATCTATTATTATTTTTATTATTGAATTATTATTATTTATTATTGTACTATTATTATATTTAGGTGAGATGGGATGGGGTTCACTATTGGAAAGGCAATGTGATAATTATAATATATATATTGTTTAATCGAGAGAGAGGCGAAAGGCCGAAGGTCACGCGTACCGATGTGTGCGTATGAGTGTGTGGGAAAGTGATCTTGTGGGAGAAAGAAAGGCCGTTGACGACAGCGGCTGGGCGCCCAGCGATTTAGAAAGCTGTGGCTCCCAAAAGGGCAATTTCACCATGCATAGCTATAGGCAAGCTATGCTGCGGGTCGGAAGTATTATACAAGTGAAGTCTATATCGAGCGAAGGAGTGCACGAGTGAAGCTAATTATACCCAAATTAAGGAACATCACGTTGGCAAGGAACGGCAAACAGGATCCATATCCTGGCATATCTTTGTGAGGCAAATAAAAGTGTTTAAAGCAAAACGAATGAAGACTAGGAGTTATTCCTAGCACAGATAGGGAAGACTAGGAGTATTCCTAGCACAGTTAGGAAAGACCCGGAGTATTCCTGGCATAGTGGGAAGTGACTAGGAGTAGTCCTAGCAAGTGTTAGGAGAGTAGCAGAGTATGAGATAGGCTAGACCTGGAGTATTCCCGGCAACAGTTAGGGCACGCAACAAGCAATCCTTTAATTGCCCATAGGAATATACAGCATTCGGCTTCCCAAACAGTGGCCGAACAGATCCGATCACCAGTCAATCATACTAAAGCTGCCATCACCTTTAAGAAGTTGCATACAAATAAAACTTAGATAATGAAATTACAACCAAACTAAACTAGTTTCCTTATTTTCACCAGCGCACAATACAAATTTGTTGTTTTGTACCCCATCTTCTGAAACGACTCTGCCATTAGTAAGGACCAAAAAGGATCGTTACAGTAGATATTTTAGTTTGCTATATCTTTTTCCATCGGTGATCATCATTACAGGATTTCGACTCAGAGCATCCGCATGTCTTATGCGAATAGCTGCCCTATGTTCCACCTCGTAGGCGAATTCCTGCAGCATTAAAATCCAGTATGCAACTCTTGTACAAACATTTCTTTTTTCCATCGTTTTGGTAAAAGCGATGCAATCGCTTACTCGAAATTTTGTGTAAATAATGGCCAGAATTTCAAACTCGTAACTAGTGAATTTTTTCTGCGCCTCTGTTGTCTCTCTGCTCGTTTAATACACAGGGTGCATTAGACCGTTGTCAGGTGAAATTTGTAGCTGTACTGTCAAAAAACTGTGGATCAAAGCATCAGTGTGAAGCTGGATATGGTGTTGGCAGTTGAACATTTTTAGAACGCGCCTCTCCGTGACTTCAGCATATTAAATGAAGTGATCTCGCGATCGTTAAAGCAGAACTTTGCATATTGTTTCAGCAAATCTGTAAAAGGCTTGGTAATTAATCTGAAATTTCAAATGAATTTTCGAAAATATCCAACCAGTCCTAGAAAGCTTTGAAGCTGTATTTGGTTTATGGACAAAGGGAATTTTATAACAACATTGATCTTTCCGTCGGAAATATCTTTCGGTTTTCGATTTGATGCCCCAAAAACTCTCTTTTTCATTTTAAAAGACAATTTTTTTTTTAAATTTATCATTATGGTTGGTTAATGCTTCGTCTTCGTTTTTGGCTGGAATTATAATGTCACTAGCGTAAGAAATAGCGATGTTTCTGCTGGTCAATTCTCTAAATATTGCATTTATATGCCTTTGAAATATTTTATGAGAGTTCGTGTGTAACAAATATTGTGTATTGTCGGCTATCCTCAGAATTCTCGACTTTTAACCATTGCGCTATGGTCCAGAAGTCAAAAATATCTTCCAAAATGTAACTATTTGCTTGAACGCTTCATATCAAAGCATACTGTATGGTTGGCGTCTAAAATATTAATTAGTATAGATGAAACCTACAAGACATCACAGCAAGTTGGACGTCCAACTTTATCTTATACAAATGCGGGTACCAGATTAAAAAGGAAATTGTCGTCTGAGCTTGGGAATAAAAATAATTGTGAGACAAATCTTCAATCACATGCTACAGCATTCTCTGCAAAGAAAAAGTGCAAGCCAGCCGTGATTTTTGTTCTTAAAAAATCAGTAACAACGCCCGATTTCTCAACTGATATGAGACAGCAATTTAATATTCAAAAAGAATAATAACTAGAAGGATGGGCTAACTTCGGCCGTGTCGAAGTTCGTATACCCTTGCAAACTGTCTTTTTGATTTATATATAATTTACCAGAATCATAAGGAAGTATATAAAACGCATCATATATAAATTTGATGTCCGTGGCATAAAAAAAAATTAAATCAAATTTTCTTTCCCCGATTGTTCCTATGACAGCTATAGCATATAGTCGACCGATTCTGATAAAACTTAAAAGATATATTTCTTTTTATATAAAATTGTCAAATAACAAATTTCGTGACGATTGCTTCAAAAACACCGAAGTTATTGATCAAAAACTATATTTTTGACTGATCGTTCCTATTGGAGCTATATGATATATTCGACCGATTCTGATGAATTTTGGTATGTGTGTTGAGGATTATATAAAACTCATAAACACCAAATTTAGTGACATTCGATTAAAACCTTATTCGATGTTAAACCTTATTCCTGACCGATCGTTCCTATGGCAGCTATATGATATAGTCATCCGATCGGGATGATTCCGAGATATACAATGCCTGCAGCAAAAAGAAGCCTAGGTGGAAAATTTCAGCTCTGTGGCTCCAAGGGTCTCGGAGGAGATTGCGTTGATCCAGACAGACGGACAGACGGTCAGACGGACAGACGGACATGGCTATATCAACTCAGCTCATCATGCTGATCAAGAATATATATACTTTATATAGTCGGAGATGCTTCCTTCTATGCGTTGCAAACGTCTGACCAAAATTAATATACACTTTTGCAAGTGTATAAAAATGCAAGCCGATGTTTTAAATCAGTTACCAAACAGTTCTGAAATCAAACTAATATGCAGCTATGGATTTGATGGTTCAACGGGTCATTCAATATACAAGCAGATGTTCGCTACTGAAACACCTGACGAACAGCTTTCAGATCACTCCATTTTTGCAATCTCTGTTATACCCATAAAAATAATAGACTCTTTTAATTACAACATATGGAATAATAGAACACCGAAATCTATGCGATTTTGCAGTCCTCTGAAAATTTAAGTAGTAAAAGAAACTACGGACCACATAATGATGGAAAAGAACTTTCGGAATTCTCAAATTAAAAATCATTAATAATAGTACACAATAAAATTTATAATGTAAATTGTTGACTTTTAATTGCTACAACTACTTTATGTGGGCTAGTTTGGGAGGACAAGTGGGCGTGGTCAAATCATTCCAATTGATTGATTTATTTGACTATTCATAGTTTTTGCCTGTTTAATTTTACTTACACCTTTTCACTCACTGTACCCTTGTACTTGCTGCCTGTGTCAATCAAGGTTACGACATTGTTGATTGACGTATTGCATCAACGAATTCATTTCAATATTTCCGCCAGACGCTAATTCCTTCATTTTCAAAAGATACTCCAGCACACTTTGATAATTATTCTTTTTTATTACCAATAAAATTTTATGATGGGATGAACAGACATTCCATTCTCGTTTTCTTCATTTCTTTCGCTCCCCTCTTCATCATCACTTTCATCATCGGATACGTTGTGCACGTCTACCACCGAAAAAATTAAATACATTAGATTGTAAATCATCGTTATTATGTGCCAATCCAAGTATGTTGCATATAACTGCCCGATTATTGTCGGATAAATTTTCGGCCATTAAAGTAACTTTATCTTTATATTCTTCATAATTTCCGAAAAAATTAAAGCCTTCAAACTCACGCAAACGCCTACGATTATTTCCATCAACTTGTGTTTCGAGAAAAAATTGTGCAGTAACTCGTTGTTACCTCGTTTCTCTGTACCTAGCGCGGCAACAACTTTTTCGAACTCACTAAGGCAAGACATCTTGATTTCTCTTTCTTATTTGATACGTACAAGTTAATAAATTCTATTTATCGATGACTCTGATGAATCCAGGAATTATAGTGCACAAATTATTACTTTATCTTTATGCAGATCATGTTGGGGAGTTTACTTCCTGTCTTTTACACTGGCCTAGTCGTCCAACGACATATAATAATTACAGCAAAGCAAACTCGACTTGTGCCGGAGAAAAATGTATAACGTCTTTATTGACAATCAACTTAAAACGAAAAACTAAAATCTAACAGAGTTGGGCAAACAGTCAGCAAGCCGACTAAGCAACATCGATCATGCTGACCTTGTACTCTTGGGCAAGGCTCAGCTTACCATTGTTGACATGCGCGCTGCGAGCGTTGACCGAATGTTCTGCTGCGTTGGCACGTCAGCTGAACCAGTAATTTAGCTTGGCAACAATTTTATTAAATACTTGCAAGCTAGGGGGATTCGTTGACCTACACACACACACACAGTTTTTCCGATTTTGCTTTACTTGGAGTTACCATTGGCGAATTTTATATGCGAAATTGCTAGAAGTTGCCGCGTAGGATGCTTAGGATGCTATAGGGAAGAATTGCCAGGATGTGATGCTAACTTGTCCAACTTTGACAATTGTATATTTGGCATCGCAATGTGTGCTTCCATGGTCACACTATATGCCCCACGAGGCAGAGAAGTTACAAAGAGACCGAAGGAGCGAGTATTTGTCCACAACGAACTGAAATTCGAATCTTGTCCCAATGAACAAAAAAGTGAAAATGATTTGTGAGATATGAGCTGTGGCCAGAGGAGAGAGTTCGTGAAGCAAAGACGGCTCTGTTATTGCTGTTTTGGTCAGCATATAATACAACACTGTAAAGTAAAGAGGAATTGTGGAATTGATGAATGCAAGCTTATGCATAATGCTTTGCTTCATCAATCATTTGAAGCCATCAACAACAACCAGTCGACGAGGCAACACACCGGGGGTGTGAATTAAAATCAGGCTACTATTTCGTTCCATGCTAAAGAGACTAGTAAAACATTATTTCGGTATATTTCAGTTAAACTACACGGAAATGGTCGGACTGTCTCGAATTATGCCCTAGTCGATGAAGGTGCCGCTTGCTTGCTGATTGAAAGAAGTCCAGCCGACGAGTTAGGACTGGATGGATTACCTATAGCGCCGTATCATAATGTAAAGACGCGCATAATTATTGGACTGGATAATGTAAAAGTGAGCGTACCATTAGGATTTCGAGAAGCCGAGAAAGATGACTTCGTTGCGGTGCGCTGTAAATTGTGTTGGTCTGTATATGGTCGACACAATGTCGTTGGATCTCAACCACTGCACGTGTTGCATATATGTGAATGCAATTACGCGGTCAGTACAAGAGCATTAGATGAATCAATGAAGAGACACTTCGTATTGGATTTTTTGGGAGTACAAGCGTCAACGAAGCCAATGCGGTCTAAAGATGACGAACGCGCGATACCAATTATGGAAAGGATAACTAGCTACTGTCCAACAAAATGACGCTGGGAAACAGCTTATTATGGAGGTTCCATGAATTAGAGTTGCCTGATTCATACCCTATGGCTATGCGACGACTTAAATGCTTAGAGGCAAAAATGGCAAGGAATGCCAAACTGACGAGTTTTATGGTGAACACCATAAAAGGCTATGAAGAAACTGGAGACAAACGAGATGAAAGGTGGTAAAAACTCATGGTTTCTTCATCCAAAGAAGAATAAAACGAGGATGGTTTTGGGATGCGGCTGTCAAAGTTAACGGCATGTTGCTGAATGATGTCTTGCTTAAAGGTCCGGATGTACTAGCTTCGCTGATGGGTGTACTCATACGATTTCGAGAGCGACCTGTAGCCTTGGCTGGGGATATATCCGAATTGTTTCACCAAGTAGCAGTGCGTTCTGAGAATCAGATGGCGCAGAAGTTTCTGTGGCGCAATGGAGATTGTTCTAAAGAAGCAGAAGTGTACGTCATGCAGTTTATGACTTTTGGAGCATCATGTTCGTACTGGCTAACTATGTAAAAGATCGAAATGCAAGACGATTTACAAGAGAATCTCCAAAGGCTGTGGCAACAATTTGTAGAAATACTTTCGTTGACGATTGGTTAGAATCAGGCGACAACGAGGACGAGATAATTCAGTTGGCAATGATAGTACGAAATATACACTTAGATGGAGGATTCAACATGAGACGATGGTCCTCAAATGTTGAGCCCGTAGTAATGGCGCTGGAAAAAGAAGACGACAATATCTGGCAAATATATAAATATTGGCAAATATCTGTACCAGAAGAAGCACGAGAAAAGGTTCCAGGATTTTGGTGGTTACCCAGCTTGGACTTACTGACATACATAGTCAAGCCGAAACTACTAAAAGAAGCGTGTGAAGACGAGCCCACGAAGAGAAGAGTGTTAAGTGTGGTTTTAGGATATTTCAATGTCCGTGCTAAAATTATTTTGTAACACATTTGGCGCTTTGGAACTGAGTGGGACGAGACGCTCCAGAACGACGATGAATCAGACTGAAAATTTTGGTTGCGTTTGTTCTCACAATTAAATGAAATAAGGATACCAAGATGTATGAAGTTGGTAAGTTGAACCAACCAGGTGCAATTACATACATTTGTAAACGCCAACATGAGCGCATATGCAGCGCTCTGCAGAGCTAGATGGTGATGTGCGCTGTTCACTGGTGGCCTCAAGTACGCAGGTGGCGCCTTTAAAGCCCTTCTCAATTCCCAGAATGGAGTTAATGGCTGCTGTGCTTGGTCGACGTGTATACGAAGAATGTACTAAATTGGATGTGGCAAATTGGCGTTGGGTGCCAACTGCTCAAAACGTGGCAGATTTATTGGGCCCAGATTCCTTTACATGGGCGAGGAGGTTTGGCGATAGAAGACGAGAAGGTCTTATGCGCAGACAACATGAAGGTGCTGTACCATGAAGAGAAACGTAGTTGGGTTTCCAGTCTTGCGTGCATAACCTCCAATCCCGAAAGAATTGGCATGTTGGAGCGACTGCAGGCTGTACAAAGGCGCGTCGTAGATTCTTTACACGCCACATGTAAAAGGTCATACGGAATTCAGCTCAACAGCATTTTGAGTCTGACACGCGACGTGGAAAATGATGCTACATTTCTACATGCCTGCCAGGAATAGGAGTTTCATGAAGAGATCAGATGCCTAAATCAAGGATGGGCTCTGTCGAATCGCAAGAATAAGCTGTTCAAATGCTCTCCGTATTTGGATACATTAGGATTGCTACGAGTTAAAGGACGAATTGACAAACTTGAAGTTGTCAATGTGGGAACAAAGAAACCCATAATTTTGCCTAAATCATCGGGTGACATATCTTATAGCGGAGTCCTACCACAGGAGATATCATCACTTGCATAATGAGATTGTCGTGAACGAATTACGGCAACAATATTGGATCGATCGCATACGCGCGTCAGTGAGAAAAGTCGCAAAAGTCGATTGTTTTTGTCCATTAGACATTGTAGTGGGTGGCAGACATGAGACGAGATTGGACGTTTTATTCACATACCTTACAACGCGAGCTGTGCACATGGAGATTCCTTATCAAGAGACGTATTTCTCTATTGCTCAATTCATTTGTGGCTAAAAAAGAAGTACCACGTCGTATGTTATCCGACAACTGTACCGATTTTCGAGGAGCTAGCCGAATCTTGAAGGAACATATCGAAAGAATATCTACTTCAGCCATGAAAAAGCGATACCCAACGTTGGAGTTCAAATTGAACCCACCTGGTTGGCCACATATGGGAGGCATGTGGGAGGGATTCGTACGTTCAACTAAATCTATACTTTAAGAAATTTTACCGGAATCTGGTGTAGGAGAGGAAGTGTTGCGAGCTGCGTTTGCGGATGTGGAGCAGATTCTCAAATCAAGGTCGCTAACGTATTTACCTTTGGACAGCACTTAATTGGAGGGGCTGACTCCAAACCACTTCCTGTTGGGCAGTTCCAGTGGTTTGCACAAGTATAGCTCCATGGAGCTGTCTGGACCTCAACAGGCGAAAACGTATCGGATTGCCACCCATTTGGCAGACCGTTTCTGGTGCGAAGCGCCGTCGTACGCACAGCCACCGGACTAGTCACACGAACAGCAGTAATGCTGGCCAGATTGGACTTGAAGAGTAACCCACTACGCCAGGACCATAAATAATAAAGATTTCAGCAATGCGTAAATACATTCGCTCGGAGTAAATGTTGCAAGAACCTTTGCAGGTACTGCCCAACACAGCCATGACCGCTCAGTATTTGGGTCAGTTGGTAGTTTACCTGGCCGCTTTTCCTTTTGACCCAATTACCGATATTGGGAATGAGGCGATGAGTCCACCTGCCTTTCTTTGACGCGTCCCAGCACGCTTGCTAGTTGGACAGACTCTGCTCCCTGGCTTTCAGCTTCGCCTGCTGCTTTGGAATCCCCCGGCTGACATCCGGAGAGATGGCTTTTGCCTAATCTGCAAGGAGGTCAATCGCTATTGTGCCCGCAAAAACCAGAGCTGTGTCATCCCACACTGTGCAGAATGCACAGCAGATCCGAATGGCACATAGTCGGTATGTTGACTGAGCACCTCGGGCGTAGCTCTCTGTTTCCATCGCAGGGGCCCAGTTCCGAGCTCCGTATAGGATGATCGACGTCACCACACTGTATAGCAGCTGTCGCCGTGCCTGTGGGGACATCTTGCGTTCATCATGATCCTTGCAAGAGCTCTGCTAGATTTTGCGGCTTTTATCTGCTTCTGAGATAGGTGCCCCCGGACACAGGGACCCGTATCAAGCCAGACTCGAAGATATCATATTGCACGTTTCGATGTGATCATGGTGCCTTCGACGTTAGCTCTGGCCTGTTCTACAAGATTTCTACTGCTTATAAGCACAGCTTCCGTCTTGTAAGCCGCCAGCGGCATACCCATTGACCAAAGTCAGCTTGTGATGGCCACGATGGAGACTGCTGTTTTGTGGTTTGCAGATCCTTAGCCACGACGACGACCGCCACGTCGTCTGCATATCCAACCAGTTCGCAGCCGCTTGGTAAGTTTAACCAAAGAATTCCATCGCACATGGCGTTCCAGAGCAATGGTCTCAGCACTGAGCCTTGGGGGACCCTGCTGTGCTTTCTCTTTGTACGTCGCCAGTGGAGGTGGGGTATGCGTGCTCCCTTCAAAGTAGCGGTGGGACTACTTGCTCCCGGATCGCGTCGAGGATATGACCTCAGTCCGCCGAATTGAAGGCGTCTTTGATATCGAGGGTCACCACTAGACAGTATTTTTTGCCTGGCTTCGGGATGAAGACCAGTTTTTGGACTTTCCATTGGGATGGGAATATACCTTCTTTCAGGCACTGGATGAATAGATTTTCTTTTACCACCGTTTTGTACGCTTTGGCCCAGGAATCGTATTCGGCGGAGTCGCAGAGATGCAGGAAAACTTCCCTCTTGGAGGACTGTATGCCATCTTTTAGATACTTCCTCTTTGTGCAGTAGTCGGCGTGAAGTAGTTCCCAACCTACTTCCGCGCGTTTTCTTGCTCATTGGACACGTCTTCTTGCGACAAGGCAAGCTCTCCGTAGGCCGGCTATGCTGGAGATCCACCAGTAAACGGCACGGTGGTATCTACTGTACTTACTTACTTGCTTACTTTGGGGCATCGCATGCTGCTTCCGTCGCCGGTAGTGAAAAGGATTGCCTCGTGGTCACTTGCAGTGTAAAAGTCTCCCAGTTGCTTTTGACTGTGCTGCCCCATTCCAGGGCCCATGCATTGTAATCGCCCGCTATGATGGTGGGACTGTGTTCCCTGGCATCGTTTACTAGAACATCCAGAGAGCTGCAGAAGCTCGCTAGGTCCAGACTTGGGGGTAGATAGCAGCTATAAACCCACTTACCTCCGATCTGTGTTCTTAAGAAGTGCTCATAAGCCTTTGTCCCACTAAGCTGAGCTGCATGACCAAATTGCCGCCTTTCTGCCATTTCCTTGAAGGGTTCGCTAATGATCGCCACGTTAGATTTCTCGTCTAGGACGGTCTGTTTGAGCCGGTCTTGGTCTGCCGCGCAGTGATTGAGGTTTATCTGCGTGAACCTAATCATTTCGCTTAAGATTCTTGTTTGGCTTCTTGTTTTCTGACTTAGAGGGACAACGTTGTCCATCTGCTATGTGTGCCCGCTGATTTAGGCCGCTGGCCTCACTGAGGAAGCAATTTGACCCGCAGTTTAGGGATCAGTTGCTTCTTTGAGTCTCATCGGTCCATTTTGTGGCTATGTAGCCAGTTCTGGGGCACCTGGTAGGGGCGTCGCCTACCTTAATACGGCATACGGTCCATCCGATTTTGAACTTCCTAGTCGCCAAGATGTTGTCAGCAGTAATAACGGGGACACTAATAATGGCTTTTTGTCTGCCATAGTATGCTGGGCGGAGGGTTTCAATGGAATCGGCATTTACTTTAACATTAAGTTGTGAGCCGAGGGCATGGATAAATTAATTGCGTGACGTCATTTTAT
This sequence comes from Drosophila emarginata, assembly GCA_037075365.1. NCBI lineage: Eukaryota > Metazoa > Arthropoda > Insecta > Diptera > Drosophilidae > Drosophila > Drosophila emarginata. The sequence goes on along the minus strand of JBAMCD010000092.1, from coordinate 293,280 downwards.
CCATATCGCGGATTTCCAGCATGCCTTGTTTTGTAAGGGCCTTGGTTACCGCTTGATTCCCTAGGACGGCTCCTATGTCTTTTTCCAGCTTTTGTAGATTGCTCGACCATGCGAATTTTAGCTCCAGAAGAAGTTCGCCCTTAGCAGTGCTTCGGACCATGCGTACGTTTTTGCCAAGGGTTTTTATATTTCCGTCGTTTTTGCGGGTTACTTTTTTCAACATCTCACTGTACGCGATTTCCGTGCTGTGGATCAGTATGGCATCTGGGCGTCGCCTATGTAGCTTCTGCGGTTTCTTCTTTGCTTCTACTGTGCGCCACGGTTCTTCCATATCCTTGCATCGCTGTTGTTGAGGTATCTCCAATCGTTTACGTGGTGGAAGCTGCTGTTCTTCTCGTGGTTTGCCTTCGTTGCTTGTTTGGCTTTGTGAATTCTTCCTACTGGGTGTCTTATCGGTTTGTTGGAAGCTGTTTACTATTGACGGTGATGTGCTGTATAAATATGTGTGAATATATAATTCTTATGTGTTTAAGGTATTTTATAGATATTATATATTGTAGGAGGAAAAGACAATCATAAATCATATTTTTACAGATTCACTACACTAATTTCTCATAGTTACATTTATCAGACTGTATCGACTTACATTGTACTAAAAGTTACTCTCTTTGCTCACGAAAAGCTTTATCTCAGTACAAGAAATTTTAATTTGACCACATCTTTAGCATCATTGGATTCTGAATTATATTCTGGACCCCATCCATAACCTACAGTATGTTGAATGAAACCACATTGTTCCAAAGTCACTCAAGCTTTGACTCAATAGAAAGCTCAAACAAGTGTCACACCAATCATAACCTGTCATTTGGAATGGAAATGCAACTACTCTTAAAACCGTAAACTTAACCACACAGGCTGCTTTATAGAAAGCTCTTGTGCGCCCACGCTATTTACACTCTTTTATGTAATCGATCTGCTTAGTTAAAGCTCACTTATTAAACTCATTGAGCGGAACTTAAGCAATTTTGAGTGTTTAATATAAAATTAGAAGTCATTTAGTAAAGGTCCGACTCAATTTCTACCTTGCTACATTTTGTCTACCAAATTCCATCATGATTCCACAACCATCACTTGAAACTCAACAAATTGATCTCAGGCAACAAAACAATATCTCAAATATTAGAATCGTACTTTAAACAAGCTTCACAACTTCTGTCAAACATTGAAAGGGTAGATCCAACAGATATAACTCGCGAGGAAATTGAAACCTTTTTAATGAGACAAAAAGCATTATCTTGAAGCGTATTGCCACAAATAAAAAAGCCAAGCCAGAGGAAACTAGTATTTTCAGTTCATCAGCATGTCACATGGACATCATAATCGTCTTCCATCGCTAAAATTGCCGATATTCGATGGTAAATATGGAGAATTTAAAAATACTTTACGTCATTCATGACAATGGTGCACGACGATTCTTCACTATCGAACGTAGATAAATTGAATTATTTATTGAGCTATGTATTTATCGGACCAAGCTTCGAGTGTAGTTTCTCCATTTCAAGTTGCAGATGTAAATTATCCGAAAGCATTAGCTCGACTCAATGAAGGGTGTAACAAGACGGTCCCTATCTTTGTAGAGCTTATTTCAAATCTCTTTAATATTGCTAGCATTAAAAAACCAGATGCTGCAGCATTGCGAACATTTTTGGATATTGTCTCAACCCTTCAAGGATCATTACTATCCCTTGGATCTGAAGCAGATATATTAAACACTATACTAATTCACTTGGTTCTAAATCAAATTAATAAATAAATAAAATCGTCTTCAAGAATACGATAAGTTGCCAGCTTGGGATGACTGTTATGAAGCTCTTAGTCGACACTGGCAATATTTAGAAGGATATCTAAGAAATAATTTTGAGGAGAAGAGCTCCAGAGAAAAACATCAACATTCTTCAAAATAAAATTGTCAGAATAAGTGCTTACAATGTCAATCTACTGAGCACAATCTGGCGTTTTGTCAAGTTTTTAAGTCGTTGACATTCGCAGGTGTCATGGACTACACCATATAGTTATGCAAAAGTATGAATCGATCACTCACTCTAATTCGGAGTCTGGAACAAACTATTCTTACACTCATCACATTCATCCAATGCCCAAGTTGATGTCAGAACTGGGAACTAATCAAGAAGACAAAACACATGCAACATCTATACTAACTCGTCGTTTTCGGAATTTACTTATTCCTACAGCAATAGTTTCAATTCAAGACATAAGCAGCTGTTTCCAATTCGCTGGAGCTCTTATTGATTCTGTTTCGGAGATTAACTTCATAACTGGAATATCATGTGCTTTATTTCGAAGTCTCAAATTCTTAGCCGAGACATACAAGGATGTGTACCCAATAGGATCTTCGGTTTTATCTCACGACATGTATGTAGCCGATATTTTATCTGGAGCCGACTCAATCTTAGAACTACATTGCAAAATAACCGAAGTATCAGCTTTGCTTTCGAAGGCAGGTTTAGAATTAGCAAAGTGGAATTTTAGCCAATCCCCAGTTCAATCGGAATTGAACCTTCACATGGACAACGTAGACGTCACGAAGGCTCTTGGCATATCTTGGCATGTCATTGATCCTACAATGCGTATATTGTATCCGTCGTGGTTAGACTTTATTATCTGCTTGGCCTCGTTGCACCAGTTGTAGTGCGCTGCAAAATCCTTTGATCAAGACTTGTGGATTGAGCGTCTAGACTGGGATGACTCATTGTCAGCTGCTTCACAGACAAAGTGAGAGGACATTGAAGGAAATCTTTACAATTTACCCATAATTGTGGTCCCTCGGTTTGTTCACACATCACCAAACAAGTTCAGCGAGATTCATGGATTTTTTGATGCGTCAGAGCAAGCGTTTGGATGCTGTATTTATTCACGGACAAGTATCAATGGAAAGCTTTTCACAACTTTAATTGTATCCAGATCATAAGTATCTCCAACAAGGTCACAAAGTATACCTAGTTTGCAACTTTGTGCCGCTGTTTTACTTTCTCAAATATAGACAAGAATTAAAGAGAAATTTGGATCACTCGTTAGCAAAAATATTCTTTTGGACAGACTCCACCGCTGTTCTGCATTGTCTTAAAAGACATCCATCAACGCTTAAATGTTTTATTACAAACTTCGTTTTCATCTTACAAACGCAATCGGGGATTGTTATCTGGCGTCATGTGCTTGGAAATGACAACCCCGCTAAAAGCCAGTGAATTGTTGAAATCAACTTGGATTCATGGTCCGAACTTCTTAAAACTTGATTCAACCCAATGGCCTCAGCCTAAAGTCAAGAGTGACTATGACCTTAACGAATTAGAAGTGCGAAGATCCATATTGATATGTAGCAATGGTAAGTCGAAATTAAGCATAGTTGAGCAGAATATCAGCAGACTTTCATCGTTTCAGAAGAGTTTACGTGTTGTAGCATACATGTTTCGCATTTTTAACCGATTTCCCATTGACAGAAGCAATACAGTATACAAGGAACATTTCCGCAACTGGTTTATTTTAAGGAAATCACTGCCAGAAGGTCTGCAAGAATTTTATGGACAGAAATTCAAAAACTGAATTCCTTTGTAACAGAAGAACAGAAGTAGGCACACAAATAGTTGAAGGCCGTCTCCCACAAGCACACATACCATTGGAAGTGAAGTTCCCATTGTTATTTTCAAAAAACCATTGTTTCACCCTAACATATATAGAAGATCTTAATCGAAGAAATCTTCATGTAGGCGCTAATGTTTTGATTGGTATTCTTCGTCTTACTGTATGAATATTAAATGCTCGCAAAATATTTCGAAAAGTCGTCAGACAGTCATTGTTACCACTATAAGCCGACCTTTATGCGACAAATAATGGTCAAACTCCCTGCTGATAGCGTTCTGGCAACCCGTCCTTTTCTTATTTACGGAGTGGATTTGTGTGGACCATTTCTCACGTCATACCGGATTCTCAGTAATTATTCAATATAATTAGAATGAAGAGACTAATAGATTCTTCAATGGGGAAGTATGTTGGAGGTGAAACTAATCATAAATCATATTTTAACAGATTCATTACACTAATTTAATCAGTTAAATAGTTATAATTTATCGCAAATTTCTGTTCACAACGAATATGCTTTATGGAAACGGAGAGAAAACTTTGGATTAGATTTGGAACCAGAGATGTGGTTCAAAGCGCAGATCAAATGTCATTATTGTGGCAAACTAGGGCACAAAATATTTGAATATTAAAAGAGGAAATCAGACGCTAAAAACGTTATGCAGGCTTTTATCTACATTTTGGAAAACAAGGTACAGGAAGGGAGACAGTTGGCGTGACGTGTTTCAAGTGCGGAAATGTTGTATTGCATCAGATTGTATGAAGGAATCAGGAGTACCAATCGGGAGCCGAAACATTGAGAAGCGTGTTGACTTATGTGTTTTCCGAATGTTCTTTCATTAAGCAAAATCCATGTACCAAACCAGCTGCCAAAAGAATTCATCATTTGGTAATATTAAGAGAAATAGGAGAAAACATTGTAAAAAGTCATTTGCAAATTTATTTCACCAATGCAGATTTCTGAAATTAGCTTAGAAATTTTATTCAATTTAGTGTTGCATAGTTGCAATATAGAATTAAGCAAGAATTATGCATGAAAGTCATCCCTGCCGACATTGAGTACACCCTGTACCAAGTAAAGGTACTTCATAAAGTCAGAAACTCTCAAAGTCGCCATCAATTTACAACAAATGTCTCAATCGACTCGGCTATTGATACTGATCAAGAATGAATATTTTATTTATGGGGTCGGAAAATTCTTCTTCTGCCTGTGAGTTATGTTTTGCAGACTTTAATATACCCTTTTACCCTCTGTGCACTGAGTATAATGATAAGCATAAAGTGAAATATACAAATGATTTTATAGATGGCTTGACGAACAAACCAGTATCTATACGGGCACTACAAATTCGTTTAGTAGATAACAACAAAACAGTTCAAAAGCGTTCACACAAGCTTAGGATGAAATGAAATTGGTTAAAGACAAGAAATAGAAAACGTTTGAAACCAATGTGATTGCCAGTTAAATTTAATCCGATTCCATGGTGCGAACAGAGTTTGTTACCCTATTGGGGCAGTATCAATTTCTGGCTATGGGACTTGGATTGAAAAATGACTCTAGCAACGCGTAATTGTACTAAATTTGGGCGACCTTGCACACTCTTATGCGATAGTTTATATTGACATCGTATTGCATTGCCTGGTGTTGCAATCTGGCAACTGACAGCTGTACCACATTTTTGACATTTTTTGGCTTACACGTACTTAGAACGATTTGACATACAAGCGCTATTTGTGTTGTTTACAGTAAGTTAAAAGATTCATCTCAATAAAAAAAAAAATTAAATTCGAAACGGAGCTCGAATGCAGTGCCTTCGTCATTCTTCTATAATGAAATCACAGCTGATAACGATGTACATATATCCGATCTCTTTGCCGAATTCTTGCATCGCCTCCCCCTTTCCCCTACCCGTACCATGTACAATATTCAAATCTTGTTTTTATGCGAAACATAACTTAAGAATGTCTTTTGGCGAGTCTCGCTTCATTGAGGCCGTCGTTTTCTCCTGGCCCTGACAATGTCTCGAATTGCATTTTTAAAACATGTGCATTATCATTAAGTAAACCTCTGCCTCTTTCTTTCGCTTGGAAAACTTGTATCCCCTTTTTGAAGAAGACCACTAAATTCGGTATATCTAAGTATAGAGATATAGCTAAACTCCCTTCTATTCCTAAACTATTTAAAAAAGTTATAACGAAGACTCTTCAACACCTTTGTAAGTCAATAATCTCACCCCACCAACATGGATTTATTAAGGGGCTTTCATCACTGACCAATCTCCTTGAATTGAACAAATTTCTCCACAATGGGTTTCCTAACAACCTACAAACGGATGTTATTTACACTGATTTCTATAGTGTCGATCATGCACTTCTATTAATAAAACTTAGTCTTGTTGGTTTTCCTCCTTACCTTTCATCAACAGAACTCAAAGAGTATTGTTTGGAACCGCGTACTCTAAAACTGTGTTTGTAAATTCTGGGGTTCCCCAAGGTAGTCAGCTTGGCCCATTACTTTTTTCTCTATTTATTAATGATCTACCTAATGTTAAAATAACTCGCATATGTTTATGTTTGCCGACAACGTAACACTTCGCTTATCATTTAATGCTCCTTCTGGTAACCATCTCAGTCTCAACAACATTATATGCACGTTTATGACATTCTATAGTCACTCGTCCTGTATTGTCAATTACTTCATTTATCATCATTACGTTTATGGACGATTTGGGCATTATTTGGATCCAAAGTTAAATTTTGTTCTACGTGTTTGATCAGTGGCTAACAAAGCATCACTTTACTAGGCTTTATAAAACACTGGGCAAAAGCTGTTAATGATTTTTTTACAACAAAGGTTCTATTCACATACCTCCCTTATTAGACTACTGCTCACCAGCTTGTAACCTTCAATACGGCATTACGCTAAGAAATTTTGTCCCTCTGCAACTAAGAGAATATCTTTCCAACTACGTATACGTTGTATGACCCCTTTCGCATAATATGCAGTAATTATAATGACCTCAATCATCTAATTTTACCTCACCTTTTCTTTTTCTATCCATTCAGTACCGCTGGACTTCCTTCGATCTTCTTCCAACTCTTATCTTTCTAAAGTTTCCTATGTAATGTTCTTTTTATCTTCTTAAATTATCTTTAATTTTGTTTTCTCTTTTCAAATGTTATAAATTATAAGTTATTCATAAAACAGTCAATTGCATTGACTATTCGACTTTAATTTAAATAAATAAATAATAATCCCTACCAAATAATAATATAATAATAAATAATTAATAAAATAAATATCACAATAATAATTCCCGCCGACGTCAGCAATTCTTTGTAATTGTTTCAGTTTACTTGTTCAATTTCTTTCGCATATGATATTGTGTATATAGTCAATGTACGACCAAGTTCATACCCAATGATCGTTTGTATGTTCGATTAATACCCCGCGGTTCGTTCATAAGTTTGCACAATACCGAATTTTCGTTTTATATGTAGTTATATTGTTTCATACACTGTATTCCCTTAGTACTTGTTAGGGATACTAACTATTGCTCACAGTATATCTCAAAGAATTAATGTTCGATTTCAACAAAATCAGCTGGTCAACTGGTGCATTTTGGCTATATTATTGAGTGTGTCAAATAAGAGTGTGATATCTTTAATATAGCTCAAGTTTTACATACGTTTTATATAAATTGCAGGGGCGGAAGTGGACGTGGCAAAAATTTGAAACAAACTTGATCCAAATTTAGTACTTCTAGTTCTTATAGTGTCTGAGATCTCGGTGTTCATATGGTCGGACAGACGGACACACGGAAATATATAGCTATTGATACTGATCAAGAATATATATACTTTAATTCTCCTTCTGTCTGTTACATACATTTTAGCGACTTTAGTATACATTAGTATATATAGGTACAGGGTATAAAAATTACGCATGCAAGTCGTCCCTGTCGGCATTGAGTGGAGAGTGGAGATGTTCCATATAGTCAAACTTCATCGAAATTGCTATCAACTTAATATTAAAATAAGGGTTCCGCAATAACGAGCGTAACGAACTTGTTTACACCTATCATCCAATGTCTCACTTGGCAATTTCGTACAAAGATGGCATAAACTGCATAAGGTGATACATTGATTACACATTATTAGGTATGCCAAATATGAATGTAATAACTTTGAGACAGCTATAGTTATTTGTATTTTCTAAATTGCGGGGGCGGAAGTGAGTATGGCAAAATTCTTGAAGCAAAGAGAGCGATACTGTCGCCAAATTTAGTTACTTTAGCTCTTATAGTCTCTGAGCTGTTCATTCGGTACCCTATGTACCCTATGGTACAGGGTATATAAAACACTGTTTCGCTCACATATTAAATCTCGTTGTGCAAGATCCTAAGGGTGAAAATAATATGAAGCAAATATTTAACTTTTGTAAAGAGCAACTACTCAACGTTAAGTTTCAATAGGTTTAAATAGATGGATTATTAATTTCGGTCGGAAGTTCGCAGGTCATAGAAGGAAGCATCTGCGACTATAGAAAATCTTGATCAGCACAACGAGCTGAGTTTATATAACCCCGTCTGTCACTATGTAAGTCCGTCTGTTTGGATGAACACGGTCTCTTCGAGGCCCCTAAAACTAGAGAGCAGAAATTCCACATATAGGTTTCTCATTGCTACAAACTGAAGTGGCATTTGCCACTAAAAAAAGAAATTAAAATATAAGTTAACAACAAAATTATTGCACAATTTCCCGTCGCGGTCAGCAAACGGCACACTAGCCCAAAACGCCTAATCAGCAGCCTGCAATTCAGCAGTCTGCAATTCCTAGGAATCCAGCCGTCGCCGGATGCAAGCAACGTTTCAGCCGTCATCAGCAGCGCTGCTGCTGCCAACTCAAATTCTAGCTAGCCAGGGTAGTATTGTCTTAAAAAGTATTCAGTCCGAAATTTGAAATAAACAGATCCACATGTCAAAATAAATAAAAATAAAAATAAATTTAATTTTAACTGGCGCCCGAGCAGGGACCGATAGCGTGAACCACTAAGTTACGCGTATCGGCCACAAATAATTGACACGATAAGACAAAACGACTCTTAAGTGTTCAATTTGATCTTGCAATAATCCGCGAATAATTGGCACGATAAGGCACAGAAAATCTTAAATACTCAATTCGCGTTTGCAATCGGTACTCAAAAAGAAAAATAAAAAAACATTTGAATCGCAGCAAAGTTGTGCAACGTGGGCTCAAACTCTGTACGATCCATTCGCAGAGTACGTTCCAAAACAAAGTGTGGATAGCTGAACCGCGAGTAGGGGAAACATCCAAAAGGGAGGAATTCGGCATCACCGGGAATGGAGTTCGCGACAACCATAGTCCTGTAAGGAAAAGAAAAGAGTGTTTAAGAAAAATTGAAATCGTATTAGAAATAAGAAAAGTTAAAGAAAGAAACAACACAACGAATTAAATAAAAAATATTTATAAATATAAGTTAAGAAAATTAATAATAAAAAAAAAAAAACAAAAAAAATAATAACAACTCATTGTAGAGAGCTTGCAGCTGCGCAGTGTAATTCGAAACGACGAGATAAGGAAAATACAATAAACAGCAAAACACAAGCGCGCTGCAAGAACTCAAAGAGGCATCGCCGACTAGTTTTTATTCTTAATTAAAAATTCCACTTAAAAAATACCAACATACATATTCAAACACTTCTTAAATATTACCTTTCAATCACAAACACATCCGCTTATACTAACAAAATACTAACTAATTATGGCCAATCCATATAACCTAATACGACCAGCAGTACTTAATACAGTGGACACAGATGAATTATTAATGACAGATTGACGACAATATTAAACATGAGTGTAAATATCAATACTAGCGATTTTGCTGAGGTAGCTGCCTATAGTATAGACCCTGACTCTAGAGGCAACATTACTGACTTAGAACGCGTCCCGGACATAGTAAAAGGTATGAGGGAATTTTCAGGAGATCCAGTTGAGTTTAGCTGCTGGAAAAGGGTGTAGACAGGATATTAGGATACTATCAAAGGATCACCAAAATACTTCGGTATTCTACAAACGATCCGTAGTAAGATAACGCACCAAGTATTGAACTCCTACAATATGCCCCTGAACTGGGAGGCAATTGCTCGATGCCTTACACTGCATATTTACAAACACCTATCTTTGATCATTAATAAGATTAGCTGTACGAATTTAGACAGACAAACCGAGGTGGTTATGACAAAATCCTATAGGGATAGAGTATTAGATACGTTTGTAAGAGGACTACGTGGCGATTTACCACGCCTTCTCGGCATCGAGGAACCAACTGACTTGCCGCAAGCCTTGCATTTCTGATAAAATTCAAAAACATAGACCAGAATCCAATTCCGGCACATCGTAGGTTCATACCGACTCCATCAAGCAATCCAAGTTATAGACTTCCGACATATTTTCCATATCAGAATCTACCTCCAATTCCTCCACGGAGACCACTACCAGAACCCAGACCATTCTACAGTTATAACCAGGTACAGCCCGGTCAATTCCAAAGGCCACCAAACCAATTTGGCTATCAACCACAATACTGGTCACAACCAAACCAACCCAAGCAATATCGACTGCTGCCTGAAGATGGTCAACTATATGAACAGACCTCACTTTGAGAGCGGCAAAAGGCCACCATTCCCCGCAAACCAAGATGGGAAAAGACAAAGACTCTTTAACACTGAGGGAGCAGAATGTCAGGAACAAAACGAACAAACCTATGATGAGGCATACGCCACCATGACGGACTATGAAAGGTACGAACAAGAAATGACAGAAGCTAATAACCAGGATGAATACGACATGAGTTTGACAGAGTATACGGAGCAAGCAAACGCGAACAACGAACCAGAAACCACACAATACCCCGATACAGATTTGAATTTTTTAGAATGAGCGACTCCTATTTCGAATGTATAGTGCGGGGTCACGAAAATTTCAAAATTACGCCACTAACCAGAAAGAAATGTTAGCCATAATTTGGGCATTAAAAGCTCTCAGAAGCTACCTCTACGGTAGACCAAAGGTTAAAATCTACACTGATCACCAACCTCTCACTTATTCGCTTAGCAGCTGGAATGGAAATTCCAGAGTAAAAAGATGGAAAGCATACCTTGAGGAATATAATTACGAATTACTTTACAAACCGGGTAAAAGAAACGTAATCGCGGATGCGTTATTAAGGCCTAGCCAGATTAATTCAGTTGCGTCAACACAACATTGTTCGGAAAGTTCATCAGATAATCTAATTTTCAGCACAGAAGCCCCTATCAATGAATTCAAAAATCAAATCTTCATCAAGAAAGATGACTACTGTTTCGACATCTCATTCTCAACATTCCATAGCCATACGATTCAACAACCAGACTATAACGAAATGGATATACTGGACATCTTAAAAAAGTATTTAAGTCCATCAGTTTCGAACGGAATCATAACATCAGAAGATATAATGGGAATAATACAGAAGATAAATCCCTTACACTTCAGAAACCATAGAATCAGATTCATATGTAAAAGACATTTTAACAGACAGCAAACAAGAGGAAGAAATATTAAAGGAACACAATAGGGCCCATCGTGGCTTAGCAGAAAATAAGGCACAACTTTCGAAAAAATTCTACTTTCCCAAGATGAAAGCAAAAATTACAAATTTTATCAAACAATGCAGGACATGCTAAGAACAAAAGTACGTTAGGCGTCCTACGAACCCAGAACTAAAAGAAACCCCTATCCCAAAATATCCAGGAGAAATTATTCATGTAGACATTTATTCAACAGAAAAGGCATTGGTGTTAACAGCGCTCAATAAATTCTCAAATTTGGCACAGGCCAAAATCATCAAATCAAGAGCTATACAGGATATTACAGAGCCATTACATGACTTAGTATTCTATTATGGAGTACCAAAGTGTATCGTAATGGACAACGAATGGACACTAAACTCAGAAACCATAACCTTTATGCTCAAAAATCAATCCCACTTTGCATCATGAAATAACCCAAACATTTACCATTTTTTACGCAATAACATCTTCATTAAATCATAGAAAGGCTAGATCTATAAATTGGATAGGATCAGCTTGGAAGTAAAGGCAGAAAACCCCGACCACGACGATTTTATAATGTTGACACAAAACCTTGATAAGTTAGTATCAAATAATAACCAACAAGTAATCATAAATAGGCAGTTGGAACAAAGAATCAACAAGTTAACTAAAATCTCAAACGATTTAATAAATTCCATTAAAAAGGGAAGCCTTTTTAGCGATGAAATAGCAATTACCTTCCAAAATCAAATAATACTGATAAAGGAAGAAATTATTAATATCAGACACGCCATTCAGTGGGCAAAGTTAAATATCATTAATTCTGTAATCCTGAGCCAATAAGAGTTAATCTTAATAAACAACATGTTTCACGATCAAAATTTGACCCAACTCTCAGTCGAGGAAATGCTCGAATTCTCTAATGTATCCATCCTACACAACGGTACAACACTTGTAACACTTTGTAAAAATACCTTTGTTAGAAAAACAAGATTTTCAGCATATAATAATTAAACCTGTTGTAAGAAACAATAGAATTATTCATTTAAACAGTAATGACTTCTTTGTTGGAAAAAATCTAATCTATAAAATAACAGAGAAATGTAAAACATCTAATAATATTATAATATGTCATAAAAATAAAATTGTTAATTTAAGTAATACCGATTGTCCACCAAAACTAGTGAAGGGTATTAGGGCGCACTGCAATTTTAGCAACGCAGAACATCTGGAAAAAATAGAGGAAATCGACGAATCAGAGGGACTTACCTCATCCGATTCCATAATGAATCTGTTAATATCGGCGCTCAGCAGTTCGACAACGTTGAATCAACCATCCTTAGGCCCGAAGTGCCTATAATACAGATGACTCCAGGAGAGGTCGAACGGGTGAAGGTGCTTTCGCTGGAGTCTCTGGAAGCGCTGCACGTCAACCACATTGGGCAACTAAGGAACTTAAACATCAGAGCCCACACCAACACTATTGCGTTGATTTCTCTGTTTCTGATTGCTACCTTCATCATCGCCATTCTCTTCTGAGAAAAGAAAGGAAGAACATTACTTTACAAGTCAGTCAAATTCCACTGCAGGTTTCTACAAAATTATTGCACAATTAGCTCAAAACGCCTAATCAGCAGCCTGCAATTCAGCAGTCTGCAATTCCTAGGAATCCAGCCGTCGCCGGATGCAAGCAACGTTGCAGCCGTCATCAGCAGCGCTGCCGCTGCCAATTCAAATTCTAGCTAGCCAGGGTAGTATTGTTTTAAGAAGCATTCAGTCCGAAATTTGAAATAAACAGATCCACATGTCAAAATAAATATTCGCTTATTTAATTTTAACTTATATATATATATTTTTTTTGGTAGCGAGAAAAGCACCACCTTTCTGGTTGTCTTTGTAGGTATTAGACGTTAATGTAGAGGTATAAGTGTAGAATTAGTAAATGAATTAAAAAATATTTATGAAAAGTAAAAAGAAACACACAAAAACGGGGAAAATTTTATAGTTTTGACGATTAGGGTGTTGCTTTTAAAGAAAAAAGTCGAAATCAAGTAATAAATGAATATTGGAAATTTATAAAAAAGTAAATTCACGTGGAAGAAATTTGAACTTTTAATAAACTTTAAAAAAGAAATATTTAAAACCGAAAAAACCAAATATAGAAACGAAATTGTGCATACTTCGTAAAATTATCTGTAGATATTTAGTAGTCAGTGCTGTAGCATGTTCACATATCGAATACTCACTGTACTCAGTGAATAGAAGTAAATGCTAATATAAACACATTGTAGCACTTAGTTACAATATTTATTATTGTTCAAATGCATTTTCGGTAACGTAACCAACCATTGTACTGGACAGAGCTGAGTCGGCATATTTAACACGCGCGACGGCTCTGTCACCAAGTGAACATGACACCTCCTCTCTCCCATTTATACATAAGCAGACCGCTCTCTCTCTGCCGGCGTCACTGGCAGCGGAACTACGTGGTCTTTAGCTGTACAACATAATTGTTATAGAATTAAGAATCATTCAATAAAGACAACTTAAAATAGAAAGACTTAAACTCGTCTTCTTTATCAAAACAACTCGTCGAACATTTTTATATTACATGGCGACCGTGACAGGACCGTAAATGTGCAGTCATGTTCAACTGAGCCCGAAAAACAAAAAGAAGAAAAACACGAAGAAGCACCTATATTTTAATAATAATAAGAAGCACCCAAGACAAGATCAAGGAAGGAGGAAACAAATGGAAAAAAAAGAACTGAGTGAGTAGAGAGAGAGTTATGGCAAATAGAGGTGGGGTGCAGAAAAAAATTAAGAAAAGAATAGCACACATAAAGTGGCTATTATATGCGAATAAAGCACCACCACCTTGGGCAACTGCCCAAAAATTACAAGAAGAACTTGACTTCTTAAAGTCAAGCCTTAAACAGAAAAAGCCAATAACTCTCGCTCACTCAGATTCAAACATAATAAAAACAACTAATTGTAACACTCAAACTCCTCCTCCACCCAAGGAACTACCAACGAAGCCCAAAGAGTGCCCTATAGACTGCCCTGGACCACTGGAAAGTGTGTATTGCCTATACACATGCAAAAGAAAAACTGGTGCGATGACCGGCACCGGTAACGCCTGAGCCCATAGGCCCCGGACATCAGCAGCAGAGACAACGAGCGTGAAAGGCAGGCCGCCTTTTACGCCTCCGAGGGAGCATCAGCGAGCCAACCGGCGACGACCAGCTGATGCTGGTAGAACAACTATTATTAAAATATAGAAATACTATTATTAAAAAATAGAAATACTTAAAAATTGTAAAAATTGAGCGGAACCTTATCTGCCCAATATATGTATAGCCTGTAAAGCTATACAAACCAATAGGTAGAACGCTGTTAAATGTAATGGTTAAAAATTTTTTTCAAAATCAAAATCAATATAAGAAAATTCAAATTAACGTAAAAAAAAAAAAAACAAAATTTTTATAATTTGAAAACATACTATATATGTATGTATGTATGTTTAATAATAAAATAAGCAAATTTGATGATAGATATAGTACACCCATAATGGGGTTAATTGATTCAAAATCAGTGGATTCCACTGCGAATGTTATCAACAAAATCGAATCATCAAGTGCTGATATGAAATTAACAAATATATTGCTATTCATAATTGTCATAATCATGTGCGCATATATTATTTACAAAGCATATTTGAAACACAATAAGTCTATAGCTAAAAGAGCCTTAAGCAGAGCTAACGATCTGGATAAGATCTAAAAATACATATGCACAGTGTAACAATGTGTCATAGCAATGTATACAAAAATAAATTCTTTCTTTCTTTTTCAATAAAAAAAATATTTTAATACAATTAGCAAATTTAATTTCTCTGCATGAGTTGTTTCTTTCTTTTTTTTTACTCAAAATAACATTTTTTTTGGGGTATTACAACACTATGACCACACTAGATAAATACTTCGAGAAAATCAATGATAGGCACCCGAGCATAGTCAATGATTTAATAGAGGTTTTTAAGAGTGAACAAAGCCACTCACCTCAACGCTCCATAAACCTGGTGCAAATAAGATCAGCATACCTTGACATAACGGGAGAAAATTTCCCAGTCCAAGGAGGTAGCAGAGTACAGATGAGTTTCATACTGTTAATACCATTTATATGCTGTTATATGAATGCAGCAGGTACGCTGTGTTTCTACTTGATGAATGAAACACAACAAAAAAAAACAGAATAAAAAAAAAATTTTTAATTTTCTTTTAAACCTCCCCAAGTTTAAAAAAAAAGATGGTTTTAAATTTTCAAAAGTACGACATTTTAAATAAACCCATTCCATGGAATGGCCGAAAATTGTTCAAAGTGTCAAAGACCATAGAGTAGAATTCGACAAATCATTTAAATGCCTTAATAAAAGCATAAATATAAAAAATAAAACCAAACTAAAACATGTGCGAATTTTGATTACAAAATTTAATGCTATTAATAAACTATTCGCAGAGGTGTTCAGTCGGCTTAATAACTTACACTTGCTACAAGCGAGAGAAAATCTAGATCGATTAAGAACACAGCTCAGAACAATCTCGGATAGACATAGTCTTCACATTTTTATACCAAACGCATTAAATACAGATGCGAAATTTGATGAGTCAATTCTAGACACAGATAGTCCCAATGATTCTGAACAAATGAGCGAAGAATCTGACATCGTAACTAAAATACGCACACAAAAAACTGAAACGCACCCAGTAGCACCACCTTCGCTACAAATACCCCTTGAAGAATCAACAATGGTCAATGAACAGTCTGTGACTGAGTTTTTAAAGCTCGCATCATCTCTGATTCCAGAGTTCGATGGAAAAATAGAGAACCTTCTGAGTTTCGTAGATGCGGTCAACTTGATTGATACGCTGAAAGGCACTCACGAAGCAATTGCAGTCCAGATAATAAAAATCAAATTAAAAGGTCATGCTCGAAACCTTATTAGTAACGAACAGACAATTGTTGCGATAATCACACAATTGAAAAAGTCTGTAAAAGGAGAATCAGTAGAAGTTATTTCTGCCAAACTCCTTAATTTACAATAAAAGAGCAAAACAGCCAATCAGTACACCCAAGAGGTGGAAAAACTTGCGAAATCCCTAGAAGGAGCCTACATAAATGATGGGTTATCATCAGATTTGGCATCCAAATACAGTACATCGCAAGCTGTAAAGGCAATGACACAAAACTGCGCTATTGATAAGGTAAAACTTATTATGCAGGCGGGCACATTCAGTAACATGAATGATGCCATTGCTAAATTTGTCAGCAGTTGCACAGAGGCAACTGGCCAAGCTAACTGTGTCCTACACTTTAGGCAGACAGCAGGCAATTATAATAGTGCAGGCTGGGGTAATAACCGAGAAAGAGGCTATTACCAAAATAACAGCAACAGAGGTCGCAACAATAATCGCGGAAGTTATAGACGGCAAGGTCAGAATAGAGGAAACTATAGAGGTAGAAATCACTATAACCAAAACTCTAACAATAACAATAATGTGAGAGTTATGCAAAATAATTCGGAAAACTCTCAAAACCCTTTAAGTACAACCGAATAATAAATAAAATACATTCAATAAATTTTAGTCTCAATGTTTTTGTAAAATTTGTAAATCATGCCACAAAAACACTTTTAACATTTTTAATAGACACAGGTGCGGATATATCACTTCTAAAATTGTACTCAGATAACTATGACATTAAACACAATAAAATTATAAACATCCAAGGCATAGGCCAAGGAGTTATTAAATCCCAAGGTACCACAGCAATAGAACTTCTGACAAACAAATATATAATTCCACACGAATTTCATTTAGTAAACTCCGATTTCGCAATACCGTGTGATAGAATTATTGGCATTGACTTCATAAAAAATTCAATTGCCAGTTAGACTTCAAACCAACTGAAGACTGGTTTATAATTAGACCTCAAAACCTATCTTATTCAATTTATGTTCCAGTAACATACAGTTCTGGTAATAATTCCCTATTCCTACCAGCAAGATCCGAAGTGATAAGAAATATAAAAATTGATTCAAAAGAAGATTTCGTTTATATACCTAATCAAGAAATCCAAAAAGGTATATATATTGCAAATACAATAACGAAATCACAATGTACGTTTGTCCGATTGTTAAATACAACCAATTCTGATTTATTAGTAAACATAAATAATATCAAATATGAATCACTTTCGAACTACGAAGTAGCTCAAAACAATCAAGATAGTAGAAATGAAAAAGTTTTATCACACTTAAAGAAAAATTTTCCAATACAATTTAAAAATCAACTAACAGAATTGTGCACCAAATATAGTGACGTATTCGGACTACAAACCGAACCCATCACAACAAATAACTTCTATAAACAAACATTGAGATTGAAAGAGAATGAACCAGTATACATGAAATGAATTATGAATTATAGAAGTCCTCATAGTCATGTACATGAAATTCAAGAACAAGTTAAGAAATTAATCAATGACAAGGTTGTGGAACCCTCTGTATCAGAATATAATAGCCCACTTCTTTAAGTACCAAAGAAATCCCTTCAGGGATCCGAAGAAAAGAAATGGCGATTAGTAATCGACTATCGCCAAATCAACAAAAAGCTCTTGTCTGATAAATTTCCACTCCCAATAGTTGATGATATTTTAGATCAATTGGGCCGAGCAAAATATTTCTCATGTCTTGACTTAATGTCAGGATTCCATCAAATAGAACTAGAAGAAAGTTCAAGAAACATAACGTATTTTCGGGTCTAGAACCCTCACAAGCATTCCTTTATATGGACGATTTAATTGTTGTTGGATGTTCGGATAAATAAATGATAAAAAATCTACAAGATGTTTTTGAACTTTGTAGAAAATATAATCTCAAATTACATCCAGGAAAATGCACCTTTTTCATGCACGAAGTGACATTCCTTGGTCACAAGTGTACGGACAAAGGAATATTACCAGATGACAAGAAATATGACGTCATCATGAATTATCCAGTCCCACATGATGCGGATAGCGCAAGACGTTTTATTGCATTTTGCAATTACTATAGACGCTTCGCCGACCATTCACGGCATATAGCAAGATTATGTAAAATGAAGCAAGCAAGTCGTCCCTGCCGACATTGAGTATACCCTGTACCAAGTAAAATTACTCCATAAAGTCAAATACGATCAAAATCGCCATCAATTTACAAAAAAAATTCTCTTAGCATCCACTGCTTGCCATGCAGCAACAGCGAACGCATGCTATCTCGCTCACACTTAACAGCCCATTTGCATGGGGCGTTTCAGTACAAAACGGAAATACGTATATCTCCGATAATTATTGTCCGATTTCGACATATTGCATATTGCAGCTGGTGCATATTGGCTATATTATTAAGTGTGCCAAATAAGAATGCGATATCTTTATTATAGCTCAAGTTATAGTTTTTTCTAAATTACGGGGGCGGAAGTGGGCGAGGCAAAAATTTAAAATAAACTTGAGTTGCTTATATAATAGACGGATGTTGACACCAAATTTGATTGCTCTAGCTCTTATAGTCTCTGAGATCTCGGTGTTCATACGGACGGACGGACGGACGGACGGACGGACGGACAGACGGACAGACGGACAGACGGACATGTCTCAATCGACTTCGCTATTGATACTGATCAAGAATATATATACTTTATGGGGTCGGAAAATTTTCCTTCTGCCTGTTACATACATTTTAGCGACTTTAATATACCCTTTTACCCTATGGGTACAGGGTATAATAAAAAGATTGTTTCTTTCCAATGGACAGATGAATGCCAGAAGGCATTCCAATATCTAAAAGATAAGCTAATAGAACCAACTCTATTACAATATCCAGATTTTAACAAAGAATTTTGCATAATCACTGATGCAAGCAAACAAGCATGTGGAGCGGTTTTAACTCAAAACTACAATCGACTCCAACTACCAATAGCATATGCATCGAGAGCATTCACGAAAGGTGAAAGCAATAGTAGCACTACGGAACAAGAATTAGCAGCTATTCATTGGGCAATAGTATATTTTAGACCGTACATCTATGGAAAACATACTTATATTCAATGGTTAATCCAAGTTCAAAATTAACACGTATGCGACTAGAACTAGAGGAATATGATTTCACAGTGGAATATTTAAAGGGAAAAGACAATTTTGTGGCAGATGCCCTATCGCGAATAACTATATCGGAACTAAAAGACATTCAAAATAAAGTCTTGAAAGTCACTACCAGGCAACAAAGTAGACAAAATAATCTCTGGCCAAACAACAAAAAGGAAACTATGCTTAGGCAAGTTCCTAATATAGCTTCTAAGCCCAACGTACATGAAGTCATTTGCAATGATGAAGTACGAAAAGTAGTGACCTTGACCATAACAAATAATTTGTGTTTGTTTAAACATGGAAAAAAAGTTATAGCAAGAATTAACGTTGGCGATCTGTACACCAATGAAAATCTTGATTTAGATAAATTTTTTTCAAAATTTTGAAAGAGAAGCCGGTATATTTGAGATCACTCAACTCAAATTGGCACCGAGTGAAAAGATTTTTGAAAATATTTCAATAGAATCTTTTAAAAAAATGGGCAATAAAAAATTAAAATCATTAAGAGTAGCGCTTCTCCAACCGGTGACCATTATCAAAAAAGATAAAGATAAAGAAGCAATAATGTCTACATATCATGACGATCCTATACAAGGAGGTCATACTGGCATATCAAGAACACTAATTAAAATAAAGAGACACTATTATTGGAAAAACATGACTCCTCATGTAAAAGAGTACATACGTAAATGTCCAAAATGCCATATATGCTTTTGATAAGGCAATAGTGGACACAATTGGTCCATTACCACACACAGATAACGGCAATGAATATGTAGTCACTTTAATATGTGATCTTACAAAATACTTAGTAGCCATTCCAGTTGCAAATAAAAACGCAAAAACAATCTCAAAAGCTATTTTCGAATCTTTTATTCTAAAGTATGGTCCAATGAAGACGTTCATTACGGACATGGGAACAGAATACAAAAATTCAATTATAAATGACTTGTGCAAATATTTAAAAATAGACAATATAACGTCCACAGCACACCACCACCAGACAGTAGGAACAATAGAAAGAAGTCATAGAACTTTCAACGAGTATATTCGTTCCTACATATTGTAACGGCGACGGCCAGTGTGGTAGCGCCGAAAAATTGAGCCCTCCCACCTCGCCGATAACACCGATTGGCAACGCCAATTTTTTTGCTTAGAAAAGCCGGCCAGACCAGCTGCTCGTTTTGGAGTGGCGCAGCTGACTTAAGAATAGAACTTCCTGTCTAGATAAGTAAGCGTGAATCAAAGACTGTGAAAAATAAAGAATTGAAGAATCCATCCGATCTCCACGTGTCGTGCTACTGTTGCCTTATTAACCCCAATACCATTTTGACCATCTTGAAACCAACCGCTCGGCCACGAGACACACCACAGAGGCGACTTTCGTTACATTGGTGTCAGGTGTGGGGTTAAGTCCGGCTTCTGCAAAGAGCCTCACCACGTGCAGACATGCCTAGGAGGAAGGGACGCAACAGCCGAGATGGAGAGGATGGCACTAATACCGTGTACGCGCTAACACGATCAGTAGCCGCGGTGAACCAAAAGATTGATCACATTTTCGATGCGCTACAGCGCACACTGGCGAACTCGCAGCCCACGGCAATTCCTGTACCGCCCACACCACCCTTATGCACGGCATGGGATGGATCGCCGGAGCATAGACCAGGGGCGCAGCCGCAGGCAGCCTCCACAACATATGGCACAGCCTGGACCCGGTCACCGCCTACAAATCAATTCAATCCAAACGTGCTGCCGCTGTTCGATGGCACCGGCTCATGGATTGAATTTGAACGGCTTTTGGAAACGGTAGCGATCTATTATCGCTGGTCAGAGGAAGAAAAGTGTCTGGGCATCGTGCTTAATTTGCGTGGTCGCGCTTCCACATACTACGGCACGTTGACGCCGCAGCCCATGCTGACCTATACGGCGTTGCGAGATGCGATGCGGCAACGTTTCATGTTGGACTGCCGGGCTAGTTACCAGCGACTACGTCACCGAGTGCAGGGACCAAGGGAATCGTTACCGGATTTCGCACTGGAGTTGGAACGCTTGGCCCAAGGAGCGTTCAGCGGCATGCCCGGGCACCTGTATGACCAAATATTGGTTCAGCAGTTCGTGGACGGCATACGCGACACCCCGTTGCAGGGATTAGTGATCTCCAGTAAACCGAGCCAGCTGCAAGAGGCACTCGACATGGCGATGCGAGTGCAAGCGCAAGTTGGACGCACTCCTGGCAGGACTATTCTACATACGCAGCTAGTAGAAGATAATCGAGATCTGCCAGCGCGCCGGAGACGGAGACGCGGTCGCAATTCCAATGCAACTGAGATTCCTACCGCGGCCCGTCATTCGGAAAACACCAGCATGCCAACGTCTCGGGGCAGACATTGGCAGTAAACAAGAATGCCCCAACCGAAAATTGCCGGGCACGCAACATCGCCCTGACAGTCGATCGAGCAGAAGCGGTATTGCGGCCCAGTTACCACCAGCCGACGAGATATGCGAATTCAGGAGGAAGTCGCGACGCCCAACACTCAAACCTTCGCTGCCCTTTACCCACCGTAGCGGTGGTCGAGTCGCTTGCCAATTCAGAGCAGGCTATTCCCACCGCATCAGACGTTCCCACCGATCGCTGTGACCCACGCCTATCGGCGTCGTCCAGCAGGTCTTGGCTGGTAGAGCCCACGGCTGGAGCCCAGGATGCCGGCGAGGAGGAGGAAAGCGTGTTAGGCCGGTTGTTTTGTGAACCCGAGCCTACCCAGGGGAGCGACTTGCACCCAGAGAAACCTGAGTCTACGCTGGAGAAAGACGCACCTACACTTAGCGTCCAGCGTGGGACTACCAGCGCTACCCAAGCTACGTATTCGTATGGATGTACTGGTGTACAAAGTTTAAAGCCGATCAGCCACCCCTTGTACCTGCTGGCCCCCCTCTGTTTGACGCCAAGCTGCGGGACGCGCACCATGCTGGAAACGCAGCAAGAAAATCAACCAGAGGACGCCCACAAGAACACTGCAGACTGGAACCAGCCATGGGACCCCGGGTTACCACCGGTTAGCCGTCGCCTTCCTGATCCCCGATCTCATCTGGTACTCGGTCAGGAGCCTCGAGTCTAAGGAGGGGGTAATGTAACGGCGACGGCCAGTGTGGTAGCGCCGAAAAATTGAGCCCTCCCAACTCGCCGATAACACCGATTGGCAACGCCAATTTTTTTGCTTAGAAAAGCCGGCCAGACCAGCTGCTCGTTTTGGAGTGGCGCAGCTGACTTAAGAATAGAACTTCCTGTCTAGATAAGTAAGCGTGAATCAAAGACTGTGAAAAATAAAGAATTGAAGAATCCATCCAATCTCCACGTGTCGTGCTACTGTTGCCTTATTAACCCCAATACCATTTTGACCATCTTGAAACCAACCGCTCGGCCACGAGACACACCACAGAGGCGACTTTCGTTACAATATCAATTAATAAAACAGATTGGGATGTATGGTTAACATATTTTGTTTACTGTTTCAACACCACACCATCTATGGCACATAATTACTGCCCATATGAACTAGTATACGGCAAACAATCCAATTTGCCGAAACATTTTAATAGCATAGATACAATAGATCCACTCTATAATATAGACGATTACGCCAAGGAGGTTAAGTTTAGATTAGAAACAGCTTATAAAAGAGCTCGAATATTTTTGGAAAAAAATAAAGCTAAGCAAAAAACATATTATGATAGGAATACTAAAGATTTAAGCATAGAAGTAGGAGACCAAGTGTTATTAAAGAATGAAACAGTTCATAAATTAGAAGATAAATATTTAGGACCATTTGAGGTAATAGAAATAGGAGTTAATGATAACATTTTAATTAGAGATTGTAAGAAAAAAGAACAAAAAGTTCATAAGGATAGATTAAAAATATATATAAACTAAACGTTTCATGAAACAGGGCTTGATCAACCTATAATATAATAATAAATAAAAAAAAAATATATACATATACAAATTTTATTGAACAGAAGGGAAAAAGAATTTAAAAAAAAAAAAAAAAGAAATGGGTCAAATAAAACAAAACAAAATTAAATATATAATAAAAAAAAAAACACCTTTATATCAATATTTTATGATTCGATAAAAATAAAAAAAAAATATATAAAAAAAATTTTTTTATTATCATCAATATATATATATATCATCAAACAAACAAAAATTTTATTACTAATCTCTTTTCTATATACAAGTAACTAGACTAAGAAAATAACTTCATATAATTACGTTATTTTTCTAAAAAAAGGGAGATGTAGCATGTTCACATATCGAATACTCACTGTACTCAGTGAATATAAGTAAATACTAATACAAACACATTGTAGCACTTAGTTACAATATTTATTATTGTTCAAATGCATTTTCGGTAACGTAACCAACCATGGGTGCATTGTACTGGTCGGTATATTTAACACGCGCGACGGCTCTGTCACCAAGTGAACATGACACCTCCTCTCTCCCATTTATACATAAGCAGACCGCTCTCTCTCTGCCGGCGTCACTGGCAGCGGAACTACGTGGTCTTTAGCTGTACAACATAATTGTTATAGAATTAAGAATCATTCAATAAAGACAACTTAAAATAGAAAGACTTAAACTCGTCTTCTTTATCAAAACAACTCGTCGAACATTTTTATATTACAGTGCAATGAAATTTTAGAGTTTAAAAGATATTTTCTTATTATTTCGGTTAATATTCTATTAAAAGTGATTGCGCCGGAGAAGAAAAAGGAAACAAATCCACAAATCGAAGTCAAACCATTATTGTCGCCATTCGCCACCTACTATTAATTAATAGAAGCCGGCGAACATCAACTTTTATGCGGTGGTAATGGTGCTGTTAAGCAGTATACGAAATCTCCCCTCGCCGACAAGCCACTGGAAAGCTCTATCAATCGGTTAGAAAACCCGCTAAACCACCTGTATACGTACATTGAAAGTAGCGCTGCAGCTATAGTGTGGGTGCTGACGATCTAGTCTTAACCTTAGAAAACATGAGGAAGATTAGTGAGAACCGATAGACAAAAGTAAAAATTTTTTTCTGTAATTTGGGTCTTGAAAAGGGGCATGAAGCCAATGAACTGAAACAGAATATATGTATAATATAGTTAGTAATTTCGTAAATATAATTTTGTTAATTTAGCTAAGATTTTCTTTCCGGAAAGGTTATACGCGTCTTACTTCAATGCCATCCAAATTCAACCTTACATTGATTAACTGTAATAGCAACAATAACAAACCACAAAAAAACAAAACAAAAAAACAGAAACTTAAGCTAGCACGTGATTTCTATACATTTCTATGCATGCCAATGCAAGGGAATATTATTTTGGAATCATCTCCGATTATATAAAGTATACATATTCTTGATCAGCATGATGAGCCGAGTTGATATAGCTATGTCCGTCCCTCCGTCCGTCCGTCTGAATCAACGCAATCTCCTCCGAGACCCTTGGAGATATGGAGCTGAAACTGCACATAAGCTTCTTTTTGCTGCAGGCATTGTATATCTCGGAATCATCCCGATCGGATGACTGTATCATATAGCTCCCATTTGACCGATCGTTCAAGAATAAGGCTTACCATCAATAACTCCGTTGATTTTAAATTGAATATGACAAAATTTGGCATTTGTAAGTTTTATATACTCCTAAATACGCGTACCAGTTTTATCAGAATCGGTTGATTATATCATGTAGCTGCCATAGGAACAATCGGTCAAGAATATACTTTTAGATCGATAACTTATTTAACCAACCGCTACTTCCTCTCCTTGATGAATTCTGTATACCCTAGCCAAGTCTTACCGACTATAACAACCCGGAGCAAGCGTTTGCCCCGCCTTAATATATATACATGAAACGCTAGAAGGCATTGCATATCTTGGAATCAATCCGATCGGATGTCTATATCATATAGCTCCCATGGGCACGATAGGCCGAGAATAGCATTTAACACCAATAACTTTTTTGTTTTTCAATTGAATGTCGTATATAGGAAGTTTTATAAAACTCGGATGGCTATATAGCTCCCAATAGAGCTTAAGATCAATAACGCTTGTTTTTTCATGCAAGAATCACGAAATTTGCTGCTTGTGAGTTTTATATACTCCTTAATTCATGCGCCAAGTTTTGTTAGAATCGGCTGACTATATCATATCCAAAGGAAGAGTCGGTCACAAATATAGATTTTGATCAATAATTCGGTTGTTTTAGAAGTGATTCTCACAAAAAATATGTATTTGATGTATAAAGAATTATATCTATTTTAAAAGAATCTGTCGACTATATGCTATAGCTTGCATAAGAACAATCTAGCCAAAAAAATTTTTCTTCAAGACACGGACATTAAAGTTATATTTGATGAGTTTTATATACTACCTAATGATTCTGCAAATTATACATGCAATTATATATGCAACATGTACAGCATATGGAAACTTCAGGGAAACCTTTTCACATTGGAACAATATAAATGGCTTGAGCTTTCTTATGCATTACAAACGTTAAGTTAAAAAATTGAAATACCTTGCAACTAAGCACGTGTTAATACAATGAGTTGTTACCAGACAAAATGTACGGCGCTATTTTACCAGGTCATTAAAATATGAGAATTTTTCATCATAATGTCGGAACACGGAATCCAAGTGAACGGGGAGCTTTTAGCTGCCCCTACAACAGAAGTGGGATGCAATCCTCGTCAACAGAATATTGAAGATCATCTGCGCGTCCTAATGGAGCAGCAACATGCAAATTTCATGGAATTGGCAAAAACCTTGCAAGCGTCGGTAAGAAAACCGTCACATGGCAGTGCTGTGATGTTACCAAAGTTCAACGCGGATATGCCTTGCGCCGATGCTACGCAATGGTGTACTACTGTTGACATTGTGCTGTGTGAGAATCAATTACAAAGGTCTGCATTAATTTTGGCATTAAGCAAAGCGCTTGAAGGAAGTGCAGCACAGTAGTTGTCGCATGCGTGTTATGCTGCAATTACAAGGCCAGAGTTTAAGCAGTTATTTCAATAACGCTTTGGAAACACAGAGTCGTCTGCCGCCGCCATTTTAAATATGCTGAATAGTCGTCCCAACAACGGTGAATCTCTTGCAATATATGCAAGTCGCCTGATTGCGTCACTTCTCACGAAATGGAAGAACATGGATCTAGGGAAATATGGCAAACTTCGATGGGCGTGTGCAACGAATTACGTACACTGCCGACATTCAAAATAGACGCGATCTTCAGGCGGAGTTGCAAGTCTTTGGTCTCGATAAGAGACCGTCCAATTTTGAAAATGAGGAGCCTGGCACAAAGCGAGCAAAGACATTTACTATGAAGTGCCATAAGTATGGTAAGGTGGGACACAAGATGGCCGGATGCGGAGTCCGGAGTCAAGACATTGGAACAGGTTCGCAGAGACGAGATCATCGAGGAAGTTCACCACATGCTATCGCTGTCAGGAAAGAGGGCATATCGGTACTCATTGCCCAAGAAACATGTCAAGTGGAGGAGCGGCTTCACGCATCGAAAAGAGAGCTGAATTATGTGTGGTAGCCGAGCCAAAAACGAGTATGCAGAGAATTTTCCAATTACCTTTGACTCTGGAGCGGAGTGCTCGTTAATTAAAGATAGTGTTGCGAAAAGGTTAAGTGGCAAAAGAATTAACAATTTAGTCGCCTTAAAAGGCATCGGTAATTCTAACGTTAGTAGCACACTACAAATTCAAAACGATGTCATGATCAATGGGAACTGTTTAAACGTAACATTTCATGTAATACCGGACGACTGTATGAGAAATGATATTGTATTAGGAAGGGAAATTTCGGCTCAAGAATATTCAGCTATGGTATCGTGTGATGGGGTAGAAATAATAAAATCAAAGACTGTTAGTGTATGTTTAACACCCACTAATGTTTCGTTTAACGAAGCAGAAACTGATGTGGTTGGTCAAGATAAGAAGAAATTACAGGCTTTATTGAAAACTTATATCAATTCGTTTACAAATGCAACTCCTAAGAAGCGGGTTAATACGGGTGAAATGGTGATTAGATTGATCGATACAACAAAGACTGTTCAACGAAGACCTTATAGATTTAGTCCTAGTGAGAGAGAAGTCGTTCGCAATAAAGTTAATGAGTTATTGCAAAGCAAAGTTATTAGACCCAGTAGTTCTCCTTTCGCTAGACCTGCATTACTCGTTAAAAAAAGGATGGGTCAGCAAGACTATGTGTAGACTCTCGTGAGTTGAATTTTAACACGATTTCTGATAGGTTTCCTCTGCCATTGATTGCGGATCAAATAGCTAGACTAAAAGGTGCAAAATACTTTGGATTTAAATTCTATTGAATATACGGCATTCATTACACCAGATGGGCAATATGAATTTTTGTCGATGCCCTTTGGACTTAAAAACGCTCCATCAGTGTTTCAAAGAGCAATTTTGGAAGCAGTAGGAGACATAGCATATTCGTAATTTATAGTTTATATGCGGGGCGACCAGATGAAATGAGCATCGTGGGTGGTCGTCGGCAGGTGCCGAAAGCGTGGGAGAGCGCATGCGTGCATGTATGTGTGAGCCAGCGGCAGACCAGATAAGCCGAAATCATAGGTGCAATGCGAGAGTGGGAGAGTGGGGCGAATATGTATGGGAACGACCATCGTCGGGTTTGAGAAGCACTGGGCAGTGATCAGGTTGCGGCGGGAGTATAAGTTGAATTCAAAATGTGGAATTGCAACTTGAACATAGTATGAGTGTTTTGTATGCATTTTGGTTATTATTAATATTGTATTATATTATCGTTAAATTATTGTTACCATTATAGGGAATTACTAATAGTTTATTATATTATTACATTTAGGCGAGGGAGATGTATTGGCAATAAGTAATTATATTAGTATTGAATCATTATTAATATTTTATTCTATTTTATTATACATATTTATTATATTTAGGGATATTGGCGATATTATATATATATATATAAGCAAAGGTTAAGAGATTGTTAGTTGTTAAGAGCAAGGGTGGTGGCAGCGAGAGAGTGAGAGAAAGGCCGAAGGGCATGCATACCGAAGTATGCGTATGCATGTATGGGTGACCTGGAAGGTGATCTTGTGGGTGAAAGAAAGGCCGTTGACGACAGCGGCTGGGCGCCCAGCGAGTTAGAAAGCTGCGGCTCTCAAAAGGGCAATTTCACCATGCATAGCTGCAGGCAAGCTATGCTGCGGGGTCGGCAGAGAAAGTCGACCCAAAGAGGAAAGCGATGGAAAGTTCTGAGGGAATGATATAAGTGCATGGAAATTTACTGGCTGCGGCGTAGCATCCCACCACGCGTCCTCATTGGTTCAAGATGCCTATAAATACGCACGGCTGAGACCATGAGGACATCTATTAAGTGAAGGACAGCGAAGAAACATACAAGTGAAGTTTATAATCAAGTGAGGTAACCCATAAGCGAAGATACCCACACCCAAGCTAAGCAACAAGGACTGGCAAACAGGATCCATATCCTGGCATATCCTTACAAGGCAATTAAAAGTGGGTAAAAGCAACCAAAATAAAGACTAGGAGTTATTCCTAGCGCAGATAGGGAAGACTAGGAGTATTCCTAGCACAGTTAGGAAAGACCCGGAGTATTCCTGGCACAGGCAGGGAAGACTAGGAGTATTCCTAGCACAGTTAGGAAAGACCCGGAGTATTCCTGGCACATTGGGGAGAGACTAGGAGTAGTCCTAGCAAATATTAGGAGGATAGCAGTGCATGAGGGTAGACAGGCAAGACCTGGAGTATTCCTGGCAACAGCTAGGGCACACAACGAGCCAACTTTATTTGCCCAGAGGAATAGCCAGCATACGGGTGCCCAACAGTGCCCGACATAACAACTCATCAGCCCATCGTCATCATCACATAGCTGCCATCACTCACCAGAAAATTATATACCAATAAAAAAGGATCAGTAGAATTAAAACAAAAATCGAAATCGTTTTCCTTATTTCCACCAGCGCACAAAATAAATTTGTTGTGTCGTACCCCGACTCCTGAAATCCGGCTCTGCCATTAGTAAGGACCAAAAAGGATCGTTACAACTGGCGCCCAACGTGCTTAGCTGGTGAAAAAGGATAACAAATTTTGGTTAAAATTTTTTTTCTTTCTCTTGAAAAAAAAAACATATATATACAAAATGACAAAGTCATGGATATATTATGTAGAGACATGAGAAAACAGTTTGGAGAATGGGTCAAGGAACATGAGGAGGACTAAGAGTGGCAAGCCTGGATCAGCTCACTGGCAGCAAAATACACCAAGGCAGCAAAAGCCATGCCAGTAGGGGATATAGCGAAACTGGCAATACCAGCACTAGCACCGCCCAGATGGGGAAGTGTGGGTGCATTGGATGGCCCACAACGCCAGCAGCAGGCGATATATGAAGGTCCTGGAACCAGTAAGAGAAATGCCCAAGAAACCAGAGCCAGTAACAATTGGCAGAAAAATGATTACCCAATGGTCGCGAAACAAGTAAGGGAATGGACTTTCAGATTTGACGGATGCACAAAGCCGTTAGAATTTTTGGAGCAAGTGGAATGGTCAGCCGACATGTATGGGCTGGAAATAAATATGATCCCGAGGGCAATGCCGGAACTACTGAAAGACAAAGCCCTGAAGTGGTACGTAGCAAATAACCGGCATTGGGGATCATGGAGGGAATTCACCGAGGCATTCAAGAAATATTTTCTACCAAGAGGATATTTCAACAAACTGGCCGACCAGGTGAAAGCCAGAAAACAACGATGGAACGAGTCATTTAAAGATTTTATGGTCGAGATGCAGACCATGATGAGACCGCTGAAATGCCGAGAGTTCGAACATTTGGAAATAATCATGGAAAATTGCATACCTGATTTGAAAGTGTACATTCGGCCGCACGACATTAAGACATTGGAAGACCTGATGATGCTGGCGGACGAGTTCGAGATGCTGAAGATGGAGCGAAAGCAATTTAGACAAGAGTCAACAGAGCCAAGAATGCACAAGATAGGAACAACACAATGTGCAGACGATGCCTGGACGAGGAGCCACCAATACCAGCACAATAAAGGAGCATAAACAATGGCTCAAATGTTTGGGTGGAAAATCCAACACAGGCGTGTCGTAGGTGTGGAGCTGCAGGACATTGGGCGCGAGAATGCAGGAACAGGAGGTTAGTGTTCTGCTGGATGTGTGGGAAAATAGGCTTGAGATCGATGAATTGCTGCATGGCGGCGGGAAACGCAAACCGGTTGCAGCCTACAAGGGGCGAGCAGGGACCGTCGCCAACAGATCCCAGAAATTAATCGGAAAGTTATGGGAGGAGGAGCATCAGCTATCGGCGGAAATCAGAATGCAAGAAAGAAAGAAAGTACACAAAAAAAGGCAACGATAGATTCAGGCGCCACAAGCAGTTTTGTGAGCCAGGATCTGGTAGAAAGACTAGAAGTAGAGGCACAGCTCACAAAAGCACGAAAACAGGTGCAATTAGCAGATGGGTCAACAAAGGACATAAAGTGGCAATGAGTAGGCAAAATACAATTTGGAGACAAGGAGGTGATGATGCCATTCCTAGTGCTACCAGATGGAATCGACGCAGTGGTTTTGGGGTGGAATTTTATTAATGAAATGGGAGCAACAATCGCATGCGCAGGGCTCAACATAAAAATTCCACCCAGAAGCAGAATAAATGGAAAATTAGCTGAAAGAATTTCGTCCATTGGAGTAACAGATGTACCGGAAGCAGAAGATTTCATGCAAGCAGAATTGGCCAAGATATCCGGAACGTCGAAAGTTGGTCTCCATACAATTACCATGTTTGATGACAAACCTATAAAACAAAGATATTATCCGAAGAACCCAAAAATGCAGGAAATAATAAACGAGAAGGTGGACGAACTCATGGCAATGGGGTACATAGAACGCTCAAGTAGCCCGTACAGTTCACCAATAGTAATGGTGAAAAAGAAGCAAACGGGGAATTGGAGGCTTTGCGTTGATTTCAGACAAATAAATGCAAAGTCGATAAAAGACGCATACCCAATGCCAAGGATCGACTACATACTAGATCAACTGCGAGAGGTAAAATTCATAAGCAGTTTAGATCTAAAAGATGGATATTGGCAAATACCTCTGGAGGAGAACAGCAAGAAAATGATAGCATTTACGGTGAAAGGGAAAGGGCTGTACCAGTGGAAAGTAATGCCGTTCTGATTGCATTCTGCATCAGCAACTTTTCAGCGGGCGTTGGATATGGTAATAGGACCCGAAATGATGCCTAATGCATTCGCATATCAGGACGATATCATTGTGGTTAGCCGAACTATGAAAGATCACAAGATGCATTTGAAAAAGGTTTTCCACAGGCTGAAGGTGGCAAATCTAAGGATAAATGCGGAAAAATGCCAGTTCTTCAGAAAGGAGTTGCGATTCCTTGGGCACCGTGTGACCGACCAAGGAATTGGTACAGATCCAGACAAAGTAGCAGCCATCGCGGAATTGAAACCACAGAAGAACACAAAAGAACTGCGGCAATATCTGGGAGTAGCGTCATGGTACAGACGATTTGTGCCAGGATTTGCAACAATGGTGCAACCATTAAACGCGCTGTTAAAAAAGAAGACAAAGTGGGGATGGGAAGAGAAACATCAAGCAGATTACCAAAGGCAATGAGGAAGTGCGTAATGAGTGAAAACCACAACACTCCAACGGCGGGTCACACTGGAAACCGGAGAACAATAGCAAGGGTAGCAGCAAAGTATTTCTGGCCAGGAATGCAGCGAGACATACGAGTGTATGTCAGTCGATGCGAAACATGCCAGAAATACAAACCAAATCAACAGCAAGCAGCAGGCAAGATGCTGACACAAGTACCGGAGGGGCCGTGGTAGACAGTATGTGCGGACTTTGTGGGACCACTGCCAAGGTCAACACATGGAAATTCGGTGTTGTTGGTGATCATAGATAGATTCTCAAAATGGACAGAAATGATACCAATGAGGAAAGCTACAGCCGGAAACTTAATGAAGGCATTCAGGGAATGCATATTAAGTAGATTCGGCGTCCCAAAAGTAGTAGTGACAGACAATGGGCTACAGTTCACAAGCAAAATATTTAAGAAAATGCTACAGGAATGGGGATGTACGCACCAACTGACGGCTCCATATATGCCACAAGAAAATCCCACGGAACGGGCAAACAGAACGGTCAAGACAATGATTGCGCAGTTTGCAGGAGATAACCAGAGGAGATGGGACGAGATGCTGCCGGAATTATGGTTAGCTGTTAACTCGAGCGTGTCAAAATCAACTGGATATACGCCGATGCTCATCACGCAAGGAAGGGAGCCGCGATTACCTGGAGCATTGTTCGATCAAGTGACAACTGGGTCAGGGGAACCAAAACGATGCCTAAATACGTCAAAACGTGTGATTACGGAAATCGGGGTGTTGGTTCGCCGAAACCTAGAAAGGGCGGCACAGGATCAAGCCCGACACTATAATCTGAGGCGACGACAATGGAGACCTCAAATTGGAGACACGGTATGGGTAAAACAGCATTACCTGTCAAATGCGGCAGAAGGATTTGCAGCCAAGCTAGCACCACGATATGGCGGGCCATATAAGGTAGAGAGTTTCATATCGCCAGTAATATGCAAGGTGGCGAATGAGACAAACGGGAAAACAAGAACGACCCACATCAGCGACTTGAAGGCCCAGTCAATAGACATTGAAAAAGAATGAGACACAGGTGCTCATATGGTAAAAAAAAAGCATTTGGTTGACCATTTGGACCGGCCGGCCGAATGGAATACTAACATTTGGGAGGTCAAACTATATGAACAACAACACTCAACTCAATAAAAGTCGGACACACAGACCGCATTCAAAAAAAAAAAAAGGAGGAAAAATAAAACCACGCAAGAAACATGCACCATAAATTCCATCAAATTGCATATCGCATATCGCAAACTGCAAGCGAAGACTGCAAAACTGTGCAAGAATACTATTGGCGATTGCTGATTACTATTGGCAATTAATGCACAAATGAGATTGCAAATAGCAAAGAGATCCGATTGGTCAACAAAATTTTTTTTTATAACCAAAACATAAGATGAGAGCCACCACCAACATGCTCTCGCACGCGGCGAATTCAGGAGAGGATTCACACACACAGTGCATGTGTCAGAAGGGGCTCCGCGGCAACAGAGCAAGTGAATTGAAAATCACTTGAAGGAAAACAGCAAACATGAGCGGACGACAAAATAAGCAAGAGGAGGCAATGCAATTATTGGCATCGCCATATGTGTCGGAGGAGGAGTCCGATGTCGATGACCCGGTGGTGTTGGGGCCGGTCATCGTCATCTCCTCCGATGAGGAAGAGGAAGAGGACGTGGAAGATGAGGTGCAAGAGGTAGAAGAGGAGGTAGAAGAGGAGGTAAAAGAGGAAGTAGAAGAGGAGGTAGAAGAGGAGGACGATGGCCCGGAGGAGATAGAGGAGGATGAGGGCATCGAGGCAGACAGTCTGGCGGGGGTGTTCGCAGAAATTGAGGACGACCTGCGCCGGATGGAGGCATGGCCCGGGCAAGGGGAGGAGATAGAGGAGGGGCGGATGGAGCCCGAGATAGAGGAGCGTTGGATGCCGGCGCGTCCACCGACACCAAGGCAGGTGAACCCAGAATTTTGGGAGGAATTCCGCCAGACCGAGGAGGGGGCAGATAGCGAAGAGGAGGTGGAGATGGAGGAGGGATCCAAGAGGAGGTGAGGGCCGACTACGTCCCTGACCCGCCTCGGCGGAATCAGTGGACGGAGTCGGTCCAAAGAGGGTGTTGGTGGATCCACAAGACCACTACGGTGGAGGAGTGGACGTCCCCTGTCCACCCACCACAACCGCCACAACCACCACCACAACCAACACAACCACCACAACAACCACCACCACAACCATCACAACCACAACAACAACCACCAACACAACCACCATTACAGCCACAACAACAGCCGCAACCACAGCAACAACAAGAACAGGCTCACCCGAGGGACCCGCGGAGGCCACTGTTGGCCCGGCAAGTTTCTGCGCCGGAGGCGCGGCCTGAGCCGGCCAGGCCGGTACTCCGCCGGCAAGTGTCGGCGCCGGTTGGGAGGGACCGGTGGCAGGCGGTCGAGGTGGAGCAGTGGCCACGGGAGGTGGATAGATTTATGTTAAGAGATTTTGTATGAAGTATAGGTTAGATTTAGGTTAAGAGATGTTAATGAAGTATAGGTTAGATTTAGGTTAAGAGATTAATGTGAAATATGGGTTAAGAAAATGAATAAAAGATGCTGAATGAGCCATTCATATAAAAATAAGATATGAAAACGTTGTGAAACGAAAAGATGCTCATATCAGCCAACAAGTAAGAAAAGAAGCCTTGATGAATCGCCAAGCTAAAAGATGCCTTACAGGGCCAAAAAAAAGAATGCGAGCCAGGCCAAAAAAAAAGTAAAAAAAAAACAACTGAAAAAAATATATAAATAAAGCAAAAAAAAAAATGAAAGGGGGGAAAACAGAGTGGAAGGGGAGGAATAGGTCTCACGAAGAAAGAGGGGAATGTGAGGAATAATTATATAGGATCTATAATTGTCCCTCACAAATATGCAACATTAGATGCACATATACATAGATACAAATATACAACATTAGATGTACACATACATAGATACAAATATGCAAAATGGGATGTACACATAGATTGGGTTCGAATCAAACATATAAACGAACCTAATGGTATGATGCAAACGAACATTTGGGGTTGGGTATCAAACTTGATCATACATCCATCAGGCTGGAAACACCATATGACGGTAAACAAATCGTCAATCCAGCATAACCATATGATCGTAAACAAATCAATTTGAACCTGCATATGATCATAACAAATATACAAGCGGGAATCGACATATGTTCGCACCAATTTGATACGTGCAAGAACATATGCGAATGAAGCGGTCACAAGCAAAACAACAAAACAATAACAAAGCTTGACTGCTGGGAAGGGGAATGGGTTCAAATGACGTCACTGAAATAGAACATGCAGAAATATCAAGCTCATAAGCATTGTCGGCAGCATGCGCTTGTTGCTAGGGGCCAAGTGAGGGCCATAGCGAGAATCGGCGGGGGTGGGTGGGGGGGGGGGGGGGGTGCGGGGCGACCAGATGAAATGAGCATCGTGGGTGGTCGTCGGCAGGTGCCGAAAGCGTGGGAGAGCGCATGCGTGCATGTATGTGTGAGCCAGCGGCAGACCAGATAAGCCGAAATCATAGGTGCAATGCGAGAGTGGGAGAGTGGGGCGAATACGTATGGGAACGCCCATCGATAGGTTTGAGAAGCATTGGGCATCGATCAGGTTGCGGCGGGAGTATAAAATGAATTCAAAATGTGGAATTGCAACTTGAACATAGTATGAGTGTTTTGTATGCATTTTGGTTATTATTAATATTGTATTATATTATCGTTAAATTATTGTTACCATTATAGGGAATTACTAATAGTTTATTATATTATTACATTTAGGCGAGGAAGATGTATTGGCAATAAGTAAATGTATTAGTATTGAATCATTATTACCATTAAGTTGTAGGAAATGATTAATATTTTATTCTATTTTATTATATTTATTATATTAAGGGATATTGGCGATATTTAATTATATATATATATAAGCAAAGGGGCATACCCTTCGATACTCTATGTTCTCTCTCTATTTGGGGTCCCTTTATGGTTCATTCCATATTTTGGATGTGTAACATTGTGAATATAACTTTAGCGTTACTTCTGTCATGTAAGTTTGGCAGTGGGTACTGATGTGTTAGTTTGCCACTGACTGCTGAGTCATGCAAGATTGGCACTGACTGCTGAGTCATGCAAGATTGGCACTGACTGCTGAGTCATGAAAGATTTGCACTGACTGCTGAGTCATGGAAGTTTGGCACTGGCTGCTTGGTCATGCAGCTTACAATAGTGTTGGGTAACCTCTGACAGTGTCATAGAGCGAGACGACATATGAATCTGTCGTCGAGTGTGGTCAGCTGGAATACAACGCCATGCAGTGCACACGGAACTCGCTTCGCTCGCTACTGATAATGTCGGAACACGGAATCCAAGTGAACGGGGAGCTTTTAGCTGCCCCTACAACAGAAGTGGGATGCAATCCTCGTCAACAAAACATTGAAGATCATCTGCGCGTCCTAATGGAGCAGCAACATGCAAATTTCATGGAATTGGCAAAAACCTTGCAAGCGTCGGTAAGAGAACCGTCACATAGCAGTGCTGTGATTTTACCAAAGTTCAACGCGGACATGCCTTGCGCCGATGCTACGCAATGGTGTACTACTGTTGACATTGTGCTATGTGAGAATCAATTACAAGGGTGTGCATTAATTTTGGCATTAAGCAAAGCGCTTGAAGGAAGTGCAGCACAGTGGTTGTCGCATGCGTGTTATACTGCAATTACATGGCCAGAGTTTAAGCAGTTATTTCAACAACGCTTTGGAAACACAGAGACGTCTACCGCCGCCATTCTAAATATGCTGAATAGTCGCCCCAACAACGGTGAATCTCTTGCAATATATGCAAGTCGCCTGATTACGTCACTTCTCACGAAATGGAAGAACATGAATCTAGGGAAAATTGCAGTGTCCGTGGTTCTGGGACATATGGCAAACTTCGATCGGCGTGTGCAACGAATTACGTACACTGCCGACATTCAAAATAGACGCGATCTTCAGGCGGAGTTGCAAGTCTTTGGGCTCGACAAGAGACCGCCCAATTTTGAAAATGAGGAGCCTGGAACAAAGCGAGCAAAGACATTTACTATATAAAGTGCCATAATTGTGTGCGGAGTCCGGAGTCAAGACATTGGAACAGGTTCGCAGAGACGAGATCATCGAGGAAGTTCACCACATGCAAAGGACATCATAACGTGCTATCGCTGTCAGGAAAAAGGGCATATCGCTACTCATTGCCCAAGAAACATGTCAAGTGGAGGAGCGGCTTCACGCATCGAAAAGAGAGCTGAATTATGTGTGGTAGCCGAGCCAAAAACGAGTATGCAGAGAATTTTCCAATTACTTTTGACTCTGGAGCGGAGTGCTCGTTAATTAAAGATAGTGTTGCGAAAAGGTTAAGTGGCAAAAGAATTAACAGTTTAGTCGCCTTAAAAGGCATCGGTAATTCTAACGTTAGTAGCACACTACAAATTCAAAACGATGTCATGATCAATGGGAACTGTTTAAACGTAACATTTCATGTAATACCGGACGATTGTATGAGAAATGATATTGTATTAGGAAGGGAAATTTTGGCTCAAGGATATTCAGCTATGGTATCGTGTGATGGGGTATAATTAAATCTAAGACTGTTAATGTATGTTTAACACCCACTAATGTTTCGTTTAACGAAGTAGAAACTGATGTGGTTGGTCAAGATAAGAAAAAATTACAGGCTTTATTGAAAACTTATATCAATTCGTTTACAAATGCAACTCCTAAGAAGCGGGTTAATTCGGGTGAAATTGTGATTAGATTGATCGATACAACAAAGACTGTTCAACGAAGACCTTATAGATTTAGTCCTAGTGAGGGAGAAGTCGTTCGCAATAAAGTTAATGAGTTATTGCAAAGCAAAGTTATTAAACCCAGTAGTTCTCCTTTCGCTAGACCTGCATTACTCGTTAAAAAAAGGATGGGTCAGCAAGACTATGTGTAGACTATCGTGAGTTGAATTTTAACACGATTTCTGATAGGTTTCCTTTGCCATTGATTGCGGATCAAATAGCTAGACTAAGAGGTGCAAAATACTTTGGATTTAAATTCTATTGAATATACGGCATTCATTACACCAGATGGGCAATATGAATTTTTGTCGATGCCCTTTGGACTTAAAAACGCT
Source organism: Drosophila emarginata (assembly GCA_037075365.1). Lineage (NCBI taxonomy): Eukaryota > Metazoa > Arthropoda > Insecta > Diptera > Drosophilidae > Drosophila > Drosophila emarginata. Next base: position 254,829 of record JBAMCD010000092.1, on the reverse strand, counting down.
CCATCAGTGTTTCAAAGAGCAATTTTGAAAGCAGTAGGAGACATAGCATATTCGTACTTTATAGTTTATATGGATGATATTATGATCATAGCCTCTACTAAAGAATCTTCACTCGAGAGGTTGCAAATTGTTTTGGATATACTTACAAAAGCAGGATTTTCACTCAATGCAAAAAGATGTTTTTTTCTAATGACATCTGTTCAATACTTAGGGTTTGAAGTAGAAGCAGGCGAGTTAAGACCCAACATGCGAAACATAGAATCACTGAACACATTACCGCCTCCCAATTCGGTTTCATCGCTAAGGCAATTCATTGGATTGGCTACATACTTTCGTCAGTTTGTCCCTGGGTTTTCACAAATAATGAAACCGTTGTATTTTCTCACATCAGAGAAAAGTAAATTTGAATGGAAAATGCAGCATGAGAAAATCCGGCAGAAAATTATTAGTGTGTTAACCAATAAGCCAGTTTTGACAATTTTTGACCCTCAACATCCTATTGAACTGCATACGGATGCAAGTGCTATTGGGTAGGAAGCTATCTTGTTCCACAGGATTGAAAATAAGACATACGGCTTATTTTGGAGTGGAGTACTTTAGCAAGACAACAAGTTAATGGGAATCCAAATACCATTCCTATGAGCTAGAAACATTAGCTGTTGTCAACGCCGTTAAGCATTTCCGTCATTACTTACATGGTAGAAAGTTTGTAATTTTCACTGACTGCAATTCATTAAAAGCATCCAGGACAAAAATTGAGTTATTGCCTGGAATTTATCGGTGGTGGGCATACCTTCAGTCTTTCGACTTTGACATACAATACCGAGAAGGTAAACGGATGGCTCACGTTGATTTCTTATCTGGAAATCCGTTACCTCCGAGAAACTCGAAAGAATTCTTAAGAGTTGTTGAAATATCCGAAGATTGGATTCGTGTAGAACAAAGTAGAGATCAAGATATAAAAGAGATAATTTCTAAGTTAAATGAAAACGATTTGCCATTAGAAATATGTAAGACCTATGATCTACGAGCAGGAGTTTTTTTCGTATTGTTCAACGAAACGGAAAGAGTCTCTGTTTGCCCGTTGTGCCACGCGGATTTAGATGGTCTGTAATTAACCAGGTGCATGATTCCATTATGCATTTGGGATGGGAAAAAACGTTAGACAAAGTTTATGATTACTACTGGTTTGAGGGCATGATTGCATAACGTGTAGAGTCAGGAAAATTGCAGATGGAGTTGCATCCTATTCCAAAAGTAGGCCAACCATGGCATACTCTTCATGTAGATATCAAAGGTAAACTTAGCGGGAAAAGCGACCGTAAGGAATATGTAATTGTGTTGATTGACGCATTTACTAAGTACGTGCATTAACATCATACATTTACATTAAGTGCCGCGAGTTGTGTCATGGCGTTGAAATCGTCCATCTCCTTGTTTGGAGTGCCAAATCATGTTGTGACTAATCAAGGCAAAAGCTTTACTGGGCTGAGATTCGTCGAATTCTGTTCATCACAAAAGATACAGCTTCACTTAAGAGCAACAGGAGCAAGCCGTTAGCACAACGGACAAGTCGGGAGGGTGATGAGTACTCTAAAGAATTTGCTCACAGCTGTAGAAACTAGTTCAAGGTCTTGGCAAGAAGCACTGGGTGATGTCCAATTGGCAATTAATTGTACGGTTAATAGAGTAACGAAAGCGAGTCCTTTAGAATAATTAATTGGAAAAGTTGCGCGACCCTTAGGCTTGATTCCGATCAGAGAGTCGGAAACCGAAGTTAATCTTGAAGAGACTAGGTTGAGAGCTTTAGCAAATATGAATGCTGCTGGTGAATACGAAAAGGCAAGATTCGATAAGAACAAAGCTAAAATACAGACCCTTAGGCTTGATTCCGATCAGCGAGTCGGAAACCGAAGTTAATCTTGAAGAGACTAGGTTGAGAGCTTTAGCAAATATGAACGCTGCTGGTGAATACGAAAAGGCAAGATTCGATAAGAACAAAGCTAAAATACAGAAATTTAGTATGGGAGATTTTGTATTGATAAGTTGCAGTGAGAGCCATCAAACAAGTTGAAGTTTTGGAGATCGACAGGTATTTGTTAAAAAATCTAAAGAGCAAGAGACAATATAAATATCCACATGAAAGAATTAAAAGATTGCCAGATGGACAGATACCAAGCGAGTTTGAGATCGATGAGAGTATGTCGAGAGAAACTGTTGAAATAGACAGTATGGAAACCGTTGAAAGAGACGGTACTTAAGCTGTTGAAATAGACAGTATGAATGTTTGAAGAATAAGAAATGTAAAATGTGTTGAGATATACGATTATCGATCACTGCGTGGTGGTATCTGGTCCAAGAGAAGTTGTTGTTCTTGCGATTAATATGAAAATTGATGATGTAAAAAGGAGAAGAAAAAAAATAATGAAACGAAAACGAAAAGATAAATAATGAAAAGATTATTTGATGAATAATGTAAATGAATTATAAGAGTATTATTAGTACAGAAATGATAATGAATTTGTTTAGTTAAGGAGACAGAATGAAATAAATGGATTGGTTAATAATAATTTAAAATACTGTGTAAATTGGCAGAACACACGAGGGCGTGTATTTTATCAGAATGGCCGTGAGTGGGTGTGAAACTGTTGAAAGAGATAGTAAAGAGAACACAAGTGGGTGTGAAACTGTTGAAAGAGATAGTATTATGTGAAAAACAGCTGATGCAACTTCAAATATTGGTCATAATGCAAGCACAAGTGCAAAACGAATGTTTTGTCGTGGCGTGTGGTGCGTTGGACATTGTAAAGTTGTGAAGCCCGTTGAGTTAATGATAATGTCAAAAGTAAAAAAAAAGTTGAATTGCTTGAGTTTTGTTTTGAAATCTGTATAAGTTTACTAAAATCGATAAGTTATATATTGGAATATTTGGAGATCTGTCTTAGCTAGTGGTCAAGTTTGAAAATATTGTTGTTTTAAAATTTGTACAAAAGAGAGTAATTAAATTAAAATTAGTTTGATCTAAATGTAACACGAGAACGTATATTAGTCAGGATGGCCGTGTCGCAGATGGAATAACAGGGTATTGCATTGTGGGGCATACCCTTGGATACTCTATGTTCTCTCTCTATTTGGGGTCCCTCTATGGTTCATTCCATTTTTTTTGATGTGTAACATTGTGAATATAACTTTAGCGTTACTTCTGTCATGTAAGTTTGGCAGTGGGTACTGATATGTTAGTTTGCCACTGACTGCTGAGTCATGCAAGATTGCCACTGACTGCTGAGTCATGCAAGATTGGCACTGACTGCTGAGTCATGGAAGTTTGGCACTGGCTGCTTGGTCGTGCAGGTGACAATAGTATTGGGTAACCTCTGACAGTGTCATAGAGCGAGACGACATATGTATCTGTCGTCGAGTGTGGTCTGGTGTGAAGGCAGGCGAGGCTGCGCAGTCAGCTGGAATACAACGCCACGCAACGCACACGGAACTCGCTTCGCTCGCTATTGATAATGTCGGAACACGGAATCCAACTGAACGGGGAGCTTTTAGCTGCCCCTACATCAGAAGTGGGATGCAATCCTCGTCAAAAAAATATTGAAGATCATCTGCGCGTCCTAATGGGGCAGCAACATGCAAATTTCATGGAATTGGCAAAAACCTTGCAAGCGTCGGTAAGTGAACCGTCACATAGCAGTGCTGTGATGTTACCAAAGTTCAACGCGGACATGCCTTTCGCCGATGCTACGCAATGGTGTACTACTGTTGGCATTGTGCTATGTGAGAATCAATTACAAGGGTCTGCATTAATTTTGGCATTAAGCAAAGCGCTTGAAGGAAGTGCAGCACAGTGGTTGTCGCATGCGTGTTATGCTGCAATTACATGGCCAGAGTTTAAGCAGTTATTTCAACGCTTTGAAACACAGAGACGTCTGCCGCCGCCATTTTAAATATGCTGAATAGTCGTCCCAACAACGGTGAATCTCTTACAATATATGCAAGTCGCCTGATTACGTCACTTCTCACGAAATGGAAGAATATGGATCTAGGGAAAACTGCAGTGTCCGTGAATCTGGGACATATGGCAAACTTCGATCGGCGTGTGCAACGAATTACGTACACTGCCGACATTCAAAATAGACGCGATCTTCAGGCGGAGTTGCAAGTCTTTGGGCTCGACAAGAGACCGCCCAATTTTGAAAATGAGGAGCCTGGAACAAAGCGAGCAAAGACATTTACTATATAAAGTGCCATAATTGTGTGCGGAGTCCGGAGTCAAGACATTGGAACATGTTCGCAGAGACGAGATCATCGAGGAAGTTCACCACATGCAAAGGACAATATAACGTGCTATCGCTGTCAGGAAAAGGGCATATCGCTACTCATTGCCCAAGAAACATGTCAAGTGGAGGAGCGGCTTCACGCATCGAAAAGAGAGCTGAATTATGTGTGGTAGCCGAGCCAAAAACGAGTATGCAGAGAATTTTCCAATTACCTTTGACTCTGGAGCGGAGTACTCGTTAATTAAAGATAGTGTTGCGAAAAGGTTAAGTGGCAAAAGAATTAACAATATAGTCGCCTTAAAAGGCATCGGTAATTCTAACGTTAGTAGCAGACTACAAAGTCAAAACGATGTCATGATCAATGGGAACTGTTTAAACGTAACATTTCATGTAATACCGGACGATTGTATGAGAAATGATATTGTATTAGGAAGGGAAATTTTGGCTCAAGGATATTCAGCTATGGTATCGTGTGATGGGGTATAATTAAATCTAAGACTGTTAATGTATGTTTAACACCCACTAATGTTTCGTTTAACGAAGTAGAAACTGATGTGGTTGGTCAAGATAAGAAAAAATTACAGGCTTTATTGAAAACTTATATCAATTCGTTTACAAATGCAACTCCTAAGAAGCGGGTTAATTCGGGTGAAATTGTGATTAGATTGATCGATACAACAAAGACTGTTCAACGAAGACCTTATAGATTTAGTCCTAGTGAGGGAGAAGTCGTTCGCAATAAAGTTAATGAGTTATTGCAAAGCAAAGTTATTAAACCCAGTAGTTCTCCTTTCGCTAGACCTGCATTACTCGTTAAAAAAAAGGATGGGTCAGCAAGACTATGTGTAGACTATCGTGAGTTGAATTTTAACACGATTTCTGATAGGTTTCCTTTGCCATTGATTGCGGATCAAATAGCTAGACTAAGAGGTGCAAAATACTTTGGATTTAAATTCTATTGAATATACGGCATTCATTACACCAGATGGGCAATATGAATTTTTGTCGATGCCCTTTGGACTTAAAAACGCTCCATCAGTGTTTCAAAGAGCAATTTTGAAAGCAGTAGGAGACATAGCATATTCGTACTTTATAGTTTATATGGATGATATTATGATCATAGCCTCTACTAAAGAATCTTCACTCGAGAGGTTGCAAATTGTTTTGGATATACTTACAAAAGCAGGATTTTCACTCAATGCAAAAAGATGTTTTTTTCTAATGACATCTGTTCAATACTTAGGGTTTGAAGTAGAAGCAGGCGAGTTAAGACCCAACATGCGAAACATAGAATCACTGAACACATTACCGCCTCCCAATTCGGTTTCATCGCTAAGGCAATTCATTGGATTGGCTACATACTTTCGTCAGTTTGTCCCTGGGTTTTCACAAATAATGAAACCGTTGTATTTTCTCACATCAGAGAAAAGTAAATTTGAATGGAAAATGCAGCATGAGAAAATCCGGCAGAAAATTATTAGTGTGTTAACCAATAAGCCAGTTTTGACAATTTTTGACCCTCAACATCCTATTGAACTGCATACGGATGCAAGTGCTATTGGGTAGGAAGCTATCTTGTTCCACAGGATTGAAAATAAGACATACGGCTTATTTTGGAGTGGAGTACTTTAGCAAGACAACAAGTTAATGGGAATCCAAATACCATTCCTATGAGCTAGAAACATTAGCTGTTGTCAACGCCGTTAAGCATTTCCGTCATTACTTACATGGTACAAAGTTTGTAATTTTCACTGACTGCAATTCATTAAAAGCATCCAGGACAAAAATTGAGTCATTGCCAAGAAATTATCGGTGGTGGGCATACATTCAGTCTTTCGACTTTGACATACAATACCGAGAAGGTAAACGGATGGCTCGCGTTGATTTCTTATCTGGAAATCCGTTACCTCCGAGAAACTCGAAAGAATTCTTAAGAGTTGTTGAAATATCCGAAGATTGGGTTCGTGTAGAACAAAGTAGAGATCAAGATATAAAAGAGATAATTTCTAAGTTAAATGAAAACGATTTGCCATTAGAAATATGTAAGACCTATGATCTACGAGCAGGAGTTTTTTTCGTATTGTTCAACGAAACGGAAAGAGTCTCTGTTTGCCCGTTGTGCCACGCGGATTTAGATGGTCTGTAATTAACCAGGTGCATGATTCCATTATGCATTTGGGATGGGAAAAAACGTTAGACAAAGTTTATGATTACTACTGGTTTGAGGGCATGATTGCATAACGTGTAGAGTCAGGAAAATTGCAGATGGAGTTGCATCCTATTCCAAAAGTAGGCCAACCATGGCATACTCTTCATGTAGATATCAAAGGTAAACTTAGCGGGAAAAGCGACCGTAAGGAATATGTAATTGTGTTGATTGACGCATTTACTAAGTACGTGCATTAACATCATACATTTACATTAAGTGCCGCGAGTTGTGTCATGGCGTTGAAATCGTCCATCTCCTTGTTTGGAGTGCCAAATCATGTTGTGACTAATCAAGGCAAAAGCTTTACTGGGCTGAGATTCGTCGAATTCTGTTCATCACAAAAGATACAGCTTCACTTAAGAGCAACAGGAGCAAGCCGTTAGCACAACGGACAAGTCGGGAGGGTGATGAGTACTCTAAAGAATTTGCTCACAGCTGTAGAAACTAGTTCAAGGTCTTGGCAAGAAGCACTGGGTGATGTCCAATTGGCAATTAATTGTACGGTTAATAGAGTAACGAAAGCGAGTCCTTTAGAATAATTAATTGGAAAAGTTGCGCGACCCTTAGGCTTGATTCCGATCAGAGAGTCGGAAACCGAAGTTAATCTTGAAGAGACTAGGTTGAGAGCTTTAGCAAATATGAATGCTGCTGGTGAATACGAAAAGGCAAGATTCGATAAGAACAAAGCTAAAATACAGACCCTTAGGCTTGATTCCGATCAGCGAGTCGGAAACCGAAGTTAATCTTGAAGAGACTAGGTTGAGAGCTTTAGCAAATATGAACGCTGCTGGTGAATACGAAAAGGCAAGATTCGATAAGAACAAAGCTAAAATACAGAAATTTAGTATGGGAGATTTTGTATTGATAAGTTGCAGTGAGAGCCATCAAACAAGTTGAAGTTTTGGAGATCGACAGGTATTTGTTAAAAAATCTAAAGAGCAAGAGACAATATAAATATCCACATGAAAGAATTAAAAGATTGCCAGATGGACAGATACCAAGCGAGTTTGAGATCGATGAGAGTATGTCGAGAGAAACTGTTGAAATAGACAGTATGGAAACCGTTGAAAGAGACGGTACTTAAGCTGTTGAAATAGACAGTATGAATGTTTGAAGAATAAGAAATGTAAAATGTGTTGAGATATACGATTATCGATCACTGCGTGGTGGTATCTGGTCCAAGAGAAGTTGTTGTTCTTGCGATTAATATGAAAATTGATGATGTAAAAAGGAGAAGAAAAAAATAATGAAACGAAAACGAAAAGATAAATAATGAAAAGATTATTTGATGAATAATGTAAATGAATTATAAGAGTATTATTAGTACAGAAATGATAATGAATTTGTTTAGTTAAGGAGACAGAATGAAATAAATGGATTGGTTAATAATAATTTAAAATACTGTGTAAATTGGCAGAACACACGAGGGCGTGTATTTTATCAGAATGGCCGTGAGTGGGTGTGAAACTGTTGAAAGAGATAGTAAAGAGAACACAAGTGGGTGTGAAACTGTTGAAAGAGATAGTATTATGTGAAAAACAGCTGATGCAACTTCAAATATTGGTCATAATGCAAGCACAAGTGCAAAACGAATGTTTTGTCGTGGCGTGTGGTGCGTTGGACATTGTAAAGTTGTGAAGCCCGTTGAGTTAATGATAATGTCAAAAGTAAAAAAAAAGTTGAATTGCTTGAGTTTTGTTTTGAAATCTGTATAAGTTTACTAAAATCGATAAGTTATATATTGGAATATTTGGAGATCTGTCTTAGCTAGTGGTCAAGTTTGAAAATATTGTTGTTTTAAAATTTGTACAAAAGAGAGTAATTAAATTAAAATTAGTTTGATCTAAATGTAACACGAGAACGTATATTAGTCAGGATGGCCGTGTCGCAGATGGAATAACAGGGTATTGCATTGTGGGGCATACCCTTGGATACTCTATGTTCTCTCTCTATTTGGGGTCCCTCTATGGTTCATTCCATTTTTTTTGATGTGTAACATTGTGAATATAACTTTAGCGTTACTTCTGTCATGTAAGTTAGGCAGTGGGTACTGATATGTTAGTTTGCCACTGACTGCTGAGTCATGCAAGATTGGCACTGACTGCTGAGTCATGGAAGTTTGGCACTGGCTGCTTGGTCGTGCAGGTGACAATAGTATTGGGTAACCTCTGACAGTGTCATAGAGCGAGACGACATATGTATCTGTCGTCGAGTGTGGTCTGGTGTGAAGGCAGGCGAGGCTGCGCAGTCAGCTGGAATACAACGCCACGCAACGCACACGGAACTCGCTTCGCTCGCTATTGATAATGTCGGAACACGGAATCCAACTGAACGGGGAGCTTTTAGCTGCCCCTACATCAGAAGTGGGATGCAATCCTCGTCAAAAAAATATTGAAGATCATCTGCGCGTCCTAATGGGGCAGCAACATGCAAATTTCATGGAATTGGCAAAAACCTTGCAAGCGTCGGTAAGTGAACCGTCACATAGCAGTGCTGTGATGTTACCAAAGTTCAACGCGGACATGCCTTTCGCCGATGCTACGCAATGGTGTACTACTGTTGGCATTGTGCTATGTGAGAATCAATTACAAGGGTCTGCATTAATTTTGGCATTAAGCAAAGCGCTTGAAGGAAGTGCAGCACAGTGGTTGTCGCATGCGTGTTATGCTGCAATTACATGACCAGAGTTTAAGCAGTTATTTCAACGCTTTGAAACACAGAGACGTCTGCCGCCGCCATTTTAAATATGCTGAATAGTCGTCCCAACAACGGTGAATCTCTTACAATATATGCAAGTCGCCTGATTACGTCACTTCTCACGAAATGGAAGAATATGGATCTAGGGAAAACTGCAGTGTCCGTGAATCTGGGACATATGGCAAACTTCGATCGGCGTGTGCAACGAATTACGTACACTGCCGACATTCAAAATAGACGCGATCTTCAGGCGGAGTTGCAAGTCTTTGGGCTCGACAAGAGACCGCCCAATTTTGAAAATGAGGAGCCTGGAACAAAGCGAGCAAAGACATTTACTATATAAAGTGCCATAATTGTGTGCGGAGTCCGGAGTCAAGACATTGGAACATGTTCGCAGAGACGAGATCATCGAGGAAGTTCACCACATGCAAAGGACAATATAACGTGCTATCGCTGTCAGGAAAAAGGGCATATCGCTACTCATTGCCCAAGAAACATGTCAAGTGGAGGAGCGGCTTCACGCATCGAAAAGAGAGCTGAATTATGTGTGGTAGCCGAGCCAAAAACGAGTATGCAGAGAATTTTCCAATTACCTTTGACTCTGGAGCGGAGTACTCGTTAATTAAAGATAGTGTTGCGAAAAGGTTAAGAATTAACAATATAGTCGCCTTAAAAGGCATCGGTAATTCTAACGTTAGTAGCAGACTACAAATTCAAAACGATGTCATGATCAATGGGAACTGTTTAAACGTAACATTTCATGTAATACCGAACGACTGTATGAGAAATGATATTGTATTAGGAAGGGAAATTTTGGCTCAAGGATATTCAGCTATAGTATCGTGTGATGGGGTAGAAATAATTAAATCTAAGACTGTTAATGTATATTTAACACCCACTAATATTTCGTTAAACGAAGCAGAAACTGATGTGGTTGGTCAAGATAAGAAGAAATTATAGGCTTTATTGAAAACTTATATCAATTCGTTTACAAATGCAACTCCTAAGAAGCGGGTTAATACGGGTGAAATGGTGATTAGATTGATTGATACAACAAAGATTGTTCAACGAAGACCTTATAGATTTAGTCCTAGTGAGAGAGAAGTCGCAATAAAGTTAATGAGTTCTCCTTTCGCTAGACCTGGATTACTCGTCAAAAAAAGGATGGGTCAGCAAGACTATGTGTAGACTATCGTGAGTTGAATTTTAACACGATTTCTGATAGGTTTCCTTTGCCATTGATTGCGGATCAAATAGCTAGACTAAGAGGTGCAAAATACTTTGGATTTAAATTCTATTGAATATACGGCATTCATTACACCAGATGGGCAATATGAATTTTGTCGATGCCCTTTGGACTTAAAAACGCTCCATCAGTGTTTCAAAGAGCAATTTTGAAAGCTGTAGGAGACATAGCATATTCGTAATTTATAGGTTATATGGATGATATTATGATCATAGCCTCTACTAAAGAATCTTCACTCGAGAGGTTGCAAATTGTCTTGGATATACTTACAAAAGCAGGATTTTCACTCAATGCAAAAAAAATGTTTTTTTCTAATGACATCTGTTCAATACTTAGGGTTTGAAGTAGAAGCAGGCAAGATAAGACCCTGTGAGGAATAATTATATAGGATCTATAATTGTCCCTCACAAATATGCAACATTAGATGCACATATACATAGATACAAATATACAACATTAGATGTACACATACATAGATACAAATATGCAAAATGGGATGTACACATAGATTGGGTTCGAATCTAACATATAAACGAACCTAATGGTATGATGCAAACAAACATTTGGAGTTGGGTATCAAACTTGATCATACATCCATCAGGCTGGAAACACCATATGACGGTAAACAAATCGTCAATCCAGCATAACCATATGATGGTAAACAAATCGGGAATACAGCATATCCATATGATCGTAAACAAATTAATTTGAACCTGCATATGATCATAACAAATATACAAGCGGGAATCGACATATGTTCGCAACCAATTTGATACGTGCAAGAACATATGCGAATGAAGCGGTCACAAGCAAAACAACAAAACAATAAGATAACTTGACCGCTGGGAAGGGGAATCGGTTCAAATGACGTCACTGAAATAGAACATGCAGAAATATCAAGCTCATAAGCATTGTCGGCAGCATGCGCTTATTGCTAGGGGCCAAGTGAGGGCCATAGCGAGAATCGGCGGGGGGGGTGCGGGGCGACTTGATGAAATGAGCATCGTGGGTGGTCGTCGGCAGGTGCCGAAAGCGTGGGAGAGCGCATGCGTGCATGTATGTGTGAGCCAGCGGCAGACCAGATAAGCCGAAATCATAGGTGCAATGCGAGAGTGGGGCGAATATGTATGGGAACGACCATCGTCGGGTTTGAGAAGCACTGGGCAGTGATCAGGTTGCGGCGGGAGTATAAGTTGAATTCAAAATGTGGAATTGCAACTTGAACATAGTATGAGTGTTTTGTATGCATTTTGGTTATTATTAATATTGTATTATATTATCGTTAAATTATTGTTACCATTATAGGGAATTACTAATAGTTTATTATATTATTACATTTAGGCGAGGGAGATGTATTGGCAATAAGTAATTATATTAGTATTGAATCATTATTAATATTTTATTCTATTTTATTATACATATTTATTATATTTAGGGATATTGGCGATATTATATATATATATATAAGCAAAGGTTAAGAGATTGTTAGTTGTTAAGAGCAAGGGTGGTGGCAGCGAGAGAGTGAGAGAAAGGCCGAAGGGCATGCATACCGAAGTATGCGTATGCATGTATGGGTGACCTGGAAGGTGATCTTGTGGGTGAAAGAAAGGCCGTTGACGACAGCGGCTGGGCGCCCAGCGAGTTAGAAAGCTGCGGCTCTCAAAAGGGCAATTTCACCATGCATAGCTGCAGGCAAGCTATGCTGCGGGGTCGGCAGAGAAAGTCGACCCAAAGAGGAAAGCGATGGAAAGTTCTGAGGGAATGATATAAGTGCATGGAAATTTACTGGCTGCGGCGTAGCATCCCACCACGCGTCCTCATTGGTTCAAGATGCCTATAAATACGCACGGCTGAGACCATGAGGACATCTATTAAGTGAAGGACAGCGAAGAAACATACAAGTGAAGTTTATAATCAAGTGAGGTAACCCATAAGCGAAGATACCCACACCCAAGCTAAGCAACAAGGACTGGCAAACAGGATCCATATCCTGGCATATCCTTACAAGGCAATTAAAAGTGGGTAAAAGCAACCAAAATAAAGACTAGGAGTTATTCCTAGCGCAGATAGGGAAGACTAGGAGTATTCCTAGCACAGTTAGGAAAGACCCGGAGTATTCCTGGCACAGGCAGGGAAGACTAGGAGTATTCCTAGCACAGTTAGGAAAGACCCGGAGTATTCCTGGCACATTGGGGAGAGACTAGGAGTAGTCCTAGCAAATATTAGGAGGATAGCAGTGCATGAGGGTAGACAGGCAAGACCTGGAGTATTCCTGGCAAAAGCTAGGGCACACAACGAGCCAACTTTATTTGCCCAGAGGAATAGCCAGCATACGGGTGCCCAACAGTGCCCGACATAACAACTCATCAGCCCATCGTCATCATCACATAGCTGCCATCACTCACCAGAAAATTATATACCAATAAAAAAGGATCAGTAGAATTAAAACAAAAATCGAAATCGTTTTCCTTATTTCCACCAGCGCACAATATAAATTTGTTGTGTCGTACCCCGACTCCTGAAATCCGGCTCTGCCATTAGTAAGGACCAAAAAGGATCGTTACAACTGGCGCCCAACGTGCTTAGCTGGTGAAAAAGGATAACAAATTTTGGTTAAAATTTTTTTTCTTTCTCTTGAAAAAAAAAACATATATATACAAAATGACAAAGTCATGGATATATTATGTAGAGACATGAGAAAACAGTTTGGAGAATGGGTCAAGGAACATGAGGAGGACTAAGAGTGGCAAGCCTGGATCAGCTCACTGGCAGCAAAATACACCAAGGCAGCAAAAGCCATGCCAGTAGGGGATATAGCGAAACTGGCAATACCAGCACTAGCACCGCCCAGATGGGGAAGTGTGGGTGCATTGGATGGCCCACAACGCCAGCAGCAGGCGATATATGAAGGTCCTGGAACCAGTAAGAGAAATGCCCAAGAAACCAGAGCCAGTAACAATTGGCAGAAAAATGATTACCCAATGGTCGCGAAACAAGTAAGGGAATGGACTTTCAGATTTGACGGATGCACAAAGCCGTTAGAATTTTTGGAGCAAGTGGAATGGTCAGCCGACATGTATGGGCTGGAAATAAATATGATCCCGAGGGCAATGCCGGAACTACTGAAAGACAAAGCCCTGAAGTGGTACGTAGCAAATAACCGGCATTGGGGATCATGGAGGGAATTCACCGAGGCATTCAAGAAATATTTTCTACCAAGAGGATATTTCAACAAACTGGCCGACCAGGTGAAAGCCAGAAAACAACGATGGAACGAGTCATTTAAAGATTTTATGGTCGAGATGCAGACCATGATGAGACCGCTGAAATGCCGAGAGTTCGAACATTTGGAAATAATCATGGAAAATTGCATACCTGATTTGAAAGTGTACATTCGGCCGCACGACATTAAGACATTGGAAGACCTGATGATGCTGGCGGACGAGTTCGAGATGCTGAAGATGGAGCGAAAGCAATTTAGACAAGAGTCAACAGAGCCAAGAATGCACAAGATAGGAACAACACAATGTGCAGACGATGCCTGGACGAGGAGCCACCAATACCAGCACAATGAAGGAGCATAAACAATGGCTCAAATGTTTGGGTGGAAAATCCAACACAGGCGTATCGTAGGTGTGGAGCTGCAGGACATTGGGCGCGAGAATGCAGGAACAGGAGGTTAGTGTTCTGCTGGATGTGTGGGAAAATAGGCGTGAGATCGATGAATTGCTGCATGGCGGCGGGAAACGCAAACCGGTTGCAGCCTACAAGGGGCGAGCAGGGACCGTCGCCAACAGCTCCCAGAAATTAATCGGAAAGTTATGGGAGGAGGAGCATCAGCTATCGGCGGAAATCAGAATGCAAGAAAGAAAGAAAGTACACAAAAAAAGGCAACGATAGATTCAGGCGCCACAAGCAGTTTTGTGAGCCAGGATCTGGTAGAAAGACTAGAAGTAGAGGCACAGCTCACAAAAGCACGAAAACAGGTGCAATTAGCAGATGGGTCAACAAAGGACATAAAGTGGCAATGAGTAGGCAAAATACAATTTGGAGACAAGGAGGTGATGATGCCATTCCTAGTGCTACCAGATGGAATCGACGCAGTGGTTTTGGGGTGGAATTTTATTAATGAAATGGGAGCAACAATCGCATGCGCAGGGCTCAACATAAAAATTCCACCCAGAAGCAGAATAAATGGAAAATTAGCTGAAAGAATTTCGTCCATTGGAGTAACAGATGTACCGGAAGCAGAAGATTTCATGCAAGCAGAATTGGCCAATATATCCGGAGCGTCGAAAGTTGGTCTCCATACAATTACCATGTTTGATGACAAACCTATAAAACAAAGATATTATCCGAAGAACCCAAAAATGCAGGAAATAATAAACGAGAAGGTGGACGAACTCATGGCAATGGGGTACATAGAACGCTCAAGTAGCCCGTACAGTTCACCAATAGTAATGGTGAAAAAGAAGCAAACGGGGAATTGGAGGCTTTGCGTTGATTTCAGACAAATAAATGCAAAGTCGATAAAAGACGCATATCCAATGCCAAGGATCGACTACATACTAGATCAACTGCGAGAGGTAAAATTCATAAGCAGTTTAGATATAAAAGATGGATATTGGCAAATACCTCTGGAGGAGAACAGCAAGAAAATGATAGCATTTACGGTGCCAGGGAAAGGGCTGTACCAGTGGAAAGTAATGCCGTTCGGATTGCATTCTGCATCAGCAACTTTTCAGCGGGCGTTGGATATGGTAATAGGACCCGAAATGATGCCTAATGCATTCGCATATCAGGACGATATCATTGTGGTTAGCCGAACTATGAAAGATCACAAGATGCATTTGAAAAAGGTTTTCCACAGGCTGAAGGTGGCAAATCTAAGGATAAATGCGGAAAAATGCCAGTTCTTCAGAAAGGAGTTGCGATTCCTTGGGCACCGTGTGACCGACCAAGGAATTGGTACAGATCCAGACAAAGTAGCAGCCATCGCGGAATTGAAACCACAGAAGAACACAAAAGAACTGCGGCAATATCTGGGAGTAGCGTCATGGTACAGACGATTTGTGCCAGGATTTGCAACAATGGTGCAACCATTAAACGCGCTGTTAAAAAAGAAGACAAAGTGGGGATGGGAAGAGAAACATCAAGCAGCTTTCGATATGGTGAAAGGAAAGTTGATGGCGGACCCAGTGCTGACATGCCCAGATTTCTCAAAAATGTTCGTGCTGCAAACGGACGCAAGCAACTATGGCGTGGGTGCAATATTAACGCAGAACACAGAAGATGGTAAACCCAGCAGAACAGAATTACTCAGCAACTGAAAAAGAATGCTTGGCGATTGTGTGGGCTGTAAGAAAGCTGAAACCATACCTGGAAGGTTACCATTTTAAAGTAATCACAGATCACATTAAAATGGATGAACAGCATTGAGGGCCCAACAGGACGAATTGCGAGATGGGCATTAGAACTACAATAATATGATTTCTAAATCGCATACCGCAAGGGCAAATTGAATGTAGTAGCAGACGCGTTATCAAGGCATCCGTTAGAAACATGCAGAGCGGTAAAGGATGGCATGCAACAAGCAAGTAGAGGATGTGGATGGGTACAGGATATAAAAAAGAAATTAAAGGAGAACCCACAAAAGTACCCAGACTATGTCCTAGAAAATGACCAACTTTACCGAAACATACCACACAGGGCCGGGCAAGAAGAGGTGATCTCATGGAAATTACACGTACCAAAGGCAATGAGGCAGTGCGTAATGAGTGAAAACCACAACACTCCAACGGCGGGTCACACTGGAAACCGGAGAACAATAGCAAGGGTAGCAGCAAAGTATTTCTGGCCAGGAATGCAGCGAGACATACGAGTGTATGTCAGTCGATGCGAAACATGCCAGAAATACAAACCAAATCAACAGCAAGCAGCAGGCAAGATGCTGACACAAGTACCGGAGGGGCCGTGGTAGACAGTATGTGCGGACTTTGTGGGACCACTGCCAAGGTCAACACATGGAAATTCGGTGTTGTTGGTGATCATAGATAGATTCTCAAAATGGACAGAACTGATACCAATGAGGAAAGCTACAGCCGGAAACTTAATGAAGGCATTCAGGGAATGCATATTAAGTAGATTCGGCGTCCCAAAAGTAGTAGTGACAGACAATGGGCTACAGCAAAATATTTAAGAAAATGCTACAGGAATGGGGATGTACGCACCAACTGACGGCTCCATATATGCCACCAGAAAATCCCACGGAACGGGCAAACAGAACGGTCAAGACAATGATTGCGCAGTTTGCAGGAGATAACCAGAGGAGATGGGACGAGATGCTGCCGGAATTATGGTTAGCTGTTAACTCGAGCGTGTCAAAATCAACTGGATATACGCCGATGCTCATCACGCAAGGAAGGGAGCCGCGATTACCTGGAGCATTGTTCGATCAAGTGACAACTGGGTCAGGGGAACCAAAACGATGCCTAAATACGTCAAAACGTGTGATTACGGAAATCGGGGTGTTGGTTCGCCGAAACCTAGAAAGGGCGGCACAGGATCAAGCCCGACACTATAATCTGAGGCGACGACAATGGAGACCTCAAATTGGAGACACGGTATGGGTAAAAGAGCATTACCTGTCAAATGCGGCAGAAGGATTCGCAGCCAAACTAGCACCACTATATGGCGGACCGTATAAGGTAGTGTTTTAGTTTCATATCGCCGGTAATATGCAAGGTGGCGAATGAGACAAACGGGAAAACAAGAACGACCCACATCAGCGACTTGAAGGCCCAGTCAATAGACATTGAAAAAGAATGAGACACAGGTGCTCATATGGTAAAAACCAAGCATTTGGTTGACCATTTGGACCGGCCGGCCGAATAGAATACTAACATTTGGGAGGTCAAACTATATGAACAACAACATTCAACTCAATAAAAGTCGGACACACAGACCGCATTCAAAAAAAAAAAAAGGAGGAAAAATAAAACCACGCAAGAAACATGCATCATAAATTCCATCAAATTGCATATCGCATATCGCAAACTGCAAGCGAAGACTGCAAAACTGTGCAAGAATACTATTGGCGATTGCGGAAAAACTGTAGAAAATAGGTATAGGCAATTAATGCACAAATGAGATTGCACATAGCAAAGAGATCCGATTGCTCAACAAAATTTTTTTTTATAACCAAAACATAAGATGAGAGCCACCACCAACATGCTCTCGCACGCGGCGAATTCAGGAGAGGATTCACACACACAGTGCATGTGTGAGAGAGAGGCCGGATAATAGCCGAAGTGACAGCGCTAGCATCAGAAGGGGCTCCGCGGCAACAGAGCAAGTGAATTGAAAATCACTTGAAGGAAATCAGCAAACATGAGCGGACGACAAAATAAGCAAGAGGAGGCAATGCAATTATTGGCATCGCCATATGTGTCGGAGGAGGAGTCCGATATCGATGAGCCGGTGGTGTTGGGGCCGGTCATCGTCATCTCCTCCGATGAGGAAGAGGAAGAGGACGTGGAAGATGAGGTGCAAGAGGTAGAAGAGGAGGAAGAAGAGGAGGACGATGGCCCGGAGGAGATAGAGGAGGATGAGGGCATCGAGGCAGACAGTCTGGCGCGGGTGTTCGCAGAAATTGAGGACGACCTGCACCGAATGGAGGCTTGGCCCGGGCAAGGGGAGGAGATAGAGGAGGGGCGGATGGAGACCGAAATAGAGGAGGGGCGGATGGAGCCCGAGATAGAGGAGCGTTGGATGCCGGCGCGTCCACCGACACCAAGGCAGGTGAACCCAGAATTTTGGGAGGAATTCTGCCAGCCCGAGGAGGGGGCAGATAGCGAAGAGGAGGTGGAGATGGAGGAGGGATCCAAGAGGAGGTGAGGGCGGACTACGTCCCTGACCCGCCTCGGCGGAATCAGTGGACGGAGTCGGTCCAAAGAGGGTGTTGGTGGATCCACAAGACCACTACGGTGGAGGAGTGGACGTCCCCTGTCCACCCACCACAACCGCCACAACCACCACCACAACCAACACAACCACCACAACAACCACCACCACAACCATCACAACCACAACAACAACCTCCAACACAACCACCATTACAGCCACAACAACAGCCGCAACCACAGCAACAACAAGAACAAGCTCACCCGAGGGACCCGCGGAGGCCACTGTTGGCCCGGCAAGTTTCTGCGCCGGAGGCGCGGCCTGAGCCGGCCAGGCCGGTACTCCGCCGGCAAGTGTCGGCGCCGGTTGGGAGGGACCGGTGGCAGGCGGTCGAGGTGGAGCAGTGGCCACGGGAGGTGGATAGATTTATGTTAAGAGATTTTGTATGAAGTATAGGTTAGATTTAGGTTAAGAGATGTTAATGAAGTATAGGTTAGATTTAGGTTAAGAGATTAATGTGAAATATAGGTTAAGAAAATGAATAAAAGATGCTGAATGAGCCATTCATATAAAAATAAGATATGAAAACGTTGTGAAACGAAAAGATGCTCATATCAGCCAACAAGTAAGAAAAGAAGCCTTGATGAATCGCCAAGCTAAAAGATGCCTTACAGGGCCAAAAAAAAAGATGCGAGCCAGGCCAACAAAAAGTAAAAAAAAAACAACTGAAAAAAATATATAAATAAAGCAAAAACAAATGAAAGGGGGAAAACAGAGTGGAAGGGGAGGAATAGGTCTCCCGAAGAAAGAGGGGAATGTGAGGAATAATTATATAGGATCTATAATGTTCCCTCACAAATATGCAACATTAGATGCACATATACATAGATACAAATATACAACATTAGATGTACACATACATAAATACAAATATGCAAAATGGGATGTACACATAGATTGGGTTCGAATCAAACATATAATCGAACCTAATGGTATGATGCAAACGAACATTTGGAGTTGGGTATCAAACTTGATCATACGTCCATCAGGCTGGAAACACAATATGACGGTAAACTAATCGTCAATCCAGCATAACCATATGATGGTAAACAAAGCATTGGGCATCGATCAAGTTGCGGCGGGAGTATAAGTTTAATTCAAACTGTGGAATTGCAACTTGCAGCCTCTCTGAGGCGCATGCGTCTAGGAGAGCACGAGCCTCGAAGGTCCGGAGGCCGTTGCCGTTTTTTACCACGGCCGTGGGCATGACCGTGGTCGCTTTCTGCTGGAGCAGCGAGGACAGGGTTGGCGCTCGCGCTGCGCTGCCCGCTGGCCCGCGGCGCTGCGAGGCGGACAGGCGTTGCTCGTGAGGTGAAGACGCCGGCGCTCCTCTGTACTGGCGACCCCTGGGTCGTGATCGTCGCCGCTGGCCGGACTCCGTCGAATGCAGGAGAGTGTGATGAGCCTCACCACACTGACGGCAACCTGCCGTGCTTCGGCACGACCCGGCGGAGTGCTCATGTGCCAAACAGTTGGTGCAGTACTTATTAATAAGCACCGCTCGAAGCCGCTTCTCCGCCTGGAGATTGAGGAACCGCCGACATTGACGAAGCGCGTGCACCCCACGGCAAACTCGGCAGCGGTAGGACGCGATACCGCGCTGTCGGTGGCGTTCCTCCTGTCTCGAATGAGAGCGTGTTGGAGTCATCTGGGTAAGGATGACGAAGCCGTCGGCGCCGGACTGGACCTGCTCCACCCGGCCCAACCGCCACTCGGTGGGCGGTAAATTGTCCTCGTAGACGATAACGAGGTCTCCCTGCTGCAAATTGCGGTTGCTTCCACTTGTTGCGCTTGTGGAGTTTCTTAAGATACTCGTCCTTCCATCGTCGACAGAAGTGGTGGTGAAGTGCCTTCAATCGTTGCCACCGATTGATTAGAGTCATCGGTTCCTCAAGAATCTCTGGTTCCGCAATAGACACCAGAGGTCCCCCCACTAAGAAGTGCCCTGGACTTAGGGCCAAAAGATCCGCCGGATCCTCACTCAAGGGTGAGAGGAGTCGCGAATTCAAACATGCTTCAATCCGGCACAGCAATGTGGAGAGCTCCTCGAAGGTGTATCGCGATGTGGCAGCGGACTTGTAAAAGAGCGGCTTGAAACTCTTCTCTCCCGCCTCCCAGGGCCCCCCCATGTGTGGCGCGCTAGGCGGAATGAAGTGCCACGACACGATCTGCTGCCCAAAGGCGCATCCAGGATGCAGCGTTTCGTCGCCTCCAGGAGATCCTTCTCTAGAGCCTTAGATGCTCCAACAAAGGTCTTCCCGTTGTCAGAGTGGATGCGTTGTGGGCATTGCCGTCGTGCCAAGAACCGGGAAAAAGCCGCTAAGAACTTCTCCGTCGTCAAATCGGAGGTCGCTTCCAGGTGGATTGCCTTTGTACTGAAGCATACGAACACACACACGTATCCCTTGGTTATGAGGCAGGCCCTTCCGGTGTAGTTTTTGATCTCGAACGGCCCGGCGAAGTCAATACCAGTATCAGTGAAAGGTCGCGAAAAGGTAACTCGCGCACGGGGTAGTGTGCCCATTAATTGCGTTTGCAGACGGCGCTTGTACAGGATGCCCACCTTACACCCACAAATGTGGGCTTTGACCGCGTTCTTCACCCTGGGAATCCAATACTTGGCGCGGAGAAACCGGATCATCAGCTGGTTTGTGCCATGCAACGTGATACGGTGTGTGAAGTTGACGAGGAGCCGAGTCCGATGAGCATCGTACGGAAGGAGAATGGGATGACGCTCATCGTAACTCAGGGAGTCGGATGCCCGTAGCCGACCGCAAGCCCGGAGGACTCCATGTTGGTCGAGGAACGGATGGAAGCAGGCTAGTGAGCTTCCAGAGGCAATCGGTCGCTGCTCTGCCAGTCATCGGATTTCTGCCGAATACCTTTTGCGTTGGGTCAGTTGGACGACGACTCTCTCCGCGGCACACAATTCCTGATGGGTGAGAGTGAGCGTTGCGGGACGAGAACTGCTCGGGCTGTAAGCTCTTCGGGTAATAGGCGGTCACCCTCAATGCTCGCCCGAACTCAGAGAAACGCTCCAACAGGTCCTCTTCCGGGGATACGGTGGCGACGTGACAGCGGGTCCGCTGCTCCATCTGAGTGTCGAGACCCATGCACGGATATGCGGGCCAGTCTTCGGGGGCTTGCCGCAGCCATTCAGGACCCCGCCACCACAACTGGCTTGCCGCTAGGTCCGCGGCCGCCGCACCTGTACTTGCCAGGTCAGCGGGGTTATCTTCGGATCGAACATGGGCCCAGTCGCCGATGGCCGTCTTAGGGGAAATCGATGATACCCGATTCGCGACGAAGGTGGATCAATTGCAGGGGGGCTTATTGAGCCAGGCCAAGACGATGGTGGAATCGGTCCAAAAGAAGGAGCGGATGTTGGTGATCGGGAGCTCTGGAACCACTGTGGCAAACAGGTCGGCGAGGAGCACCGCCCCGCACAGTTCCAGGCGAGGCAACGATACCGTTTTTATCGGGGCCACACGGGTCTTCGCCGTGGGATACGCGCACGTACAATGCTGCCCCGTAAGCGCGTTGGGAAGCATCACAGAACCCATGCAGCAGCCAGTCATATTCCGGTCGGACCTCCACCCATCGTGGAATACGAACGCTGCCGAGGCCCGGATAGCCTTGGAGAAAATCGTGCCAATCCTGCAGCAGCGACGGCGGAAGAGAATCGTCCCAGCCGAGCTCTGTCAGCCAAATTTGCTGCATGAATAATTTCACCCGGACGACGAAGGGGGCCAACCACCCTGCGGGGTCAAACAGCTTCGCTATATGAGACAACACCTCCCTCTTAGTAACTGACGCTTGCAGTGGCTGGTCGACGGTCACGAAGAAGAAGTGATCCTGGGTCGCTTTCCAGCGGATGCCTAGCGTCTTGGCGGTTCTGGCGTCCTCCAATTCCAGGAAGTCTGCGTTGAGTAGGTTCTCACGATTGATAGTTTGAAGCACCCCCCTCTTATTCGAGGTGCAGTTTCGTAGCGGAAAACCTGCAGATCCCAGAGCATTTTTGAATTCCTGGATAGCGAGATGGGCCTCCTCTTGGGTATGGGCTCCAGCGAGAACGTCGTCGAGGTACATGTAGTGTCGCAGGATCTCGCTTGCCCTTGGGTATTCTTGTTGTACATCCTGGGCCAGTTGGAGGAGGACTCGGATGGCTAAGAAGGGGGCGCAGTTTACTCCAAACGTGACAGTTTGGAGCTCATAATCCTGTAGATTACCTCCCCTGTCCCGGTGAAGGATGCGCTGGAATGGTGTGCTCGGACGAAACCAGGATCTGCCGATACATTTGCGTAATATCGGCGTTGAACACATATCGGAAGAACCGCCACTTGAGGATTTGTATGGTGAGGTCCGCTTGGAGGGTAGGACCGGTATGCAGCGCGTCGTTTAAGCTGATGCCTCTCGTGGATGGACTGGATGCATTGAAGACGACGCAAAGTTTCGTCGTGGTACTGTCGGGCTTGAGAACGGCATGATGCGGTAGGTAGAAATGTGTTGAGTCCTTAGGAGGGGTACTCGGACCATATGTCCTAACTCTACATACTCTTCCAGGACAGCTTCGTATTGCGTCTTTAAGGCGGGGTCTCTGGATAGGCGTGACTCGTTTCGGAGGAACTGAGCCATGGCGATGGACCTGGAATGCCCCAGGTCGACATTCTTCGGGTCCTTGAATGGTAATGCCACCTCGTATCGACCATCCTTCCTTCGTTTGGTGGTTTCCTGAAAAAGCCTCTCGCACTTCACATCTGCCTCCTTTTCCACTTTCACTGGAAGATCTTCCACCTACCAAAACGTTATCAGCAGTTGATCCAATTGATGACCATCGGGTGTTCCAGCGATTTGCGCAGCTAGAACCCGAGGAGAGAGAGTCGCAGGCTCAGCCATGGGACCACACAGCACCCAACCGAAAATGGTTTCCAGCCCCACTAGGGAGCCGCAAAGGCCCTTCTTGATTCGCTCCCCAAGAATATGGGGGAAAAGATCCACTCCGATTAACAGATCGATCGGGGAAACTTTGGTAAAACCACGGATCGGCCAAAGGCAAGTCCACGAGGTTCCCAGTTACTCTCTGGGGTAACGAACTTGAAGGCAGTGCCCCGGACAGATTGGGCAGGACCAAGGCGGACGTCTCCACTTGTCTGGACGGATCTTTGGGAGACACTACCTGAAGATGGCATAACTTTTGAGCCCGAGCAGCCACCGAATCCGAGATGCCACTAATTTGAGCATCGACGACGCGGAATGGAGGCCTTATTAGATGGAACATTCGCTCGGACAGAAATGTTCCTTCCGACACTGTTTCGATGAGGGCCCGAGCCTTGAAATCTGCACCCGATTGCCGAATAACCACCATAGCAGTCCCTAGCAGGCCTTTGCGGGGAGTGGAAACGAGGAAATTTTGGAGGCTATGGCTGGAGGATGGGCGCTCCGCGGACTCGGGCTGGTGCGGATGGGATGGAGGTTGTAAGATGGACGCTGCCCCCACGGAGGCATTGCCGCGATGCAACAGAGTGTGGTGCCTTTCCTTGCAAATTTGGCAGTTGTGCGCACTAGGACATTCCCTCAATTGATGGCCACGGGCGAAGCAATTTAGGCACAGTTTTTGCTCCTTGATTGCAGCCATTCGATTCTGCACGGACATGTCGGTGAATTTTGGACAGATGCGGAACGGGTGGTTCTCCTTGCCACACAGCTTGCAGGAGACCTGGCTGACGGTGACCTTGGCGTTCAATGCCTGAAATCTCGTCGGAGGCACTGCCTTACGGTTGACCGATGGAATGCCCGGCGCAGCGGGACTCGGTGTCCGACCTTCTAGAGTCTCTAGAACTCGATACCGATCGACCAAAAAACTGCTTAACTCCGCCCACGAAGAGAGGGCTGTATTGTTGGGGATGGATTGTTCCCATAAAGCGATGGTGGCTTTGGGCAGTTTGCAGAGTGCTACCAGCAGAACGTCCCAGTTTTCCGTACTGACACCGGAGCGCATGAGCCTGGTCAGACACCCTTGGATAGTGGTTTGCAGCTCTTTCAAGGCCGCACATGTCTCATGTACAACCGATGGAAGGTTGAATAGAATCTTCGTCTGGGTGGCAACCAGCTGCCTCTTGTTCTCGAAACGAACCTGGAGATTCTCCCACGCTGCGTGAAAACCTTCGTTGGTCAAAGGGGAGCTGGATACAATCGCCTTTGCCTCTCCACGCGTTTTGGACACCAGATGGTAGAGCTTCTCAACTGGTGCCAGTCTTGGATTATTCACGTACATGGCAGTGAACAGGTCGCGGAAGGTGGGCCATTGGTTGTAGTCTTTAGTGAAAACGTCCACTTCACAGGGAGGGAGACGGTAACCAGGCTGACTGTGGGGTGTCGCGTGGACGGTTTGAGAGACGGAGGATAAATCGGCGGATTGGAGCTGCTCGATACGTTCCCCGAGACAAGTGCCACACCGCACGTACACCATGTAGACATACTCGTATTTCGACTTCGCCGTTACTAAATCTGCAAGACTCTCCTCGCGCGCATCTGCCGTCAGGGCTCGCGTACATGCCATATACTCCGATTCTATTCTGGACCACAGGACCTTTGTCTGTTCTAAATGCATTTTTAAGGAGAACAAGGGAACGTCGCCTTCGATCGAGCCCACGGTGTTGACCTCGAACACGGTCAGACTGTCGCAAGCGGCGATGAAATGGGTCACGGCCATTTTTGCGGCGTCGAGAAGTCGCTGGGATTCGGATCTGGTGAGGACTTTATTCGAGGGAGCAGATACAGTGACGCTCGGGATGGAGCGCGAGCCAGAACTGGAGAGCACGGGTGATGGACTGCGACTCGATGCGGAAACTCGTCGGGGGGTATAGCCGGAAACTCCGGGTGATGACGAGGTACCAGAGGAACTGGTCTGACAACGTTTGACGGTGTATGTACTGCGCGGGACCTTGGGCTTAGCCGGTGGGGTCGAAGGCGATATGGAACGGCGAGGCACGGTTAGACGATCGGCTTTGTGGCTGCTTTTCGCAGGATCGGTGGGCATAGTCGAACTTGATTGACTACGCTGTGAAGGCGAACGCGTGGGTTGGCGAACTGAATAGAATGGACTGTATTTACTTTTAAGGGTTAATAGTTGCCAACCTGGCAGAAAAATATGGATTAAAAGCAAACGTACGAGGATGCGTACGGATGGCTTTGGGTTATGTTTAAATATTAAATATTTGGATGAGCTTTAGGATAAAATGTACATGAGCGATGGTTTAAACATATATTGTATTTGTATCAGTATTTGGCTCTCCCTGGAATAATTAAATAATTAATTATCTCTTTTTTTTTTGTTGTGGGCGTCGGATGTGACTTGGTCGAGGAAAAAATACCGCTAAGAACGGATCAGACCAGGCGCGTCCGTTTTTCAAGTTACGCCGGAATTTTTATTATTAAAAAATTAAACCAAGAATTTGGATTCGCTTCTCGGTCCGGAAAAGGCACGATCAGCTTTTTTTTGTTTTTTAAATATTTTTAATTTTTTTTCTTTTTTGGAAGGTTGAATAGAATCTTCGTCTGGGTGGCAACCAGCTGCCTCTTGTTCTCGAAACGAGCCTGGAGATTCTCCCACGCTGCGTGAAAACCTTCGTTGGTCAAAGGGGAGCTGGATACAATCGCCTTTGCCTCTCCACGCGTTTTGGACACCAGATGGTAGAGCTTCTCAACTGGTGCCAGTCTTGGATTATTCACGTACATGGCAGTGAACAGGTCGCGGAAGGTGGGCCATTGGTTGTAGTCTTTAGTGAAAACGTCCACTTCACAGGGAGGGAGACGGTAACCAGGCTGACTGTGGGGTGTCGCGTGGACGGTTTGAGAGACGGAGGATAAATCGGCGGATTGGAGCTGCTCGATACGTTCCCCGAGACAAGTGCCACACCGCACGTACACCATGTAGACATACTCGTATTTCGACTTCGCCGTTACTAAATCTGCAAGACTCTCCTCGCGCGCATCTGCCGTCAGGGCTCGCGTACATGCCATATACTCCGATTCTATTCTGGACCACAGGACCTTTGTCTGTTCTAAATGCATTTTTAAGGAGAACAAGGGAACGTCGCCTTCGATCGAGCCCACGGTGTTGACCTCGAACACGGTCAGACTGTCGCAAGCGGCGATGAAATGGGTCACGGCCATTTTTGCGGCGTCGAGAAGTCGCTGGGATTCGGATCTGGTGAGGACTTTATTCGAGGGAGCAGATACAGTGACGCTCGGGATGGAGCGCGAGCCAGAACTGGAGAGCACGGGTGATGGACTGCGACTCGATGCGGAAACTCGTCGGGGGGTATAGCCGGAAACTCCGGGTGATGACGAGGTACCAGAGGAACTGGTCTGACAACGTTTGACGGTGTATGTACTGCGCGGGACCTTGGGCTTAGCCGGTGGGGTCGAAGGCGATATGGAACGGCGAGGCACGGTTAGACGATCGGCTTTGTGGCTGCTTTTCGCAGGATCGGTGGGCATAGTCGAACTTGATTGACTACGCTGTGAAGGCGAACGCGTGGGTTGGCGAACTGAATAGAATGGACTGTATTTACTTTTAAGGGTTAATAGTTGCCAACCTGGCAGAAAAATATGGATTAAAAGCAAACGTACGAGGATGCGTACGGATGGCTTTGGGTTATGTTTAAATATTAAATATTTGGATGAGCTTTAGGATAAAATGTACATGAGCGATGGTTTAAACATATATTGTATTTGTATCAGTATTTGGCTCTCCCTGGAATAATTAAATAATTAATTATCTCTTTTTTTTTGTTGTGGGCGTCGGATGTGACTTGGTCGAGGAAAAAATACCGCTAAGAACGGATCAGACCAGGCGCGTCCGTTTTTCAAGTTACGCCGGAATTTTTATTATTAAAAAATTAAACCAAGAATTTGGATTCGCTTCTCGGTCCGGAAAAGGCACGATCAGCTTTTTTTTGTTTTTTAAATATTTTTAATTTTTTTTCTTTTTTGGAAGGTTGAATAGAATCTTCGTCTGGGTGGCAACCAGCTGCCTTTTGTTCTCGAAACGAGCCTGGAGATTCTCCCACGCTGCGTGAAAACCTTCGTTGGTCAAAGGGGAGCTGGATACAATCGCCTTTGCCTCTCCACGCGTTTTGGACACCAGATGGTAGAGCTTCTCAACTGGTGCCAGTCTTGGATTATTCACGTACATGGCAGTGAACAGGTCGCGGAAGGTGGGCCATTGGTTGTAGTCTTTAGTGAAAACGTCCACTTCACAGGGAGGGAGACGGTAACCAGGCTGACTGTGGGGTGTCGCGTGGACGGTTTGAGAGACGGAGGATAAATCGGCGGATTGGAGCTGCTCGATACGTTCCCCGAGACAAGTGCCACACCGCACGTACACCATGTAGACATACTCGTATTTCGACTTCGCCGTTACTAAATCTGCAAGACTCTCCTCGCGCGCATCTGCCGTCAGGGCTCGCGTACATGCCATATACTCCGATTCTATTCTGGACCACAGGACCTTTGTCTGTTCTAAATGCATTTTTAAGGAGAACAAGGGAACGTCGCCTTCGATCGAGCCCACGGTGTTGACCTCGAACACGGTCAGACTGTCGCAAGCGGCGATGAAATGGGTCACGGCCATTTTTGCGGCGTCGAGAAGTCGCTGGGATTCGGATCTGGTGAGGACTTTATTCGAGGGAGCAGATACAGTGACGCTCGGGATGGAGCGCGAGCCAGAACTGGAGAGCACGGGTGATGGACTGCGACTCGATGCGGAAACTCGTCGGGGGGTATAGCCGGAAACTCCGGGTGATGACGAGGTACCAGAGGAACTGGTCTGACAACGTTTGACGGTGTATGTACTGCGCGGGACCTTGGGCTTAGCCGGTGGGGTCGAAGGCGATATGGAACGGCGAGGCACGGTTAGACGATCGGCTTTGTGGCTGCTTTTCGCAGGATCGGTGGGCATAGTCGAACTTGATTGACTACGCTGTGAAGGCGAACGCGTGGGTTGGCGAACTGAATAGAGTGGACTGTATTTACTTTTAAGGGTTAATAGTTGCCAACCTGGTACAATAAAGCTGAAATATCAGGTAGGTATCTAGCTGTATGGAGGCAGAAAAATATGGATTAAAAGCAAACGTACGAGGATGCGTACGGATGGCTTTGGGTTATGTTTAAATATTAAATATTTGGATGAGCTTTAGGATAAAATGTACATGAGCGATGGTTTAAACATATATTGTATTTGTATCAGTATTTGGCTCTCCCTGGAATAATTAAATAATTAATTATCTCTTTTTTTTTTGTTGTGGGCGTCGGATGTGACTTGGTCGAGGAAAAAATACCGCTAAGAACGGATCAGACCAGGCGCGTCCGTTTTTCAAGTTACGCCGGAATTTTTATTATTAAAAAATTAAACCGAGAATTTGGATTCGCTTCTCGGTCCGGAAAAGGCACGATCAGCTTTTTTTTGTTTTTTAAATATTTTTAATTTTATTTCTTTTTCACACGAAAAAAATGCCGAAATTGATAATTCTGTCCGAAAGAATTTTTTCGGAATAATTATTCTTCCACTTTTTTTTTTTGATCAAATTCGGACGAAATTAAATAATTTATTGCTGGAGTAGCAAAATATCGTGACTGGGATCAAGTCACACCGGGAGAGTCACGCGACAGCACTGACGAACGAACAGCTGTGTTGACAGTGGCCGCGTGCCATGTATTGCGTGAAAAAACAATTGAATTAAATTTGTTGATGTTTTGATCAAATTAAAATGCAACCGGAATGTGCGGAAAAATTTGGAAAGCGTGCGGGAAACTCTTGCCAATGGATTCGATCGCGACTGCAGTTGTGTGTGCATATAAACGCATTTACGCAAATGTGTTGGATGTATGTACGTACACCGGTGCGAAATAACCGGCACAGAAAGAAGCACAAAATATGTTGGTTCGGTTGACCAGTTGTTGCACCAAAAATCAGGACAGGTGAGCTTGGCACGACGTGCTATAGCAAAACGTTAATCACTTATTTTGTTTCTAGTTTGATGATGTTCTTGCCCTGTGGCCCGCGTATACACCGGTTGAGGTATGTGCGTATGTATGTGTGCACATATGTATGTACAAACGTATTGCTTTATGTGTGTACCGACGAGTGACCGATTTGGCGGGCGTTTTAAGTCCTCCACGGATAGGAGTCACAAACAGTCAGGATGGACGGAACAAGACAAGGAAATGTCCATACAAGTTGGAGAGAAAAGTCGCTATGGAAAAAGCGGGAAACTTTTCGCTGCCGGTGAGTATGTATATGTATATGAGAAGGAAATAAATGGCAATAAGAAAATAATAATAAGAAAATAAGAAAATAATAAAAGAATAAAAGAATAACAAAACTTGCCTATCACTGGCCCAGTGTGCCCGTTCCTTCCTTCTCGGAAAAAAACCCCTACGGTCCCTGCTGGTCACCCTTTTTGGCGTGAACACATAGTATGAGTGTTTTGTATGCATTTTGCTTATTATTAATATTGTATTATATTATCGTTAAATTATTGTTACCATTATAGGGAATTACTAACATTTAGGCGAGGGAGATTTATTGGCAATAAGTAGTTATATTAGTATCTAATCATTATTACCATTAAGTTGTAGGGAATTATAAATATTTTATTCTATTTTATTATGTTTATTATATTAAGGGATATTGGCGATATTTAATTATATATATATAAGCAAAGGGGCATACCCTTGGATACTCTATGTTCTCTCTCTATTTGGGGTCCCTTTATGGTTCATTCCATATTTTGGATGTGTAACATTGTGAATATAAGTTTAGCGTTACTTCTGTCATGTAAGTTTGGCAGTGGGTACTGATATGTTAGTTTGCCACTGACTGCTGAGTCATGCAAGATTGCCACTGACTGCTGAGTCATGCAAGATTGGCACTGACTGCTGAGTCATGGAAGTTTGGCACTGGCTGCTTGGTCATGCAGGTGACAATAGTATTGGGTAACCTCTGACAGTGTCATAGAGCGTGACGACATATGTATCAGTCGTCGAGTGTGGTCTGGTGTGAATGCAGGCGAGGCTGCGCAGTCAGCTGGAATACAACACCACGCAACGCACACGGAACTCGCTTCGCTCGCTATTGATAATGTCGAAACACGGAGACCAAGTGAACGGGGAGCTTTTAGCTGCCCCTACATCAGAAGTGGGATGCAATCCTCGTCAACAAAATATTGAAGATCATCTACGTGTCCTAATGGAGCAGCAACATGCAAATTTCATGGAATTGGCAAAAACCTTGCAAGCGTCGGTAAGAGAACCGTCACATGGCAGTGCTGTGATGCTACCAAAGTTCAACGCGGACATGCCTTGCGCCGATGCTACGCAATGGTGAACTACTGTTGACATAGTGCTATGTGAGAATCAATTACAAGGGTCTGCATTAATTTTGGCATTAAGCAAAGCGCTTGAAGGAAGTGCAGCACAGTGGTTGTCGCATGTGTGTTATGCTGCAATTACATGGCCAGAGTTTAAGCAGTTATTTCAACAACGCTTTGGAAACACAGAGACGTCTGCCGCCGCCATTCTAAATATGCTGAATAGTCGTCCCAACAACGGTGAATCTCTTGCAATATATGCAAGTCGCCTGATTGCGTCACTTCTCACGAAATGGAAGAATATGGATCTGTCCGTGAATCTGGGACATATGGCAAACTTCTATCGGCGTGTGCAACGAATTACGTACACTGCCGACATTCAAAATAGACGCGATCTTCAGGCGGAGTTGCAAGTCTTTGGGCTCGACAAAAGACCGCCCAATTTTGAAAATGAGGAGCCTGGAACAAAGCGAGCAAAGACATTTACTATAAAGTAAAATATAAGTGTGGTAAGGTGGGACACAAGATGGCCGGATGCGGAGTCCGGAGTCAAGACATTGAAACAGGTTCGCAGAGACGAGATCATCGAGGAAGTGCACCACATGCAAAGGACAACATAACGTGCTATCGCTGTCAGGAAAAAGGGCATATCGCTACTCATTGCCCAAGAAACATGTCAAGTGGAGGAGCGGCTTCACGCATCAAAAAGAGAGCTGAATTAAAAAGCTGTAAACAAAGACTGTTCAACGAAGATCTTATAGATTTAGTCCTAGTTAGAGAGAAGTCGTTCGCAATAAAGTTAATGAGTTATTGCAAAGCAAAATTGTTAGATCCAGTAGTTCTCCTTTCGCTAGACCTGCATTACTCGTAAAAAAAAGGATGGGTCAGCAAGACTATGTGTAGACTATCGTGAGTTGAATTTTAACACGATTTCTGATAGGTTTCCTTTGCCATTGATTGCGGATCAAATAGCTAGACTAAGAGGTGCAAAATACTTTGGATTTAAATTCTATTGAATATACGGCATTCATTACACCAGATGGGCAATATGAATTTTTGTCGATGCCCTTTGGACTTAAAAACGCTCCATCAGTGTTTCAAAGAGCAATTTTGAAAGCAGTAGGAGACATAGCATATTCTTACTTTATAGTTTATATGGATGACATTATAATCATAGCCTCTACTAAAGAATCTGCACTCGAGAGGTTGCAAATTATTTTGGATATACTTACAAAAGCAGTATTTTCACTCAATGCAAAAAAATGTTCCTTTCTAATGACATCTGTTCAATACTTACGGTTTGAAGTAGAAGCAGGCAGATAAGACCCAACATGCGAAACATAGAATCACTTAACACGTTACCGCCACCCAATTCGGTTACATCGCTAAGGCAATTCATTGGATTGGCTTCATACTTTCGTCAGTTTGTCCCTGGGTTTTTACAAATAATGAAACCGTTGTATTTTCTCACATCAGAGAAAAGTAAATTTGAATGGAAAATGCAGCATGAGAAAATCCGGCAGAAAATTATTAGTGTGTTAACCAATAAGCCAGTTTTGACAATTTTTGACCCTCAACATCCTATTGAACTGCATACGGATGCAAGTGCTATTGGGTAGGAAGCTATCTTGTTCCACAGGATTGAAAATAAGCCGTATGTAGTGGAGTACTTTAGCAAAACAACAAGTTAATGGGAATCCAAATACCATTCCTATGAGCTAGAAACATTAGCTGTGGTCAACGCCGTTAAGCATTTCCGTCATTACTTACATGGTAGAAAAATTTTTATTTTCACTGACTGCAATTTATTAGAAGCATCCCGGTCAAAAATTGAGTTATTGCCAAGAATTTATCGGTGGTGCGCATATCTTCAGTCTTTCGACTTTGACATACAATACCGAGAAGGTAAACGGATGGCTCACGTTGATTTCTTGCCTAGAAATC
Organism: Drosophila emarginata; assembly: GCA_037075365.1. NCBI lineage: Eukaryota > Metazoa > Arthropoda > Insecta > Diptera > Drosophilidae > Drosophila > Drosophila emarginata. The sequence goes on along the minus strand of JBAMCD010000092.1, from coordinate 222,114 downwards.
CATTACCTCCGAGAAACTAGAAAGAATTCGTAAGAGTTGTTGAAAAACGAACAGAGAACAAAGTAGAGATCAACATATAAAAGAGATAATTTGTAAGTTAAAAGAAAACGATTTGCCATTAGAAATATGTAAGACCTATGATCTACGAACAGGAGTCTTGTATCGTATTGTTCAACGAAACGGAAAGAGTCTCTGTTTGCCCGTTGTGCCACGCGGATTAAGATGGTCTGTAATTAACCAGGTGCATGAATCCATTATGCATTTGGGATGGGAAAAACGTTAGACAAAGTTTATGATTACTACTGGTTTGAGGGCATGGCAAAATATGTTCGTAGATTTGTAGAAAAGGTAAACTTAGCGGGAAAGGCGACCGTAAGGAATATGTATTTGTGTTGATTGACGCATTTACTAAGTACGTGCATTAACATCATACATTTACATTAAGTGCCGAGAGTTGTGTCATGGCGTTGAAATCGTCCATCTCCTTGTTTGGAGTGCCAAATCATGTTGTGACTAATCAAGGCAAAAGCTTTACTGGGCTGAGATTCGTAGAATTCTGTTCATCACAAAAGATACAGTTTCACTTAATAGCAACAGGAGCAAGCCGTGCTAACGGACAAGTCGAGAGGGTGATGAGTACTCTCAAGAATTTGCTCACAGCTGTAGAAACTAGTTCAAGGTCTTGGCAAGAAGCACTGGGTGATGTCCAATTGGCAAATAATTGTACGGTTAATAGAAAGCGAGTCCTTTAGAATTATTAATTGGAAAAGTTGCGCGACCCTTAGGCTTGATTCCGATCAGCGAGTCGGAAACCGAAGCTAATCTTGAAGAGACTAGGTTGAGAGCTTTAGCAAATATGAACGCTGCTGGTGAATACGAAAAGGCAAGATTCGATAAGAACAAAGCTAAAATACAGAAATTTAGTGTGGGAGATTTTGTATTGATAAGTTGCAGTAAGAGACATCAAACAAAATTAGATCCAAAGTTTCGAGGTCCTTTTCAGATAGTTGAAGTTTCGGAGAACGACAGGTATTTGTTAAAAAATCTAAAGAGCAAGAGACAATATAAATATCCACATGAAAGAATTAAAAGATTGCCAGATGGACAGATACCAAGCGAGTTTGAGATCGATGAGAGTATGTCGAGAGAAACTGTTGAAATAGACAGTATGGAAACCGTTGAAAGAGACGGTATGGAAGCTGTTGCAATAGACAGTATGGTGGAAACCCTTGAAAGAGACGGTACTTAAGCTGTTGAAATCGACAGTATGAATGTTTGAAGAATAAGAAATGTAAAATGTGTTGAGATATACGATTATCGATCACTGCGTGGTGGTATCTGGTCCATGAGAAGTTGTTGTTCTTGCGATTAATATGAAAATTGATGATGTAAAAAGGAGAGGAAAAAAAATAATGAAACGAAAACGAAAAGATAAATAATGAAAAAAATATTTGATGAATAATGTAAATGAATTATAAGAGTATTATTAGTACAGAAATGATAATGAATTTGTTTAGTTAAGGAGACAGAATGAAATAAATGGATTGATTTATAATGATTTAAAATACTGTGTAAATTAGCAGAACACACGAGGGCGTGTATTTTATCAGAATGGCCGTGAGTGGGTGTGAAACTGTTGAAAGAGACAGTAAAGAGAACACAAGTGGGTGTCAAACTGTTGAAAGAGATAGTATTATGTGAAAAACAGCTGATGCAACTTCAAATGCAAGATTGGCACTGACTGCTGAGTCATGGAAGTTTGGCACTGGCTGCTTGGTCATGCAGGTGACAATAGTATTGGGTAACCTCTGACAGTGTCATAGAGCGAGCCGACATATGTATCTGTCGTCGAGTGTGGTCTGGTGTGAAGGCAGGCGAGGCTGCGCAGTCAGCTGGAATACAACACCACGCAACGCACACGGAACTCGCTTCGCTCGCTATTGATAATGTCGGAACACGGAATCCAAGTCAACGGGGAGCTTTTAGCTGCCCCTACATCAGAAGTGGGATGCAATCCTCGTCAACAAAATATTGAAGATCATCTGCGCGTCCTAATGGAGCAGCAACATGCAAATTTCATGGAATTGGCAAAAACCTTGCAAGCGTCGGTAAGAGAACCGTCACATGGCAGTGCTGTGATGTTACCAAAGTTCAACGCGGACATGCCTTGCGCCGATGCTACGCAATGGTGTACTACTGTTGACATTGTGCTATGTAAGAATCAATTACAAGGGTCTGCATTAATTTTGGCATTAAGCAAAGCGCTTGAAGGAAGTGCAGCACAGTGGTTGTCGCATGTGTGTTATGCTGCAATTACATGGCCAGAGTTTAAGCAGTTATTTCAACGCTTTGGAAACACAGAGACGTCTGCCGCCGCCATTCTAAATATGCTGAATAGTCGTCCCAACAACGGTGAATCTCTTGCAATATATGCAAGTCGCCTGATTGCGTCACTTCTCACGAAATGGAAGAATATGGATCTGTCCGTGAATCTGGGACATATGGCAAACTTCTATCGGCGTGTGCAACGAATTACGTACACTGCCGACATTCAAAATAGACGCGATCTTCAGGCGGAGTTGCAAGTCTTTGGGCTCGACAAAAGACCGCCCAATTTTGAAAATGAGGAGCCTGGAACAAAGCGAGCAAAGACATTTACTATAAAGTAAAATATAAGTGTGGTAAGGTGGGACACAAGATGGCCGGATGCGGAGTCCGGAGTCAAGACATTGAAACAGGTTCGCAGAGACGAGATCATCGAGGAAGTGCACCACATGCAAAGGACAACATAACGTGCTATCGCTGTCAGGAAAAAGGGCATATCGCTACTCATTGCCCAAGAAACATGTCAAGTGGAGGAGCGGCTTCACGCATCAAAAAGAGAGCTGAATTAAAAAGCTGTAAACAAAGACTGTTCAACGAAGATCTTATAGATTTAGTCCTAGTTAGAGAGAAGTCGTTCGCAATAAAGTTAATGAGTTATTGCAAAGCAAAATTGTTAGATCCAGTAGTTCTCCTTTCGCTAGACCTGCATTACTCGTAAAAAAAAGGATGGGTCAGCAAGACTATGTGTAGACTATCGTGAGTTGAATTTTAACACGATTTCTGATAGGTTTCCTTTGCCATTGATTGCGGATCAAATAGCTAGACTAAGAGGTGCAAAATACTTTGGATTTAAATTCTATTGAATATACGGCATTCATTACACCAGATGGGCAATATGAATTTTTGTCGATGCCCTTTGGACTTAAAAACGCTCCATCAGTGTTTCAAAGAGCAATTTTGAAAGCAGTAGGAGACATAGCATATTCTTACTTTATAGTTTATATGGATGACATTATAATCATAGCCTCTACTAAAGAATCTGCACTCGAGAGGTTGCAAATTATTTTGGATATACTTACAAAAGCAGTATTTTCACTCAATGCAAAAAAATGTTCCTTTCTAATGACATCTGTTCAATACTTACGGTTTGAAGTAGAAGCAGGCAGATAAGACCCAACATGCGAAACATAGAATCACTTAACACGTTACCGCCACCCAATTCGGTTACATCGCTAAGGCAATTCATTGGATTGGCTTCATACTTTCGTCAGTTTGTCCCTGGGTTTTTACAAATAATGAAACCGTTGTATTTTCTCACATCAGAGAAAAGTAAATTTGAATGGAAAATGCAGCATGAGAAAATCCGGCAGAAAATTATTAGTGTGTTAACCAATAAGCCAGTTTTGACAATTTTTGACCCTCAACATCCTATTGAACTGCATACGGATGCAAGTGCTATTGGGTAGGAAGCTATCTTGTTCCACAGGATTGAAAATAAGCCGTATGTAGTGGAGTACTTTAGCAAAACAACAAGTTAATGGGAATCCAAATACCATTCCTATGAGCTAGAAACATTAGCTGTGGTCAACGCCGTTAAGCATTTCCGTCATTACTTACATGGTAGAAAAATTTTTATTTTCACTGACTGCAATTTATTAGAAGCATCCCGGTCAAAAATTGAGTTATTGCCAAGAATTTATCGGTGGTGCGCATATCTTCAGTCTTTCGACTTTGACATACAATACCGAGAAGGTAAACGGATGGCTCACGTTGATTTCTTGCCTAGAAATCCATTACCTCCGAGAAACTAGAAAGAATTCGTAAGAGTTGTTGAAAAACGAACAGAGAACAAAGTAGAGATCAACATATAAAAGAGATAATTTGTAAGTTAAAAGAAAACGATTTGCCATTAGAAATATGTAAGACCTATGATCTACGAACAGGAGTCTTGTATCGTATTGTTCAACGAAACGGAAAGAGTCTCTGTTTGCCCGTTGTGCCACGCGGATTAAGATGGTCTGTAATTAACCAGGTGCATGAATCCATTATGCATTTGGGATGGGAAAAACGTTAGACAAAGTTTATGATTACTACTGGTTTGAGGGCATGGCAAAATATGTTCGTAGATTTGTAGAAAAGGTAAACTTAGCGGGAAAGGCGACCGTAAGGAATATGTATTTGTGTTGATTGACGCATTTACTAAGTACGTGCATTAACATCATACATTTACATTAAGTGCCGAGAGTTGTGTCATGGCGTTGAAATCGTCCATCTCCTTGTTTGGAGTGCCAAATCATGTTGTGACTAATCAAGGCAAAAGCTTTACTGGGCTGAGATTCGTAGAATTCTGTTCATCACAAAAGATACAGTTTCACTTAATAGCAACAGGAGCAAGCCGTGCTAACGGACAAGTCGAGAGGGTGATGAGTACTCTCAAGAATTTGCTCACAGCTGTAGAAACTAGTTCAAGGTCTTGGCAAGAAGCACTGGGTGATGTCCAATTGGCAAATAATTGTACGGTTAATAGAAAGCGAGTCCTTTAGAATTATTAATTGGAAAAGTTGCGCGACCCTTAGGCTTGATTCCGATCAGCGAGTCGGAAACCGAAGCTAATCTTGAAGAGACTAGGTTGAGAGCTTTAGCAAATATGAACGCTGCTGGTGAATACGAAAAGGCAAGATTCGATAAGAACAAAGCTAAAATACAGAAATTTAGTGTGGGAGATTTTGTATTGATAAGTTGCAGTAAGAGACATCAAACAAAATTAGATCCAAAGTTTCGAGGTCCTTTTCAGATAGTTGAAGTTTCGGAGAACGACAGGTATTTGTTAAAAAATCTAAAGAGCAAGAGACAATATAAATATCCACATGAAAGAATTAAAAGATTGCCAGATGGACAGATACCAAGCGAGTTTGAGATCGATGAGAGTATGTCGAGAGAAACTGTTGAAATAGACAGTATGGAAACCGTTGAAAGAGACGGTATGGAAGCTGTTGCAATAGACAGTATGGTGGAAACCCTTGAAAGAGACGGTACTTAAGCTGTTGAAATCGACAGTATGAATGTTTGAAGAATAAGAAATGTAAAATGTGTTGAGATATACGATTATCGATCACTGCGTGGTGGTATCTGGTCCATGAGAAGTTGTTGTTCTTGCGATTAATATGAAAATTGATGATGTAAAAAGGAGAGGAAAAAAAATAATGAAACGAAAACGAAAAGATAAATAATGAAAAAAATATTTGATGAATAATGTAAATGAATTATAAGAGTATTATTAGTACAGAAATGATAATGAATTTGTTTAGTTAAGGAGACAGAATGAAATAAATGGATTGATTTATAATGATTTAAAATACTGTGTAAATTAGCAGAACACACGAGGGCGTGTATTTTATCAGAATGGCCGTGAGTGGGTGTGAAACTGTTGAAAGAGACAGTAAAGAGAACACAAGTGGGTGTCAAACTGTTGAAAGAGATAGTATTATGTGAAAAACAGCTGATGCAACTTCAAATGCAAGATTGGCACTGACTGCTGAGTCATGGAAGTTTGGCACTGGCTGCTTGGTCATGCAGGTGACAATAGTATTGGGTAACCTCTGACAGTGTCATAGAGCGAGCCGACATATGTATCTGTCGTCGAGTGTGGTCTGGTGTGAAGGCAGGCGAGGCTGCGCAGTCAGCTGGAATACAACACCACGCAACGCACACGGAACTCGCTTCGCTCGCTATTGATAATGTCGGAACACGGAATCCAAGTCAACGGGGAGCTTTTAGCTGCCCCTACATCAGAAGTGGGATGCAATCCTCGTCAACAAAATATTGAAGATCATCTGCGCGTCCTAATGGAGCAGCAACATGCAAATTTCATGGAATTGGCAAAAACCTTGCAAGCGTCGGTAAGAGAACCGTCACATGGCAGTGCTGTGATGTTACCAAAGTTCAACGCGGACATGCCTTGCGCCGATGCTACGCAATGGTGTACTACTGTTGACATTGTGCTATGTAAGAATCAATTACAAGGGTCTGCATTAATTTTGGCATTAAGCAAAGCGCTTGAAGGAAGTGCAGCACAGTGGTTGTCGCATGCGTGTTATGCTGCAATTACATGGCCAGAGTTTAAGCAGTTATTTCAACGCTTTGGAAACACAGAGACGTCTGCCGCCGCTATTCTAAATATGCTGAATAGTCGTCCCAACAACGGTGAATCTCTTGCAATATATGCAAGCCGCCTGATTGCGTCACTTCTCACGAAATGGAAGAATATGGATCTGTCCGTGAATCTGGGACATATGGCAAACTTCGATCGGCGTGTGCAACGAATTACGTACACTGCCGACATTCAAAATAGACGCGATCTTCAGGCGGAGTTGCAAGTCTTTGGGCTCGACAAAAGACCGCCCAATTTTGAAAATGAGGAGCCTGGAACAAAGCGAGCAAAGACATTTACTATAAAGTAAAATATAAGTGTGGTAAGGAGGGACGCAAGATGGTCGAATGCGGAGTCCGGAGTCAAGACACTGGAACAGGTTCGCAGAGACGAGATCATCGAGGAAGTTCACCACATGCAAAGGACAACATAACGAGCTATCGCTGTCAGAAAAAAGGGCATATCGCTACTCATTGCCCAAGAAACATGTCAAGTGGAGGAGCGGCTTCACGCATGGAAAAGAGAGCTGAATTATGTGTGGTAGCCAAGCCAAAAACGAGTATGCAGTTACGGGGTGAGAATTTTCCAATTACCTTTGGAGCGGAGTTCTCGTTAATTAAAGATAGTGTTGCGAAAAGGTTAAGTGGCAAAAGAATTAACAGTTTAGTCGCCTTAAAAGGCATCGGTAATTCTAACGTTAGTAGCACACTGCAAATTCAAAACGATGTCATGATCAATGGGAACTGTTTAAACGTAACATTTCATGTAATACCGGACGACTGTATGAGAAATGATATTGTAGATTTAGTCCTAGTGAGAGAGAAGTCGTTCGCAATAAAGTTAATGAGTTATTGCAAAGCAAAGTTATTAGACCCAGTAGTTCTCCTTTCGCTAGACCTGAATTACTCGTTAAAAAAAGGATGGGTCAGCAAGACTATGTGTAGACTCTCGTGAGTCGAATTTTAACACGATTGCTAATAGGTTTCCTTTGCCATTGATTGCGGATCAAATAGCTAGACTAAGAGGTGCAAAATACTTTGGATTTAAATTCTATTGAATATACGGCATTCATTACACCAGATGGGCAATATGAATTTTTGTCGATGCCCTTTGGACTTAAAAACGCTCCATCAGTGTTTCAAAGAGCAATTTTGAAAGCAGTAGGAGACATAGCATATTCTTACTTTATAGTTTATATGGATGACATTATAATCATAGCCTCTACTAAAGAATCTGCACTCGAGAGGTTGCAAATTATTTTGGATATACTTACAAAAGCAGTATTTTCACTCAATGCAAAAAAATGTTCCTTTCTAATGACATCTGTTCAATACTTAGGGTTTGAAGTAGAAGCAGGCGATATAAGACCCAACATGCGAAAGATAGAATCACTGAACACATTCCCGCCTCCCAATTCGGTTACATCGCTAAGGCAATTCATTGGATTGGCTTCATACTTTCGTCAGTTTGTCCCTGGGTTTTTACAAATAATGAAACCGTTGTATTTTCTCACATCAGAGAAAAGTAAATTTGAATGGAAAATGCAGCATGAGAAAATCCGGCAGAAAATTATTAGTGTGTTAACCAATAAGCCAGTTTTGACAATTTTTGACCCTCAACATCCTATTGAACTGCATACGGATGCAAGTGCTATTGGGTAGGAAGCTATCTTGTTCCACAGGATTGAAAATAAGCCGTATGTAGTGGAGTACTTTAGCAAGACAACAAGTTAATGGGAATCCAAATACCATTCCTATGAGCTATGGGCGCGGGGGGGTTTAAACACTTTTTATTAGAGCAGAAATAAAATGTCACAGAAAAAAGCCAAAGAAAAAACTCACTCAGTTTTAAAGCAAATTCGACACTTGGGTCAAACTTGCAGAGAAAGATTGAAAATATCTAACAGAAATTACACAGTTACACGTGTCACTTGTACGCGGTGCAAAGATGCGAGCACGAACAAAGGAAATTAAAGAAGAGCGGGAGAGCCACAAACAATGCACATGCAACAACAATGTGTGGGCGAGAGCGCGAGAGCAAATTGAAACGGTAAGAAGTACAAAGACAAGAGCAAAGATTAACAAGAACAGCAACAACTGTGTAGGGTTTGTTGTTGTTCAGAAACAATAAATTTAATGCTTTGATTTTGCGTTTGTATAATTAAACAGAAATAGCGCAAATTCAAATCAATGGATTGGTTTTATGTTATTAACAAAGTTAACACTGTATTATTAAAAAAAATTATAAAGTCAATCTCCCGAAAATTAATATTTAAGCAGGAGCGAAAAAAAACACGTCAATCCTTGAAGAAATTCGAATGCATTTCTTGATTCGCTCCCCAAGAATATGGGGGAAAAGATCCACTCCGATTAACAGATCGATCGGGGTAACTTTGGTAAAACCACGGATCGGCCAAAGGCAAGTCCACGAGGTTCCCAGTTACTCTCTGGGGTAACGAACTTGAAGGCAGTGCCCCGGACAGATTGGGCAGGACCAAGGCGGACGTCTCCACTTGTCTGGACGGATCTTTGGGAGACACTACCTGAAGATGGCATAACTTTTGAGCCCGAGCAGCCACCAAATCCGAGATGCCACTAATTTGAGCATCGACGACGCGGAATGGAGGCCTTATTAGATGGAACATTCGCTCGGAGAGAAATGTTCCTTCCGACCCTGTGTCGATGAGGGCCCGAGCCTTGAAATCTGCACCCGATTGCCGAATAACCACCATAGCAGTCCCTAGCAGGCCTTTGCGGGGAGTGGAAACGAGGAAATTTTGGAGGCTATGGCTGGAGGATGGGCGCTCCGCGGACTCGGGCTGGTGCGGATGAGATTGTTCCCATAAAGCGATGGTGGCGTTGGGCAGTTTGGAAGTGCAGAGTGCTACCAGCAGAACGTCCCAGTTTTCCGTACTGACACCGGAGCGCATGAGCCTGGTCAGACACCCTTGGATAGTGGTTTGCAGCTCTTTCAAGGCCGCACATGTCTCATTTACAACCGATGGAAGGTTGAACAGAATCTTCGTCTGGGTGGCAACCAGCTGCCTCTTGTTCTCGAAACGAGCTTGGAGATTCTCCCACGCCGCGTGAAAACCTTCGTTGGTCAAAGGGGAGCTGGATACAATCGCCTTTGCCTCTCCACGCGTCTTGGACACCAAATTATAGAGCTTCTCAACTGGTGGTGGGCCATTGGTTGTAGTCTTTAGTGAAAACGTCCACTTCACAGGGAGGGAGACGGTAACCAGGCTGACTGTGGGGTGTCGCGTGGACGGTTTGAGAGACGGAGGATAAATCGGCGGATTGGAGCTGCTCGATACGTTCCCCGAGACAAGTGCCACACCGCACGTACACCATGTAGACATACTCGTATTTCGACTTCGCCGTCACTAAATCTGCAAGACTCTCCTCGCGCGCATCTGCCGTCAGGGCTCGCGTACATGCCATATACTCCGATTCTATTCTGGACCACAGGACCTTTGTCTGTTCTAAATGCATTTTTAAGGAGAACAAGGGAACGTCGCCTTCGATCGAGCCCACGGTGTTGACCTCGAACACGGTCAGACTGTCGCAAGCGGCGATGAAATGGGTCACGGCCATTTTTGCGGCGTCGAGAAGTCGCTGGGATTCGGATCTGGTGAGGACTTTATTCGAGGGAGCAGATACAGTGACGCTCGGGATGGAGCGCGAGCCAGAACTGGCGAGCACGGGTGATGGACTGCGACTCGATGCGGAAACTCTTCGGGGGGTATAGCCGGAAACTCCGGGTGATGACGAGGTACCAGAGGAACTGGTCTGACAACGTTTGACGGTGTCGGTACTGCGCGGGACCTTGGGCTTAGGCGGTGGGGTCGAAGGCGATATGGAACGGCGAGGCACGGTTAGACGATCGGCTTTGTGGCTGCTTTTCGCAGGATCGGTGGGCATAGTCGAACTTGATTGACTACGCTGTGAAGGCGAACGCGTGGGTTGGCGAACTGAATAGAGTGGACTGTATTTACTTTTAAGGGTTAATAGTTGCCAACCTGGCAGAAAAATATGGATTAAAAGCAAACGTACGAGGATGCGTACGGATGGCTTTGGGTTATGTTTAAATATTAAATATTTGGATGAGCTTTAGGATAAAATGTACATGAGCGATGGTTTAAACAAATATTGTATTTGTATCAGTATTTGGCTCTCCCTGGAATAATTAAATAATTAATTATCTCTTTTTTTTTGTTGTGGGCGTCGGATGTGACTTGGTCGAGGAAAAAATACCGCTAAGAACGGATCAGACCAGGCGCGTTCCGTTTTTACGCCGGAATTTTTATTATTAAAAAATTAAACCGAGAATTTGGATTCGCTTCTCGGTCCGGAAAAAGGCACGATCAGCTTTTTTTTGTTTTTTAAATATTTTTAATTTTTTTTCTTTTTCACACGAAAAAAGCGCCGAAATTGATAATTCGGTCCGAAAGAATTTTTTCGGAATAATTATTCTTCCACTTTTTTTTTTTGATCAAATTCGGACGAAATTAAATAATTTATTGCTGGAGTAGCAAAATATCGTGACTGGGATCAAGTCACACCGGGAGAGTCACGCGACAGCACTGACGAACGAACAGCTGTGTTGACAGTGGCCGCGTGCCATGTATTGCGTGAAAAAACAATTGAATTAAATTTGTTGATGTTTTGATCAAATTAAAATGCAACCGGAATGTGCGGAAAAATTTGGAAAGCGTGCGGGAAACTCTTGCCAATGGATTCGATCGCGACTGCAGTTGTGTGTGCATATAAACGCATTTACGCAAATGTGTTGGATGTATGTACGTACACCGGTGCGAAATAACCGGCACAGAAAGAAGCACAAAATATGTTGGTTCGGTTGACCAGTTGTTGCACCAAAAATCAGGACAGGTGAGCTTGGCACGACGTGCTATAGCAAAACGTTAATCACTTATTTTGTTTCTAGTTTGATGATGTTCTTGCCCTGTGGCCCGCGTATACACCGGTTGAGGTATGTGCGTATGTATGTGTGCACATATGTATGTACAAACGTATTGCTTTATGTGTGTACCGACGAGTGACCGATTTGGCGGGCGTTTTAAGTCCTCCACGGATAGGAGTCACAAACAGTCAGGATGGACGGAACAAGACAAGGAAATGTCCATACAAGTTGGAGAGAAAAGTCGCTATGGAAAAAGCGGGAAACTTTTCGCTGCCGGTGAGTATGTATATGTATATGAGAAGGAAATAAATGGCAATAAGAAAATAATAATAAGAAAATAAGAAAATAATAAAAGAATAACAAAACTTGCCTATCACTGGCCCAGTGTGCCCGTTCCTTCCTTCTCGGAAAAAAACCCCTACGGTCCCTGCTGGTCACCCTTTTTGGCGTGAACACATAGTATGAGTGTTTTGTATGCATTTTGCTTATTATTAATATTGTATTATATTATCGTTAAATTATTGTTACCATTATAGGGAATTACTAACATTTAGGCGAGGGAGATTTATTGGCAATAAGTAGTTATATTAGTATCTAATCATTATTACCATTAAGTTGTAGGGTATTATAAATATTTTATTCTATTTTATTATGTTTATTATATTAAGGGATATTGGCGATATTTAATTATATATATATAAGCAAAGGGGCATACCCTTGGATACTCTATGTTCTCTCTCTATTTGGGGTCCCTTTATGGTTCATTCCATATTTTGGATGTGTAACATTGTGAATATAAGTTTAGCGTTACTTCTGTCATGTAAGTTTGGCAGTGGGTACTGATATGTTAGTTTGCCACTGACTGCTGAGTCATGCAAGATTGCCACTGACTGCTGAGTCATGCAAGATTGGCACTGACTGCTGAGTCATGGAAGTTTGGCACTGGCTGCTTGGTCATGCAGGTGACAATAGTATTGGGTAACCTCTGACAGTGTCATAGAGCGTGACGACATATGTATCTGTCGTCGAGTGTGGTCTGGTGTGAATGCAGGCGAGGCTGCGCAGTCAGCTGGAATACAACACCACGCAACGCACACGGAACTCGCTTCGCTCGCTATTGATAATGTCGAAACACGGAGACCAAGTGAACGGGGAGCTTTTAGCTGCCCCTACATCAGAAGTGGGATGCAATCCTCGTCAACAAAATATTGAAGATCATCTGCGTGTCCTAATGGAGCAGCAACATGCAAATTTCATGGAATTGGCAAAAACCTTGCAAGCGTCGGTAAGAGAACCGTCACATGGCAGTGCTGTGATGCTACCAAAGTTCAACGCGGACATGCCTTGCGCCGATGCTACGCAATGGTGAACTACTGTTGACATAGTGCTATGTGAGAATCAATTACAAGGGTCTGCATTAATTTTGGCATTAAGCAAAGCGCTTGAAGGAAGTGCAGCACAGTGGTTGTCGCATGTGTGTTATGCTGCAATTACATGGCCAGAGTTTAAGCAGTTATTTCAACAACGCTTTGGAAACACAGAGACGTCTGCCGCCGCCATTCTAAATATGCTGAATAGTCGTCCCAACAACGGTGAATCTCTTGCAATATATGCAAGTCGCCTGATTGCGTCACTTCTCACGAAATGGAAGAATATGGATCTGTCCGTGAATCTGGGACATATGGCAAACTTCTATCGGCGTGTGCAACGAATTACGTACACTGCCGACATTCAAAATAGACGCGATCTTCAGGCGGAGTTGCAAGTCTTTGGGCTCGACAAAAGACCGCCCAATTTTGAAAATGAGGAGCCTGGAACAAAGCGAGCAAAGACATTTACTATAAAGTAAAATATAAGTGTGGTAAGGTGGGACACAAGATGGCCGGATACGGAGTCCGGAGTCAAGACATTGAAACAGGTTCGCAGAGACGAGATCATCGAGGAAGTGCACCACATGCAAAGGACAACATAACGTGCTATCGCTGTCAGGAAAAAGGGCATATCGCTACTCATTGTCCAAGAAACATGTCAAGTGGAGGAGCGGCTTCACGCATGGAAAAGAGAGCTGAATTATGTGTGGTAGCCAAGCCAAAAACGAGTATGCAGTTACGGGGTGAGAATTTTCCAATTACCTTTGGAGCGGAGTTCTCGTTAATTAAAGATAGTGTTGCGAAAAGGTTAAGTGGCAAAAGAATTAACAGTTTAGTCGCCTTAAAAGGCATCGGTAATTCTAACGTTAGTAGCACACTGCAAATTCAAAACGATGTCATGATCAATGGGAACTGTTTAAACGTAACATTTCATGTAATACCGGACGACTGTATGAGAAATGATATTGTATTAGGAAGGGAAATTTTGGCTCAAGGATATTCAGCTATAGTATCGTATAGAGAAATGATATTGTATTAGAAAGGGAAATTTTGGCTCAAGGATATTCAGCTATAGTATCGTGTGATGGGGTAGAAATAATTAAATCTAAGACTGTTAATGTATATTTAACACCCACTAATGTTTCGTTTAACGAAGTAGAAACTGATGTGGTTGGTCAAGATAAGAAGAAATTACAGGCTTTATTGAAAACTTATATCAATTCGTTTACAAATGCAACTCCTCAGAAGCGGGTTAATACGGGTGAAATGGTGATTAGATTGATCGATACAACAAAGACTGTTCAACGAAGACCTTATAGATTTAGTCCTAGTTAGAGAGAAGTCGTTCGCAATAAAGTTAATGAGTTATTGCAAAGCAAAATTATTAGATCCAGTAGTTCTCCTTTCGCTAGACCTGCATTACTTGTAAAAAAAAAGGATGGGTCAGCAAGACTATGTGTAGACTATCGTGAGTTGAATTTTAACACGATTTCTGATAGGTTTCCTTTGCCATTGATTGCGGATCAAATAGCTAGACTAAGAGGTGCAAAATACTTTGGATTTAAATTCTATTGAATATACGGCATTCATTACACCAGATGGGCAATATGAATTTTTGTCGATGCCCTTTGGACTTAAAAACGCTCCATCAGTGTTTCAAAGAGCAATTTTGAAAGCAGTAGGAGACATAGCATATTCGTACTTTATAGTTTATATGGATGACATTATAATCATAGCCTCTACTAAAGAATCTGCTCTCGAGAGGTTGCAAATTATTTTGGATATACTTACAAAAGCAGTATTTTCACTCAATGCAAAAAAATGTTCCTTTCTAATGACATCTGTTCAATACTTAGGGTTTGAAGTAGAAGCAGGCAGATAAGACTCAACATGCGAAACATAGAATCACTGAACACATTACCGCCTCCCAATTCGGTTACATCGCTAAGGCAATTCATTGGATTGGCTTCATACTTTCGTCAGTTTGTCCCTGGGTTTTTACAAATAATGAAACCGTTGTATTTTCTCACATCAGAGAAAAGTAAATTTGAATGGAAAATGCAGCATGAGAAAATCCGGCAGAAAATTATTAGTGTGTTAACCAATAAGCCAGTTTTGACAATTTTTGACCCTCAACATCCTATTGAACTGCATACGGATGCAAGTGCTATTGGGTAGGAAGCTATCTTGTTCCACAGGATTGAAAATAAGCCGTATGTAGTGGAGTACTTTAGCAAAACAACAAGTTAATGGGAATCCAAATACCATTCCTATGAGCTAGAAACATTAGCTGTGGTCAACGCCGTTAAGCATTTCCGTCATTACTTACATGGTAGAAAAATTTTTATTTTCACTGACTGCAATTTATTAGAAGCATCCCGGACAAAAATTGAGTTATTGCCAAGAATTTATCGGTGGTGCGCATATCTTCAGTCTTTCGACTTTGACATACAATACCGAGAAGGTAAACGGATGGCTCACGTTGATTTCTTGCCTAGAAATCCATTACCTCCGAGAAACTAGAAAGAATTCGTAAGAGTTGTTGAAAAACGAACAGAGAACAAAGTAGAGATCAACATATAAAAGAGATAATTTGTAAGTTAAAAGAAAACGATTTGCCATTAGAAATATGTAAGACCTATGATCTACGAACAGGAGTCTTGTATCGTATTGTTCAACGAAGCGGAAAGAGTCTCTGTTTGCCCGTTGTGCCACGCGGATTAAGATGGTCTGTAATTAACCAGGTGCATGAATCCATTATGCATTTGGGATGGGAAAAACGTTAGACAAAGTTTATGATTACTACTGGTTTGAGGGCATGGCAAAATATGTTCGTAGATTTGTAGAAAAGGTAAACTTAGCGGGAAAGGCGACCGTAAGGAATATGTAATTGTGTTGATTGACGCATTTACTTAGTACGTGCATTAACATCATACATTTACATTAAGTGCCGAGAGTTGTGTCATGGCGTTGAAATCGTCCATCTCCTTGTTTGGAGTGCCAAATCATGTTGTGACTAATCAAGGCAAAAGCTTTACTGGGCTGAGATTCGTAGAATTCTGTTCATCACAAAAGATACAGTTTCACTTAATAGCAACAGGAGCAAGCCGTGCTAACGGACAAGTCGAGAGGGTGATGAGTACTCTCAAGAATTTGCTCACAGCTGTAGAAACTAGTTCAAGGTCTTGGCAAGAAGCACTGGGTGATGTCCAATTGGCAAATAATTGTACGGTTAATAGAAAGCGAGTCCTTTAGAATTATTAATTGGAAAAGTTGCGCGACCCTTAGGCTTGATTCCGATCAGCGAGTCGGAATCCGAAGTTAATCTTGAAGAGACTAGGTTGAGAGCTTTAGCAAATATGAACGCTGCTGGTGAATACGAAAAGGCAAGATTCGATAAGAACAAAGCTAAAATACAGAAATTTAGTGTGGGATATTTTGTATTGATAAGTTGCAGTAAGAGACATCAAACAAAATTAGATCCAAAGTTTCGACGACCTTTTTAGATAGTTGAAGTTTTGGAGAACGACAGGTATTTGTTAAAAAATCTAAAGAGCAAGAGACAATATAAATATCCACATGAAAGAATTAAAAGATTGCCAGATGGACAGATACCAAGCGAGTTTGAGATCGATGAGAGTATGTCGAGAGAAACTGTTGAAATAGACAGTATGGAAACCGTTGAAAGAGACGGTACTTAAGCTGTTGAAATAGACAGTATGAATGTTTGAAGAATAAGAAATGTAAAATGTGTTGAGATATACGATTATCGATCACTGCGTGGTGGTATCTGGCCCAAGAGAAGTTGTTGTTCTTGCGATTAATATGAAAATTGATGATGTAAAAAGGAGAAGAAAAAAAATAATGAAAGGAAAACGAAAAGATAAATAATGAAAAGATTATTTGATGAATAATGTAAATGAACTATAAGAGTATTATTAGTACAGAAATGATAATGAATTTGTTTAGTTAAGGAGACAGAATGAAATAAATGGATTGATTTATAATGATTTAAAATACTGTGTAAATTAGCAGAACACACGCGGGCGTGTATTTTATCAGAATGGCCGTGAGTGGGTGTGAAACTGTTGAAAGAGACAATAAAGAGAACACAAGTGGGTGTCAAAATGTTGAAAGAGATAGTATTATGTGAAAAACAGCTAATGCAACTTCAAATGCAAGATTGGCACTGACTGCTGAGTCATGGAAGTTTGGCACTGGCTGCTTGGTCATGCAGGTGACAATAGTATTGGGTAACCTCTGACAGTGTCATAGAGCGAGCCGACATATGTATCTGTCGTCGAGTGTGGTCTGGTGTGAAGGCAGGCGAGGCTGCGCAGTCAGCTGGAATACAACGCCACGCAACGCACACGGAACTCGCTTCGCTCGCTATTGATAATATCGGAACACGGAATCCAAGTCAACGGGGAGCTTTTAGCTGCCCCTACATCAGAAGTGGGATGCAATCCTCGTCAACAAAATATTGAAGATCATCTGCGCGTCCTAATGGAGCAGCAACATGCAAATTTCATGGAATTGGCAAAAACCTTGCAAGCGTCGGTAAGAGAACCGTCACATGGCAGTGCTGTGATGTTACCAAAGTTCAACGCGGACATGCCTTGCGCCGATGCTACGCAATGGTGTACTACTGTTGACATTGTGCTATGTGAGAATCAATTACAAGGGTCTGCATTAATTTTGGCATTAAGCAAAGCGCTTGAAGGAAGTGCAGCACAGTGGTTGTCGCATGCGTGTTATGCTGCAATTACATGGCCAGAGTTTAAGCAGTTATTTCAACGCTTTGGAAACACAGAGACGTCTGCCGCCGCCATTCTAAATATGCTGAATAGTCGTCCCAACAACGGTGAATCTCTTGCAATATATGCAAGTCGCCTGATTGCGTCACTTCTCACGAAATGGAAGAATATGGATCTGTCCGTGAATCTGGGACATATGGCAAACTTCGATCGGCGTGTGCAACGAATTACGTACACTGCCGACATTCAAAATAGACGCGATCTTCAGGCGGAGTTGCAAGTCTTTGGGCTCGACAAAAGACCGCCCAATTTTGAAAATGAGGAGCCTGGAACAAAGCGAGCAAAGACATTTACTATAAAGTAAAATATAAGTGTGGTAAGGTGGGACACAAGATGGCCGGATGCGGAGTCCGGAGTCAAGACATTGAAACAGGTTCGCAGAGACGAGATCATCGAGGAAGTGCACCACATGCAAAGGACAACATAACGTGCTATCGCTGTCAGGAAAAAGGGCATATCGCTACTCATTGTCCAAGAAACATGTCAAGTGGAGGAGCGGCTTCACGCATGGAAAAGAGAGCTGAATTATGTGTGGTAGCCAAGCCAAAAACGAGTATGCAGTTACGGGGTGAGAATTTTCCAATTACCTTTGGAGCGGAGTTCTCGTTAATTAAAGATAGTGTTGCGAAAAGGTTAAGTGGCAAAAGAATTAACAGTTTAGTCGCCTTAAAAGGCATCGGTAATTCTAACGTTAGTAGCACACTGCAAATTCAAAACGATGTCATGATCAATGGGAACTGTTTAAACGTAACATTTCATGTAATACCGGACGACTGTATGAGAAATGATATTGTATTAGGAAGGGAAATTTTGGCTCAAGGATATTCAGCTATAGTATCGTATAGAGAAATGATATTGTATTAGAAAGGGAAATTTTGGCTCAAGGATATTCAGCTATAGTATCGTGTGATGGGGTAGAAATAATTAAATCTAAGACTGTTAATGTATATTTAACACCCACTAATGTTTCGTTTAACGAAGTAGAAACTGATGTGGTTGGTCAAGATAAGAAGAAATTACAGGCTTTATTGAAAACTTATATCAATTCGTTTACAAATGGAACTCCTCAGAAGCGGGTTAATACGGGTGAAATGGTGATTAGATTGATCGATACAACAAAGACTGTTCAACGAAGACCTTATAGATTTAGTCCCAGTGAGAGAGAAGTCGTTCGCAATAAAGTTAATGAGTTATTGCAAAGCAAAGTTATTAGACCCAGTAGTTCTCCTTTCGCTAGACCTGAATTACTCGTTTAAAAATAGGATGGGTCAGCAAGACTATGTGTAGACTATCGTGAGTTGAATTTTAACACGATTTCTGATAGGTTTTCTTTGCCATTGATTGCGGATCAAATAGCTAGACTAAGAGGTGCAAAATACTTCGGATTTAAATTCTATTTAATGTACGGCATTCATTACACCAGATAGGCAATATGAATTTTTGTCGATGCCCTTTGGACTTAAAAACGCTCCATCAGTGTTTCAAAGAGCAATTTTGAAAGCAGTAGGAGACATAGCATATTCGTACTTTATAGTTTATATGGATGATATTATGATCATAGCCTCTACTAAAGAATCTGCACTCGAGAGGTTGCAAATTGTTTTGGATATACTTACAAAAGCAGGATTTTCACTCAATGCAAAAAAATGTTCCTTTCTAATGACATCTGTTCAATACTTAGGGTTTGAAGTAGAAGCAGGCGATATAAGACCCAACATGCGAAAGATAGAATCACTGAACACATTACCGCCTCCCAATTCGGTTACATCGCTAAGGCAATTCATTGGATTGGCTTCATACTTTCGTCAGTTTGTCCTTGGGTTTTCACAAATAATGAAACCGTTGTATTTTCTCACATCAGAGAAAAGTAAATTTGAATGGAAAATGCAGCATGAGAAAATCCGGCAGAAAATTATTAGTGTGTTAACCAATAAGCCAGTTTTGACAATTTTTGACCCTCAACATCCTATTGAACTGCATACGGATGCAAGTGCTATAAAATAAAATAAAATAAAATAAGCCGTATGTAGTGGAGTACTTTAGCAAGACAACAAGTTAATGAGAATCCAAATACCATTCCTATGAGCTAGAAACATTAGCTGTGGTCAACGCCGTTAAGCATTTCCGTCATTACTTACATGGTAGAAAGTTTGTAATTTTCACTGACTGCAATTCATTAAAAGCATCCAGGACAAAAATTGAGTTATTGCCTGGAATTTATCGGTGGTGGGCATACCTTCAGTCTTTCGACTTTGACATACAATACCGAGAAGGTAAACGGATGGCTCACATTGATTTCTTGTCTAGAAATCCGTTACCTCCGAGAAACTCTAAAGAATTCTTAAGAGTTGTTGAAAAACGAATAGAGCTTACTGAAATATCTGAAGATTGTGTTTGAGTAGAACAAAGTAGAGATCAAGATACAAAAGAGATAATTTCTAAGTTAAAAGAAAACGATTTGCCATTAGAAATATGTAAGACCTATGATCGACGAACAGGAGTCTTGTATCGTATTGTTCAACGAAACGGATTAAGATGGTCTGTAATTAACCAGGTGCATGATTCCATTATGCATTTGGGATGGGAAAAAACGTTAGAGGGCATGCAAAATATGTTCGTAGATTTGTAGAAAATTGCATAACGTGTAGAGTCAGGAAAATTGCAGATGGAGTTACATCCTATCCCAACCATGGCATACTCTTAATGTAGATATCAAAGGTAAACTTAGTGGGAAAAGCGACCGTAAGGAATATGTAATTGTGTTGATTGACGCATTTACTAAGTACGTGCATTAACATCATACATTTACATTAAGTGCCGAGAGTTGTCTCATGGCGTTGAAATCGTCCATCTCCTTATTTGGAGTGCCAAATCATGTTGTGACTAATCAAGGCAAAAGCTTTACTGGGCTGAGATTCGTCGAATTCTGTTCATCACAAAAGATACAGCTTCACTTAATAGCAACAGGAGCAAGCCGTGCTAACGGACAAGTCGAGAGGGTGATGAGTACTTTCAAAAATTTGCTCACAGCTGTAGAAACTAGTTCAAGGTCTTGCCAAGAAGCACTGGTTGATGTCCAATTGGCAATTAATTGTACGGTTAATAGAGTAACGAAAGCGAGTCCTTTAGAATTATTAATTGGAAAAGTTGCGCGACCCTTAGGCTTGATTCCGATCAGCTAGTCGGAAACCGAAGTTAATCTTGAAGAGACTAGGTTGAGAGCTTTAGCAGATATGAACGCTGCGGGTGAATACGAAAAGGCAAGATTCGATAAGAACAAAGCTAAAATACAGAAATTTAGTGTGGGAGATTTTGTATTGATAAGTTGCAGTGAGAGACATCAAACAAAATTAGATCCAAAGTATCGAGGTCCTTTTTCAAATCTAAAGAGCAAGAAACAATATAAATATCCACATGAAAGAATTAAAAGATTGCCAGATGGACAGATACCAAGCGAGTTTGAGATCGATGAGAGTATGTCGAGAGAAACTGTTGAAATAGACAGTATGGAAACCGTTGAAAGAGACGGTACTTAAGCTGTTGAAATAGACAGTATGAATGTTTGAAGAATAAGAAATGTAAAATGTGTTGAGATATACGATTATCGATCACTGCGTGGTGGTATCTGGCCCAAGAGAAGTTGTTGTTCTTGCGATTAATATGAAAATTGATGATGTAAAAAGGAGAAGAAAAAAAATAATGAAAGGAAAACGAAAAGATAAATAATGAAAAGATTATTTGATGAATAATGTAAATGAACTATAAGAGTATTATTAGTACAGAAATGATAATGAATTTGTTTAGTTAAGGAGACAGAATGAAATAAATGGATTGATTTATAATGATTTAAAATACTGTGTAAATTAGCAGAACACACGCGGGCGTGTATTTTATCAGAATGGCCGTGAGTGGGTGTGAAACTGTTGAAAGAGACAATAAAGAGAACACAAGTGGGTGTCAAAATGTTGAAAGAGATAGTATTATGTGAAAAACAGCTAATGCAACTTCAAATGCAAGATTGGCACTGACTGCTGAGTCATGGAAGTTTGGCACTGGCTGCTTGGTCATGCAGGTGACAATAGTATTGGGTAACCTCTGACAGTGTCATAGAGCGAGCCGACATATGTATCTGTCGTCGAGTGTGGTCTGGTGTGAAGGCAGGCGAGGCTGCGCAGTCAGCTGGAATACAACGCCACGCAACGCACACGGAACTCGCTTCGCTCGCTATTGATAATGTCGGAACACGGAATCCAACTGAACGGGGAGCTTTTAGCTGCCCCTACATCAGAAGTGGGATGCAATCCTCGTCAACAAAATATTGAAGATCATCTGCGCGTCCTAATGGAGCAGCAACATGCAAATTTCATGGAATTGGCAAAAACCTTGCAAGCGTCGGTAAGAGAACCGTCACATGGCAGTGCTGTGATGTTACCAAAGTTCAACGCGGACATGCCTTGCGCCGATGCTACGCAATGGTGTACTACTGTTGACACTGTGCTATGTGAGAATCAATTACAAGGGTCTGCATTAATTTTGGCATTAAGCAAAGCGCTTGAAGGAAGTGCAGCACAGTGGTTGTCGCATGCGTGTTATGCTGCAATTACATGGCCAGAGTTTAAGCAGTTATTTCAACGCTTTGGAAACACAGAGACGTCTGCCGCCGCCATTCTAAATATGCTGAATAGTCGTCCCAACAACGGTGAATCTCTTGCAATATATGCAAGTCGCCTGATTGCGTCACTTCTCACGAAATGGAAGAATATGGATCTGTCCGTGAATCTGGGACATATGGCAAACTTCTATCGGCGTGTGCAACGAATTACGTACACTGCCGACATTCAAAATAGACGCGATCTTCAGGCGGAGTTGCAAGTCTTTGGGCTCGACAAAAGACCGCCCAATTTTGAAAATGAGGAGCCTGGAACAAAGCGAGCAAAGACATTTACTATAAAGTAAAATATAAGTGTGGTAAGGTGGGACACAAGATGGCCGGATGCGGAGTCCGGAGTCAAGACATTGAAACAGGTTCGCAGAGACGAGATCATCGAGGAAGTGCACCACATGCAAAGGACAACATAACGTGCTATCGCTGTCAGGAAAAAGGGCATATCGCTACTCATTGTCCAAGAAACATGTCAAGTGGAGGAGCGGCTTCACGCATGGAAAAGAGAGCTGAATTATGTGTGGTAGCCAAGCCAAAAACGAGTATGCAGTTACGGGGTGAGAATTTTCCAATTACCTTTGGAGCGGAGTTCTCGTTAATTAAAGATAGTGTTGCGAAAAGGTTAAGTGGCAAAAGAATTAACAGTTTAGTCGCCTTAAAAGGCATCGGTAATTCTAACGTTAGTAGCACACTGCAAATTCAAAACGATGTCATGATCAATGGGAACTGTTTAAACGTAACATTTCATGTAATACCGGACGACTGTATGAGAAATGATATTGTATTAGGAAGGGAAATTTTGGCTCAAGGATATTCAGCTATAGTATCGTATAGAGAAATGATATTGTATTAGAAAGGGAAATTTTGGCTCAAGGATATTCAGCTATAGTATCGTGTGATGGGGTAGAAATAATTAAATCTAAGACTGTTAATGTATATTTAACACCCACTAATGTTTCGTTTAACGAAATGATGTGGTTGGTCAAGATAAGAAGAAATTACAGGCTTTATTGAAAACTTATATCAATTCGTTTACAAATGCAACTCCTCAGAAGCGGGTTAATACGGGTGAAATGGTGATTAGATTGATCGATACAACAAAGACTGTTCAACGAAGACCTTATAGATTTAGTCCCAGTGAGAGAGAAGTCGTTCGCAATAAAGTTAATGAGTTATTGCAAAGCAAAGTTATTAGACCCAGTAGTTCTCCTTTCGCTAGACCTGAATTACTCGTTTAAAAATAGGATGGGTCAGCAAGACTATGTGTAGACTATCGTGAGTTGAATTTTAACACGATTTCTGATAGGTTTTCTTTGCCATTGATTGCGGATCAAATAGCTAGACTAAGAGGTGCAAAATACTTTGGATTTAAATTCTATTGAATATACGGCATTCATTACACCAGATAGGCAATATGAATTTTTGTCGATGCCCTTTGGACTTAAAAACGCTCCATCAGTGTTTCAAAGAGCAATTTTGAAAGCAGTAGGAGACATAGCATATTCGTACTTTATAGTTTATATGGATGATATTATGATCATAGCCTCTACTAAAGAATCTGCACTCGAGAGGTTGCAAATTGTTTTGGATATACTTACAAAAGCAGGATTTTCACTCAATGCAAAAAAATGTTCCTTTCTAATGACATCTGTTCAATACTTAGGGTTTGAAGTAGAAGCAGGCGATATAAGACCCAACATGCGAAAGATAGAATCACTGAACACATTACCGCCTCCCAATTCGGTTACATCGCTAAGGCAATTCATTGGATTGGCTTCATACTTTCGTCAGTTTGTCCTTGGGTTTTCACAAATAATGAAACCGTTGTATTTTCTCACATCAGAGAAAAGTAAATTTGAATGGAAAATGCAGCATGAGAAAATCCGGCAGAAAATTATTAGTGTGTTAACCAATAAGCCAGTTTTGACAATTTTTGACCCTCAACATCCTATTGAACTGCATACGGATGCAAGTGCTATAAAATAAAATAAAATAAAATAAGCCGTATGTAGTGGAGTACTTTAGCAAGACAACAAGTTAATGAGAATCCAAATACCATTCCTATGAGCTAGAAACATTAGCTGTGGTCAACGCCGTTAAGCATTTCCGTCATTACTTACATGGTAGAAAGTTTGTAATTTTCACTGACTGCAATTCATTAAAAGCATCCAGGACAAAAATTGAGTTATTGCCTGGAATTTATCGGTGGTGGGCATACCTTCAGTCTTTCGACTTTGACATACAATACCGAGAAGGTAAACGGATGGCTCACATTGATTTCTTGTCTAGAAATCCGTTACCTCCGAGAAACTCTAAAGAATTCTTAAGAGTTGTTGAAAAACGAATAGAGCTTACTGAAATATCTGAAGATTGTGTTTGAGTAGAACAAAGTAGAGATCAAGATACAAAAGAGATAATTTCTAAGTTAAAAGAAAACGATTTGCCATTAGAAATATGTAAGACCTATGATCGACGAACAGGAGTCTTGTATCGTATTGTTCAACGAAACGGATTAAGATGGTCTGTAATTAACCAGGTGCATGATTCCATTATGCATTTGGGATGGGAAAAAACGTTAGAGGGCATGCAAAATATGTTCGTAGATTTGTAGAAAATTGCATAACGTGTAGAGTCAGGAAAATTGCAGATGGAGTTACATCCTATCCCAACCATGGCATACTCTTAATGTAGATATCAAAGGTAAACTTAGTGGGAAAAGCGACCGTAAGGAATATGTAATTGTGTTGATTGACGCATTTACTAAGTACGTGCATTAACATCATACATTTACATTAAGTGCCGAGAGTTGTCTCATGGCGTTGAAATCGTCCATCTCCTTATTTGGAGTGCCAAATCATGTTGTGACTAATCAAGGCAAAAGCTTTACTGGGCTGAGATTCGTCGAATTCTGTTCATCACAAAAGATACAGCTTCACTTAATAGCAACAGGAGCAAGCCGTGCTAACGGTCAAGTCGAGAGGGTGATGAGTACTCTCAAGAATTCTATCACAGCTGTAGAAATTAGTTCAAGGTCTTGGCAAGAAGCACTGGGTGATGTCCAATTGGCAATTAATTGTGCGGTAATAGAAAGCGAGTCCTTTAGAATTATTAATTGGAAAAGTTGCGCGACCATTATGCTTGATTCCGATCAGCGAGTCGGAAACCGAAGTTAATCTTGAAGAGACTAGGTTGAGAGTTTTAGCAGATATGAACGCTGCGGGTGAATACGAAAAGGCAAGATTCGATAAGAACAAAGCAAATATACAGAAATTTAGTGTGGGAGATTTTGTATTGATAAGTTGTAGTGAGAGACATCAAACAAAATTAGATCCAAAGTATCGAGGTCCTTTTCAGATAGTTGAAGTTTTGGAGAACGACAGGTATTTGTTAAAAATCTAAAGAGCAAGAGACAATATAAATATCCACATGAAAGTGTTAAAAGATTGCCAGATGGACTGCTGAGTTATGCAAGATTGGCACTGACTGCTGAGTCATGGAAGTTTGGCGCTGGCTGCTTGGTCATGCAGGTGACTATAGTATTGGGTAACCTCTGACAGTGTCATAGAGCGAGACGACATATGTATCTGTCGTCGAGTGTGGTCTGGTGTGAAGGCAGGCGAGGCTGCGCAGTCAGCTGGAATACAACGCCATTATCGCTATTGATAATGTCGGAACACGGAATCCAAGTGAAAGGGGAGCTTTTAGCTGCCCCTACATCAGAAGCGGGATGCAATCCTCATCAACAAAATATTGAAGATCGTCGTTAAGAGAACCGTCACATGGCAGTGCTGTGATGTTACCAAAGTTCAACGCGGACATGCCTTGCGCCGATGCTACGCAATGGTGTACTACTGTTGACATTGTGCTATGTGAGAATCAATTACAAGGGTGTGCATTAATTTTGGCATTAAGCAAAGCGCTTGAAGGAAGTGCAGCACAGTGGTTGTCGCATGCGTGTTATACTGCAATTACATGGCCAGAGTTTAAGCAGTTATTTCAACAACGCTTTGGAAACACAGAGACGTCTGCCGCCGCCATTTTAAATATGCTGAATCTCACCGTCCCAACAACGGTGAATCTCTTGCAATATATGCAAGTCGCCTGATTACGTCACTTCTCACGAAATGGAAGAACATGGATCTAGGGAAATATGGCAAACTTCGATCGGCGTGTGCAACGAATTACGCACACTGCCGACATTCAAAATAGACGCGATCTTCAGGCGGTGAATAGGCTTCCGGGGAGAGGAAAAATTATAACCCGATCTTCATTTGTTGAATTCAAAATGTGAACTGATTTTATTTACATAATGTTTGGTTGGAGGAAGTCTTAAAGTCTATGGGGCACATATTTGGTGGTGGGATTTTATGTCTAGTTCTATCAGCATACATGCGCCGTACTGATAGCTTGGGGTTAAATCTATTTAAATCAAAGCCTGCGTTGGCCGTTAGATGCTTAGTTAAATGCATCGGCTGATAAAAATATACTCGCAGCATGTGAGCTACATTACATTCAAACAATACGTTATTATTTTTGTGCGCTGTACTTTCATCTCGTACTTAGTTCAGAATATTTATGTATATGTTTTTAAAATATTTTTATGTCTACAAATACAGTGTTTAATCTTAAACATTCTGCAAGTAGTCTTCTGGTTACATTTATGTTTCTTATAACATATATTATTACTATGATAACTAATACCATTGCTAATATTAAAGAAGCATGACCAGTTACGTGATGGAAATTTAATCCTAAGAATTCAATGTGATGTTCTTTTAAAGATTTTAATTCAATTTTTAACCTTTCAAGTTCTGCTGTGTGGTTCAAGAAATTATTTCCCACTGGATCCCAGATTATCTTCGGAACCTCGCTAATATCCCCTATATGAGATGTTGCGATTGCTTGATAAGACTCTGACTGGATGCTGTGATGAGCAACTAATATTTTGTCTTCTGTTCTAGCAGTGCAATCTGACCTGATGCTGAAAATACCTTGCTCTGAAATATCTATTACTTCCTGTTGTACGCTACCACATTGCACTCTAACCTTTGAATAGGGTGAAACTTTAAATAGCCAGCTACTTCTGCTCTCTAGCTCGATCCAATAGGATCTTAAGTCAACTATCGTTTTATAGACACAGTTAGATTTCATATTTCGTTTAAATGATGCGATTTCACATGCGTTGTCATTGGCACTACTCCAAAGCCAACTTCCTTCACACTCTTTTATTAGTTTGCCACGTCTGACATTTATTTAAAGTGGATTCGGTCATTAGATGATAGGAGTCTATTTCAAAATTATAGACTAAATACTCGCTATTTATATGTACCATTATCATCTGATCATTACTAATCCTAACTGGCACTGGGATTATTCTATATAGAAGAGATGGATGCCTACCAAATAAGGGAATTTTTACGTTAATTATTAGTTTCCTGTCAACAAAAATCCCTTTTGCTGTTAATAACGTATATATATCTTTTAGCTCAGTATCTGTTCTTTTGCCTGGTAGAACTAAAGATTCGGACAAACTATCTTTTATATTTGCAATTTCCACCTTTAGTTGACTCAGTTTTAATATATTAGGGTTCAGTCTTCCAGGATTAATATCTATCAAAAGACTTATTATCCCCGCTGGAATTTTCTCACAGTCCTCAATAACCGAACTAAGTTGCTTCGTTATCATAAAGAAATTAATGGACTCTTTGTAGACATAGTAATTTTCTTTTATTAACTCTGTTATGTTTTCAACTCTCCTATTCATCTTGCGGAAATTTTCATTTATCTCTTCGGTAGTACTTTTGAGAATGTTTGCCGTAGAGTCAACAACTGACGTTTGCTTTGCCTCGAATTTTCTTCCATAGTTTCTCTATCATCCGCATCCATTATACCGAATAAAATATGGTAAAGCGAACCCACAAATTCAAATGGCGCCCGTTTATTTCGCGATTTACTTTGTAACATAATCAGTTTGTTGTTATCCTCAATTTCTCTTATCTGTTTATCAGTACTGTCTAATACTAGATTGCACTGGTCTTCAAAACTGTACAATTTTTAACATATCTCCCTCATTTTAACTATTAACTTGTCACCCTTATTAAGCATTTCAAAATACGCCGTCATGTCATAATATACAATAAGATCCCACGAGGAAGACACTATTTCTACCTCACCCATTGGATCTAAATATAATGCGGCTGTTGTATTCATCTCTTTTATCGTGACTTTTGGCTTATTTTTCTCCACCACAGCTTCATTTGACACTTGGCAAAGCAGCATTAGCATGGCCAAAACCAAAAAAAAAAATGGACTTTCTCCATTTGTTCCTTTGTTGGAGAGTATGCATATAAGGCATCAGTAGTTAAGTCACTCACTACTTCTAAGTGTATAGCTTTAGTTGCCATACATACAAATACAGCTATGTATCCCTTATATATTTTTTGTCCACGGTTCTTGGAACACCTAATATGATAAGGTCCAGCATAATCCACTCCGGTATTTCGAAATGGCCACGACATTGTGACTCTGTGTTTCGGGAGATTACCCATTATGTGCTCTGCTGTGTTCTGGCGATATCTAGCACAAGTAACACATTCTCTAAAATATTGTTTAGGCGTTTTTCTTACTCCAATTATCCAAAATTTTCTTTGAAGCTGACTTCTCATAAGGTTTATTCCCCCATGCAATGTATCCTTATGTTCATTTTTAACTAACAACATCCACAGATGACATTTGTCTAAAATAATCGGATGCTTTGTGTCGAAACTCATATTGGCATTTTGCAATCTGCCCCTAACTCGTGGAACCCCGTCGTTATCTAAAAACGGATTTAAGCTCAAAATTTTACTTTTCGTATTAATTTCCTTTTTCTTAGTTAACCAAGATATCTCCCTGCTAAATTGAAGTGATTGTTGATATTTGATTATTAAGGTTTTAGCATTTTTGAGTTCATTGACGGTTAGATATGGAGGATTTACTCCGTTTTTCGTTTTGGCTGAAATGAACCTTAATATGTATGCAACTATTCTGATAAGTTTGTTGATACACGAATACTTTTCTAGCAGCTTTTGCATTATATTGTTTTGTGTCTCGACTAGCACTGTACTGACAATAATATTGCTACCTTCAACTTTTTCTTTAGGCCAATTCTCCTTCGGCCCAACAAGCCATTTTGGACCACTCCACCAAATATCACAATCCTTTAATTTGGTTGGACAAATTTCCCTTGAAGCTACATCGGCAGGATTCTCTTCAGATTTCACATGGCTCCATACAATTTCTCCCATGTTTCTTATATCTTCAGTCCGCCTCCTAATGAACTTGTTCTTGTTATTCTCATTTCTCATCCAGCAGAGTGTAATTGTTGAATCACTCCAAGCATATATCTCTGCTGGGACGGCAATACTCTGATAGACTCTTTTCAACAGCTGAGTTAATAGATGAGCTGCACATAATTCCAATTTTGGTATAGTCTTTCTATTTTTGATAGGATTCACTTTGCTCTTACTGGCTATCAACGTGATTTTATCCCCCATATCACATACTGTTTCAATAATATCGGACTTGTTGGAGATCCACTTTCTCAGATTCATTCCCACTTTTTCCAGCTCTCTAGACACCTGCTTTACTTTGCACTTAAACTCTTCAGTGGTATTACCTCCTGTCATTAAATCGTCCATGTAGAACTCATCTTGAATTACTTCACCAATTATTTCGTCTTTGCATTTGTCAGCTATATCTGACAGCACCCTTGTGGCTAAATATGGAGCTGAGGCAGTACCATACGTAACTTTTGTCAGCTTATAATTTGTTAATTTTCCTTGTGGTGACTCTCTCAACAAAGTATATAAATATTTTTGATCATCGTGATCAATATTAATTTGGCGATACAATTTTTCTATGTCTGCGGACTCAACAAACCGCCATTTGCGCCATTTCAGAATTATGTCGAAAATGTCATTCTGTAGTCCAGGAGTGACCCACATTTAGACTCTTATTATTTGTTGTTTTTGCCGAGGCGTCAAACACAATTCTTAATGTAGTGGTTACACTTGAATTCTTAATCACTGCTTGATGAGTTAGATAATATAAACCTTCGCCATTGGTTTCGATCATATGACCCAAATCTAAATATTCGTTTATAAACTTTGTATATTCATCTTTTAAATTTGGGTTTCGTTGAAATTTTTTCTCCAAACTTAGAAATCGTGCAATCGCTTGAGCCTTTGAATCTCCCAATTCTTTGTCATTTTTAAATGGCATTGTAACCACATACTTTCAGAAACCACATGGCTCGTTGTCTTTTTAACATTTTCCTCACACGTATTGGCTTCCACATCCTCTTTTTCCTCTTAATTTGTATTTTGATGTACTTGTCTTGGTTGACGAAATTTCGCTTATCGCCGTGTGTGCCTTTATTTTCGGCAACTTTAAAATCTGAGCTGCTTCCTCAGACACGATAGTGCTCTGTGACCCACTATCAATTAAGGCTCTTAGGGTTTCACACCCTCCATTTACTGCCTTTACTTTTATTAGTCCGGTAGCCAACAGTGCAGGCTGTGCTGTCACAACTGTATTTATTTTCTCCCGTAAGTGGAGTAAAGTATGGCGCCCTCTATTGCACAATGAACAAACAACTTCATTGGTGCATCTTTTATTTCTTGAATGCTTCAAGCGCCTTGTGCATAATTGCACTTTTTTGGCTATTTCGACCCTTTCTATTGGTGTCAAGCCTTTGAATTTGTAGCACTGAAATATGCTATGCCCGGCAACTTTGCAAATCGGACAGCTTTCTCCAAACGCCATGTTTGCCATTTTTTTCACCGGTTTTCTTTCTTCCTTTTTATTGGAACTTAGAGAACAATATCTTTGCTCCAAATATTCCAAGACATCAGATAGCAATTGTATCTGCTTTGTCTTTTTTACTTGGCTCTCATAGAGCTGAAGAGCCTCTCTATCCAATTTCCTAAGTATAAGTTGCGCGAATATCACGTCAACTTCATCGGACAAATTAGATTTAATTTTAATCAAGTGTATTGACTCATTTACCGTGTCAATCACTCCCTTAATATGCTTTGCGGATTCGATGTTGATTACTTGTAATTCAACTATCCGGTTTAATTGCTCGGAAAATATCCTACGATGATTTTCATACCGCTTGGTTAGCAAATCCCAAGCAGCATTATAATTATCGGGCGAGCCCGACAATAAATAAGCTACCATGCTCCTCGCTTCTCCCCGTAACGCGGATTTTAAATAATTAAACTTTAGAGCAGTACTTAAATCCTCTCTTCGATCGATTAATTCTAAAAATAGCTCCGCAAATATATTCCACTCTTTCGGTTCTCCGAAAAACGTAGGTACCTGAATTTTCGGTAACACCGGCAGTTCATCTCTAAGACCAATATTCTCGACTTTAACTCCTACCGGTTAATAAATAACTTCCTCTAACGCGCCTAGAGTATTCTGTATATAGAACTCTAGCTCCTGTAAGGCACCTTCAAATTCCCTATTCGATGCAAACTTCTGGTACAGTTCCTCTACCTTATTCTGCCACAAAAAATTAATTTTATTCCTATGTATCTTAAACATTTCTATCTTCCTCTCCCCTATGTCTCCATTCACCTTCTCCAGATATTCCCGAAGTTGATGAACTCTTTCCTCAAACTCCTTCTCGAAACTCCTACCTACCGTGTCCGAATCCACTTTGGCAATGGCTGCTTTACTAGTTCCCGGTCTAACGTCTACTTTAACGACAGTTGACTTGCTAGTGCCTGCCTTGGCTGTTTCAACTTCTTAATTTCGAAATAATGCCTAGGGCATCCTCCACCCGCTTATTACAAAAGTAATCATGATCGATTACTCCAATTTTAAGCAACAAATTATGATTCCCTACAAACTGACTTTCTATTCCATCTAACTCTTTCAATACTTCGCTAGTTATCCCACTACCGTCTAGCGTCTCTAAAAACCTCAATCTATCCATCAACTTGGACTGCTTCTCTAACAACGCAATATTTCTTTCCGATAACATGTTTGTTTTTTCTTTAAATATTACTAATAATTAAAATAATTATAATAATAAAAAAAAATAATAATATTTAAAAGAAAAACGTAAAATTAAACAATATTATCTTATCTGTTGCTGCTGCTTCTTGGTGTTGTTTTGCCGGTGTTTGTTTGTCGGCTGTATTGACTTTTCCTGGTCGTCACGTCCCACTCGTCTTGTTGGTAGGTCTTCTTCTACCACTGAGCTTCAACTGTCAGTGGAACTGTCCTGGAACTGTTCTTTGACTATTATAGTCTCTTCTTTTTGCTTATCTACTTTAAATTTTCGTAGCCACTGACACGATTTAAAAAATCGTCGCGAGTTTTAACCGTTTCTTTTTTCAGTTCGATATCAGCTTCGAACACGCCACACTTCCATAAATTCGTCCCGATCGTTCTGCAATTGCTCCACAGCAAACTGCCTTTTAACTTCGGACGCACTTTTTTTTTTTTTTTAATTTTATATTATACTCCGCCACTGGTGGGGGAAAACAGGAGTTTTTTCATTTTGCACCTTTAGCTGGTCTTAGCATTTACTGCGTAGCATAAGATCACAGACTTTAAGAAGCTGGTTCACCTCTTTGTCTCTTTCCACTGGTGGGGGAAAACAACAGAGTTTTTGTTACTCGAAGGACCAAAAATGAATAGGCTTCCGGGGAGAGGAAAAATTATAACCCGATCTTCATTTGTTGAATTCAAAATGTGAACTGTTTTTATTTAAATAATATTTGGTTGGAGGAAGTCTTAAAGTCTATGGGGCACATATTTGGTCGTGGGATTTTATCTCTAGTTCTACCAGCATACATGGACCGTACTGATAGCTTGGGGTTACATCTATTGAAATCAAAGCCTGCGTTGGCCGTTAGATGCTTAGCTAAATGCATCGGCTGATAAAAATATACCCACAGCATGTGAGCTACATTACATTCAAACAATACGTTATTAATTACTTAGTTACTTACTTACTTAGTTCAGAATATTTATGTATATGTTTTCAAAATATTTTTATGTCTACAAATACAGTGTTTAATCTTAAACAGGCGGAATTGCAAGTCTTTGGGCTCGACAAGAGACCGCCCAATTTTGAAAATGAGGAGCCTGGAACAAAGCGAGCAAAGACATTTTCTATAAAGTGCCATAAGTGTGGTAAGGTGGGACACAAGATGGCCGAATGCGGAGTCCGGAGTCAAGACACTGGAACAGATTCGTAGAGACGAGATCATCGAGGAAGTTCACCACATGCAAAGGACAACATAACGTGCTATCGCTCTCAGGAAAAAGGGCATATCGCCAATAATTGCCCAAGAAACATGTCAAGTGGAGGAGCGGCTTCACGCATCGAAAAGAGAGCTGAATTATGTGTAATAGCCGAGCCAAAAACGAGTATGCAGTGAGAATTTTGGAATTACCTTTGGAGCGGAGTTCTCGTTAATTAAAGATAGTGTGGCAAAAAGGTTAAGTGGCAAAAGAATTAACAGTTTAGTCGCCTTAAAAGGCATCGGTAATTCTAACGTTAGTAGCACACTACAAATTCAAAACGATGTCATGATCAATGGGAACTGTTTAAACGTAACATTTCATGTAATACCGGACGACTGTATGAGAAATGATATTGTATTAGGAAGGGAAATTTGGCTCAAGGATATTAGCTATGGTATCGTGTGATGGGGTAGAAATAATTAAATCTAAGACTGTTAATGTATGTTTAACACCCACTAATGTTTCGTTTAACGAAGTAGAAACTGATGTGGTTGGTCAAGATAAGAAGAAATTACAGGCTTTATTGAAAACTTATATCAATTCGTTTACAAATGCAACTCCTCAGAAGCGGGTTAATACGGGTGAAATGGTGATTAGATTGATCGATACAACAAAGACTGTTCAACGAAGACCTTATAGATTTAGTCCCAGTGAGAGAGAAGTCGTTCGCAATAAAGTTAATGAGTTATTGCAAAGCAAAGTTATTAGACCCAGTAGTTCTCCTTTCGCTAGACCTGAATTACTCGTTAAAAAAAAGGATGGGTCAGCAAGACTATGTGTAGACTATCGTGAGTTGAATTTTAACACGATTTCTGATAGGTTTTCTTTGCCATTGATTGCGGATTAAATAGCTAGACTAAGAGGTGCAAAATACTTCGGATTTAAATTCTATTTAATGTACGGCATTCATTACACCAGATAGGCAATATGAATTTTTGTCGATGCCCTTTGGACTTAAAAACGCTCCATCAGTGTTTCAAAGAGCAATTTTGAAAGCAGTAGGAGACATAGCATATTCGTACTTTATAGTTTATATGGATGATATTATGATCATAGCCCCTACTAAAGAATCTGCACTCGAGAGGTTGCAAATTGTTTTGGGTATACTTACAAAAGCAGGATTTTCACTCAATGCAAAAAAATGTTCCTTTCTAATGACATCTGTTCAATACTTAGGGTTTGAAGTAGAAGCAGGCGATATAAGACCCAACATGCGAAAGATAGAATCACTGAACACATTACCGCCTCCCAATTCGGTTACATCGCTAAGGCAATTCATTGGATTGGCTTCATACTTTCGTCAGTTTGTCCTTGGGTTTTCACAAATAATGAAACCGTTGTATTTTCTCACATCAGAGAAAAGTAAATTTGAATGGAAAATGCAGAATGAGAAAATCCGGCAGAAAATTATTAGTGTGTTAACCAATAAGCCAGTTTTGACAATTTTTGACCCTCAACATCCTATTGAACTGCATACGGATGCAAGTGCTATAAAATAAAATAAAATAAAATAAGCCGTATGTAGTGGAGTACTTTAGCAAGACAACAAGTTAATGAGAATCCAAATACCATTCCTATGAGCTAGAAACATTAGCTGTGGTCAACGCCGTTAAGCATTTCCGTCATTACTTACATGGTAGAAAGTTTGTAATTTTCACTGACTGCAATTCATTAAAAGCATCCAGGACAAAAATTGAGTTATTGCCTGGAATTTATCGGTGGTGGGCATACCTTCAGTCTTTCGACTTTGACATACAATACCGAGAAGGTAAACGGATGGCTCACGTTGATTTCTTGTCTAAAAATCCGTTACCTCCGAGAAACTCGAAAGAATTCTTAAGAGTTGTTGAAAAACGAATAGAGCTTACTGAAATATCTGAAGATTGGCTTCGAGAAGAACAAGGTAGAGATCAACACATAAAAGAGATAATTTCAAAGTTAAAAGAAAACGATTTGCCATTAGAAATATGTAAGACCTATAATCTACGAGCAGGAGTCTTGTATCGTATTGTTCAACGAAACGGAAAGAGTCTCTGTTTGCCCGTTGTGATGATCTGTAATTAACCAGGTGCATGAATCCATTATGCATTTGGAATGGGAAAAAAGTTAGACAAAGTTTATGATTACTACTGGTTTGAGGGCATGCAAAATATGTTCGTAGATTTGTAGAAAATTGCATAACGTGTAGAGTCAGGAAAATTGCAGATGGAGTTACATCCTATCCCAACCTTGGCATACTCTTCATGTAGATATCAAAGGTAAACTTAGTGGGAAAAGCGACCGTAAGGAATATGTAATTGTGTTGATTGACGCATTTACTAAGTACGTGCATTAACATCATACATTTACATTAAGTGCCGAGAGTTGTGTCATGGCGTTGAAATCGTCCATCTCCTTGTTTGGAGTGTTAAATCATGTTGTGACTAATCAAGGCAAAAGCTTTACTGGGCTGAGATTCGTTGAATTCTGTTCATCACAAAAGATACAGCTTCACTTAATAGCAACAGGAGCAAGCCGTGCTAACGGACAAGTCGAGAGGGTGATAAGTACTCTCAAGAATTTGCTCACAGCTGTAGAAACTAGTTCAAGGTCTTGCCAAGAAGCACTGGGTGATGTCCAATTGGCAATTAATTGTACGGTTAATAGAGTAACGAAAGCGAGTCCTTTAGAATTATTAATTGGAAAAGTTGCGCGACCCTTAGGCTTGATTCCGATCAGCTAGTCGGAAACCGAAAATAATCTTGAAGAGACTTGAGAGCTTTAGCAAGTATGAACGCTGCGGGTGAATACGAAAAGGCAAGATTCGATAAGAACAAAGCTAAAATACAGAAATTTAGTGTGGGAGATTTTGTATTGATAAGTTGCAGTAAGAGACATCAAACAAAATTGGATCCAAAGTATCGAAGTCCTTTTCAGATAGTTGAAGTTTTGGAGAACGACAGGTATTTGTTAAAAAATCTAAAGAGCAAGAGACAATATAAATATCCACATGAAAGTACTAAAATATTGCCAGATGGACAGATACCAAGCGAGTTTGAGATCGATGAGAGTATGTCGAGAGAAACTGTTGAAATAGACAGTATGGAAACCGTTGAAAGAGACGGTACTTAAGCTGTTGAAATAGACAGTATGAATGTTTGAAGAATAAGAAATGTAAAATGTGTTGAGATATACGATTATCGAAAACGAAAAGATAAATAATGAAAAGATTATTTGATGAATAATGTAAATGAATTATAAGAGTATTATTAGTACAGAAATGATAATGAATTTGTTTAGTTAAGGAGACAGAATGAAATAAATGGATTGATTTATAATGATTTAAAATACTGTGTAAATTGACAGAACACACGAGGGCGTGTATTTTATCAGAATGGCCGTGAGTGGGTGTGAAACTGTTGAAAGAACAGTAAAGAGAACACAAGTGGGTGTGAAACTGTTGAAAGAGATAGTATTATGTGAAAAACAGCTGATGCAACTTCAAATATTGGTCATAATGCAAGCACAAGCGCAAAACAAATGTTTTGTCGTGGCGTGTGGCGCGTTGGACATTGTAAAGTTGTGAAGCCCCTTGAGTTAATGATAATGTCAAAAGTAAAAAAAAAAGTTGGATTGCTTGAGTTTTGTTTTGAAATCTGTATAAGTTTACTAAAATTGATAAGATATATATTGGAAGATTTGGAGATCTGTCTTAGCTAGTGGTCAAGTTTGAAAATATTGTTGTTTTAAAATTTGTACAAAAGAGAGTAATTAAATTGAAATTAGTTTGATCTAAATGTAACACGAGGACGTATATTAGTCAGGATGGCCGTGTCGCAGATGGAATAATAGGGTATTGTATTGTGGGGCATACCCTTCGATACTCTATGTTCTCTCTCTATTTGGGGTCCCTCTATGGTTCATTCCATATTTTGGATGTGTAACATTGTGAATATAACTTTAGCGTTACTTCTGTCATGTAAGTTTGGCAGTGGGTACTGATATGTTAGTTTGCCACTGACTGCTGAGTCATACAAGATTGGCACTGACTGCTGAGTCATGGAAGTTTGGCACTGGCTGCTTGGTCATGCAGGTGACAACAGTATTGGGTAACCTCTGACAGTGTCATAGAGCGAGACGACATATGAATCTGTCGTCGAGTGTGGTCTGGTGTGAAGGCATGCGAGGCTGCGCAGTCAGCTGGAATACAACGCCATTATCGCTATTGATAATGTCGGAACACGGAATCCAAGTGAAAGGGGAGCTTTTAGCTGCCCCTACATCAGAAGCGGGATGCAATCCTCATCAACAAAATATTGAAGATCGTCGTTAAGAGAACCGTCACATGGCAGTGCTGTGATGTTACCAAAGTTCAACGCGGACATGCCTTGCGCCGATGCTACGCAATGGTGTACTACTGTTGACATTGTGCTATGTGAGAATCAATTACAAGGGTGTGCATTAATTTTGGCATTAAGCAAAGCGCTTGAAGGAAGTGCAGCACAGTGGTTGTCGCATGCGTGTTATGCTGCAATTACATGGCCAGAGTTTAAGCAGTTATTTCAACGCTTTGGAAACACAGAGACGTCTGCCGCCGCCATTCTAAATATGCTGAATAGTCGTCCCAACAACGGTGAATCTCTTGCAATATATGCAAGCCGCCTGATTGCGTCACTTCTCACGAAATGGAAGAATATGGATCTGTCCGTGAATCTGGGACATATGGCAAACTTCGATCGGCGTGTGCAACGAATTACGCACACTGCCGACATTCAAAATAGACGCGATCTTCAGGCGGTGAATAGGCTTCCGGGGAGAGGAAAAATTATAACCCGATCTTCATTTGTTGAATTCAAAATGTGAACTGATTTTATTTACATAATGTTTGGTTGGAGGAAGTCTTAAAGTCTATGGGGCACATATTTGGTGGTGGGATTTTATGTCTAGTTCTATCAGCATACATGCGCCGTACTGATAGCTTGGGGTTAAATCTATTTAAATCAAAGCCTGCGTTGGCCGTTAGATGCTTAGTTAAATGCATCGGCTGATAAAAATATACTCGCAGCATGTGAGCTACATTACATTCAAACAATACGTTATTATTTTTGTGCGCTGTACTTTCATCTCGTACTTAGTTCAGAATATTTATGTATATGTTTTTAAAATATTTTTATGTCTACAAATACAGTGTTTAATCTTAAACATTCTGCAAGTAGTCTTCTGGTTACATTTATGTTTCTTATAACATATATTATTACTATGATAACTAATACCATTGCTAATATTAAAGAAGCATGACCAGTTACGTGATGGAAATTTAATCCTAAGAATTCAATGTGATGTTCTTTTAAAGATTTTAATTCAATTTTTAACCTTTCAAGTTCTGCTGTGTGGTTCAAGAAATTATTTCCCACTGGATCCCAGATTATCTTCGGAACCTCGCTAATATCCCCTATATGAGATGTTGCGATTGCTTGATAAGACTCTGACTGGATGCTGTGATGAGCAACTAATATTTTGTCTTCTGTTCTAGCAGTGCAATCTGACCTGATGCTGAAAATACCTTGCTCTGAAATATCTATTACTTCCTGTTGTACGCTACCACATTGCACTCTAACCTTTGAATA
Source organism: Drosophila emarginata (assembly GCA_037075365.1). NCBI lineage: Eukaryota > Metazoa > Arthropoda > Insecta > Diptera > Drosophilidae > Drosophila > Drosophila emarginata. Next base: position 182,953 of record JBAMCD010000092.1, on the reverse strand, counting down.
GGGTGAAACTTTAAATAGCCAGCTACTTCTGCTCTCTAGCTCGATCCAATAGGATCTTAAGTCAACTATCGTTTTATAGACACAGTTAGATTTCATATTTCGTTTAAATGATGCGATTTCACATGCGTTGTCATTGGCACTACTCCAAAGCCAACTTCCTTCACACTCTTTTATTAGTTTGCCACGTCTGACATTTATTTAAAGTGGATTCGGTCATTAGATGATAGGAGTCTATTTCAAAATTATAGACTAAATACTCGCTATTTATATGTACCATTATCATCTGATCATTACTAATCCTAACTGGCACTGGGATTATTCTATATAGAAGAGATGGATGCCTACCAAATAAGGGAATTTTTACGTTAATTATTAGTTTCCTGTCAACAAAAATCCCTTTTGCTGTTAATAACGTATATATATCTTTTAGCTCAGTATCTGTTCTTTTGCCTGGTAGAACTAAAGATTCGGACAAACTATCTTTTATATTTGCAATTTCCACCTTTAGTTGACTCAGTTTTAATATATTAGGGTTCAGTCTTCCAGGATTAATATCTATCAAAAGACTTATTATCCCCGCTGGAATTTTCTCACAGTCCTCAATAACCGAACTAAGTTGCTTCGTTATCATAAAGAAATTAATGGACTCTTTGTAGACATAGTAATTTTCTTTTATTAACTCTGTTATGTTTTCAACTCTCCTATTCATCTTGCGGAAATTTTCATTTATCTCTTCGGTAGTACTTTTGAGAATGTTTGCCGTAGAGTCAACAACTGACGTTTGCTTTGCCTCGAATTTTCTTCCATAGTTTCTCTATCATCCGCATCCATTATACCGAATAAAATATGGTAAAGCGAACCCACAAATTCAAATGGCGCCCGTTTATTTCGCGATTTACTTTGTAACATAATCAGTTTGTTGTTATCCTCAATTTCTCTTATCTGTTTATCAGTACTGTCTAATACTAGATTGCACTGGTCTTCAAAACTGTACAATTTTTAACATATCTCCCTCATTTTAATTTATCATCTCATAATATACAATAAGATCCCACGAGGAAAACACTATTTCTACCTCACCCATTGGATCTAAATATAATGCGGCTGTTGTATTCATCTCTTTTATCGTGACTTTTGGCTTATTTTTCACCACCTCAGCTCCATTTGACACTTGGCAAAGCAGCATTAGCATGGCCAAAACCATTAACATTACGGACTTTCGTATTTTTGGCAATATGCAACCTCTTGTTTTTCCTGAATGTGTTTCCTCCTCTTCACTTTGTTTGACTCCAATCAAAGGACAAACTTTACTTATTGGTCTTGTAATCGACCCTTCCTGTAGTTTTATTTTTACTACCCTAACTTTGTTGTCCCGGCCTTTGTGTACTTTTTCTATCTTACCCAAGGGCCATCTGGCGGGATGACAATTCTCATCTTTTATGAGCACAACTTGTCCTTCATCCAAATTTTCTATGGACTTTCTCCATTTGTTCCTTTGTTGGAGAGTATGCAGATAAGGCATCAGTAGTTAAGTCACTCACTACTTCTAAGTGTATAGCTTTAGTTGCCATACATACAAATACAGCTATGTATCCCTTATATATTGTAACGAAAGTCGCCTCTGTGGTGTGTCTCGTGGCCGAGCGGTTGGTTTCAAGATGGTCAAAATGGTATTGGGGTTAATAAGGCAACAGTAGCACGACACGTGGAGATCGGATGGATTCTTCAATTCTTTATTTTTCACAGTCTTTGATTCACGCTTACTTATCTAGACAGGAAGTTCTATTCTTCAGTCAGCTGCGCCACTCCAAAACGAGCAGCTGGTCTGGCCGGCTTTTCTAAGCAAAAAAATTGGCGTTGCTAATCGGTGTTATCGGCGAGGTGGGAGGGCTCAATTTTTCGGCGCTACCACACTGGCCGTCGCCGTTACAATATTTTTTGTCCACGGTTCTTGGAACACCTAATATGATAAGGTCCAACATAATCCACTCCGGTATTTCGAAATGGCCACGACATTGTGACTCTGTGTTTCGGGAGATTACCCATTATGTGCTCTGCTGTGTTCTGGCGATATCTAGCACACATTCTCTCAAATATTGTTTAGGCGTTTTTCTTACTCCAATTATCCAAAATTTTCTTTGAAGCTGACTTCTCATAAGGTTTATTCCCCCATGCAATGTATCCTTATGTTCATTTTTAACTAACAACATCCGCAGATGACATTTGTCTAAAATAATCGGATGCTTTGTGTCGAAACTCATATTGGCATTTTGCAATCTGCCCCTAACTCGTGGAACCCCGTCGTTATCTAAAAACGGATTTAAGCTCAAAATTTTACTTTTCGTATTAATTTCCTTTTTCTTAGTTAACCAAGATATCTCCCTGCCAATTTGAAGTGATTGTTGATATTTGATTATTAAGGTTTTAGCATTTTTGAGTTCATTGACGGTTAGATATGGAGGATTTACTCCGTTTTTCGTTTTGGCTGAAATGAACCTTAATATGTATGCAACTATTCTGATAAGTTTGTTGATACACGAATACTTTTCTAGCAGCTTTTGCATTATATTGTTTTGTGTCTCGACTAGCACTGTACTGACAATAATATTGCTACCTTCAACTTTTTCTTTAGGCCAATTCTCCTTCGGCCCAACAAGCCATTTTGGACCACTCCACCAAATATCACAATCCTTTAATTTGGTTGGACAAATTTCCCTTGAAGCTACATCGGCTAAATTCTCTTCAGATTTCACATGGCTCCATACAATTTCTCCCATGTTTCTTATATCTTCAGTCCGCCTCCTAATGAACTTGTTCTTGTTATTCTCATTTCTCATCCAGCAGAGTGTAATTGTTGAATCACTCCAAGCATATATCTCTGCTGGGACGGCAATACTCTGATAGACTCTTTTCATAAGCTGAGTTAATAGATGAGCTGCACATATCTTAGTATATACTACCGCGGCATATGCCTTTTCTGATGCCTCTGCAAATCCATGGATTTGTAGTGGTTCGCCACGCTTCATTTTAATCCATCGTGACACTCGTATCTTTTCCAAATGTATCAAATTGCTTTTATATAATTTCCATTCTGTCATATCTTTATCTGACAACTCTTGATCCCAATTTTGTTCAGCTAACCATAATTTTTGCATAAACAATTTTCCTTTCACTGTTACCGGAGCTAACCACCCTAGAGGGTCATATATTCTTGCAAGTGTAGATAACACTGCTCTTTTATTTGTTTTTCTGTCCTCGTCACAGTGCACCTTGAACTTAAACTCATCCTTGAGCGGCTCCCACTGCAACCCTAAGATTTTAATCGATTCGTTTTCTTCAATTTTTAACACTTTGTTATCGCCCGTATCACATACTGTTTCAATAATATCGGACTTGTTGGAGATCCACTTTCATTCCCGCTTTTTCCAGCTCTCTAGACACCTGCTTTTCTTTGTAATTGAACTCTTCAGTGGTATTACCTCCTGTCATTAAATCGTCCATGTAGAACTCATCTTGAATTACTTCACCAATTATTTTGTCTTTGCATTTGTCAGCTATATCTGACAGCACCCTTGTGGCTAAATATGGAGCTGAGGCAGTACCATACGTAACTTTTGTCAGCTTATAATTTGTTAATTTTCCTTGTGGTGACTCTCTCAACAAAGTATATAAATATTTTTGATCATCGTGATCAATATTAATTTGGCGATACAATTTTTCTATGTCTGCGGACACAACAAACCGCCATTTGCGCCATTTCAGAATTATGTCGAAAATGTCTTTCTGTAGTCGAGGAGTGACCCACATGATATCATTTAGACTCTTATTATTTGTTGTTTTTGCCGAGGCGTCAAACACAATTCTTAATGTAGTGGTTACACTTGAATTCTTAATCACTGCTTGATGAGTTAGATAATATAAACCTTCGCCATTGGTTTCGATCATATGACCCAAATCTAAATATTCGTTTATAAACTTTGTATATTCATCTTTTAAATTTGGGTTTCGTTGAAATTTTTTCTCCAAACTTAGAAATCGTGCAATCGCTTGAGCCTTTGAATCTCCCAATTCTTTGTCATTTTTAAATGGCATTGTAACCACATACTTTCAGAAACCACATGGCTCGTTGTCTTTTTAACATTTTCCTCACACGTATTGGCTTCCACATCCTCTTTTTCCTCTTAATTTGTATTTTGATGTACTTGTCTTGGTTGACGAAATTTCGCTTATCGCCGTGTGTGCCTTTATTTTCGGCAACTTTAAAATCTGAGCTGCTTCCTCAGACACGATAGTGCTCTGTGACCCACTATCAATTAAGGCTCTTAGGGTTTCACACCCTCCATTTACTGCCTTTACTTTTATTAGTCCGGTAGCCAACAGTGCAGGCTGTGCTGTCACAACTGTATTTATTTTCTCCCGTAAGTGGAGTAAAGTATGGCGCCCTCTATTGCACAATGAACAAACAACTTCATTGGTGCATCTTTTATTGCTTAAATGCTTCAAGCGCCTTGTGCATAATTGCACTTTTTTGGCTATTTCGACCCTTTCTATTGGTGTCAAGCCTTTGAATTTGTAGCACTGAAATATGCTATGCCCGGCAACTTTGCAAATCGGACAGCTTTCTCTAAACGCCATGTTTGCCATTTTTTGCACCGGTTTTCTTTCTTCCTTTTTAATGGAGCTTAGAGAACAATATCTTTGCTCCAAATATTCCAAGACATCAGATAGCAATTGTATCTGCTTTGTCTTTTTTACTTGGCTCTCATAGAGCTGAAGAGCCTCTCTATCCAATTTCCTAAGTATAAGTTGCGCGAATATCACGTCAACTTCATCGGACAAATTAGATTTAATTTTAATCAAGTATATTGACTCATTTACCGTGTCAATCACTCCCTTAATATGCTTTGCGGATTCGATGTTGATTACTTGTAATTCAACTATCCGGTTTAATTGCTCGGAAAATATCCTACGATGATTTTCATACCGCTTGGTTAGCAAATCCCAAGCAGCATTATTCCTATGTATCTTAAACATTTCTATCTTCCTCTCCCCTATGTCTCCATTCACCTTCTCCAGATATTCCCGAAGTTGATGAACTCTTTCCTCAAACTCCTTCTCGAAACTCCTACCTACCGTGTCCGAATCCACTTTGGCAATGGCTGCTTTACTAGTTCCCGGTCTAACGTCTAATTTAACGACAGTTGACTTGCTAGTGCCTGCCTTGGCTGTTTCAACTTCTTAATTTCGAAATAATGCCTAGGGCATCCTCCACCCGCTTATTATAAAAGTAATCATGATCGATTACTCCAATTTTAAGCAACAAATTATGATTCCCTACAAACTGACTTTCTATTCCATCTAACTCTTTCAATACTTCGATAGTTATCCCACTAGCGTCTAGCGTCTCTAAAAACCTCAATCTATCCATCAACTTGGACTGCTTCTCTAACAACGCAATATTTCTTTCCGATAACATGTTTGTTTTTTCTTTAAATATTACTAATAATTAAAATAATTATAATAATAAAAAAAATAATAATATTTAAAAGAAAAACGTAAAATTAAACAATATTATCTTATCTGTTGCTGCTGCTTCTTGGTGTTGTTTTGCCGGTGTTTGTTTGTCGGCTGTATTGACTTTTCCTGGTCGTCACGTCCCACTCGTCTTGTTGGTAGGTCTTCTTCTACCACTGAGCTTCAACTGTCAGTGGAACTGTCCTGGAACTGTTCTTTGACTATTATAGTCTCTTCTTTTTGCTTATCTACTTTAAATTTTCGTAGCCACTGACACGATTTAAAAAATCGTCGCGAGTTTTAACCGTTTCTTTTTTCAGTTCGATATCAGCTTCGAACACGCCACACTTCCATAAATTCGTCCCGATCGTTCTGCAATTGCTCCACAGCAAACTGCCTTTTAACTTCGGACGCACTTTTTTTTTTTTTTAATTTTATATTATACTCCGCCACTGGTGGGGGAAAACAGGAGTTTTTTCATTTTGCTACCTTTAGCTGGTCTTAGCATTTACTGCGTAGCATAAGATCACAGACTTTAAGAAGCTGGTTCACCTCTTTGTCTCTTTCCACTGGTGGGGGAAAACAACAGAGTTTTTGTTACTCGAAGGACCAAAAATGAATAGGCTTCCGGGGAGAGGAAAAATTATAACCCGATCTTCATTTGTTGAATTCAAAATGTGAACTGTTTTTATTTAAATAATATTTGGTTGGAGGAAGTCTTAAAGTCTATGGGGCACATATTTGGTCGTGGGATTTTATCTCTAGTTCTACCAGCATACATGCACCGTACTGATAGCTTGGGGTTACATCTATTGAAATCAAAGCCTGCGTTGGCCGTTAGATGCTTAGCTAAATGCATCGGCTGATAAAAATATACCCACAGCATGTGAGCTACATTACATTCAAACAATACGTTATTAATTACTTAGTTACTTACTTACTTAGTTCAGAATATTTATGTATATGTTTTCAAAATATTTTTATGTCTACAAATACAGTGTTTAATCTTAAACAGGCGGAATTGCAAGTCTTTGGGCTCGACAAGAGACCGCCCAATTTTGAAAATGAGGAGCCTGGAACAAAGCGAGCAAAGACATTTTCTATAAAGTGCCATAAGTGTGGTAAGGTGGGACACAAGATGGCCGAATGCGGAGTCCGGAGTCAAGACACTGGAACAGATTCGTAGAGACGAGATCATCGAGGAAGTTCACCACATGCAAAGGACAACATAACGTGCTATCGCTCTCAGGAAAAAGGGCATATCGCCAATAATTGCCCAAGAAACATGTCAAGTGGAGGAGCGGCTTCACGCATCGAAAAGAGAGCTGAATTATGTGTAATAGCCGAGCCAAAAACGAGTATGCAGTGAGAATTTTGGAATTACCTTTGGAGCGGAGTTCTCGTTAATTAAAGATAGTGTGGCAAAAAGGTTAAGTGGCAAAAGAATTAACAGTTTAGTCGCCTTAAAAGGCATCGGTAATTCTAACGTTAGTAGCACACTACAAATTCAAAACGATGTCATGATCAATGGGAACTGTTTAAACGTAACATTTCATGTAATACCGGACGACTGTATGAGAAATGATATTGTATTAGGAAGGGAAATTTTGGCTCAAGGATATTAGCTATGGTATCGTGTGATGGGGTAGAAATAATTAAATCTAAGACTGTTAATGTATGTTTAACACCCACTAATGTTTCGTTTAACGAAGTAGAAACTGATGTGGTTGGTCAAGATAAGAAGAAATTACAGGCTTTATTGAAAACTTGTATACATATATATTATACAACAAAGACTGTTCAACGAAACCTTATAGATTTAGTCCTGGTGAGAGAGAAGTCGTTCGCAATAAAGTTAATGAGTTATTGCAAAGCAAAGTTATTAGACCCAGTAGTTCTCCTTTCGCTAGACCTGCATTACTCGTTAAAAAAAGGATGGGTCAGGAAGACTATGTGTAGACTATCGTGAGTTGAATTTTAACACGATTTCTGATAGGTTTTCTTTGCCATTGATTGCGGATCAAATAGCTAGACTAAGAGGTGCAAATACTTTACCTGCTTGGATATGGCAAGCGGATTTCATCAGGTTCCAATGGATTTAAATTCTATCGAATATACGGCATTCATTACACCAGATGGGCAATATGAATTTTTGTCGATGCCCCATGGACTTAAAAACGTAGTAGGAGACATAGCATATTCGTACTTTATAGTTTATATGGATGACATTATGATCATAGCCTCTACTAAAGAATCTGCACTCGAGAGGTTGCAAATTGTTTTGGATATACTTACAAAAGCAGGATTTTCACTCAATGCAAAAAAATGTTCCTTTCTAATGACATCTGTTCAATACTTAGGGTTTGAAGTAGAAGCAGGCGATATAAGACCCAACATGCGAAAGATAGAATCACTGAACACATTACCGCCTCCCAATTCGGTTACATCGCTAAGGCAATTCATTGGATTGGCTTCATACTTTCGTCAGTTTGTCCTTGGGTTTTCACAAATAATGAAACCGTTGTATTTTCTCACATCAGAGAAAAGTAAAAGAAATCCGACAGAAAATGATTAGTGTGTTAACCAATAAGCCAGTTTTGACAATTTTTGACCCTCAACATCCTATTATACGGGTGCAAGTGCTATTGGGTAAGGAGCTATCTTGTTGCACAGTATTGAAAATAAGCCGTATGTAGTGGAGTACTTTAGCAAGACAACAAGTTAATGAGAATCCAAATACCATTCCTATGAGCTAGAAACATTAGCTGTGGTCAACGCCGTTAAGCATTTCCGTCATAACTTACATGGTAGAAAGTTTGTAATTTTCACTGACTGCAATTCATTAAAAGCATCCAGGACAAAAATTGAGTTATTGCCTGGAATTTATCGGTGGTGGGCATACCTTCAGTCTTTCGACTTTGACATACAATACCGAGAAGGTAAACGGATGGCTCACGTTGATTTCTTGTCTAGAAATCCGTTACCTCCGAGAAACTCGAAAGAATTCTTAAGAGTTGTTGGAAAACGAATAGAGGTTACTGAAATATCTGAAGATTGGGTTCGTGTAGAACAAAGTAGAGATCAAGATATGAAAGAGATAATTTCTAAGTTAAAAGAAAACGATTTGCCATTAGAAATATGTAAGACCTATGATCTACGAACAGGAGTCTTGTATCGTATTGTTCAACGAAACGGAAAGAGTCTCTGTTTGCCCGTTGTGATGATGATCTGTAATTAACCAGGTGCATGAATCCATTATGCATTTGGAATGGAAAAAAACGTTAGACAAAGTTTATGATTACTACTGGTTTGAGGGCATGGCAAAATATGTACGTAGATTTGTAGAAAATTGCATAACGTGTAGAGTCAGGAAAATTGCAGATGGAGTTACATCCTATTCCGAAAGTAGGTCAACCATGGCATACTCTTAATGTAGATATCAAAGGTAAACTTAGTGGGAAAAGCGACCGTAAGGAATATGTAATTGTGTTGATTGACGCATTTACTAAGTACGTGCATTAACATCATACATTAACATTAAGTGCAGAGAGTTGTATCATTGCGTTGAAATCGTCCATCTCCTTGTTTGGAGTGCCAAATCGTGTTGTGACTGATCAAGGCAAAAGCTTTACTGGGCTGAGATTCGTTGAATTCTGTTCATCACAAAAGATACAGCTTCACTTAATAGCAACAGGAGCAAGCCGTGCTAACGGACAAGTCGAGAGGGTGATGAGTACTTTCAAAAATTTGCTCACAGCTGTAGAAACTAGTTCAAGGTCTTGCCAAGAAGCACTGGTTGATGTCCAATTGGCAATTAATTGTACGGTTAATAGAGTAACGAAAGCGAGTCCTTTAGAATTATTAATTGGAAAAGTTGCGCGACCCTTAGGCTTGATTCCGATCAGCTAGTCGGAAACCGAAGTTAATCTTGAAGAGACTAGGTTGAGAGCTTTAGCAGATATGAACGCTGCGGGTGAATACGAAAAGGCAAGATTCGATAAGAACAAAGCTAAAATACAGAAATTTAGTGTGGGAGATTTTGTATTGATAAGTTGCAGTGAGAGACATCAAACAAAATTAGATCCAAAGTATCGAGGTCCTTTTTCAAATCTAAAGAGCAAGAAACAATATAAATATCCACATGAAAGAATTAAAAGATTGCCAGATGGACAGATACCAAGCGAGTTTGAGATCGATGAGAGTATGTCGAGAGAAACTGTTGAAATAGACAGTATGGAAACCGTTGAAAGAGACGGTATGGAAGCTGTTGCAATAGACAGTATGGTGGAAACCCTTGAAAGAGACGGTACTTAAGCTGTTGAAATAGACAGTATGAATGTTTGAAGAATAAGAAATGTAAAATGTGTTGAGATATACGATTATCGATCACTGCGTGGTGGTATCTGGTCCAAGAGAAGTTGTTGTTCTTGCGATTAATATGAAAATTGATGATGTTTTACATCATCAAAAATAATGAAACGAAAACGAAAAGATAAATAATGAAAAGATTATTTGATGAATAATGTAAATGAATTATAAGAGTATTATTAGTACAGAAATGATAATGAATTTGTTTAGTTAAGGAGACAGAATGAAATAAATGGATTGATTTATAATGATTTAAAATACTGTGTAAATTGACAGAACACACGAGGGCGTGTATTTTATCAGAATGGCCGTGAGTGGGTGTGAAACTGTTGAAAGAACAGTAAAGAGAACACAAGTGGGTGTGAAACTGTTGAAAGAGATAGTATTATGTGAAAAACAGCTGATGCAACTTCAAATATTGGTCATAATGCAAGCACAAGCGCAAAACGAATGTTTTGTCGTGGCGTGTGGCGCGTTGGACATTGTAAAGTTGTGAAGCCCCTTGAGTTAATGATAATGTCAAAAGTAAAAAAAAAAAGTAGGATTGCTTGAGTTTTGTTTTTAAATCTGTATAAGTTTACTAAAATTGATAAGTTATATATTGGAACTTTAGCGTTACTTCTGTTATGTAAGTTTGGCAGTGGGTACTGATATGTTAGTTTGGCACTGACTGCTGAGTCATACAAGATTGGCACTGACTGCTGAGTCATGGAAGTTTGGCACTGGCTGCTTGGTCATGCGGGTGACAATAGTATTGGTTAACCTCTGACAGTGTCATAGAGCGAGACGACATATGTATCTGTCGTCGAGTGTGGTGTAGTGTGAAGGCAGGCGAGGCTGCGCAGTCAGCTGGAATACAACGCCACGCAACGCACATGGAACTCGCTTCGCTCGCTATTGATAATGTCGGAACACGGAATCCAACTGAACGGGGAGCTTTTAGCTGCCCCTACATATATATATCTAATAAAAAAAATAGTTTTCTTCATATACTTTACTTTTGAATAATTTTAGCCTATTCTTATTGACTGTATTTCTATCTTCTATTTTTATTACTTTGTAGGGTCCTAAATATTGATTATCTAGTTTATGACCTCAGTCGTTTTTAAGTACTATTGGGTTTCCTCTTTATAATTTTAAATCATTAACCTTCTTATCATATTCTATTTTTCGTTTTTGTTTTTCTACTTCTATCATAGACATTGCTCTTTTATATGCTATTTGTAATTTAAATTTGAACTCTTTTGTGTAATCATCTAAATTATATATAGGATCTATTTTTGTTAAAGTATTAAATTCTGTGAATTGCTTTGGTAATCTATCGTTAACAAGTTCATACGGACAGTAGTTATGTGCCGTTGATGGAATAGTATTAAACCAATATGTGAAGTAAGTCATCTTTTTCAATATGTATTCATTGAATATTCGATGACTTCTTTCTACTGTTCCTAATGCCTGGTGATGGTGTGCTGTTGCTAATATATTACTGATTTTCATATATTTTCACAAGTCATTAATGAGTGCATTTTTTTACTCAGTACCCATATTTGTTATGAATGTCTTCATAGGACCGTACTTTAGTATAAATGATTCAAATATAGTTTTGGCTACTGTTTCGCGCTTTTGCCTTTTACTGGTATTGCTAGTAGATAGTTATGGTTATTGCATATTCATTGCCATTCTCTGTTCGAAGTAATGGTTCAATGGTATCAATTAGAACAGTGTGAAATGCCGTGTTTGGGGCATTTGTTATATAATTGGAGCTTTTGTATGTGTTGTAGTCTTAGCTTTTTGGCAGTCTACACACTTTCTTACATAATTTTTAATAATTTGTGTCATTTAGGGCCAATAATATAGTTTCTTTATTTTTGACAAGGTACGCTTAATCTCTGTATGGCCTCCTTCTATTGGGTCGTTGTGATATTTTAACAGGACTACATTAATTTGACTTTCGTCATTTATATTATATTTTTTTAATTGGAATTGATCTAAATCGAATTTTTCATTGGAATATAAATCTTTAACTGAAATTTGTGAGATAATTTGATTTCCTGTTTTGAGTAAACACTTGAAATTATTCATTTTTACTTTTACAAATTTCTTTACGTCGCTATTGCTAACGACTTCATCGACTTTGAGCTCATTTATTTTTTCATGCATTTTAATTTTTTCATCTGCGCAGATGTTACCCTGTATTTTTGATAACTACGAAATTGGTAGTTGCGCACCGTTGCAGTCTTGTGATAGTTCTGCACCACATGCATGTTTACTTGCATCTGTGGTTATGCAAAATTCTTTGCTAAAAACAGGATATTGCAATAATGTTGGTTTCATTAATGCATTTTTTTTAAATATTGAAATGATTCTTCACATTTGTGAGGAATAATCATTATAGGATCTATTATTATCCCTCACAAATAGACATAATTAGATTTATATAAAGAAACGGAAGCCAAAGAGGCAAACTATGTTTGAGATCGATATAAAACATATAAACGAACATATTGGTTTGATACAAACATCTAAACGAACATATTGGTATGGTGCGAACATGCAAATGAACATTTGGGGTGGGTGTCAAACCCGATCATACTTAAAATCATTAAACTGTAAATGCCATATGATGATAAACAAATCGGCAAGCGGGCATTACCGTATGATCGTAAACAAATCACCTTGGAACCAACATATGATCAAAAACAAATCTCCAAGCGGGAACCAACATATGATCGTAAACAAATCACCAAACTGGAATCACCATATGATCGTAAACAAATAGAACGTATACAAGAATATATGCGAAAGAAGCGGCCACAAGCAAACACAGAAAGAATAACAAAGCTTGGGTGCTGGGGGAGTCTGTTCAGATGACGTCACAGTAAAGAAACAGAGCAGTCAGAATTCCCAAGAACATGAGCATAACAGAAATTCGTCGGCAGCAAGCACTTGTTGCTAGGGCCAAGTGAGCGCCATAGCGATAATCGGCGGGGAGGTGAGGGGCGACCAGATACGAGCGTCGTGGGTGGTCGTCGACAGGTGCCGAGAGCGTGGGAAAGTGTATGTATGCGTGAGCTAACAGCAAGCCAGATAAGCCGAGAAGATACATAAGTGCAATGCCGAGAGTGGGTGAGTGGAGCGAATATGCTAGGGAACGTCTTATGGTTGGGTTTGAGAAGCATTGGTCGCTGATCAGTTGGCGGTGGAATATAAATTTTATTATGTTTATGTTTTATTAAATGTTTATTATGTATCTGATTATTGTTATTTTGGTATTATTTTATTATTGCTTTATTATTATTGTATTATCGAATTATTATTATTTTTTTTGTATTATTATTATATTTAGGTGTGTGGCAATTGTAAGAGCTGTTGTTATTAATTAAGAGCAAGGGTGGTGGCAGCCAGAGAGCAAGTGAAAGGCCACGCGTTGTCTAGTCTAGGAGTTATTCCCAGCACAGATAGGAAAGGCTAGGAGTATTTCTAGTACAGTTGAGGAAGACTCGGAGTATTCCTGGCACAGGCAGGGAAGACTAGGAGTATTCCTAGCGCAGTTAGGAAAGACCCGGAGTATTCCTGGCGCATTGGGGAGAGAATTGGAGTAGTCCTAGCAAGTGTTAGGAGAATAGCAGTGCACGAGGTTAGATAGGCAAGACCTGGAGTATTCCCGGGAACAGTTAGGGCACGCAACAAGCCGTCTTTAATTTGCCCATAGGAATATACAGCATACGGCTTCCCAAACATTGCCTGAACCGATCCGTCCACCAGTCCATCATCATAATAAAGCTGCCATCACCCTAACGAAATTGCATACCAATAAACAGAGATATTGAAATTACAACCAAACTAAACACGATACCTTATTTTCACCAGCGCACAATACAAATTTGTTGTGTCGTACCCCATCTCTTGAAATCCGGCTCTGCCATTAGTAAGGACCAAAAAGGATCGTTACAAACGGCGCCCAACGTGCTTAACTGGCGAAAAAGGATAACAAATTGTGGTTTTAGAAAAAAAATTTTGGGAAAAAAAATATATATATAGAAAATGACAAAGTCATGGATATATTATATGAAGAAGGAGGAGCTCATAAAAACGGGCGAAACGTGCAGAATCACGATATCAGGAACTGTAGAGGACATGAGAAAACAGTTCGGAGAATGGGTCAGGGAACATGAGAAGGACCAAGAGTAGCAAGCGTGGATCAGCTCACTGGCGGCAAAATACGCCAAGGCAGCAAAAGCCATGCCAGTAGGTGATATAGCAAAACTGGCAATACCAGCGCCAGCACCGCCCAGATGGGGAAGCGTGGATGCATTGGACGGTCCCCAACGCCAACAGCAGGCAAAATATGAAAGTCCTGGAACGAGCAAAAGCAGTACTTAGAAATCCAAAACCAGTAACACGGGTCAGAAAAAGGACTACCAAAAATAGGTAAGGGAATGGACCTTCAGATTTGACGGATGCACAAAGCCGTTGGAATTCCTGGAGCGTGTATTGTGTATGTGTATTTTTATAATACTGATGAGATTTAAATTTATATTGAAAACTTTTGGTATTAAGTGCTCAAGGGGCTTGGGTGTTTCCTGAGGTTCTTTGTTTGTTGCTAAGTGTTGTTCGAGAGTATAATCGTTTTCGATATATGCTCCCCCTAGAGCCTTCTCTAATTTTTCAATTTCCTGGGTATAAACGTTGGGTATCTTATTTTTTTGCGTAAGATTCAATAATCTTACAGATAAATTGTCGACTGACTTACCTTTAACGTTAGATTTGAGTCTGTTGATTATTTGTTCAACCATATTCTCATTGCTTATTATGTTTCTAACTGGTTCTTTTAATTTTGGTTTTATTAAGGACATAGCTAATAGTTCATGAGCACCCTGTATTGATTTTATAATATCTAATGCATCCAAAAAACTACGTAACTTTTCAGCTTTACCGTTGAAATCCGGTATAATCCTTGATGCAGTGTTTATAAATTCAATATTGGTTTGTGCCATGATTACTAATTTTTCTTCTACTACACTCGAAGTAAGATTTGTTAAATTTCTTCTTGATTTCTTGCAATGTGGCATGTATACGTTGCCACTCCATTTCTTCTATTCATTTTTTCTCAAATTTCCTCCTATTCTTCTACTGCTTAGTTATTCTTGGTTTGTAATTTTTTTCTTTTTAAAATCTTTACTTTTTATTATTGTTTCTTTTTCTTTTTATTTTAGCATATTCATTATTTTATTTTAAAAAATTTCATTCTCTTTATTTTGACATATTCATAACACATAATAATTATAAAATTTTACTATTTTTCTTTTCTTTATAGTTTTTCAAGGTCATTTGCCTTGCTTAGCAAACATTAATACCACTACTTTTTTTTTTTTTTTTTGTATTTATTCATTAGTGTAGGAACCATACCATACAATAGGGTATCTTAACAGACGCAAGTATTTCTGGGGACCAAACCTAATGCTCATATAACATCAAGACTTATAGACGGCATGTATTCGTTTCAGACGTTGTAAAGGCCTGGGCGGGAGTAAGCTTCTTGCTGGCATATATCTGTGCCTAGCCAGCCTGTCTCTGTACCTGCTTGTATGCGTTCCAATCTGTACCTCCACTGTGTGAAGGTTTAGGTCCCGATGAAGGGTGGAACCACGCATATACCAGGGGCAATTCGTCATTTGCCGCATGACGCGGTTCTGGAGGATCTGTATTCGCTTATATGTCGATTTTGCCGCTATACCCCAAATTTGCACGCCATAGAGCTAGATCGGTGATATGCTGTGAACATAGACAGCTCTTTTTGCCCTCAATGTCATGGTGCTTTTCCTATTCATGAGCCAGCGTAATTGTTCCATTCTTAGGCGGCACTTTCCGGCCGTAGCTGTTAAGTGAGGTCCAAAGGTTAGTCGCTTATCAACTGTAATCCCTAGGGATTTGGCTTTCATCGGTTGCTCCAATGTTACGCCTTCCAATTGGATAGCTTGTGAGGAATAATTATATAGGATCTATAATTATCCCTCACAAATATGCAAAATTAGATGTACACATATATTGGGTTCAAACATATAAACGAACATAATGGTATGGTGCGAAGTGCCAAACGAACATTTGGGTTGGGTATCAAACTTGATCATACATAGGCTATCAGGCTGGAAACACCATATGATGGTAAACAAATCGTCAATCCAGCATAACCATATGATGGTAAACAAATCGGGAATCCAGCATATCCATATGATCGTAAACAAATCAATTTGAACCTGCATATGATCATAACAAATATACAAGCGGGAATCGACATATGTTCGCAACCAATTTGATACGTGCAAGAACATATGCGAATGAAGCGGTCACAAGCAAAACAACAAAACAATAAGATAAATTGACCGCTGGGAAGGGGAATCGGTTTAAATGACGTCACTGAAATAGAACATGCAGAAATCCCAAGCACATAAGCATAGACGAAATTTGTCGGTAGCATGCGCTTGTTGCTATGGCCAAGTGAGGGCCATAGCGAGAATCGGCGGGGAGGGTGCGGGACGACCAGATGAAATGAGCATCGTGGGAGGTCGTCGGCAGGTGCCGAAAGCGTGGGAGAGCGCATGCGTGCATGAATGTGTGAGCCAGTGGCAGACCAGATAAGCCGAAATCATAGGTGCAATGCGAGAATGGGAGAGTGGGGCGAATACGTATGGGAACGCCCATCGATAGGTTTGAGAAGCACTGGGCAGTGATCAGGTTGCGGCGGGAGTATAAGTTGAACTCAAACTGTAGAATTGCGACCTGAACACATTATGAGTGTTTAATATACATTTGATTACTATTATGTTATTGTATTATAATAATATAACAGTATTATGTTATTATATTAGTCTATTATCATATCATTATTGTATTATATTATTATATCATCATATTATTATATTATTGTATTGTTATATTATTATATTTAGACGAGGGGGATGTATTGGCGATAATTAAATACGTTATTATTGAATTGTTATTATCATTAAGGTTTTAAGGAATTATGAATAGTTTATTATATTTAGGTGAGGGGGTTTTGGTAATATTTAATTATACATATATATAAGCAAATGTTAAGAGATTGTTATTTGTTAAGAGCAAGGGTGGTGGCAGCTAGAGAGCGAGAGAAAGGCCGAAGGGCATGCATACCGAAGTGTGCGTATGCATGTATGGGTGACCTGGAAGGTGATATTGTGGGTGAAAGAAAGGCCGTTGACCACAGCGGCTGGGCGCCCAGCGATTTAGAAAGCTGCGGCTACCAAAAGGGCAATTTCACCATGCATAGCTGTAGGCAAGCTATGCTGCAGGGTCGGCAGAGAAAGCCGACCCAAAGAAGAAAGCGATGGAAAGTTCTGAGGGAATGACACAAGTGGATGGAAATTTACTGGCTGCGGCGCAGCATCCCACCACGCATCCTCATTGGTTCAAGATGCCTATAAATACGCACGGCTGAGACCATGAGGATATCTATTAAGTGAAGTAAAGCGAAGAAACACACAAGTGAAGTTATAGTCAAGCGAAGTAACACATTAGATTACGCACCAAATTAAGGACCAACATAGCAACAAGGACCAGCAAACAGGGTTTAATGGGGAAATAGACTATCCTAATTTATTAAAACAGTTCAATCTATCTGTACCTTGTAACTAGAAATTATGTCCCTTTAACTTTAACAAGTTGCATTTCAAACTATACTTTACATGAACCTTTAATCCTTTATAATCGCCTTTATCACTTAATCGGATCAAAGACCTCTATTCCTACTTCAAAAACTTCTATCCTTAGCTATCTAGCTCGTAGTTAGTTTTAATTTTAGTTTTAACTTTAGGTATGTTCTGATTGTCGACTGTTGTCCACGCGACTTCGTTTTTGCATGCTGTCTGCTAGGGTTCGCGCGTAACAGACATTGTCCTGGTGTCGCATGGGCCACTTGAACGTACTGCGCATAGTACGCGTCAACGTCCAGAGAATATCCTGACATATCCTGGCAAGGCAAATAAAAGTGGTCAAAAGCAAGCAAAATAAAGACTAGGAGTTATTCCTAGCGCAGATAGGGAAGACTAGGAGTATTCCTAGCACAGATAGGAAAGACCCGGAGTATTCCTGGCACAGGCAGGGAAGACTAGGAGTATTCCTAGCACAGTTAGGAAAGACCCGGAGTATTCCTGGCACATTGGGGAGAGACTAGGAGTAGTCCTAGCAAATATTAGGAGAATAGCCGTGCATGAGGGTAGACAGGCAAGACCTGGAGTATTCCTGGCAACAGCTAGGGCA
The DNA here is from genome assembly GCA_037075365.1 of Drosophila emarginata. Taxonomy (NCBI): domain Eukaryota; kingdom Metazoa; phylum Arthropoda; class Insecta; order Diptera; family Drosophilidae; genus Drosophila; species Drosophila emarginata. The sequence goes on along the minus strand of JBAMCD010000092.1, from coordinate 164,776 downwards.
CACAACAAGCCAACTTTATTTGCCCAGAGGAATATCCAGCATACGGGTGCCCAACAGTGCCCGACATAACAACTCATCACCCCATCATCATCATCACATAGCTGCCATCACCCACCAGGAAATTATATACCAATAAACAGATCAGTGAAATTAAAACTAAATCGAAATCGTTTTCATTATTTTTACCAACGCACAACATAAATTTGTTGTGTCGACTCCTGAAATTCGGCTGTGCCATTAGTAACGACCAAAAAGGATCGTTACAAACGGCGCCCAACGTGCTTAACTGGCGAAAAAGGATAACAAATTGTGGTTTTAGAAAAAAAATTTTGGGAAAAAAAATATATATATAGAAAATGACAAAGTCATGGATATATTATATGAAGAAGGAGGAGCTCATAAAAACGGGCGAAACGTGCGGAATCACGATATCAGGAACTGTAGAGGACATGAGAAAACAATTCGGAGAATCGGTCAAGGAACATGAGGAGGATCAAGAGTGGCAAGCATGGATCAGCTTACTGGCAGCAAAATACACCAAGGCAGCTAAAGCCATGCCAGTAGGTGATATAGCGAAACTGGCAATACCAACGCTAGCACCGCCCAGATGGGGAAGCGTGGGTGCATTGGACGGTCCACAACGCCAGCAGCAGGCGATATATGAGGGTCCTGGAACCAGTAAGAGAAATGCCCAAGAAGCCAGAGCCAGCAACAATGGGCAGAAAAATGACTACCCAATGATCGCAAAACAAGTAAGGGAATGGACTTTCAGATTTGACGGATGCACAAAGCCGTTGGAATTTTTGGAGCAAGTGGAATGGTCAGCCGACATGTATGGGCTGGAAATAAATATGATCCCGAGGGCAATGCCGGAATTACTGAAATTCAAAGCCCTGAAATGGTATGTGGCAAATAACCGGCATTGGGGATCTTGGAGGGAATTCACCGAGGCATTCAAGAAATATTTTTTACCAAGAGGATATTTCAACAAACTGGCCGACCAGGTACAAGCCAGAAAACAACGGTGGATCGAGTCATTTAAAGATTTTATGGTCGAGATACAGACCATGATGAGACCGCTGAAATGCCAAGAGTTCGAACAGTTGGAAATACCTGATGATGCGAAGACCTGATGATGCGAAGGCAATTTAGACAGCAGTCAACAGAGCCAACAATGCACACAATGATGCATGCACAAAGAAGGGGTGGTGTGCAACAAGACACAAACAACACAATGTGCAGACGATGCCTGGACGAGGAGCCACCAATACCAGCACAAAGACGGAGCATAAACAATAGCTTTAATGGGTGGGTGGAGAATCCAACACAGGTGTATCGTAGGTATGGAGCTGCAGGACATTGGGCGCGAGAATACAGGAACAGGAGGTTGGTGTTCTGCTGGATGTGTGGCAAAATAGGCGTGAGATCGATGAATTGCTGCATGGCGGCGGGAAACGAAAACCGGTTCCAGCCTATAAGGGGCGAGCAGGGACCGGCGCCAACAGCTCCCAAAAATTAATCGGAAAGTTATGGGAGGAGGAGCATCAGCTATCGGCGGAAATCAGAATGCAAGAAAGAAAGAAAGTACACAAAAAAAGGCAACGATAGATTCAGGCGCCACAAGCAGTTTTGTGAGCCAGGATCTGGTAGAAAGACTAGAAGTAGAGGCACAGCTCACAAAGGCACGAAAACAAGTGCAATTAGCAGATGGATCAACAAAGGACATAAAATGGCAATGGGTAGCCAAAATACAATTTGGAGACAAGGAGGTGATGATGCCATTCCTAGTGCTACCAGATGGAATCGACGCAGTGGTTTTGGGGTGGAATTTTATTAAAGAAATGGGAGCAACAATCGCATGCGCAGGGCTCAACATAAAAATTCCACCCAGAAGCAGAATAAATGGCAAATTAGCCGAAAGAATATCGTCCACTGGAGTAACAGATGTACCAGAAGCACAAGATTTCATGCAAGCAGAATTGGCCAAGATAACCGGAACGTCAAAAGTTGGCCTCCATACAATTACCATGTGTGATGACAAACACATAAAACAAAGATATTATCCGAAGAACCTAAAAATGCAGGAAATAATAAACGAGAAGGTGGACGAACTCATGGCAATGGGATACATAGAGCGCTCAAGTAGCCCGTACAGTTCACCAGCAAATGACAACATTTACGGTGCCAGGGAAAGGGCTGTACTAGTGGAAAGTAATGCCGTTCAGATTGTATTCTGCATCAGCAACTTTTCAGCGGGCGTTGGATATGGTAATAGGACCCGAAATGATGCCTAATGCATTCGCATATCAGGACGATATCATTGTCGTTAGCCGAACTATGAAAGATCACAAGATTCATTTGAAAGAGGTTTTCCACAGGCTGAAGGTGGCAAATCTAAGGATAAATGCGGAAAAATGCCAGTTCTTCAGAAAGGAGTTGCGATTCTTGGGGCACCGTGTGACCGACCAAGGAATTGGTACAGATCCAGACAAAGTAGCAGCCATCGCGGAATTGAAACCACCGAAGAACAAAAAAGAACTGCGGCAATATCTGGGAGTAGCGTCTTGGTACAGAAGATTTGTGCCAGGATTTGCAACGATGGTGCAACCATTAAATGCGCTGCTGAAAAAGAAGACAAAGTGGGTATGGGAAGGAAAACATCAATCAGCCTTCTATATGGTAAAAGGAAAGTTGATGGCGGACCCAGTGCTAGCATGTCCAGATTTCTCAAAAATGTTTGTACTTCAAACGGACGCAAGCATTTATGGCGTGGGTGCAATATTAACGCAGAACACAGTGGATGGTTAAAGGGTCATCTCATACGCCAGCAGAACGCTAAACCCAGCAGAACAGAATTACTCAGCAACAGAAAAGGAATGCTTGGCGATTGTGTGGGCTCTAAGGAAGCTGAAACCATACCTGGAAGGTTACCATTTTAAAGTAATCATAGATCACATGGCAGTGAAAACCATAACACTCCAACAGCGGGTCACACGGGTAACCGGAGAACAATCGCAAGGGTAGCAGCAAAGTATTTCTGGCCAGGAATGCAGCGAGACATACGAGCGTATGTTAGTCGGTGCGAACACATGCCAGAAATACAAACCAAATCAGCAGCAAGCAGCAGGCAAGATGCTGATCATGGGCCATGGGAGACAGTATGTGCGGACTTTGTGAGACCACTGCCAAGGTCAACACATGGAAATTCGGTGTTGTTGGTGGTCATAGATAGAGTCTCAAAATGGACAGAACTGATACCAATGAGGAAAGCTACAGCCGAAAACTTGGTTAAGGCATTCAGGGAACGCATATTAAGTAGATTCGGCGTCCCAAAAGTAGTAGTGACAGACAATGGGGTACAGTTCACAAGCAAAATATTTGAGAATATACGCCACAAGAGAATCCCACGGAACGGGCAAATAGAACGGTCAAGACAATGATCGCGCAGTTTGCAGGAGATAACTAGAGGAGATGGGATGACATGTGGCCGGAATTAATGTTAACTGTTAACTCGAGCGTGTCAGAATCAACTGGATATACGCCGATGCTCATCACGCAAGGAAGGGAGCCGCGATTACCTGGAGCACTGTTCGATCAAATGACAACTGGGTCAAGGGAACCAAAATGATGCCTAAATACGTCAAAACGTGTGATTACGGAAATCGGGGTGTTGGTTCGCCGAAACCTAGAAAGGGCGGCACAGGATCAAGCCCGACACTATAATCTGAGGCGACGACAATGGAGACCTCGATTTGGAGACACGGTATGGGTAAAAGAGCATTACCTGTCAAATGCGGCAGAAGGATTCGCAGCCAAACTAGCGCCACTATATGGCGGACCGTATAAGGTAGTGTTTTAGTTTCATATCGCCGGTAATATGCAAGGTGACGAATGAGACAAGCGGGAAACAAGAACGACCCACATCAGCGACTTGAAGACGCAGTTAGTAGTCATTGAAAAGGAATGAGACACAGGCGCTCATATGGTAAAAACCAAGCATATGGCAGTTGACCATTTGGACCGGCCGGCCGAATGGAATACTAACGTATGGGAGGTCAAAACTATGTGGGCAACAACATTCAACCCAATAAAAGTCGGACACACAAAATATATATATCGAGTAATCGCATTCATAAAAAGAAAAAAAACCACGCAATAAACATGCAACACAAATTCCATCAAAATTGCATATCGCAAGCTACAAGCGAAGACTGCAAAACTGTGCAAGAATCCTATTGGCGATGGCTGTAAAACTGTAGACAATAGTTATAGATAGATTGCATATAACAAAGAGATCCGATTGGTCAACAAAAAAAATTTGTATAACCAAAAGCATAAGATGAGAGCCACCACCAACATACTCTCGCACGCGGCGAATTCAGGAGAAGATTAACACATACAGTATATGTGTGAGAGAGAGAGGCCGGATAATAGCCGCTACAGCGCTGGCATCCGGAGGAGCTCCGCGGCAACAGAGCAAGTGAAATGAAAATCACTTGAAGTAAAACAGCGAAGATGAGCAGACAACAACATATGTATGAGAAAGAGTTGCAATTATTGGCGTCGTCATATGTGTCGGAGAAGGAGTCCGATGTCGATGAGCCGGTGGTGTTGGGGCCGGTCATCTCCTCCGACGAGGAAGAGGACGTGGAAGAGGGGATAGAAGAAGAGGAAGAGGAGGACGATGGCCCGGAGATCATAGAAGAGGATGAGGGCATCGATGCAGATAGTCTGGCGGGGGTGTTCGCAGATATTGAGGACGACCTGCGCCGGATGGAGGCTGGGCCCGGGCAGGGAGAGGAGATAGTGGACGGGCAGGTGAAGCCCGAGGTGGAAGAGGATTGGGTGCCGGCGCGACCACCGAGGCACATTAATCCAGATTTTTGGGAGGAGTTTTGCCGGCCCGAGGAGGAGTTAGGGAGTGAAGAGGAGGTGGAGATGGAGGAGGGGACCCAAGAGGAGGTGAGGGCCGACTACGTCCCTGACCCTCCTCGGCGGAATCAGTGGACGGAGTCGGTCCAAAGAGGGTGATGGTGGATCCACAAGACCACTACGGTGGAGGAGTGGACGTCCCTTATCAAACCACCACAACCACCACCACAACCAGAACCACAGCCACAACAACCACCACCACAGCCACAACAACAGCCGCAACAACAACAGGCCCACTCGCGGGACCCGCGGAAGCCAGTGTGCGGCCGCCAGATCTCCACGCCGGAGGCCCGGCCTGAGCCGTCCAGGCCAGTATACCGCCGGCAACTATCAGTGCCGGTTGGGATAGGTCATGACCGGTGGCAGGCGGTCGATGTCGACCAGTGGCCACGGGAGGTGGCCATAGCGGTGCAGGTAATGGGCGGCAGCGGAAGACAGGCACAGGTGGTGTGGGTAGGGCGATGCGCTTTAGGATACGGATGGTGAGGGGAAGAGCGCGGGTGGTGCGCGAGAGATTAGAGTAGAGTAGGAGAAGAAATAGGTTAGGTTAAGAGATTTTTATGAAGTGTAGGTTAGATTTAGGTTAAGAGATTTTTATGAAGTATAAGGTAGGTCTGGGTTAAGAGAAAATGTGAAATATAGGTTAAGAAAATGAATGAAAGATGCTGAATGAGCCATTCATACCAAAATAAGATATGAAAACGTTGTGAAACGAAAAGATGCTCATATCAGCCAACAAGTAAGAAAAGAAGCCTCGATGAATCGCCAAGTTAAAAGATGCCTTAGAAGGCCCAAAAAAAGATGCGATCCAGGCCAAAAAGTAAACTCTAAAGAAAATAAAACAAAAAACAAAAAAATGAAAGGGGGAACACAGAGTGAGGGGAGGAATTGGTCTCCCGAAGAAAGGGGGGAATGTGAGGAATAATTATATAGGATCTATAATTATCCCTCACAAATATGCAAAATTAGATGTACACATAGATACAAATATGCAAAATGGGATGTACACATAGATTGGGTTCAAACATATAAACGAACATAATGGTATGGTGCGAAGTGCCAAACGAACATTTGGGTTGGGTATCAAACTTGATCATACGTAGGCCATCAGGCTGGAAACACCATATGATGGTAAACAAATCGTAAATCCAGCATAAACCTGTATATGATCATAACAAAGATACAAGCGGGAATCGACATATGTTCGCAAACAATTTGATACGTACAAGAACATATGCGAATGAAGCGGTCACCGGCAAAACAACAAAACAATAACAAAGCATGTCCGCTGTGAAGGGGAATCGGTTCAAATGACGTCACTGCATAAGAAATAGAACATGCAGAAATCCCAAGCACATAAGCATAGACGAAATTTGTCGGTAGCATGCGCTTGTTGCTGTGGTGGTGGGGGGGTGAGGGACGACCAGATGAAATGAGCATCGTGGTGGTCGGTGCCGAGAGCGTGGGAGAGCGCATGCGTGCATGTATGCGTGAGCCAGCGGTAGACCAAATAAGCCGAAATCATAGGTGCAATGCGAGAGTGGGAGAGTGGGGCGAATATGTATGGGAACGACCATCGTCGGGATTGAGAAGCACTGGGCAGTGATCAGGTTGCGGCGGGAGTATAAGTTGAATTCAAACTGTAGAATTGCAACCTGAACACATTATGATTGTTTAATATACATTTGATTACTATTATGTTATTGTATTATAATAATATAACAGTATTATGATAATGTCTATTATCATATCATTATTGTATTATTATTATATTGTTATATTATTATATTTTGACGAGGGGATGTATTGGCGATAATTAAATACGTTATTATTGAATTGTTATTACCATTAAGGTTTTAGGGAATTATGAATAATTTATTATATTTAGGTGGCAATATTTAATTATACATATATATAAGCAAATGTTAAGAGATTGTTATTTGTTAAGAGCAAGGGTGGTGGCAGCTAGAGAGCGAGAGAAATGCCGAAGGGCATGCATATCGAAGTGTGCGTATGCAGGTATGGGTGACCTGGAAAGTGATCTTGTGGGTGAAAGAAAGGCCGTTGACGACAGCGGCAGTTCTGAGGGAGTGATATAAGTGGATGGAAATTTACTGGCTGCGGCGCAGCATCCCACCACGCGTCCTCATTGGTTCAAGATGCCTATAAATACGCACGGCTGAGACCATGAGGACATCTATTAAGTAAAGTAAAGCGAAGAAACACACAAGTGAAGTTATAGTCAAGCGAAGTAACACATAAGTGAAGATACCCACACCAAATTAAGGTCCAACATAGCAACAAGGACCGGCAAACAGGGTCCATATCCTGGCAAGGCAAATAAAAGTGGTCAAAAGCAAGCAAAATAAAGACTAGGAGTTATTCCTAGCGCAGATAGGAAAGACTAGGAGTATTCCTAGCGCAGATAGGAAAGACCCGGAGTATTCCTGGCACAGGCAGGGAAGACTAGGAGTATTCCTAGCACAGTTAGGAAAGACCCGGAGTATTCCTGGCACATTGGGGAGAGACTAGGAGTAGTCCTAGCAAATATTAGGAGAATAGCAGTGCATGAGGGTAGACAGGCAAGACCTGGAGTATTCCTGGCAATAGCTAGGGCACACAACAAGCCAACTTTATTTGCCCAGAGGAATATCCAGCATACGGATGCCCAACAGTGCCCGACATAACAACTCATCACCCCATCATCATCATCACATAGCTGCCATCACCCACCAGAAAATTATATACCAATAAACAGATCAGTAAAATTAAAACTAAATCGAAATCGTTTTCCTTATTTTCATCAGCGCACAATATAAATTTGTTGTGTCGTACCCCGACTCCTGAAATCCGGCTCTGCCATTAGTAAGGACCAGAAAGGATCGTTACAAGTTGGTGTGCTGCTAAAGATAGTCTTCAGAGTGAAGCAAGGATTTGTACTCCTTTGAGGGTTAACCTTCAAGTTCCACCACTTGCACCAAGTTGAAAAAGCATCTAAATACCCTTGAATTCCATGCGCTGCTGGTAGCGGCACTTAGAGCTATACAGCACAGCGACATCGTCAGCGTACGTGGCCAGGAGAGCCTTACTTGGAGCCTCCATATGGTGCTCACTGGGGCATGGCATATCGGCAGTATATATAGAGTATAGCAGCAGCCCTAGGACGCTACCCTGCGGAACTCCAGCTCTAATCTGGTAAGCAGCCGAAAAAGTGCCCCTAACTCTAACCATAAATTGACGCCCATCCAAGTATGATCGTAGGACACCAAAGTACGGTGCCGGGAAAAGACTTTTAAGTTTGCTCAGCAGCCCAGCGTGCCAGACTCTATCGAATGCCTGCTGAATATCAATGAAGATTGCATTGCAGTATTCCTTGTCATCAAACGCCTGTAGTATGTGTTTCGAATGTCTGTGAACTTGCTCTACTGCACCATGTCCCTTCCTAAATCCGAACTGGTGGTCCGGCAAGATTTGGCATTCATTAATAAGACCGCTTAGTCGATTGGCAATAAGCCTCTCCCATACCTTAGATAAGGAATGCAGGAGACTTATCGGACGTTACGACTCAGGATCGTCTTCTGGTTTTCCCAGTTTATGGATCATTAAAATTGCTGTCATCTTCCACTTTTTGGGAACGATCTGTATCCTAAGCAACGTTAAATATTATTGCCACGAAAATAATCGCTCTCTTAGGCAAGACTTTCAAGGTAACGTTGCACACACTGTCAATACCAGGAGCCTTCCTTCTCGGCAAGTATTTTATAACTTCCTTAATCTCCTAGGCTGGTCTAATGGGTAAAGACATTTGTAGAGGCGTAGTCAGACTCTCACAAGTCTCCTTGCACTGGTCATCCGTGGCGAATTGGTAGTGGGCGAACCTGGCTTCCAAATAACGTGCAAAAGAATTGGCCTGCTCTTCCTCATTTTCAGCAAGCTCACCACTAGGACACCGAACAGGAACCTGCCTAAACGGTTGCCCCTTTAGAGCCTTAGTGCTCTTCCACAACGAATATCCCGCATCCAGTGCATAATCCATAGACGCCAGCTTCTGCTCAAAGAAATTACCTCGAATTTCTTTTAAGATATCTCGTAGTTGCTTAGCAGCCCGGTTCCATAGAATTCTATCCCATGGATCTTGGGATCGGATTGCTGTTCTTTGGAGTCTTCTTTCCCTGGCCTCTCTTTTTAATACAATACCTTAGGTGGGGCCTCTATGAGTCTCTGTAGGCGTCGAGGCAACAGCAGCCATGTGAATACTTTCTGTGAAGTTATCTACAGCCATCTCAATATCTTCAGAATTTAATGAAATGATCAGCTGAATCGAGTTCTCCAAATGTTGCCTAAAGGCGAGCAGTTCAGCATGCTTAGTGATTAGTCCAGTGCTTGAATTGACATGAACACCATCCATCTCAATGTTGACAACTAAAGCCAAATGATCAGAGTCCAGATGCCAGCTCTGAGTTATCGATGCTCGCGAGTCCGGTATACCATGATGCACTGCAAAGTCTATACAGGAAGCCGTATGACTCCTCGCATATCGGTACCTGATCGGCGATCTAGTGGCGAGAATCCTAGTGTCAGTTGCAGAAATGGCTTCAGCTAGTTCGCGCCCCCTAGGCAAGTTACAAGAATCTACCCAGAACCAGTGCTGGGCAATCCAGTCACCACCAACCAAATACCTTTGGCCACGAGCCCGGAGTGCATTGATGAAGTGTCTTTCCTCGATCCTGATTCTGGGCGGACAGTAAATGGCGCTAAACTCTATGTCTCCAAAACCAGTGGCAATTTTAACTGATGACATTTGTATGCTACGTGTTCCAACAACTTTTTATGGAAAGTGACGAGAGAGGACCTCACCAATACTGCTGCTCCTCCAATGCTGTTATTATTTCGGGATTTTATAAAATCTGGATAAAAGGTGTATCCATAAATTTTACCGCCTCCACTCGCTTAATTCTGATCTCCGGTAGTAGAAGAATGTCAGCGCAATTGTTATGCGCAAAGAGCTCTATTTCTTTGGCTTTTCCTGAAATGCCATTGGCATTCTAGATAAGAATCTTAAGTGGATTCATTGCGAAGCTGGAACTTTGTTTTGAGCTTGGAGATTAAGTCTACCTCCAGCCTGTTCCTTAACTGTGTTGAGCATAAAGTCGACGCTGAGCTAGACCATCACTGTTTTTCGCCACTGCGGCATAGAAGCTTCAGGTGATTGAAACTGATCCTCTCGCTGCTGCTGAGAGGTAGTCGTTGACTTATTAATGGCCTATTAACCCTCCTGCTGCGACCAGACCCCAACATTGGAAACTCCAGTACCTCTTGGTAAGGAGTTGAAGGAAAAGTATACGGTACTTGATTGTTTCGAGTGTTTATTTTACACGCCTTCGGCCCCATTGATCGGCGAACAAACTCCTGGTACCATGTACATCCTTTAATACCACTACTATTATCAGTAATATAGTTTTAGTAGTTAGATTATTGTATTATGTATTTAATATTTGTGAGCTGGTCTTTATTTTCAACTTGCTTACTTATTTTGTTGTCATTCATGAATGAATGACTAATTCTTTTCTCTTTTTACTTAAAATTTTTTCTTCTATTTTGTATCAATTTTTTTGCACGTATTTCTTTTTTATCGTTAGTTTTTGTTTGTTAAATTCAAATTTAAATCAATTTCCTTTTATATATATATCTCTTTTTACGTTAATTTTTTTTTTCCGTTTGTTTGTTAAAATTTAAATTTAAATCAATTTTATTTTACATATATCCCTGCCTATTTTGGTATATGGTTTTCAGGCCACATTCTAATCGGGCAACTTTTATGTCACTCAAATTCACAATTTGTTTTTAACATTAGTTGTTTATGCAACGCAGTGCACTTAATATAATTAAAAAATGTTGTGCGTACTTGGGAGCGCTGTCGGTTCGCTTGTCTTTAGGGTCTGGCTTGATGCGCCAGACGGTTACGGTGCTGGCTGCACAGGCTTCTTCCTTCTCTATTATTTTGTTTCGTCTTTGATGGGGTACCGGGTAATCTGATCTTAACATATTAGAATTAAGTATTACTTAGCTTAATGCGTCCGCAGTGACAGCGCTGGCTTTTGTATGTATATGTTTTGGTTTTATATGTAATATATAAAACGAACATATAAATATATGTAACTTATGTGTATATCAGCAGCTGGTATGACGCTGTAGGAATAGAGCGTGGTATGCACATATTTCATATGTATGTATATATGTATATATATCTTGTGCAAGTGGTCATTGCATGGAATATGTGCTGACGCGGCTAGTCTGCAGTTCAATATACTTGGTCCTTATATTTCGGAGTTCTTGAACTGCACTTGAACGTGACATATATTTATGCAGCAAAGACTAAGTGTCGCTGCGCTCTAGTGTTTATGTTTATTAGTATATATAAAGTATATACTGAACATAGTGCTGAGCACAGTGAGCTCTCGATATGTGCATATCACAACAAATAGAAGACGGCATATCTTTTATCCGCAGTCCATGGTTAAGGCTGCTCATCTCCGCAGCCAGCGGTTTGTACGTTTACAGCTAGTTGGACAGAGAAGCTGTCGCCGCAGCCAGCGAAGTATACATCAGCTAAAGGGAGTTACATCTGGTCGAGACTCTACGTCACTGCAACCAGCGGGTGACTATTTATCATCACAAACATCGAGTGTTAGCCAATAATGTCGATACTACACTCGCCACCTAAGAGAAGTCTACGCCTAAATGAGGCGCAGTCCGAGGCAATCGCCGCCCCGACCCTCATTACACCGACGTCCAACACCAGACAGGCGGTCATCGTAAACACGTGCACAGGCTCCACCAGTACCACTTCCCACAAATGGGATGGCGCCGTCATCTCTAAGTATGCCGTCGCAGCCAGCAACAAGTGGGATGCCGCCGCCATCTTAAAGCATTCCGTTACAGTCATCAATGATCAGGTTAGACCCGAACTGGTTGGCCACCACAGAGCAGCCTGTCGACCATAAATATTGTAACAAACACTTTCTCTTCGCCAAATATAAATCATGGATTGGCGACGAGGAATGCTCTAATCCTACCGGAATTTACTGGGCAAGCTGAACATTGGCCAATCTTGTATTGCGCCTACACAGAGACGATTAGGGCATACAACTGCTCGGATTTCAAAAATAATAAGCGACTGGTAGGCCACAGCTGGGTGAGGCACGTGAGTCTGTGAAATCACTGCTCATTAAACCAAGCAACGTGACCGCCGTCATCAGTCAGCTGCGCTTCCGATATGGACGACACGAACAACTTGTAAGCAGCCAGCTACAAAGTGTGCGAGAAGTACAGCCAACACAAGAGCACAATTTAGCGAAAATAATTTCGTTCGCTACTCGTGTGAGTAATCTGGCTGCCTTCTTACAATCCATCAATGGAACGCAACACCTGGCCAATCCAACCATATAAGAGGAACTGGTCAGAATACAACCGCTCACTAGAAGAGTGAACTGGGCCAGACATGCTGCAACCATCGCGCTCCACAGTCGTCGGTTTTATGCACGATCTTGGATGCCGAAAATAAGGATCACAAACGTCGCGTGCTGCACTAGCACACACCAATAAGGAAGTGCGAGTCGCAGACCGGCCCCAGTCGTGCTTCGAATGCGATGGGATACATGTCATACAAATGTATGAAGAGTTCAGTCATGCTTCTCTATCAGCCAGATGGAGATTAGTCAAAACGAGTTAGCTATGTTTCTCATGCCTAAGCCTAAGCCAAGGGCATAGGATTCGCACATGCAAAGAAGGACGCATATGTCTCATAGGCGGATGCAAACGGACACATCATCACCTCTTACGAACCGAAGAGGTGAATCCCAGACAGGCACCACATTCAGTGGGTGCCCAAAGAAGTCCTAAAAGGCAGCAGCTGGCTGCCGATTTCCGAAGAGTGCCGCAGCCACCGGACGCCAGATCATCATCACAAAGGAATTTGAGCTGTATCCATGCCAGTACAAAACGCCTACTATTTCGCATTCTGCCAGTAACGCTACATGGTCGGAACAAAAGCTAGACACATACGCACTACTTGATGAAGGATCGTCGGTGACGATGATTGACGAGCAACTCGTCAAATCTTTAGGACTCAAGGGAGAGAATCGTCAACTGGATTTTCAATAGTTCGGCGGCAAGTCAGCTCAAGACTCCACGAAATCGGTGAATCTGCAAAGTAATGGAGCAACGTATATGCGGAGTCCAATCTGAACTTGCCGATGCAGACCCTGCAGAAGGATGATCTGGAGAAAGCCAACTTAAAGGCAAATCTGCCAATGAAGCTGTACACCAACGCTGTACCGGGAATCCTTATAGGCCACGTCAGCCAGCTGTGGGAAACAATGGTATTTACCGCACTTCGCGGTGATAAATCCTAATAAGCCAGGGAAAATACAACTAGTCTTTGATGCGGCCGCAAAGTATTGCTTAATTCGAGCTGCTAAAAGGACCGCAGCATTATAAACCCTTAACAGCTGCGCTTTCTTATTTTATGGAAGGTGTCATTACAATTACCGGGGACATCATGGAGATGTTCCATCAGATATATGTCCAGCCAGGATCGATGTGCCCATTGACGGAAACATATGAGACGCCTGCTCCCCTAGCACAGTACATCATATTATGACTCTAATTGCGCTGAGTCATCAACAAAAAGATCAACGTGCAGTCAAAGTCATCACCGAGTATCAGTATGTGGATGATTACGTCGACAGCTTTGCTACAGAGGGTGATGCTATTTGTGTCTCAGCCAGAGTCAGAAAAATACTCTCCACAGGAGGATTTGAGTTACGTCGATTTGCATCCAATTCAACTAAGGTAGTCCAATGCCTCGGTCAAAGTAAGGGCATCAGTACTGTTGGATGGAAAGAAGCCGAGGAGAAAATTCTCGAAATGTACTGACAGCCAGCCGCAGATGAATTTAGATTCAATTTCGAGTGTGGAACTACAAGCAGCCGACTCGGGTGCGCGATGGTACAGTGCACAAGTGAGACAAGATGGTGACGGATGGACAGACGCCAAGTCAGTACTGCGATGGATTTGTAGCAGTCACCGCCGGTACAAGCAGTACGAAAGCTTGGAATCTACAGGCGTATCTCAATAGAGATGGTTACCGTATGTGGCAGATGAGTCAACAAGGCCCCAGAAGAAAATGGACTTCAGCCAGACGTCGCGATGGCTATCCAAGCCCGACTATTTGCGGCAAACGGAGCCGCTTTGGCCGCAGCTAGCTGCTGAAGATGAAAGCAATTGAACTGATGTGGACGATGAGGAGTCGCCTTGTCAGTTTGCCTTAATTGTTGCCAATGAATCGTTTATACAATTTCAGCGATTTTCTGAGTATAACCGATTGCTAAGGGCCAAGTGTCGGGTCCGTAGATTTGTAGGTCGCTGCCGCCTTCAACGAGATGAGTCGGAAAACCCCTACAACCGAGTACGCGGGTGGCGAACTGGTGCTGGTATCTGGACGACGGTTTGACGCAGGGCTGTGTTTACGCTATGGCGCAAGACTGCCGATCATCTTATCGCATAAAGACCCGTTGACGGAACTGATCGTGCGCTACTATGAAATCCAGATGAAGCACTAAAACATTCTGCATTGCGAAAGTGCGACGGGTCTTCCAACGTTTCATTTCCAATTGTGGCACGTGTAAACTCCGGCGTGCCAGATCCATACCGCCTTAGATTAGTCCTCTGCCGGAGTACCGATTACAGCCAGGTGAATGGCTGTTCGAATGCACTGGACGGGACTATTTTGGTCCATTGCTCCTGACGGTCGGCCGTAAGGAGAAACGGCGGGTTGCTCATGAGGAATTTCATATGCCGCCGAGGTCCGGTGAAGCTTCAGTCCGGTGAAGCTTCGGTCCTGTGAAGCTTCGGAGCGATAATGGAATCAATATCGTCGACGCTGATAATGAGGCTAGACGATTCATTGAAGTCTTCGAATCCGAAAGGAAAGAGGGAGCTGTCAGCCAGACGCATCACATGGATCTTTAACTGTCCTCTCAAGCCTGCTTAACGATCTCGGATTTCTTTCTCTTTTATTGTTTTGAGTGAAAAGGACACACTGGGGTAGGTTAAGTTGAATATATATGAAAATAATAAGTTGTCAACATAAGCCTGAATTACAGAATAAAACAGATTGACTACAACTACAGCTGCTGTTGCTTGTCTACGCATATGCACGCTTTGTTATTTAATATGACACTGTTAAGAAGCAACATCCCTTTGAAGCACATATATTAGACGACATAACTTTTATGTCCTTTATCCGCAGCCAGCGGTTGAAACGTTTAATTAAAGCTCATTGCATGGGGATGTAGAGAATCACAGCCAGCGATTTGTGGAGTCTTACAGCTAGTTGGACAGGAAAGCTGATTGCCGCAGCCAGCGGAGTTTACATCAGCTAAAGGGAGTTCTATCTGGTCGAGACTCTACGTCACCACAGCCAGCGGGTGACAATTTATCATCGTAAGCATCGAGTGGTAGCCAAAAATGTCAACACTACAATGTTGTTACTACAACAGTTACTGTTGCTTGCATATGAATATGTACGCCATTAGTATCACACTGTTAAAACGCAACATCCCTGCGAAGCACATATAGAAGGCTCCACCCAACCTAGTTTGTCCAATATATCCTTAATTCAAAAAGGTGGAAATTTATCGCACAATAATTGTTTATTAATTTGACGATAGTCAAACACTGATCTCCATTTTTCTCTTCTGAGCCCTGTAACGATTTCTTTGGAGCAAGTAGTAGAGTATTATATCCAGACATAGATGGTTCGACTATTTTGTTAAAGATCAAATTGATCACTTGTTTTTATTTTCTTCTTTTTTTCAAGTTTTGTGGAAAACTCCATCTTAGTAAATCATTTTTTTCGCAATTCGAGATTAGTTTGGCCAATAGTTCGGAAAGCTTGATTATAATCGCTTACCTCTTACATACGTGTGTGACCCGAAAAAAAACAATAAATTTCGGCCATCAATATAAAAGTCGCGCGTTTTAATTTCAATTTGGAACACCCAACAGAGTGGCAGCCGATATCTCCATACCCCTTTCGAGCCGGATATCCTTCCACTCGCCCAAGTTTCGCATCGGTGGAGAATCTGATAAGTAGTTGAATTCTTATTGCCATTTATTCCTTTCTCATATAAAGATACATACTCACCGACAGAGGAAAATTTCCCGCTTTTTCCATAGCGACTTTTCTCTCCAAATTGTATGGACGTTTCCTTGTCTTGTTCCGTCTATCCTGATTATTTGTGACTCCTCTTAGTGGAGTACTAAAACACAATCCAAATAGGTCGCACGTCTGTATATACATACATATCTACACATACACACATACCTCAACAAGTGCATACGTGAGCCCCAGTGCAAGAACACCAAAAAAATAAGAAACCAAGTGTTTAAAGTTTTGCTAAATCGCGTACTTCTAATCTCACCTGTCCTAATTTTTAGTGCAACAATTCGTCCAACGATCAGAACCAACATAATTTGTGTGCTTTTCTTTCCCGTGGTGCCGGTTATTTCACAAACATTCACATACGTATGTATGTACATATAACACATTTACGCAAGTGCGTTTATATGTACATACATACATCAGCAGTCGCGATCGACTACGCACGAATTATAAATTTTTCCGCACATCGCTCTATCCAGTTCCATTGTTAATTCTTCACAGCTGTTCGTTCGTCAGTACTCTAGCGTGACTCTCTCAGTGTGAGATTATTATTAAATTATTAATTTCTTCAGAATTTAATAAAAGTGAACAAAAAAGAAAAATATTCAGAAAAATTCTTTCTGACCGAATTATAAATTTCGGCGGTTTTTTCGAGTGTGTTAGACAAAAAAATTAATAATATTTAAAAAAATACCTGATTGTGCCTTTTGCCGGATCTAAAATCCGATCCGAATTCTGGGTTTTTTTTTTTAAAAATAAAAATTCCTGTGTAATTTGAAAAGCGGACGCTCCAGGTCTGATCCGCTCTTAGCAGTATTTTTTTTTAGATCAAGTCACATCCGACAAAAACAAAAAAAAAGAAAGGGGTCAAACGGAACCAATTAATTACTTAATTATTCCAGAATAAAAAAAAAAACGTGGTAAATGCTCCTA
This sequence comes from Drosophila emarginata, assembly GCA_037075365.1. Classification (NCBI taxonomy): domain Eukaryota; kingdom Metazoa; phylum Arthropoda; class Insecta; order Diptera; family Drosophilidae; genus Drosophila; species Drosophila emarginata. The sequence goes on along the minus strand of JBAMCD010000092.1, from coordinate 147,684 downwards.
ACCAGCTAAGGGCACACAGATAGCTGTTTGCTCCATATGAAATTTATTCCAAATTCCCTCCAAATACTGAATACTGGTTACTCAACCTCCAGGCGGAGAATCGAGCGGTGCTTATTAATAAATATTGCGCTTGGCACATCAGCACCCCGCCGGGTCGAGCTGAAGCACGGAAGGTTGTCGCTTGTGTGGTGAAGCGCATCACTTTCTCCTGCACTCGACGGCGTCCGTCCCGCGGCGACGATGGCGACCGAGGGATCGCCAGCCCAGAGGAGCACCGGCCTCTCCAGCACGCACAAGCGCCAACCTCGCTGCCCCAGCAGAAGGCGGCCTCCGGTTCTTTGAGGCTCGGGCCTTCCTGGACGTATCCGATCCAGAGAGCCACATCGACACGTCTTTCGCTCTAGGCTTGTCGGTTTCATGTGTGGGCGAGGACTAAGCCTGCCATGCCACCATTGCATTGCGCACCGAGCCTTCGTTCCAGAAGGAGGTCGAGCTCCTGGTGGTATCATATATGAGGATCCACACTCCCATCCAGGAGGTCTCTCAGGCGGCGCAACAGAAATTCGCCACGCTGGTGTTGGCCAGCCTCCGTGGTGCTTGGCGCAAACCTCTATCCTTGAGTCATCCACCCCGGATGTGTACCTGCCAGACCAGAGCACAGTGTTCGGCTGGATCCTTTCCGTGTCCTGTGGACTCTAGGCGATCGAGAGCGAGGCCGCCCCCATCCCCTTGAGTCCACCTGGGCTAATGCAAATTGTTGTGGGAGGGCGGTATGTTCACACCAAAAAGGGTGACCAGCAGGGACCGGAGAGGGTTTCTTCCGAGGATGACGGAACGGGCACACTGCGCCAATGATAAGCAAGTTGTGACCCGAAATAAAGTCGAGCGTTTTAATTTCAATTTGGAACACCCACCAGAGTGGCAGCCGATATCTCCATCCCCCTACAAATAATTATAAAATTATTTGTTGTGATCGCTTCAATTTCAAGTCCAAATAAGTCACTATATTTAGTGCACAGTTCTGTTAATTTTGATTTGAATTGATCCGGAAAGCTTTTAGTTAATGAAGCCATGAGCAATTAGAACTACATCGTAGTTCGATGTTGGAAATTTTATATGATAATTATTATAAATGATAATTATGTTTATTGTGCGCTCGGTCTCTTCGAAGTATTAATTGTTATTGGGAACTTAACATAAACTGTTACTCGTAGGTAACTTATTCAAATGCAATATATGTTAGTCCATTGTGCGCGCTGCCTTTATTCATATATTTCAACACTCGTTCTCAACGTGCCATAATTGATTTTGCATTGTTATATAAACACTTAGTTCAGAGCTAAATTCTTTATACATTTGTCATGTTTTACTTTACTTAAATTCTTTGTCAAAACTTCTGAAATCATATTCTCAGTAGGTGCATAAACTACTTCTATTACATTGTCTTTATACATATCTCTTACGTGATGATAATTGATGTCAATGTGCTTACTACGTGAATGATAAGTTGGATTTTCAACCAAACATTGTTCACTTTGATTATCGCTATATATAACCATTGGGTCTTCTTCTATAAAACTCATCTCCGACATCAGTTTTCTTATATACACCGCTTCATTAGCCGCCGATGACAATGATACGTATTCAGCCTCCGTACTGCTGAAGGCTACAATACTCTGCTTTCTCGATTCCCATGAAAACGCCGCACCCGCAGCGAAGTACGCCCATCCACTATTTGACTTGCGGTCGCTGCTGTCTCCTGCCCAATCTGCGTCAACGTAGCAGAATATTGGTTTGCCAGTTCAAACGTACCGTAGCTTGAGATCTGCAGTTCCTCTGAGATAGCGCAAAACTCTTTTTGCCCCAACTATATGCTCTTCATGTGGTTCTGCATTTCTTTGGGCTAACTTTGACACGGAATGCAGAATGTCAGGACGACTTGTCACAGCAAAATATATAAGTGACCCTATCATCGATTGATACTCAATTTGATTGACCTTTGTGATATAAGCCTCTTAATGGTTGACAACTCTTGTAGACTTGAGCTGACTTGACTTGCAAGCGTGGACGCCCTGGTCTACCAGTATCTATTTTCTTTGGCCTTCCTGGCCCTCTTCGCAAAGGTATAATTTCATCATCTGACTGCAATTCATCAGTGTGTTCTTGTACATCCATAAAGCCGTCCTCTGGTATCGCTTCATTTGTTTCCAGCTCATCGTCATTTGCGCCATGCGATTGTTCTCTTGCCAACTCGTTCTGAAACGTGATCAATCTCATATCGTCACCATTTCCAATTTCAATCGTCTTTTCTTGAATTCTCTGTAAATTCAGACTCGAAAAATATTACATCTCTGGCTTCAATCAACTTACTCTTTGACGGATTATAAATACAAACGATATGCTTTCGCTGTTTCTGAGTAGTCTCCTTTTGGCAAGAATTTCTTACTATGCTTCTTGTTCATCACTATTGCCTTCGTTCCGAACACTCGCATATGAGACACAAATGGTTTTCATCCTGACCAGGCTTCTAACGGTTTCATTTGATCCAGAGTTGATGTATCCACACGGTTTCTTATATATGCAGCCGTATGTACTGTCTCTGCCCAATATGATTCTGCAAGATTTGCATGTACCAACATGCTTCGTACCATTTCCACTAACGTTCTATTAGAGCGCTCTGCCACACCGTTCTGCTGTGGGGTGTGTGGTACCGTTCGTTGACGTTTAATTCCTTTAGACTTTAAAAGATCCTCAAATGCACCGCTCAAGTACTCCCGACCGTTGTCACTTCTGATCATTTTATCCTCTTTCCAGTTTGATGCTCAGCACATGCCATGAATTATTTATATATAACCAGAATCTCATCTCTTGTTTTCATGAAGCATAATGGGTATACCGAGTTTTATCATCGATAAAAGTGGCAAAATATCTAGCTCTACCATTTGAATTCTTATTCATTGGTCCATAGATATCCGTATGAATAAGCTCTTGTGAAGCCTTCGTGAATGGCTTAACACAAATTTTGCATTTGGCACACGTCATACACCCTTGCTGATCAAATTCATTGCAATTAACATTTAATCCATACACCATCTTATGCTTAATCATATTTTCATTGAAACGAAGTTTACATGTCCCAACCGATTGTACCATTTAACAAATTGCTTATTATTATTTCCTGCGACAAAACACTTGTTCTCATTACAAATACAGACCATCTTTATTTCTGGCTTTTAATACCACCTTATCATTCATTTTTTTTTTTTTGTGATTGCTTCGTGTCTGTTGAATTCTGTCTTAAAACCGTTCACTGCTGCCTTTGCCTTACAGAAATAAAATTACATTGCAAATCATCTACCAATAACACATTTTGTAGATCAATCATGCCATTTTTCTAAGTCAATCGAACAATACCACGGCCACTCCCTTCAACAAAATTATCACCCGCAAGTGTTATTCTTCTTTGTGATGGTTAAGTTCGATTAACAGAGACTTGTCTGAACATAATTCTGATGTTGCACCACTATCTCTTTTGTTTTCACTCTGCCGCTTTATAACCTTGTATTCCGCAATTCCAGCAACCCGCCTTTCAATATTTGCGTGATTTCTTTTGGTTTCGCGCGCCGAAATCTTTTGTTTCTATTTCCACGAATTTGTCCGATTTACGTCTCTCCCCCTCCTCTAAGAGTTTTACTTTTAATGATGTCAAATTACTCAATTCACCTCGGGCTTTTATGGCAATTACAAAACTTTCATACACATCTGGCAAAGATGACAAGAGGAGTATAGCCACAAATTCATCGGGTAAATCTACACCAATCTCGTGAAGTTTTTCCATTACATCAAAGAAGGTATTGATGTGACATGCCATTGTTTAATTTTCCGTCATCTTGGTGCCCAAAAGCTGCTTGAAAAGTCTTACCCTACGTGCAGCTCCTCTTGGCACGTGTAGCTCTTCCAATTTTTTCCAGACACTCGTTGATGTCTTACAATGTTTAACGCTAATTGGGGAGTGAGGATTTTTGGTTCTTTAAATTTCTGCTTTTTAACTAGCATTGCCCTGCTAAGGTAACGCTTTTCTATTTCCTTAGTATATATAATAGATAATAAGTATTCTCATGGCCAAAGTTATTGCCAAAAGAATACTTATTATGATCATTAAATTTGTTATCTGATCCAAATTTTCTCTATGATTTGCCGCCGAATCTGTAAGGCTACAGCGAATCTCAGGAAGACAAAGACATGGAAGTTATACAATATTTAGTTATAGTACACTCACTTGGTAGAGTTATCGGTCTTTCACAAGGCTGTTTAGCCATATATCAAAATGGTATTCATTAATGATACTGCACAATGTTGCCGCAAATGAATTGGTTGCTGTAATAGGGCACATAAGGATCGTTGGGTTTGTAAATTCATTGGTGCCACTCCGATGGTTGTGTTGTTACGCGTTTTTGGTTGTGTAAGTTTTAATTGAATGATAAGTGCATTGTGACTCGACAAACACATCCATCAACCGTTTGTGAGGAATTTTATTTTCTTTTGGAATAAGGAATATTCACAATATCGTTATCTACTTGATTCACGATTTAGTTCACCATTGGGGAGTTGGCTATTTTTGTTGCCAATAGGAGCGGCGAATTGGGATATCAATTTTGACAGGTGGTGTCAAAAGTTTTAAAGGTTAAGCCTAAAATGCATTCTTCCGGTTGTAATTCTTTTTATCCTGGTTGACCACTCTGATCGGATGCATCCGCTCCCAGAGAAAAAAGATAAAGTAAAAATTCAATGTTTACACACATTTCCTTTGTGCATCAGTGATCAAGTCTTAAGAAAAAAAATCTTTTTGAGTTCAACAAGATTGTGTATAAAATAATAAAGTGCAAATTGGTGAAGAAATTGTGGAGTGGCGTTGTCGGGGACAAAAAGTAAGCATTGCACTAGTTTTAATTAGATTATCAACTTATATTGTTTCGTTTTAAAAATTTAGTAGCGTATTTAAAGTTCGAGCATAATCTAATTTCCACCTGAAAAGTGCACAGAAGAACTGCAATAATCAAGCAGAAGCAGAAAAGCAAGTAGAATAAAATAAAGAAATCATCATTTGTATTGGCAAAAGATTTCTTTTTGTCTCGGCAACCTATGCACAAAGGTAAAGACAAAAGAAATATAAGCAAGCGTAGCGAAGCGAAACGCAACGAAGAGCGGCGGTAGAAGACTCGGTGGCCACCGTATGTACTTTTTGGTGTAGGCTAGTCTTCGTCGATATCTCGACATTGAGCGAACAGTGCTAGAGTGCTGTTGTAATTGACGCTGCCAAAAATTGACCACAAGGGAAACCCAAAGAGGAGGATTTGACAACGGAGTTTTGGAACAAACCACGGCCCACCAGGCTGCTCCAAACACTTATGGAGACGGAAATTTGCGAGCCATCAAAAACACTGGCGGATGGAGAGAGGGAAACGAGAAGTGATCAGTAGTGCGCATATGTATATAAGTTTGGAGAAGAAAAAAATGGAAATAGAGAAACAAAGATAGAACGAAGAAAAAAAAAACGTTTAAGTATCACGTGTTCTAAAAGCCACAGTAGGGGTTATACATATTTGTTAAATCATCATCTGTGACTTTAAGAATAATGATATAATTTGAATTTTTTTATATGTTTTTATATATTTATATTAATGAAATGCCAATAATTTGAGCATTCTCCCATCAACGCTGTCATCAGGTGAAGGCCTTTATCGGATTTAACGAGGGGTAAGTGTGGCATTGTTTGTGCCATCAATTTACAAAAAAAATTCTCTTAGCATGCACTGCTTGCCATGCAGCAACACTGCACTGCTTGCTATGCAGCAACAGCGAACGCAAGCTATCTCACACTTAACAGCCCATTTTGCATGAGGCGTTTCAGTACAAAATGGAAATACGTATATCTCCGATAATTATTGTCCGATTTTGACAAAATTTGGTCAAGAGGTGCATTTTGGCCATATAAATGTGCGTGCCAAATAAGAATACGATATCTTTAATATTGCTCTAGTTATAGGTTTTTCCCGAATTGCGGGGGCGGAAGTGGGCGTGGCAAAAATTTAAAATAAACTTGACCCGCTTATACAATAGACGGATGTTGACACCAAATTTGGTTGCTCTAGCTCTTATAGTCTCTGAGATCTCGGTGTTCATACGGACGGACGGACGGACGGACAGACGGACGGACGGACAAACGGACATGTCTCAATGGACTTCGCTATTGATACTGATCAAGAATATATATACTTTATGGGGTCGGAAAATTTTCCTTCTGCCTGTTACATACATTTTAGCGACTTTAATATACCCTTTTACCCTATGGGTACAGGGTAAAATAGGAAAATTTAATAATTCCGCACCTGATTAAGAACACATTAAATGAAAAAAAAAACAAATAAAAAAAAAAAACAAAATTAATATAAGTGAAAGAACAATAATATAAAAGAAGTTGTTTAGCATGAGTATTTAGCGTAAACCCAGCACAGCTGATTTGCATTTTATTTTTTTGTTTGAATACTTAGATAAGCACTGATGATCGACTTATCTTTGCGCATTATTTGATAGGTTATACTTTTATTTTTTTTTATGTTAAGTTTAGAGCTAGATTAGGTTTGTCAAAGTAATTAATAGGTTATATGCATGCCTTTATAATATTTGAAGTACTATGGAGTTTATAATATATCGGATATAGATATTAAGCAACAAATTTTTAAAGTCTAATGAAGTTTACATGTAAGATGATTACTCTTGTATTAGAATGAAAAAAAAAATATAAAATTATAATGAATTACTAATTTAAATAGTTGGGTTCCTGTACTTAGGATTATGCGATGATGAAACACTGTAGGGAGTTCGCCCAAACAACGGCATTCATGGTAATATTGAACTCAGGTAGGGAGGGTAAAAAAGCATCGTTGCAGTCACATCTTTGCAACGATATCGTGTCATGTTGATTTTTCTATTTGATGTTTATTGGCTAGGGATATATCACAATGTAATATGTATTCGGGATAGGATTTCGAGATAGGAAAAGAACCCCCCACAGGCTGTTTTTGCTGGCTGTTTCCGATTGTCCCGCGCGACGCTCTTCTCTACGTCTATTACCTTCTGAAACCATTTGAACTGGCTGTTATTTATTTTCTTTAGCTGTCAGGTCAAATTGTTCATTACACGTTTTAGTATTATTTTGTAATTTTCGAAATTCAGTTATTTTTATAATTGAGTATATTTGACATTTTTTTAATAATATTGCTTTTGATTCGATTTCACGTTCGCCATGTATTGGTCGGCATAATTTTTAATAAATATGATGCACAACTGATTAAAGTAAAACAAAAAAGAGAGGATTCGGCACATAACAAGAATATAGAATAATTGAATACGGTCACAGCAAAGTGGTAAGAAATAGGTATGAGTCTGACAACATGCTACCTAGATGATGTGACGATACCTGAAAGCGAGACTACACAGAGTTTTTCGGAGGAAAGTCGAGGTAGGCAGGTTAGAATTTAAGCTATGCTAGAGGGGAACAAAAGTTGGTCCCACCAATGCCAGCTCCGGTGACGCTCCCCTACCACTGGAGAATCTTTCGAGCCCTCAAAAACAAATGAATTGTTAATCAGTTTAAATAATCTCCTTGAACTGAAACTTGTTTTCCTTAATGTCAAAATTGTTATGATGAGGGATTATTGGGATAGTCGAAGAGAAAATTTAGGATGACATAAATTATTAATTAAGGCAGTGGAATGTATGTTGCTCTGTGGAAATACTGTGTTATAAAAATGTTGATATAAAATAGTGACAAAATCCCGGGTAATTAGAAAACGTGTTTTATACATGGTTACTTGTATATAACAAAAAACACTAAGTTTTTTTACAGTTTTCAAAGTAGAGAAGCACGTCACCGAGATTAGTGAAAAATATGGTAAGCAAATGCAAAAATAAAGAAATGCTTTAGTGTTTTTTTTTATTTTAGTTCATGTATATTTGTCCTACAGTTACATATGTTTATTAATTAGAAAAATTGAGCGTGAGGTGTAAGAGCCGTATCCGCACATAAGTGTATAATAATCTACTTATGTACATACATATATCTTGAATAATAGTACATATGTATGTACATACATACATACAAATGCATATGTATGTATGTATCTAGCGTCGATTAAAAATCCACTTATCTGCATACATATGTACATATATACATACATACATATGTGCGTACATACATGTTATCTGTGGTAGAATAACTTTCATATGACCTTATACATACATACATACATTGTACATATGTATGTATTTTCATACATATGTACATACTTATGTCTAAAATATCAACTAATGTTTGCAAAGTTAGTACAGTGGTGTGTACTATTCATTTCAAATAGTTAAAAAAATTTTTTTCGTATAATTCTTATATTTATATAAGATAATATATTTTTATATGTATATGTACAGTGGTTCACAGCTTATTTCAACCAGCACTTTACAAAAAGTTTGTTGCACTATAAAATGTTACCTATTGGGGATATCCAAAAAAAAATTAAACGCATGTTGTTAGTGATGTTTCGACTAATACAAAATTAATTCTAAACTAAAAAGTGAGACCAAAACAGTTCCACTGCTTATATGAACCGCGTATGAAATAGCATTTCTAAAGCTAAGTGTTTTTTTAAATTACAAAAAATTAATACTTGATGTGACCACTCTTTTGGTTACCTACCATTTTTAGTCTTTTTGGGATAGATTCCACCAACTTTTTGGTCACTTTTGGACTACTCTTTTCCCATTCCAAACCCAATGCAGCTTTTAGGTCCGATTTGTTTAATATTTTGTGTTTGCGAATGTTTGTTTCCAAAATTGACCACAAATTTTCTATTACATTTAAGTCTGGTGACTGGGCTGGTGGTTTCATAACGTGTGGACATTTCCAGATCAGCCAAGTCTGGACAATTCCCTAGGTGTGTTTTGGGTCATTATCTTGGTAAAATCTGAAGTCCTCCTTTATGCCCAGTTTCTGAGCACTTCGGATTAAATTGGACTTCAAAATGTCAAGATATTTGATTTTATCCATCGTAGTCTCGATGAACTCCAAGATCCCAACGCCTGCTGCTAACATACAGGCCCAAACCATAACGTTACATCCGCCACGCTTTACTGTAGCTGTCTGTGTTAGGTTTACTCCACACATACATATGAGGGCCCATCCGACCCAAAGAAATTAAATTTGGACTCATCAGAAAATAAAACAGTTTTCCAGAATCCACTGTCCTTGTGCAAGTGCTCCTGGGCAAATTTTAGTCGACACTTCTTGTTTTTGTCGCTTATTAATGGCTTCTTGCGTGGTACTCTGCCATTAAAGTCATTTTCGCGAAGCACACTATTTGTTTTCTAGGTGGTATGACTTGCCCAACTCCTCCTTAACATCATTGGCTACTTGTCGACCCGATAGCCTTGGGTTATCCCGGATTTATCTTGTTTGTGGTTGAAATAAGCAGTGGAACTGTTTTGGTCTCATTTTTTAGTTTTAAAGCATTATTAAGTATTGAAAAAATATTTAAATAAATTAATTAATTTTGTATTAGTCGAAACATCGCACTAACAAGATGCGTTTAATTTTTTTGGATATCTCCAAAAGGTAAGATTTTATAGTCCAACAAACCTTTTGTAAAGTGCTGGTTGAAATAAGCTGTGAACCACTGTATAATGTACATATGTACATACATATAGCCGAGTCGGTACAACGTGTACCTTTTTCCGTCCGTATCTTTGAGGATTTCGGGCAAATTTAATTAATTTTTTGTACCAAACTTGGTAAAGAACCTTTTTATGTGTATATGTATGTACATATGTAGATGAAATAAGGTTATTTTCATTTTGGCCTACAAATTGCTAATTGTATCTGTGCACCACCACCAAGTTAGAATCGGATCGAATAATTATACAATTGTTTAGATCAAGGGTGGGCAGCCAAATTTCGCAAGTGAGCCCGACAACAACATTTACAACAAGCAAAAATCCCAGCAGAGAAAAAGGTGGCGATCGCGAGTCCGAGCAGGGGTCATAAATGTACGAGTTTGTGAATAGAGGGACGGAGGGGTAAAAAGAAAAAAGGTCGCGATCGCGAGCTCCAGGATGGGTCATAAATGTGCGTCCCTCGCCCATCGAACTCGCACATTTATGACCCTTGCTCAAACTCGCGATCACAACCTTTATCATCTATGCTTCTGCGTCCCGCATTTACTTGGGCGTCCCTCTGCCTACAAACTCGCACATTTATGACCCCTGCTCGGACTCGCGATGCCGACCTTTTTCTCTGCTTGTGCGTCCTTCTGACTACAAACTCGCACATTTATGACCTATCCTCGAACTCGCGATCGAGAGAAAGAGCTCGGTGAGCCAAGTGAGCCACTACCTGCCCACCCTTGCTATATACAACTATAAATATAGTCAATATCGGTAGAAAAAAATATTTTTATTTTTAGCTACAATTATTTACTTTGACTGTTCGCGCTCAATACAGGCTTACAGGTAAAGAATGTGGTATCAATCGAAATGAAAAAAATCACAGAACAATGCCTCGGGTGCGCTTTGACGATTTATTTAGTTTTTGCACAATTAAGAAAATAAAAATCGGAAAAATATCAATTTAAAACTAAATCTAGTGACTTTTAACCTTGTTAAAAATAAAATGTTACTTGGAAAGATGTTGAAAGATATATAACTGTCCATCTGAAAGAAAAATATATTTTTGATAGCCAATTCCAGAAAAATTCTAGCTTTGCTAGACTTGGATCTTGTTGATTCGAAAGCTCACTATTTTACGTTGCAGTCTGAGCTCCATCGCTTTGTATTTATGACATTTACACACCACGCAACTGGAAACTATAGCATGTAGTGGTGTAATCCTGGTATATGATGTAATAAACTTATAAACATGATCAAATCCATAGTTCAGCAACTAATATCCAAATGCATATTTCAGATATTTTTAGAACCATGTACAATAAAACGGGTTGATCTTCAAATTTTGGTATGATGCTTAACACGTAATACTATAATAATTGTAAGCTATAGTTTTCCTGTGATCCCAAGCAATTTATAACTTTCTATTGACAAAACTGACTTACAAAACGTACGACAACTATCAACCCATCTTGCTTATCTTTTAAAAATAATATCAGGCTCCAATCAAGTAATCGCCGATTACTGATGTCAAGTATTCAGCAAGGCAATTTATTCTGCTACTTCCCCTTAAATTGAGTAGTTATCTGAATATGCTTAAGTCTGATGTTTCGTCTGCAGTCGGTAAAATCATGGGAGTTCTTGGGATTGTTAAAATATTAATGATTAATAGCTTATAGTTATTATTACCGCTTTCCTGTTTTTCTTCTATGGATTGTGCTGCATGTATGTATGTGGCTTCCACCCTCGTTAGGACAAGAATAAATATGAACAAAATTGATTAAATTTTCTTTAAACAAAAAAACTAAATTTAAATAATTATTACCATGAGATATGGGGTGGTTAGTTCAATTCAATACACAATGTTTGTTTTTCTCAAAATGTTATATTTTCTGTCAAATATTTTATTCTTGCTTAGATTTCCGGCGCATCGTCTTATAAACATCGATTTCCCATTTGGGAACCACTGCTTGTTTTAACATTAATAATAAATTGAACATTGTGATGTTATGCGCTGCGCAAACACAATGAGACAAAGTTTGCTATCGACTGGAATCGTTCCATTTGAGACACCATAAACTTATTCACGGAGCTTAAAAAAAAGATACAAGGAACTCGTCCCAATCGGCTAGTACATATGTAATAGCCAAACACTATAAAAATTTAATATAAAATTCTTCTACCATGACGTAACAGCAAACACAGCAAAACTTTTGTGTCACTTTTTTTCATGTTTCCTTCGCATAATAATGTTACATACATTTTAGCGACTTAAATATTCCCTTATACCCTATGGGTACAGGGTATAAAAATAATTAGGCGGAACTTTTTAAACAAAGGGTCAGGAACCTGTTCAAAACTTCATTCATGGGGCGTTTTTCATTTTTAATCGAGTTGTTTTAAAATATTTACATAGCTTTGCCCAAATTCGCGACGTTTATGGGTATGCATCATGTTGGGTATTTGTCAGTGACAAGTATGTTAATTTCTTTTTCCTAATACACGCCTCATGAACATCTTTTTGGTTTAAGCTGGGGCTATGTAATTGATGGAATTATTTCGTTCGCGAATATTAAAAGAACAGGAGAAATATTTTGAAATCAAATCATAGATCTCCAACTCAAAACATTGCAAGCACTCTGTTTCGGAATTTACAGCAAGCACAGGGCATCTCCTCTTAAATTTAGTTTTCTCAAGAACACAATGCAAATGCTTTTTGTCTTTCTTACACATATTACCAGCAGTAAATTAATTTTATTACAGATTTTTATACCCTTGCAAAGGGTAAAGTAAAATTAGTCGGATGTTTGTAATACATAGAAATCAGCATTTCCGACCCCATGAAGTATATATGTATGTATGTATGTACATATATTCTTGATCAACATCAATAGCCACGTAAGTCCATCTAGTCACGTTCGTCTGCCTGTTTTTTCATGCTTTCTATAGTTTTAATTTTAACGCAATAGGCACTATCGAAATAATCGGTGTTTTACCCTTACGAAAAGTTTTACTAATTTTGCTCAAAAGTTTGATTGTTTTAAAAGAAATTGTCTCGAAGTTGGTATTTGCGAATTTTATATATGTATAGAAATAAATCTATTAAGTTTCTGCAGAATTGGTCGACTATATGGTATAGCTATAGCTGCTATAAAAGCAATCGAACCAAAAAAGGCACGGGTATTAAATTCAGATGTGATTAGTTTTCTATACTTTCTAATGTATGTATATAAACCATATAAATCAAAAAGACAGTTTGCAAGGGTATTCGGACTTCGGCATGGCCGAAGTTATCCCATCCTTTTAGTTTTTTATTTATATTTGCTGTTCTATAGAAAATATATTCTTTTTTTGTAGGCTGAACCAATTCGTGTTGTGGTAACTGGAGCTGCTGGGCAAATAGCTTACTCATTGCTATATATGATCGCTCGTGGCGAAGTTTTTGGAAATGATCAATCGCTGATATTGCATTTACTAGATATCCCGCCTATGGTTGGAGTTTTGGAAGGTGTTGTTATGGAACTTAACGATTGCGCATTGCCTTTATTGCGCGAAGTTGTACCTACAACAGACCCCAACGTTGGGTTTAAAGATGTCTCAGCTGCTTTTCTAGTTGGCGCAATGCCTCGCAAAGAGGGAATGGAACGAAAAGATTTGCTCTCTGCAAACGTCAAGATATTTAAAGCGCAGGGGCAGGCGTTAGATAAAGTAGCTAAAAAAGATGTAAAGGTTCTTGTTGTTGGAAATCCAGCAAACACAAATGCTTTAGTCTGTGCGAACTACGCCCCATCTATTCCACGAGAAAACTTTTCTGCAATGACAAGGCTTGATCAAAATCGGGCTACGTCACAAATAGCCATTAAATTGGGCGTGCCTGTATCACATGTGAGCAACATTATTATTTGGGGGAATCATTCTTCCACTCAGTACCCAGATGCTGATCACGGTCGAGTAACCATCAAAGGAACACAAAAGCTTGTTTCTGAAGCTGTCAATGATGAGAGTTACCTACACGGTCCATTCGTCCAAACTGTTCAGAAACGTGGTGCCGCTGTAATTTCAGCCCGTAAAATGTCATCTGCTATGTCGGCGGCAAAAGCTGCTTGTGATCATATGCACGACTGGTGGAATGGCACTCCACCTGGCAAATTTGTTTCGATGGGCGTATTTTCGGATGGCAGTTACAACTCACCTAAGGATGTAATATTTTCCTTTCCCGTGGAAATTAAGAATAAGCAATGGAAAATCGTAGAAGGCTTAATTTTAAGTGGTTTTGCTTCATCCAAATTAAAAACAACAGGCGAGGAGCTACAAGTGGAAAAAGATGAAGCCCTATCTGTGTTGGATTCAGGTGCTTCAAATTTGTAGCAAGCAAAAAAAATTCTGTACATAGTACACATCAAATATCAGTGCATTTAGAAAAAAGTGTTTGCAGTAAAACATGTTTTGTAAATAAAAGAATTATATTTGTTTTGTATATGTATATCTACAAGCAATAGTTTAAATAAAAATTGGAGGATAAGTAACGCTGATTACGCAAGAAAATTATAGTAATTCACTGGTGTCTACAAGGATAATATATGTTGACAGTTTGTTAAAAATATATAATAGGATTACAATAAATTTTCCATGGGATACAGTATATCATAATGGCCAGGCCTATATATTAAAAAGACCTTTGGCTGTGATCCTTCTGGAAAATCATGTGCCTTTACTGTACCACCCTCTCCTCTATCCAAATATTCCACACGCACACCAGCACCCAGTGCTGTGCATAGAGCAATAATATGTATGTGATCCGATTCCTTGTACATCGGTTCAACTTCTTGATGGCGAAACTCTTCAATAGTAAAGCTGCCTTCTATAAAATTCTGATAAAAGTCTGCCTCTTCTTGTAATTTTCCAGATGTAATTAAGCGCAAGTAGACTACCACATAATCCGAATACCCCTGTTCGTTAAAAATCTTATGAAGCTCAGTTTGCACTTTTTCGGAACTGCTCGCACCTTCTTTTGGACAAACCCGTTTCACGACTTCCATAAACTGTTATAGAAAAAATAAATCAATTTTAAGAGTTGCTGTGATAATATTTGTACTCACAGTGTCATGAAAATCTTCTAAAGTAAAACTCGGAAAACCAAGCTTAATAAGTTTACTTTTAGACTCTTCGGCAAGTTGAAGAAACTCTTGATACGCATTACTATTTGATGTTAAATACTCCAGATAAGAGTATGCAAATGCGCGAAAAAAACAATTTCCATCCGGTCGGGTACGTCTGATATATTTGTACTTTTTCGATAGATCTTGAATTTTGGCTATGAAAATATCATCACCGTTATATTCAGCTTTTAGACATGATAGTGGGAACTGGTCGCTGACTAAAGGTGTGGAATCACTAATCTAAACGAAAGACATGTTTGAATTTCAGCATGTGTATATAAAAATTATTCCATTAACCTCCTTTTCAATTTCACGCTGCTGTTGCATTATTAGTTCGTCTCGATTTCCATCGTTTGATTTAACCGTTTCCATATCTCTATATATGCATAAAAAAAACACAATACTCTAAAAAGATGTATGTACGTGAATGCGCATCACAGTAATTTTTGTTTCTCATCGGAAAAAACTCGACGTAATTATCAGAACACCATGTAAATAAAGTATATGTTTTTCTAAGAAATTCTCTGAGATACTCAGGTTTCCGATAAATTATATTAAAAAAATATGTTTCTACCCAATTCCCACAGAGTAACATTCACTTGTACTTCACATGGTTTAATTCAATTTTGTTTCAATAATTTCCAAAAAAATTATTGAATCAGCAAGGCGCTGAAACTTATCCTTTTATGCGTTTCCCTCTTGCGGACATAACTTAGATGCACATTTGTTAGGTGGAGTCCAGCCAGAATTACCGCAGTGGAAGCTATTTGGCTGCGAATTTAATGAGTTATCCATGAGTACAGCTGTTCTTTCAATTTTTTTTTTCAGTACTTTGATACTGCCTTGTCTGCTAATCTATGAAGGTATTTGTGTATATGTTTGACGCTAAGTCCTCTATTTAAATAAATGTTGATTTGGGAAGACGGAACCTACTTAGAGGTGTTCAGGAGATTCCCGAAAATATGAACTGTGGAAATGAAGTATAAAATTTCACTTTTCGGCTATTTTTTGTTTCCTTACACCAGCCAGTGTTCCTGACTATATGGCGATAAAAATGTAAAACATTTTTATATTTCAAATACGGCTTGCAGTGCTATGGACCTACTGCTGATCCCTCGTGTAGTAGACATAGAGCCGATTCCGATCAGCTCAAACACGGGCCGCGGGTTACTAAGATACTTAGATCTTTGGTTTCGGTTGTACCTGATATACCTCCTGCAACATAGGTATTGCCCTCCGTGACCACAAAGAAATCACTCTTGAGTTTCTTTAGTTCGCCTTCATCCTTTGACCAATTTGACCTGATAGCTAAAAATAAATAAAAGCCAGATCAAATGATTTCGGAAGGTAATAGATTTAGAGAAGAGCGTCGCGTGAGACAATCAGAAACAGCCTGTGGGGGGTTCTTTTCCTATCTCGTCATCCTCTTCCGAATACATTGTAATATATCCCTAGCCAATAAACATCAAATAGAAAGATCAACATGACACGATATCGTTGCAACGATGCTTTTTTACCCTCCCTACCTGAGTTCAATATTACCATGAATGCCGTTGTTCGGGCAAGTTTCAGATATTACAAACATATATATATAGCCCATTAATTGCTTCGTTAAACTTAATCTAACATTAAACTTAACATGTCAAAAAAATGAAAGTACATATAACCTATCAAATAATGCGCAAAGGTAAGTCGATCAGTAGTGCTTATTTAGATGTTGACCTTGAAAAATTACATTTTGCAGTTGACAAGCACCGCTATTCGAAAGAGAAAACACAAATCAACTGAGCTGGGTTTACGTTAAATATTCATACTAAACGACTTCTTGTTATTATTCTTTTGCTTATCGTTATTTTGTTTTCCCATTTTTCTATTTAATGCGTTCTTTATCAAGTGCTGACAATGGGTTCTGCAAATTTTAAAATGTTTACCTTTTAGTTCTCATTTTGTTTGCTCTTTATTTTCTTTTCTTTTTATAACTCACTGATACCTGCATAAAACTTTTCAACTCGAACCTCAGTTACTCCATTAATTCAATCATCGGGGACTAGGAGAATATTGATATAAAACAATGCCACATTTACCCCTCGCTAAATCCGATGAAGGCCTTCACCTGACACGTTGATGGGAGAATGCTTAAATTATTGGCATTTTTTTATTACCTGCTTCATATTCACTTTATAATCTGTAAAAAAAATTTAAATTATATCATTATTTGTTTCTTTTTCACTTATAAACTTATATACGTATGTGCACTACTTATCGTATTGGTCCCCTCTCGCTTCCCTCTCTCAATCCGCCGGTGGTTTTGGTGGCTCGCAAATCTCCGTCTCCGTCAGCGTTTGACGCAGCCTTGATTGGCCGTGGCTATTCTCAAAATCTGTTGCCCATTCCTCCTAGTCGATTGGGGTCACTTTTTCGGCCTGGAAATGCAGCGGCACACTTGCACTTGCTGTTCCTTCAATGTCGAAGGTATCGATGCAGACTTGCGTACACCAAAAAGTACGCACGGAGGCTACCGAGTCTTCTATCACCGCTCTTCATTGCGATTCGCTTCGTCACACTTGCTTATATTTTTTGTTTTTGTGCACAGGTTGCAGAGAAATTACAAAAAGTTTTTTTTCAACACAAATTAAGCCCAAACGATTCTTATTTTTTTTGCTTGCTTTTCAGCCTCTGCATTATCATTACAGTTCTTCTGTGCACACTTACTATTTTAGAACGAGACCATATCAGTCGATAATTTAAATAAAACTAATGCACTGCTTACTTTTTGTCGCCGACAATACCACTACGCGATTCCTTAGAAAAACTTGATCACTAATAAGCACACGCCATGTATGGGAACACACAAAAAATTTTTACTTTTTTTATTTTTTTGCTTGGGAGTGGATGTTTTCGATCAGAGTGGTCAACCAGGTTAAAAAGAATTACAACCGGAAAAATGCTTTTAAGGCTTAACCTTTAGAAACTTTTGACACCTCCAGTCAAAATTGACATCCCAATTTGCCGCTCCTATTAGCCAAAAACAAAAAATAGGCAACGCACCAATAGTGGTAAACATTGTGAACATTCCCTATTCCCAAAAAAATTCCTCACCATAAATCCAAATTAATACCAAGACGAATTTCCGGACACAGTGTGACCAGTGAAGTGGATCCAAATAGGCAGGAGTTACTTGGCTTTGATTCTTATTCGTTATTTCTTATGCCCTGAGTTTAGTGGAATTCTGTCCTTTCAAGTTATATTGGACATCCAAGTGAACGCCGCATTACTCCGCTAACTCGACTATTCTCGCCAAAATTTAAAAAAAGGAGGAATCGTTTCGTCTATTTTTCAATGCCCAGATGACGGTGGCAGAAATTGGGCAATGGAGATGTGCTGTGGAGTAAAATTTTCAGCCCCAGAAAACAAATATTGGGCTAGGCCGTACGAGCTTTCGAGACCCGGCCGATGCGAGTCCTAAATGATTGTCCTAAAACAAAGGGGCATCGCGTTAGGATATCTTTTTTCTCTATCAAAAAGAAACTTACACCTTTTTGTTGGCCGATTTGACTTACTTTGTCCGATGGATTTTTAGATTTAGACTTTCATTATTTTTATTTTTTTGTGTCAACGAAAAGTATTCAAGTATTATCACTAATACTTTTTACCTTTCTTTCCAAAAAAAAGTTTAAATGAGCTATATCAGCTCCTTATTTTTTTTTATACAATTCACCGCCACTGCCAGAAACTCCGTCTTTATCTGGCTACTACAAATGACTTTGGCCACTGGGTCAACTATAATTTTCGGCTAATCCTCACTGATCCCTCTCTCGCTGAGAAATTAGAATAGCTCGGGTCACTGGCGTTTTGACCGCTAATTGCCCACCAACTCCATAAGGAAAGAGATGAGTTCCCCCACAGCCCGAAACCCTTACTCAACACTAGTTGACATCTGGCGGTTTTTTCGATAATTTGAAAATCTAGCCATAACAACAGCTTATCTGATACAGTCATAAGTCACCAGTCTTTCTTCATAGAAAAAGTCATTTATTGACCCCTCGTTTAAGAAGTGCATTAAATCGCATATATTTTATTAACAAGGTATAGTTAAACTTTCGGCTCTCAAAACGATTAAAGATAATAATAACGAATGATCTATCAACACCGTTACAGATCTATAATCTCTTCTTATCAACATGGATTTATAAAGGGATTTTCGTCACTGATTAATTTCTTTGGTTACACTGATTTTAATATTGCCTTTTATAGTGCCGTTCATGGGCTTCTATTAACCAAACTTGATCTTATAGCTTTATCTCTTAACTTTCTATTCCCGTACTTAAATTACTGCTAGTCATCTCACTCACTTATGTAGCTCACTTTGGTTTTTCTTTATTTATTAATTATCAACCTAATGTTAATGTTTGCACACAACGTTATACTTTGCTTATTATTTAATGTTCAGTCTATTTCTTCGGTCTTGTAAACCTATTAAAGTATTGGTATAGGGTTAACCACTTCCATCTCAACACCACGACATTCTGTCGTGGCTCTGTATTTATTATGTCTATTGGCGTAACTTCTAATCCAAAGATAAATTTTGGTCTCAGTGTTTAACAAAGAGGCTTCACTACGCATTTTAAATCGTTTTACTAAACAATTTAATGATCCCTCAACAACAAAGATTCTACTTACTCACCAGTTTGGAATCCTTTGTGTAAGTTTAAAGCAATACTCTTTAATTTAATTGGGGGCTCGCCGGTGTGTATGGTAAAAAGTTGTCGCGTTGTAAAATTAAAGGTGCTCTAAGTTGGTGGTCGATTGTGTAAAAGTTGTTACGAATCGATCCAAATTCAGTTGTGAAATTCCAGCACCATATTTCAACGGAAACGCTGAGTTCAGAACATTCGACAACATTTCTTTCCGTAGAAGTGAGAAAATGGTTTCAAAACTTGGAGCAGAACGAAGAGGCCTATGAACTTACAGAAAAACAATAGTGTGTACAGGCAAGAAATAAATTGGCCAGAGCTGCACAATTATTTCTGGAATCGGAGACAGTTAGCGATTTTGATAGGCTAGTTCAGTCATGCTTCTCTATCAGCCAGATGGAGATTAGTGAAAACGCATTAGCCATGTTTCTCATGCCTAAGCCTAAGCCAAGGGCATAGGGTTCGCATATGCAAAGAAGGACGCATATGTCTTATAGGCGGATGCAAACGGACACATCATCACCTCTTACGAACCGAAGGCAAATCTGCCAATGAAGCTGTACACCAACGCTGTACCGGGAATCCTTATAGGTCTGGATCATGCACATCTTGGTTTGCCGTTCAACACAACGAACATTGGAAAATAAGGTCCATATGCCGCAGTCATCGAGTTGGGAAGGGTAGTATTTGGCCCGCTCAAGCAACATCGAAGCCACCCAGAGATAAAACCATGCTTATCCACGACGTATAAGGAGGATGTGGTACATCGGATGGTCAGCGAATATTTCGATTTGGACAACTTTGGCGTGAAACCAGCGAAACCAGTTCTCGCGGCTGTCCACGTACGCGCACAAGAATTTCGGATAATACAATGGTGAAACTGAGTGGACGATACCAGGTGTAATACCCAGCTACCAAATGGCATTAAAGAGGCTGATCAACATTAAAAGGAAAATGGCTCATGACGAAAAATTTGCGCAGGCGTGTAAAGAGGTAATGGACGACTACGTCAGCAAAGAATACGCCCGCCGACTAGAACGAGAAGAGGCCACGTCAGCCAGCTGTGGCAAACAATGGTATTTACCGCACTTCGCGGTGACAAATCCTAATAAGCCAGGGAAAATACAACTAGTCTTTGATGCGGCCGCAAAGTATTGCTTAATTCGAGCTAAAAGGACCGCAGCATTATAAACCCTTAACAGCTGCGCTTTCTTATTTTATGGAAGGTATCTTTACAATTACCGGGGACATCATGGAGATGTTCCATCAGATATATGTCCAGCCCCAGGATCAATGTGCCCATTGACGGAAACATATGAGACGCCTGCTCCCCTAGCACAGCACATCATATTATGATTCTAATTGCGCTGAGTCATCAACAAAAAGATCAACGTGCAGTCAAAGCCATCACCGAGTATCAGTAAGTGGATGATTACGTCGACAGCTTTGCTACAGATGGTGATGCTATTTGTGTCTCAGCCAGAGTCAGAAAAATACTCTCCACAGGAAGATTTGAGTTACGTCGATTTACATCCAATTCGACTAAGGTAGTCCAATGTCTCGGTCAAAATAAGCCCAAAAGTACTGTTGGATGGAAAGAAGCGGAGGAGAAAATTCTCGAAATGTACTGACAGCTAGTCGCCGATGAAAATACATTCCGAAGCGGAGAAATTCGAGTGTGGAACTACAATCACCCGATTTGGATACGCGATTGATGAACACAGTGAGACAAGCCCACAACGTGGTGACGGATGGAATCACTGCGATGGATTTGTAGCAGTCACCGCCGGTACAAGCAGTACGAAAGCTTGGAATCCACAGACGTATCTCAATAGAGATGGTTACCGTGTGTGGCAGATGAGTTAACGAGGCCCCAGAAGCAAATGGACTTCAGCCAGACGTCGCGATGGCTATGCAGGCCCGACCTCCTGTGCCAAACGGAGCCGCTTTGGGGGCAGCTAGCTGCTGAAGATAAAAGCAATTGGACTGATGTGGACGATGAGGAATCGCCTTGTCCCTACAGCGCGAGACTGCCGATCATCTTATCGTATAGACATTTGGAATTGTGGCACGTGTAAATTCCGGCGTGCCAGATCCATACCGCCTTAGATTAGTCCTCTGCCGGAGGACGGATTACAGCCAGGTGAATGGCTGTTCGAATGCACAGGACTGGACTATTTCGGTACATTGCTCCTGACGGTCGGCCGTAAGGAGAAACGGTGGGTTGCTCTCTTCACCTGCCTGAGGACTAGAGCAATCCATCTGGAATTAGCCCCTGACCTGTCAACGGATTCCTCCATACTGGCTATGAGGAATTTCATGTGCCGCCGAGGTCCGGTGAAGCTTCGGAGCGTTAATGGAAGCGTTTTCGTCGTCGCTGATAACGAGGCTAGACGATTCAATGATACGATTTCAGTTATGCCATTATAACTTCCTTGAATTGGATCAGAACGATATTTGGACAAAATGGCATCTTTTTCTTTTTTATTATTTATTATGGTCACCGAGTTGAGTAGCGCTTGTCTTAATGATTTCAATAATTTATTGCCAATTTTTTTAAAAGTGTCAATTGAAATTAATTCAAAAACTGATTTCCACGGTGTTAATTTAATTTGGCTTATCCTGTGTATACCGGTATTCATTTCAAGCTTTCGAAGAACTAACCTAAGCCAAGAGTTTCATTAGTGTACAGGTCGCCAATATCAATTCTTGCAATAACTTTATTCCCACGTTTCAAGTAACATAATGTGTTGGTTATATGCAAGGTACTTTACGTACCTCATCATTGTTGATGACTTGTTATTTTTCCAGCGCAGGATTTATTTGGTCTATATTGTTGCCTGGAAGTGACTTTCGGGACTTTATTTTGTAACTCTTTCAATTCGGATATTGTAAGCCTAGATAGGGCATCTGCCACGAAATTGTCTTTTCTATTAAGATACTCGACATTAAAGTCGTATTCTTCTAATTGAAGGCGCATGTATGTATTGTATGTATATGTATTTTGAACTAGGGTTAATTATTGAAAATATTATAAGTTCGTCTAAGGTCTGCGAACCGTTTTAAGTTTTACTCTTATTGCTTTCACCTTAAGTGAATGAACGTAATGCATATGCTACTGGAAGTTGAACACTATTCTTGTTTTGAGTTAAAGCCGCTCCAAAAATGTTGACTCAAATTATACCAACAGACACGATGCCAACATAGCGTATTTCTTTAATGGGTGAATCCGATGTGTGATAAAGTGTGGGTTAAACAA
Organism: Drosophila emarginata; assembly: GCA_037075365.1. Lineage (NCBI taxonomy): Eukaryota > Metazoa > Arthropoda > Insecta > Diptera > Drosophilidae > Drosophila > Drosophila emarginata. Next base: position 124,858 of record JBAMCD010000092.1, on the reverse strand, counting down.
GTAGGCGGGAGTTACTGTTGCTACATTATTTGTATCATCCGATACTAATGCAATCGGTCTTGAATTAAAAATAACTTTGACATCTTTTAAAACAGTTTGCAACTCCGATTTTCACTGCCGCCTCACAGAGGGCTCCGAAATGTGGTCCTATAGGTGGGAAGAAACATAAGTTATTACCTTCAATATATGTATATACAAAGTTTGATTGTGGCAAGGTTTGCTGCTGCTCCTACGAAATTGGTAACATTGTCACAATATAGTCATTCTGGAATTGTACGAGGAGTAGTAAATTGACGTATTCCGATCAGGAAGGCGTTTGTAGATTACTCTGAGACCAATTCAATATGGATTGCCTTTGATATAAAACAGACAGAGATTTTCCTCGGAGCTTGTAAGAAGTTGACACCGGTGATTAAAAATGGATGATTACCGTACAGTTGATCTCCCAGAAGGTTTGCCAAATTTTGAATCATTAGCCTTGATTTGTTGTGAAAACAGCTTACACATCAAATGGTATCGGTGGTATCAAATTTCATATCTTGTAAAAAGTGTGACAAACGTTGTAAGCTTGATAACAATTGTTCATTATTTCGTAAGGTATGGATTTCGGTTTTGTATACTTCTGATTGAATAAAGGAAAAAGTTCGCCAAAACGACTCAGTGAGTTTGCTAAATTTAAAGTTAGAGCAACGGTAAGTTTAATTCGACTATTAGTGCGAAATATGTATGCTACTATTCGAACAATAATGAGATATGAACAGTTTGCATCAATTGAACTAAAAACGGATAATTTTATATGGCTGCTCGCGGCGATGCAAGAAATATTTGTCTTTGAACGGACTTCGATTGGCAATTATGCATTAAAACGGCTGCACCTTCCAACCAACTCTGATGCACGGCATCCGCGTGAAACTATGTCTGCTGGGTTTTTGGCTGATTGAACATGTTTCAAAGTGGTCCGACTCGGTTGGCAACAAAACACTAAAGCCTTTTTAGAACTATTGTGCAATCGCTTCTAAAATATACTTGTTCGAGTTTTCTCCAGACACGGTTGAGTAAAAGTGCACTACATAGGTCAAGTCTAGAAAGTGATTGCACTTATATTTAGCGATTAATATATTCTTCAAGCAGACACAAGCAACTACGGCGTGGGGCGACATCAACATAAAATATCGATGAACGAGAAAGGGTTGCTTCGTATGCCAATAGGACACTAAATCCGGAGGAGCAGAACTATTGAGCAACAATAAATAAATGCTTTGCAATAGTATGAGCCGTCAGAAAGCTGAACCCACACCACTTTAAAATGAAGTGGCACTAAAATGGCTGAACAGCATCGAGAGCCCAACAGGACGAATTGCAAGATGGGTACTGGAACCACAACAATGTGATTTTGAAATATGGTATGCCCAAATGTAGTAGAGGATGCTCTGTCAAGACAGCAATTGGAGACATGCAGATTGATGAGAATGAGGCAGGAGATGAAAAAAAATTAAGGAGAATCCACAAATATACACAGATCACGTTATGGAAAATGAGCAATTCTACAGAAACATACTACATAAGGCCGGGCACGAATACGTGGTCTCATGGAAGCTATGCATACCACAAGCATTGAGACAATATGTAATAGGGAAGAATCATGATACGCCTACAGCAGATCATACCGTCAGCAAAAACAATTGCAAGAGCGGTGGTATTGTGATGCGAGAAATGCCAAAAGTACAATCTTCGTCCCGAAGTCTCTGATAACAGACAATGGCGTAAAATTCATATGTAATATATTCAAGAATGGGGATGCACACCTCAAATGACTGCCCCCCGTCAGAAAAATTGGAACGAACGAGCAAACAAAACACTACAACTTTCAGTGGAAACTCAGTTTGGGCCAAAGAACACTACCTCTCGAATGCAGCTGAAAGATTCGCGGCAAAACTAGTGCCTTGATATGGAGGGCCGTGCATACTCGTTTCGGATTCATGTCGGCTGTAATATGTAAAATCGTACACAGAACTACTGGTTAATCAAGGACAACCACGTCAGCAACCTGAAGCGTCTGTCGGTGAAGGCCTTCATATGTAAGGATTAATTGTATGGATTAAAAAATATGGGGTATGCGATGAAATACATGTACACACATACATAAATGAGTAAAGTATATACGCATATATATAAAATACAAAACACATAAAGGTATATACATATAAAATAATACTGCTAGAAAGGATGGCAGCTACATCAATCTGAGGCAGGAGTACTCCAATAAACGTAGAGACCTTAAGAAGCTAATAAAAGAAAGCACAAGAAAGTGCTTTAGCGACCTATGCGACGCTGAGAAAGACATCTGGGCGATGGCTTACAAGGTGGCAGCTAAAAAATTAAATGTTATGAATGCTACGCCAAGTGAAGAGCGTATGTGCCATATCGTCACAAATAGAGCCAAGGACAGTCACTCAAACAGCACCAAGTCAAGCCTACCAGATGAGCACATAGAAGGTGCTACAGATTGGCCATCCACCAAGAAACGGAGAACTTTGCTTACACATTACCGGATAATTGGATAATCTAGTGCTTATCCCAAAACCGACTAGAAGCCCCTTAAGCCTATACACCAGTATGCTTGCTGGACTCAGCATCTCTCGACTTTTCAATTCGGTTTCCGAAAGACAAAGTCAACTATCCAAGCAATGTCATCAGTAGTTAACGTAGCGGCCAAAGCTATAGAGGCGAACGCTGGAAAGGCGGGGAGAAAAAATATTGGTTGTTCACGACGTTGGATACCGCACGAGCCTGGAAAAGCATTAAGAGCAAAATGCTGGAGAGCCATGCAAATATTTGGGGGTCCGAGTAACTATTCCCCGAATGGTTACCAATTCACCTCCCCCTCGCGATTTGGGAGACAGAGGCTACTGATCAGGAATTAGAGCAAAAAACTCTAGATATAAACCCACATACACATGCGGAAGGAATTCATGGTCAGTAATTTGAATAAATAAGAAAAACTTCGAAACAACATGTTAACAGAACTTGGAAACATTCTGGTTTTAAGATCCAAAGTGAAAAGAACCTAAATTTTGGAATAAATAAACATAAACAAATTCACATTTTAAAAAAAATTACTTTATTGAACTGAAGATTGGTTGTAAATTACATTTCCCACAATTAAGGATAATAGTTGTTACCAGAAAGGTTCACCCCTCTGTCTCGGTCGACTGGTAACTGCCGCAGCCGGAATAAAAGGGCACGGCAACAGTAAGAGTAAGTAAACGTAACTAAACGAAACTGCGTAAAGTGCAATATATAAAAGGAAAAGGCAAAAGAATATATAAATAATTTTAATGTCAAAAGAAAATGCAGTGAGTGGCAATACTATTGTGGTGATTAAATTATATGTGTACACGTGACGTAATCGCCAAAAATGCTGGCACAGTGTATTGCGGTTTCAACTAAACAGCCGAGCATCTCTAAGTGCCACACAATTAGAATTTTTGCGTTACAAACATGCATACATACATACATATATATACATATGCTTAAAATGCACACTATGTGTACTGCGCGATTCATATAATTAGCTCTGCATCTCCAGCGGGAGTACCACAGAAAAAAAGACTAATAAACTATGCACATATATACATATATGTACACGTATATACACTATTCACAACGCTTCGAGCGAACCTGTACAACAAACTATGGTGCAATGACATACATATATGAATACTTTACTTGCAGTGAAATCATATGTTATAAACAAAAAACAAATTCAAATAAAATTACATATGTATATTTTTGATTAGGTATCAGACATGTGAACACCATGTGAAAATCTTTTTATTTAACACTCATATGAGCACTATACAAAATATATTTCGCATATTAGCACCAAACAAAAGAAAATTTAACACGCATATGAGCACTAAAAAAAGGGATTAACACGCATATGAGCACTCTTTATTTCGAAAAGACATACAAATTATCCAAATTATTTACACAAAATAAACAATTCTTCATACAAATACAAAGAAAATAAGCCTTGCACAACACAGAATAAATGTTTACATATGTATATAAACTCGAAATAAATATAATACTAATCACGAATACATTACAGTATACACGTAACTAAGAATATAATCATTAAATTTAAATAGTCCTAATTAACGCACAAAAATTGTAAACGCGCCTCTGTATGTAATCACTATACCCATTATTACACTATCACTAGAATCTTCAAAGCAACTACAGAACACTAATGTCAAAGCGTAGTTTCGATTCAAAATTAATGCAACCTAAGCCTAAGAACCGATACGGTTTGCGTAGCTCTTCAAGACTCCCAGAAATTAGAGAGGAAATTGAATTAGAAATTCCAGGCAATTCTACAACAACACTAACACCGATCGTTACCATCACTAACACCCTCTCACTAGCACCGATTCTAAGCCATACAGAGATGCTAGCATCAAACTTACGATGGCACAACAAACACCTTGCATTCGTTCATTACTAGCATCGAAGAAGTAATCTTGCTCGTTCTTCTTCGAAATAAAAGGAATGAGATGATCGGGAAAGCCAAAGAAGCACTTGACCTGGAGAAACCCAACTAAAATTGGGCTTGTATAAAGGCAACCTTACTTCGGGCATATGCCATCAATAGAAGTGAAGAAACACTACTAGGATAAATGGAGAGCGTTGGAGGTAGGTTAAATTTAGGCCAAATTTACTTTGACTTCAGGAACCAATTAGCATTCCACCATAGGGTTAATGAGGTGCTCAGTACGATAAGATGATATTTCTCTGAAAACTAAGGGAGCCTCTGAAAACGTATGTCAAGGTCAAAGATCCAAAAAATATCGAGATAGCTTTCAAACTATGTAGAGAAGAACAACAAACAAAACTTCTTATAGATCCACTCTCCTTTACGTAGTAATAACAGCAGATACGTTAACATAATCAAAGAGAGAACACATGAACTCAGAAGAGGAATGAGAAATTTTTCGTCTGGCGAAATAATTCAAAGACCTATTTTATCGGGAAAATGACGCACTCACATTCCCGGACAAGGTTCAATATACCATAACAACTATGGACAGCCCACCCATTTACGATAAATCGTACAGGTACCCTCCGGTAAACAACGAAAGTTAAGAAACAGATAGAAAACCCTTTACCATAGTATATTATTCAGAATAGCTATTCCCCTTGGCGCTCACCAGTCTGGGTAGTTCCCAAAAATGCAGATTCCATGGGTAACAAGAAGTGGTGGTTAGTAATAGTTTATAGGAAGCTGAATGAAAAAACGTTGACAGATACCCAATTCCTAACATGAATGATGTGTTAGACAATGTGTGTTAAGTTGGTAAAGCATAATAGACCTAGCTAGTGAATTTCATCAGATAGAAATGGAACCCAAAGAAAGGGAAAAACAGCTTTCACCGTAGAAAACGGTCATTATGAATTCATTCGTATTCCTTTCGGGCTGAAAAATACACCCAATACCTTCCAGAGTGTCATGGATAATGTCTTAGGAAATCTCGTAGGTTCAATATGCCAAGTTTATCTAGACGACATATTAATTTTCTCTCCATCACTACAGAAACATATTAAAGACATTACAGATGTCTTACAAAAACTTCGATTAACAATTCTTAAGATTTAGATAGACAAATCCCAATTTCCATGCAAAAAGATTGACTTCATGGGGCATGACAAACTATACAGAACATTGGTGTATTTAAAACATATTTTAATACACCAATACGAAACCAACAACAACTAGAATTCGTGTCAGCAACAAACCAAACAATGATTTTAAATTCCAAGTCATCCTAAGAATTGGGACCAAGTGATAAAACCAACTGTCCACCCCATAAATAAAGTATATCCCATTATGATGTATAATTCCATCAGTCCAACAGTTGAGCAAACGTATAACACCTTTCTTGGTGGCAACATTCCAGATGTGAAACACTTCTGACGGAATTTTTCAACTCAACGGAAGAAACAAATGAAATATTAAAATACCACTGGGACAGAAACCATAGGGGGATTGACGAAACATATGTCCACTGAACGAGACAATTTTATACACCCAATTTAAAAGGGAAGATAAGTGAAGTAGTTAGCAAATGCGAGGTATGCCAAGAGCAAAATACGACAGACACCCTCAACAAATCTTTTACGAGAGTCCAAAAATTTCAACATTACTCTTACATATAGTACATATTGATATTCACACTATTAATAACGAGTACAACCTCACAATAATTGATAGTCCGTCAAGAAATTTATAAAGACATTTGGGATTCCCAAGAAAATAGTTTGCGACCAAGGGCCAGAATTCGCCGGTAAAATTTTAAAGGATTTTTGTGAGCAATTCAGGATCCAAATTCATTTCACTTTATTCCAACAGTCATCCAGTAATTCCCCCGTAGAAAAATTACCCTCCACATTGTCGGAGATACATAGGATCATAACAATCAAAAAGAAAGAGGAAAAGATGGTAATAGATCACGAATATACATTAGCAGAAATATTAATTACATACAATAACGCAATCCATTCCTCCACAGAGCACAACCCTTACGAAATATTTACGGGTAGAACTCATAGCTCATACAATAGCCTAGTAGGCTATTGTATTTTATTGTTGTAGAACTTTAAGTTAGCATCACTTTTCATGATGGCGACCGATTTAACAGCTGTCAAGTGATTTATTCTCAGTTTTGTTTGGCGATTCATCATGACTAGACTCACGCCTGAACTATTGTTGCAAATTGTGCAATTTTAGTATTGGTCCGTACTTTTCAAAAACGATGTTGGCCAGAACATTACAGTCAATGTAAAAGAATCATGTTAATCGAATAATCCATTGTTGTTTTATTGCAATTTAAAGTTCTATACCTTTAAAAAAGAACACCCTTTAGTTGCTTGTATTACGTTGGGTATTTAGGTAATAGTTGCTTCTGGTACGATATTATACTAGGACTTCCAGTCACTTTAGTGCTGCCATTGATTTGTTTTCCATATTATATTTTCCAGCTTCCAGTATTGTAAAAATTCTTTCATTATTCTCTATTAATGCCCGCAACGATTTTGTTGCGAATTTTTCAGCATACATTGGAATATATAACACGGTCAATAAAGGCATCTTCTCGTTGCTTTCGCAAGGTGTCGATTTCTACTGTATTTTGCGAAGCTATGTTATCTTGCCTTTTTGCTGGGCATTTAGACGCTTGTCTTTTATAACGTCGGTGGATTCACCTTTAACGCTATTCCTTATGTTCAGAAGTAGTCTGCAATGATAGTCTTTAAACAAGACAAGTAATAAATATAAATGACCTCAACGGACAAATCTTCCTGGTTTCCTTAGAATTATTGTCGTTATGAAACAATTAAGCGACGTTTTTATGACCGTCAAATTCAGGGACTGCAGATGAAACTTGTCATACATATGTATATATTCCCTGTCTGTAGCTATTTGTTTTGTTAAAATATGTTTAGAATTTCACTCTTTTGGCATTGAGTCCAAAACTATAGTTGTATCTAAATCGAATACCTAAGCAAAGTTAACTTTATGTCTGTCAAGTGGTGCTCTCAATTTATCCGTACATTGGCTATACCATGCGCTAGCTGTACTCTGGGGTCTACTACTCAGACTATTATAGTATTCATTTAATTATAAGCGAATCTGCGGTAAAGTGACTTGTATGATTTTGACTGTATGTTCTTTTTAAATGCTGGCTTATCCAACAATTGATTGTCAGTAGGTCATCGTATTAGGATACTTGTTTTATTGTCGTAATTATCTATAATATCGTACTCGAAATCATTCACTGTTAAATTCGCGAAATAGTCGCAGAAGATTGTAGGCTCGACTACGAAAATCGGGATCATTAACGTATGCCAATTCAATGAAGGTGCCAAAATTGCAATTATCCATGTTTAGGTACAGCTTTAAGAACTCTATTTCTTTTTAAATAATATAATATATTTAAAAAATGTGCGACAATGCGTAAATCATCCAATATAACCCATGCACATCTGAACTATCCAACTCGATATGCTGTATTTTGTCCTTAAAAAGATCATTGATGCAAAGAGGAAGATTTCTATTGGGTAACAATTTTAAATACTTTATTCTCATAGATTCCTCTCTTAGGTATACGGTATATCGTCTAAACCATTTATTACTAACTTAATTAAAAACGCCTTACAATTTACTCCAAAACGCAGAAAAGAAAATTCAAGGAAATAAATTAATTATGCATGCATATGTTCCAGTAAATAATTAAAAAATTAAGTTCTACTACGTTTGTTTTATCAATTAGTAATTTTTCAAGCTTAGACTGCCCTGCTACAAAATATTTTTTGATATGAGGGGTGCCTTTTATATTTCGGGATTAGAGAACAAAAACATATTTTAACTATACGGACTATACGGATTGCCCATTAATTCGATGTTTTGGGTGCTCAAAAATTCAGTTGTTTGAGCCGAAGTGTGATAGCTCGCAGTGTCCTCGTGAATAGTGATCCGTCTTCGGTGGATGTTTTTCCTAATTTCTTGATACCCCTCAGAATTGACAGTTCTGAGTTGTCCTAGTGGTACGGTTGCGACATGTCTCGTTTTTCCGAAAAAGTAGAAGTGCCTTGTGCGCGAACAACACGTCGAAAGTTGTAAAAAATAATCGCACTAAAATGTGCACGAATTAATTTCATTTTTTGACCAAGATGAATCTTTTAAGTTACTGTGAACAACACAATTAGCACTCGTATGTTTCGAATCAACTACTTTATCTATATCTTAATATATAATTTATTCGAAAAAACAAATGTATGGTTTTTTTTGTTAAGAGAGAGAATGATTATTTTACTTTATAATTCAAAAAATAAAATTACTGTAAATGTGTAAGCAATTTATTTGCATATTTTCTTAAATTGTTTTTTAAAGAATTAATTTACTTAAGCTAAGTTTTAATTACTAAATAAATTTTGAATAGTCAAAGTTTTCTTTTGGGATACATATGTCTAACCTAAATTTTCGAATAGGAGTGTTAGTCTATATACTTTATAAATAGGCCTGCAGTTAATTTACCGCGTAACCTTTACAATTATTTTATTTATAATATTTTATTATTCATAGTCAGAGGGTTTCACATATAGCAACCATTTTAATTTGTCAATTAATTTTTTTTATAAAGCGATTTTGACCGCTTCTTTTTGATTGCGGTTTCTTATGTTTTCTTTTTTCTCTTGCTTTCTCTTCGTATTTGTCTATTTGTTTTTGCCTATGACGATATTCCTCTATTGTGATACTTTCTGACATCAGAATTTTCTTCTACGGTCTCGTTTTATTGGTCTCGTCTTGGAAATACAAATACTTGTCAGGTTGCTAGCTCAGCATGCCGTGGGACTGGTATATACGAGGTTCAAAAAGTATCGCGAATTTTGTGTATTTTCAAAAATCATCTATTTATTCGTGAATATCTATTTTGTCCCCTTAAAAATATTCCTTATTCACCGTTTTACCTTGTGGCATGAACTCATGATGCACCACACCCCTGCAATCGAAGAAAACGAAGACGAACCAAAACACGTGCAAGCAAAGCAGCTGTGAACAATTAACTGAACATTTAAAATGGCTAAACTTGTCAGCATAAGTGAGAGACTTATGTACCAACATAACGCGAAAATTTAAAATTCGCGATACTTTTTGAACACACCTCGTATGTATTATTGCAATATTTGCTGTTTGATATATTTATTATTATTGTTCTATATTATTATTTACACACTTACTCGATTGAAGACTCAACAGCACCTTCTAATGGACAAGTTCTTTAACCGTTTTGCGGACAAAATACAAACTCAACAAGACATTTTAACGACCTAGCAGCAGTCATAATAGTGAACTTCGTTGGGATAGAATCAGTTTTTTAATGGCTTAAAGAAAGTTGGAGAATCATTGGAAAACTTGTAGATGGTATACAGCTTAAGAAAACTATTGTAAGGAAGCCTGGGTACAACTCTCACTCTACCCAGGGCCCTTTTTAACAAAACAATTTATAAAGAAATGCCGGGACCTGAATATTTGATTGAGGGCATAATAAGTGATAGTGATATAACGATAATGCCTCATTGTAATGATTACGCCAGTAGTGTCAGAGAGGATTAATAACATAAGGGTTGACAAGATACACGAAAAAAGGGGGGAAGGGAAGATGAGATGTTAGACTAGTAGGGATTAACTCGAACCTGGGCTTTATAGATTCACGTAAATCATGGATTACTATTACATACTATGTCCCAAGCATACTTACCAAGCCAAGTAGGGATTCACCCGGAGTTTGACTTAATAGGCAAACATAAATTAAGTTTTATCCCGGACCTTGTGAGTCACTAGGCACGGAATCCCATCCAAATCAATTAGGGTATCACCCGGACAATGGCTCGTGGCGAGAATTATGCTTCACACACACAATAGAGTAACTCTACACATTATTCTTAGGGAATGAGTTTGGGATTCACCCGGACTCTCATGCCTTAATAGACACATAAAAGACACACGTTGTTAGATCGACTAATCTATCATGCTTGAATTAAGTTTAGGGCTACAGAAGTAAGGTTTAACCTACAGTCTTGTGGAACCTCCATAGAATAACTCTAATTGGTCTGAAAACATTACATTTATTTCAATTGTGTTGCCTGTAGAAGAAAATCATAACACACTGGGTCATTCTTAAAGAACTCCTAATTTAAGGTCCAAAAGGTTTATGATGCCAAATTTCTGCTTATCAATCTCACCTGCGACACTCTTCTCTCACACACGCACAAAATTTTCCTTTTAGATCCGTTCCACAGGTAGATATTGTTAACTTATTTCACAGTTCTTCCTTATTTTGCACTCTTGATGATTTGCTCTTTATATTATTCAGAATAGCTATTCCCCTTGGAGCTTACCAGTCTGGGTAGTTCCCAAAAAAACAGATTCCATGGGTAACAAGAAGTGGCGGTTAGTAATAGTTTATAGGAAGCTGAATGAAAAAACGTTGACAGATACCCAATTCCTAACATGAATGATGTGTTAGACAATGTGTGTTAAGTTGGTAAAGCATAATAGACCTAGCTAGTGAATTTCATCAGATAGAAATGGAACCCAAAGAAAGGGAAAAATAGCTTTTACCGTAGAAAACGGTCATTATGAATTCATTCGTATTCCTTTCGGGCTGAAAAATACACCCAGCACCTTCCAGAGTGTCATGGATAATGTCTTAGGAAATCTGGTAGGTTCAATATGCCAGGTATATCTAGACGACATATTAATTTTCTCTCCATCACTACAGAAACATATTAAAGACATTACAGATATCTTACAAAAACTTCGATCAACAATTCTTAAGATTTAGATAGACAAATTCCAATTTCCATGCAAAAAGATTGACTTCATGGGGCATGACAAACTATACAGAACTTTCCCTGCCCCAAAAATAGAAGGGCGATTAAATCATTCCTGGGACTGCTAGGATATTACAGGAAGTTCATCAAAGATTTTTCCAAAATCAGAAAACCATTAACCCGACAATTAAAAGGGGAAAAAAATATAAATGGCTTTCAAAGAGCCAAATTCAAAACTTGTCCGATGAAATTTAAAACATATTTTAATACACCAATACGAAACCAACAACAACTAGAATTCGTGTCAGCAACAAACCAAACAATGATTTTAAATTCCAAGTCATCCTAAGAATTGGGACCAAGTCATAAAATCAACTGTCCACCCCATAAATAAAGTATATGCCATTATGATGTATAATTCCATCAGTCCAACAGTTGAGCAAACGTATAACACCTTTCTTGGTGGCAACATTCCAGATGTGAAACACTTCTGACGGAATTTTTCAACTCAACGGAAGAAACAAATGAAATATTAAAATATCACTGGGACAGAAACCATAGGGGGATTGACGAAACATATGTCCACTGAACGAGACAATTTTATACACCCAATTTAAAAGGGAAGATAAGTGAAGTAGTTAGCAAATGCGAGGTATGCCAAGAGCAAAATACGACAGACACCCTCAACAAATCTTTTACGAGAGTCCAAAAATTCCAACATTACTCTTACATATAGTACATATTGATTTTCACACTATTAATAACGAGTACAACCTCACAATAATTGATAGTCCGTCAAGAAATTTATAAAGACATTTGGGATTCCCAAGAAAATAGTTTGCGACCAAGGGCCAGAATTCGCCGGTAAAATTTTAAAGGATTTTTGCGAGCAATTTAGGATCCAAATTCATTTCACTTTATTCCAACAGTCATCCAGTAATTCCCCCGTAGAAAAATTACCCTCCACGTTGTCGGAGATACATAGGATCATAACAATCAAAAAGAAAGAGGAAAAGATGGTAATAGATCACGAATATACATTAACAGAAATATTAATTACATACAATAACGCAATCCATTCCTCCACAGAGCACAACCCTTACGAAATATTTACGGGTAGAACTCATAGCTTTGATAAATCAAACGCAGAAATTCAGAACTTAAAATCCACATTACAGGAGAAATTAAAACAACTTGCGCATACATTAGCAACCTTAATACCCCACAAGAGACAGAGACGAGGGTTAATAAATGGATTAGGTTCACTAATCAAATCCATTACTGGGATTACGAAAGAGCAAGAAGCAAATCGAATCGAAAAGAACACTCGAACAAGAGAAGAAAAATTATTTCTATATTCGGCGTTCTGCAAAAGTAGAAACCCAGCTGAGGTTTAAAACCATATTAATAACGATCAAAAAATTATCAAGGAATTCATGAACCATAATCAGAACAAAATTTATAAAGAAATTAACTCGGAGCAAGAAAATGTACAAACAACATTATTTATAAATAAAAAAAAAGTTTTAGTATTGATATACTTTTTAATCACCTAAATAATTTAGCCGAAACCTTGCTCTTTACAAAATTGAAATTATTACCAAGATTTATCTAAAATGATTTCGAACTCAATATGATAAATAATGTATTAAAAGAACAAAATGTAACTATGTTCAGACTATTAAATGCTACTGTAATTAATCTCAAAATTAAATTTAGAGTTAAACTCAGCTTTAAACTCAAAATGAGTGGAACCTGTAAATTTTCGGATGCTCAGCTTTAAGACAAACTCGACTCCCCCGTAATTGAGTCATTGGCTTTGAGCTACTTTCAGTGCAATTAAAACTAAAAGAGACCACGTGCAAATAATATAAGTCTCCGAAAATCAAGCCCAAACAAATAATAAAAACTGTCCACCTCGTGTGGTGCCACAGCAATGACGTCACCATCCCACGTGTCCTATATGCGCCTCGTGTCGAACCCTATTTGTTTGCAATAAAAGTCTTTAAAATACAACATAAACTCAAAACAACCACGGATTTAATGGATTTAAATTACAAGTGACGTTAAAAATCATATGAAAAAGTTTATTTTTTTTGATTTTATTTTAAAGTTTTTTTAATTTAGTTTGTATTCTATGTAGAATTTTGCTTTTCAATTTACTGCGAAACATTAATTTTTATAAAGACCTTCCCATAATAATATAAAAATTTTCTTTGAATTGAACAAGGCAACAAGGTACCCTCCAATGGTGATAACTGTTCTCAAACTTCATTAATGCCTATTTAATGATTTCAATTTTCAACATACACATCCGGAATGAATGCATGGTCAGCAATTTGGATAAACAAAAAACACTTCGAAACAACTATTTAGCAGAGCTGTTTCGAAGTGTACCCATTGCTGTACCCCTCTAGATAACGCTCCAACTCGGTTGACTGGTAACGTCCGCCCAGTGATGAGGTTTGAGAGCCACTGGGAGCTAATAAGGTGATTACCTTTGCGGGTTATGAGAGATGAAAATACAGGGATAATTATATTTTAATAAAAATATTGTCTCGCTCATATAAGTTGGGATTGTTATTAATATTAGTGTTGATTAATTAATTAGGCGTTATTACATTACATTATGAATTATTATTATTAAGTGTTATTTTGTTGTGTTAGCTGAATTGGAAAATTGTTTAGTACATAAGTGCGTGGTGATGGCAGCGAGGGAGGAGGGGAAGGACCGAAGGGACCATAAGAGGATATGTTTATTTCTACCCGTACAAGCAATGACTATGAGGTATTCCTAGCAGTACGAATAAAGACTAGGAGATATTCTTAGCACAGTTAGGGAAGACTAGGAGTATTCCTGGCAAAGTAAAGTAAAAACCAGGAGTATTTCTGGCAAACTGGGCAAAGATAAGGAGTGTTCCTAGTAAAGCATTCGGAGAAAAGCAGATTGTAGGTTTAGATAGGCAAGACTTTTGGTATTTCCGGCAAACAGTTGAGGCCAACGATTTACACTACCAAACCAAACGCAGCCGTCAACACTATAAATTGTAATGTAATAATAAAAGTATTTTCCTTCACATTAGGAGTAGTTGGATAATCTACATTGTACACCGAAAGTGGATCAGATTTTAAAATATTTCTATTTATTATTTGGCTAGTATTAATGACGAATGAATATATTTTTTGGTGTTGCGATTGTGTTTGGAACAAAAATACCAGGTTGAATTATTGGAAAATTTGATTATAAGATATGAAAATTGTGTGGAATTAGGTATTTCCCTGTTTGTAGCTCAATTGAAGCTAGGCTATTGTATTTTATTGTTGTAGAACTTTAAGTTAGCATCACTTTTCATGATGGCGACCGATTTAACAGCTGTCAAGTGATTTATTCTCAGTTTTGTTTGGCGATTCATCATGACTAGACTCACGCCTGAACTATTGTTGCAAATTGTGCAATTTTATTATTGGTCCGTACTTTTCAAAAACGATGTTGGCCAGAACATTACAGTCAATGTAAAAGAATCATGTTAATCGAATAATCCATTGTTGTTTTATTGCAATTTAAAGTTCTATACCTCTAAAAAAAACACCCTTTAGTTGCTTGTATTACGTTGGGTATTTAGGTAATAGTTGCTTCTGGTACGATATTATACTAGGACTTCCAGTCACTTTAGTGCTGCCATGGATTTGTTTTCCATATTATATTTTCCAGCTTCCAGTATTGTAAAAATTCTTTCATTATTCTCTATTAATGCCCGCAACGATTTTGTTGCGAATTTTTCAGCATACATTGGAATATATAACACGGTCAATAAAGGCATCTTCTCGTTGCTTTCGCAAGGTGTCGATTTCTACTGTATTTTGCGAAGCTATGTTATCTTGCCTTTTTGCTGGGCATTTAGACGCTTGTCTTTTATAACGTCGGTGGATTCACCTTTAACGCTATTCCTTATGTTCAGAAGTAGTCTGCAATGATAGTCTTTAAACAAGACAAGTAATAAATATAAATGACCTCAACGGACAAATCTTCCTGGTTTCCTTAGAATTATTGTCGTTATGAAACAATTAAGCGACGTTTTTATGACCGTCAAATTCAGGGACTGCAGATGAAACTTGTCATACATATGTATATATTCCCTGTCTGTAGCTATTTGTTTTGTTAAAATATGTTTAGAATTTCACTCTTTTGGCATTGAGTCCAAAACTATAGTTGTATCTAAATCGAATACCTAAGCAAAGTTAACTTTATGTCTGTCAAGTGGTGCTCTCAATTTATCCGTACATTGGCTATACCATGCGCTAGCTGTACTCTGGGGTCTACTACTCAGACTATTATAGTATTCATTTAATTATAAGCGAATCTGCGGTAAAGTGACTTGTATGATTTTGACTGTATGTTCTTTTTAAATGCTGGCTTATCCAACAATTGATTGTCAGTAGGTCATCGTATTAGGATACTTGTTTTATTGTCGTAATTATCTATAATATCGTACTCGAAATCATTCACTGTTAAATTCGCGAAATAGTCGCAGAAGATTGTAGGCTCGACTACGAAAATCGGGATCATTAACGTATGCCAATTCAATGAAGGTGCCAAAATTGCAATTATCCATGTTTAGGTACAGCTTTAAGAACTCTATTTCTTTTTAAATAATATAATATATTTAAAAAATGTGCGACAATGCGTAAATCATCCAATATAACCCATGCACATCTGAACTATCCAACTCGATATGCTGTATTTTGTCCTTAAAAAGATCATTGATGCAAAGAGGAAGATTTCTATTGGGTAACAATTTTAAATACTTTATTCTCATAGATTCCTCTCTTAGGTATACGGTATATCGTCTAAACCATTTATTACTAACTTAATTAAAAACGCCTTACAATTTACTCCAAAACGCAGAAAAGAAAATTCAAGGAAATAAATTAATTATGCATGCATATGTTCCAGTAAATAATTAAAAAATTAAGTTCTACTACGTTTGTTTTATCAATTAGTAATTTTTCAAGCTTAGACTGCCCTGCTACAAAATATTTTTTGATATGAGGGGTGCCTTTTATATTTCGGGATTAGAGAACAAAAACATATTTTAACTATACGGACTATACGGATTGCCCATTAATTCGATGTTTTGGGTGCTCAAAAATTCAGTTGTTTGAGCCGAAGTGTGATAGCTCGCAGTGTCCTCGTGAATAGTGATCCGTCTTCGGCGGATGATTTTCCTAATTTCTTGATACCCCTCAGAATTGACAGTTCTGAGTTGTCCTAGTGTACGGTTGCGACATGTCTCGTTTTTCCGAAAAAGTAGAAGTGCTTCGTGCGCGAACAACACGTCGAAAGTTGTAAAAAATAATCGCACTAAAATGTGCACGAATTAATTTCATTTTTTGACCGAGATGAATCTTTTAAGTTACTGTGAACAACACAATTAGCACTCGTATGTTTCGAATCAACTACTTTATCTATATCTTAATATATAATTTATTCGAAAAAACAAATGTATGGTTTGTTTTGTTAAGAGACAGAATGATTATTTTACTTTATAATTCAAAAAATAAAATTACTGTAAATGTGTAAGCAATTTATTTGCATATTTTCTTAAATTGTTTTTTAAAGAATTAATTTACTTAAGCTAAGTTTTAATTAGTAAATAAATTTTGAATAGTCAAAGTTTTCTTTTGGGATACATATGTCTAACCTAAATTTTCGTATAGGAGTGTTAGTCTATATACTTTATAAATAGGCCTGCAGTTAATTTACCGCGTAACCTTTACAATTATTTTATTTATAATATTTTATTATTCATAGTCAGAGGGTTTCACATATAGCAACCATTTTAATTTGTCAATTAATTTTTTTTATAAAGCGATTTTGACCGCTTCTTTTTGATTGCGGTTTCTTATGTTTTCTTTTTTCTCTTGCTTTCTCTTCGTATTTGTCTATTTGTTTTTGCCTATGACGATATTCCTCTATTGTGATACTTTCTGACATCAGAATTTTCTTCTACGGTCTCGTTTTATTGGTCTCGTCTTGGAAATACAAATACTTGTCAGGTTGCTAGCTCAGCATGCCGTGGGACTGGTATATACGAGGTTCAAAAAGTATCGCGAATTTTGTGTATTTTCAAAAATCATCTATTTATTCGTGAATATCTATTTTGTCCCCTTAAAAATATTCCTTATTCACCGTTTTACCTTGTGGCATGAACTCATGATGCACCACACCCCTGCAATCGAAGAAAACGAAGACGAACCAAAACACGTGCAAGCAAAGCAGCTGTGAACAATTAACTGAACATTTAAAATGGCTAAACTTACCAACATAACGCGAAAATTTAAAATTCGCGATACTTTTTGAACACACCTCGTATGTATTATTGCAATATTTGCTGTTTGATATATTTATTATTATTGTTCTATATTATTATTTACACACTCGATTGAAGACTCAACAGCACCTTCTAATGGACAAGTTCTTTAACCGTTTTGCGGACAAAATACAAACTCAACAAGACATTTTAACGACCTAGCAGCAGTCATAATAGTGAACTTCGTTGGGATAGAATCAGTTTTTTAATGGCTTAAAGAAAGTTGGAGAATCATTGGAAAACTTGTAGATGGTATACAGCTTAAGAAAACTATTGTAAGGAAGCCTGGGTACAACTCTCACTCTACCCAGGGCCCTTTTTAACAAAACAATTTATAAAGAAATGCCGGGACCTGAATATTTGATTGAGGGCATAATAAGTGATAGTGATATAACGATAATGCCTCATTGTAATGATTACGCCAGTAGTGTCAGAGAGGATTAATAACATAAGGGTTGACAAGATACACGAAAAAAGGGGGGAAGGGAAGATGAGATGTTAGACTAGTAGGGATTAACTCGAACCTGGGCTTTATAGATTCACGTAAATCATGGATTACTATTACATACTATGTCCCAAGCATACTTACCAAGCCAAGTAGGGATTCACCCGGAGTTTGACTTAATAGGCAAACATAAATTAAGTTTTATCCCGGACCTTGTGAGTCACTAGGCACGGAATCCCATCCAAATCAATTAGGGTATCACCCGGACAATGGCTCGTGGCGAGAATTATGCTTCACACACACAATAGAGTAACTCTACACATCATTCTCAGGGAATGAGTTTGGGATTCACCCGGACTCTCATACCTTAATAGACACATAAAAGACACACGTTGTTAGATCGACTAATCTATCATGCTTGAATTAAGTTTAGGGCTACAGAAGTAAGGTTTAACCTACAGTCTTGTGGAACCTCCATAGAATAACTCTAATTGGTCTGAAAACATTACATTTATTTCAATTGTGTTGCCTGTAGAACAAAATCATAACACACTGGGTCATTCTTAAAGAACTCCTAATTTAAGGTCCAAAAGGTTTATGATGCCAAATTTCTGCTTATCAATCTCACCTGCGACACTCTTCTCTCACACACGCACAAAATTTTCCTTTTAGATCCGTTCCACAGGTAGATATTGTTAACTTATTTCACAGTTCTTCCTTATTTTGCACTCTTGATGATTTGCTCTTTATATTATTCAGAATAGCTATTCCCCTTGGAGCTTACCAGTCTGGGTAGTTCCCAAAAAAACAGATTCCATGGGTAACAAGAAGTGGCGGTTAGTAATAGTTTATAGGAAGCTGAATGAAAAAACGTTGACAGATACCCAATTCCTAACATGAATGATGTGTTAGACAATGTGTGTTAAGTTGGTAAAGCATAATAGACCTAGCTAGTGAATTTCATCAGATAGAAATGGAACCCAAAGAAAGGGAAAAATAGCTTTTACCGTAGAAAACGGTCATTATGAATTCATTCGTATTCCTTTCGGGCTGAAAAATACACCCAGCACCTTCCAGAGTGTCATGGAAAATGTCTTAGGAAATCTGGTAGGTTCAATATGCCAAGTATATCTAGACGACATATTAATTTTCTCTCCATCACTACAGAAACATATTAAAGACATTACAGATATCTTACAAAAACTTCGATCAACAATTCTTAAGATTTAGATAGACAAATTCCAATTTCCATGCAAAAAGATTGACTTCATGGGGCATGACAAACTATACAGAACTTTCCCTGCCCCAAAAATAGAAGGGCGATTAAATCATTCCTGGGACTGCTAGGATATTACAGGAAGTTCATCAAAGATTTTTCCAAAATCAGAAAACCATTAACCCGACAATTAAAAGGGGAAAAAAATATAAATGGCTTTCAAAGAGCCAAATTCAAAACTTGTCCGATGAAATTTAAAACATATTTTAATACACCAATACGAAACCAACAACAACTAGAATTCGTGTCAGCAACAAACCAAACAATGATTTTAAATTCCAAGTCATCCTAAGAATTGGGACCAAGTCATAAAATCAACTGTCCACCCCATAAATAAAGTATATGCCATTAAGATGTATAATTCCATCAGTCCAACAGTTGAGCAAACGTATAACACCTTTCTTGGTGGCAACATTCCAGATGTGAAACACTTCTGACGGAATTTTTCAACTCAACGGAAGAAACAAATGAAATATTAAAATACCACTGGGACAGAAACCATAGGGGGATTGACGAAACATAT
The DNA here is from genome assembly GCA_037075365.1 of Drosophila emarginata. Lineage (NCBI taxonomy): Eukaryota > Metazoa > Arthropoda > Insecta > Diptera > Drosophilidae > Drosophila > Drosophila emarginata. The sequence goes on along the minus strand of JBAMCD010000092.1, from coordinate 104,849 downwards.
GTCCACTGAACGAGACAATTTTATACACCCAATTTAAAAGGGAAGACAAGTGAAGTAGTTAGCAAATGCGAGGTATGCCAAGAGCAAAATACGACAGACACCCTCAACAAATCTTTTACGAGAGTCCAAAAATTTCAACATTACTCTTACATATAGTACATATTGATATTCACACTATTAATAACGAGTACAACCTCACAATAATTGATAGTCCGTCAAGAAATTTATAAAGACATTTGGGATTCCCAAGAAAATAGTTTGCGACCAAGGGCCAGAATTCGCCGGTAAAATTTTAAAGGATTTTTGCGAGCAATTCAGGATCCAAATTCATTTCACTTTATTCCAACAGTCATCCAGTAATTCCCCCGTAGAAAAATTACCCTCCACATTGTCGGAGATACATAGGATCATAACAATCAAAAAGAAAGAGGAAAAGATGGTAATAGATCACGAATATACATTAGCAGAAATATTAATTACATACAATAACGCAATCCATTCCTCCACAGAGCACAACCCTTACGAAATATTTACGGGTAGAACTCATAGCTTTGATAAATCAAACGCAGAAATTCAGAACTTAAAATCCACATTACAGGAGAAATTAAAACAACTTGCGCATATATTAGCAACCTTAATGCCCCACAAGATTAGGTTCACTAATCAAATCCATTACTGGGATTACGAAAGAGCAAGAAGCAAATCGAATCGAAAAGAACACTCGAACAAGAGAAGAAAAATTATTTCTACATTCGGCGTTCTGCAAAAGTAGAAACCCAGCTGAGGTTTAAAACCATATTAATAACGATCAAAAAATTATCAAGGAATTCATGAACCATAATCAGAACAAAATCTATAAAGAAATTAACTCGGAGCAAGAAAATGTACAAACAACATTATTTATAAATAAAAAAAAGTTTTAATATTGATATACTTTTTAATCACCTAAATAATTTAGCCGAAACCTTGCTCTTTACAAAATTGAAATTATTACCAAGATTTATCTAAAATGATTTCGAATTCAATAAGATAAATAATGTATTAAAAGAACAAAATGTAACTATGTTCAGACTATTAAATGCTACTGTAATTAATCTCAAAATTAAATTTAGAGTTAAACTCAGCTTTAAACTCAAAATGAGTGGAACCTGTAATTTTTCGGATGCTCAGCTTTAAGACAAACTCGACTCCCCCGTAATTGAGTCATTGGCTTTGAGCTTTGCGCACTATTGTCCAGCAGGTTGAGTGCAAGAGTGTTGTTGTGCGACTCGAGCCTGGAGCAATGCCGAATGCCGTACCTCCTTATTTCTCTGCTGACGGATGGAACTTCCAAGTCTCTATGGATAACCGAGTTTCTAACAAATGCAGGCGCTCCAGCAATTCTTCGCAGCAACTTGCTCTGGAAGCGTTGAAGAATTTTAACATTAGTGTCTGACGCAGTGCCCCAGAGCTGGATGCCATAGGTCCACACCGGTTTGATGATGGCTTTATACAGCAGCACCTTGTTGCGGATGCTGAGCTGAGATTTCCTGCCAAGGAGCCATTGCATTTTGGTCAGCTTTAAGCTAAGCTGAGCTCGATTAGCTTTTAAGTGCGTTTTCCAATTTAAACGCCTGTCCAGGGTAAGGCCCAGATACTTTACCGACTCTACACTTGGGAGAAGCGTCCCATGTAGACTGACCGAGGGGCAGTCGAGCCTGCGTGTAGGGACTTGTCCGAATTCACGCCAATGTTCCACCTGTTGAGCCAGAGCTGCACCATTGTCCGCTTGGTCCTCGAATGGGGACTTTCCTCACTGTGGGCCTTTTTAGATATTTGGTGGCTTGCCAAAGGTTGTGGTCAGGCTGATTAGGTTCGAGATCTACGAGGTATGCAGCAGTGGCTTCATTACGAACTTTGAAATACAGCGCTTTCAGTTTCTTCGTGGCGCGGTTGAAGGCCCTTTTATCCCAGGGATTGCGGCTGAGTTGCCATACACGTCGCAATCGTCTTTTCTCCCGCAAAGCGTTGCTGATCTCGTCGGACCAGGCGAACATATCTCTCGGAGGGGTTGCTTGTTGTCTGGAACTGATTGGTGGTGTGCAGGCGCTAGCAGCTTCGCAGATGTTGCGAGTTAGTTTCTCCACAGTCTCGTCGATGTCCTCTCCACTGTTAAGGCAGGCATCGGGCTCAGTGATCTCGTCAAGCATAGTTTTAAAAGAGTCTATGTTGGAGTTTTTCCTGAGCAGCCTAGTGGAGCGTGTACTCGACTCAACTGGGATGTCTAACCAAACCTTCACAGCACTGTGGTCCGATTGCAAGTTATAATCTGCATCTGTTTGAATGCGGCTGCTGTGGATGCCTCTGGAGATTGCGAAGTCCAGGACGTCGGGGATCTTGTTAGGATCAGTAGGCCAGTACGTAGGTTGGCCGGAGGAGTGAGTGGTCAGGTTGAGGCTGCGAATACACGGGAAGAGAGCGAGTCCCTTTGGATTGTTGAGCCTGGACCCCCACCAGGTATGTTTCGAGTTGAAATCACCTCCAGCCAGGAACCTAGGTCCAAAACCACTGAGGGCTTGGTAAAACATCAGTGTGTCTACTGTATGTCTGGGAGGGACATAACAGGAAGCGATGTTGATATTGCCGATGGAAGTGGTAATGTTGACAGAAGCCGCTTGAAACTACGAATGACGTAGGGGCGCATTAACGGAGTAGCTAAGCCTGGACTTTATAAGAATGCCAGAACCTCCTCTGGCATTGCCGCTTGGGTGGTTGGCATGCAGCATTATGAATTCATTCGTATTCCTTTCGGGCTGAAAAATACACCCAGCACCTTCCAGAGTGTCATGGAAAATGTCTTAGGAAATCTGGTAGGTTCAATATGCCAAGTATATCTAGACGACATATTAATTTTCTCTCCATCACTACAGAAACATATTAAAGACATTACAGATATCTTACAAAAACTTCGATCAACAATTCTTAAGATTTAGATAGACAAATTCCAATTTCCATGCAAAAAGATTGACTTCATGGGGCATGACAAACTATACAGAACTTTCCCTGCCCCAAAAATAGAAGGGCGATTAAATCATTCCTGGGACTGCTAGGATATTACAGGAAGTTCATCAAAGATTTTTCCAAAATCAGAAAACCATTAACCCGACAATTAAAAGGGGAAAAAAATATAAATGGCTTTCAAAGAGCCAAATTCAAAACTTGTCCGATGAAATTTAAAACATATTTTAATACACCAATACGAAACCAACAACAACTAGAATTCGTGTCAGCAACAAACCAAACAATGATTTTAAATTCCAAGTCATCCTAAGAATTGGGACCAAGTCATAAAATCAACTGTCCACCCCATAAATAAAGTATATGCCATTAAGATGTATAATTCCATCAGTCCAACAGTTGAGCAAACGTATAACACCTTTCTTGGTGGCAACATTCCAGATGTGAAACACTTCTGACGGAATTTTTCAACTCAACGGAAGAAACAAATGAAATATTAAAATACCACTGGGACAGAAACCATAGGGGGATTGACGAAACATATGTCCACTGAACGAGACAATTTTATACACCCAATTTAAAAGGGAAGACAAGTGAAGTAGTTAGCAAATGCGAGGTATGCCAAGAGCAAAATACGACAGACACCCTCAACAAATCTTTTACGAGAGTCCAAAAATTTCAACATTACTCTTACATATAGTACATATTGATATTCACACTATTAATAACGAGTACAACCTCACAATAATTGATAGTCCGTCAAGAAATTTATAAAGACATTTGGGATTCCCAAGAAAATAGTTTGCGACCAAGGGCCAGAATTCGCCGGTAAAATTTTAAAGGATTTTTGCGAGCAATTCAGGATCCAAATTCATTTCACTTTATTCCAACAGTCATCCAGTAATTCCCCCGTAGAAAAATTACCCTCCACATTGTCGGAGATACATAGGATCATAACAATCAAAAAGAAAGAGGAAAAGATGGTAATAGATCACGAATATACATTAGCAGAAATATTAATTACATACAATAACGCAATCCATTCCTCCACAGAGCACAACCCTTACGAAATATTTACGGGTAGAACTCATAGCTTTGATAAATCAAACGCAGAAATTCAGAACTTAAAATCCACATTACAGGAGAAATTAAAACAACTTGCGCATATATTAGCAACCTTAATGCCCCACAAGATTAGGTTCACTAATCAAATCCATTACTGGGATTACGAAAGAGCAAGAAGCAAATCGAATCGAAAAGAACACTCGAACAAGAGAAGAAAAATTATTTCTACATTCGGCGTTCTGCAAAAGTAGAAACCCAGCTGAGGTTTAAAACCATATTAATAACGATCAAAAAATTATCAAGGAATTCATGAACCATAATCAGAACAAAATCTATAAAGAAATTAACTCGGAGCAAGAAAATGTACAAACAACATTATTTATAAATAAAAAAAAAGTTTTAATATTGATATACTTTTTAATCACCTAAATAATTTAGCCGAAACCTTGCTCTTTACAAAATTGAAATTATTACCAAGATTTATCTAAAATGATTTCGAATTCAATAAGATAAATAATGTATTAAAAGAACAAAATGTAACTATGTTCAGACTATTAAATGCTACTGTAATTAATCTCAAAATTAAATTTAGAGTTAAACTCAGCTTTAAACTCAAAATGAGTGGAACCTGTAATTTTTCGGATGCTCAGCTTTAAGACAAACTCGACTCCCCCGTAATTGAGTCATTGGCTTTGAGCTTTGCGCACTATTGTCCAGCAGGTTGAGTGCAAGAGTGTTGTTGTGCGACTCGAGCCTGGAGCAATGCCGAATGCCGTACCTCCTTATTTCTCTGCTGACGGATGGAACTTCCAAGTCTCTATGGATAACCGAGTTTCTAACAAATGCAGGCGCTCCAGCAATTCTTCGCAGCAACTTGCTCTGGAAGCGTTGAAGAATTTTAACATTAGTGTCTGACGCAGTGCCCCAGAGCTGGATGCCATAGGTCCACACCGGTTTGATGATGGCTTTATACAGCAGCACCTTGTTGCGGATGCTGAGCTGAGATTTCCTGCCAAGGAGCCATTGCATTTTGGTCAGCTTTAAGCTAAGCTGAGCTCGATTAGCTTTTAAGTGCGTTTTCCAATTTAAACGCCTGTCCAGGGTAAGGCCCAGATACTTTACCGACTCTACACTTGGGAGAAGCGTCCCATGTAGACTGACCGAGGGGCAGTCGAGCCTGCGTGTAGGGACTTGTCCGAATTCACGCCAATGTTCCACCTGTTGAGCCAGAGCTGCACCATTGTCCGCTTGGTCCTCGAATGGGGACTTTCCTCACTGTGGGCCTTTTTAGATATTTGGTGGCTTGCCAAAGGTTGTGGTCAGGCTGATTAGGTTCGAGATCTACGAGGTATGCAGCAGTGGCTTCATTACGAACTTTGAAATACAGCGCTTTCAGTTTCTTCGTGGCGCGGTTGAAGGCCCTTTTATCCCAGGGATTGCGGCTGAGTTGCCATACACGTCGCAATCGTCTTTTCTCCCGCAAAGCGTTGCTGATCTCGTCGGACCAGGCGAACATATCTCTCGGAGGGGTTGCTTGTTGTCTGGAACTGATTGGTGGTGTGCAGGCGCTAGCAGCTTCGCAGATGTTGCGAGTTAGTTTCTCCACAGTCTCGTCGATGTCCTCTCCACTGTTAAGGCAGGCATCGGGCTCAGTGATCTCGTCAAGCATAGTTTTAAAAGAGTCTATGTTGGAGTTTTTCCTGAGCAGCCTGGTGGAGCGTGTACTCGACTCAACTGGGATGTCTAACCAAACCTTCACAGCACTGTGGTCCGATTGCAAGTTATAATCTGCATCTGTTTGAATGCGGCTGCTGTGGATGCCTCTGGAGATTGCGAAGTCCAGGACGTCGGGGATCTTGTTAGGATCAGTAGGCCAGTACGTAGGTTGGCCGGAGGAGTGAGTGGTCAGGTTGAGGCTGCGAATACACGGGAAGAGAGCGAGTCCCTTTGGATTGTTGAGCCTGGACCCCCACCAGGTATGTTTCGAGTTGAAATCACCTCCAGCCAGGAACCTAGGTCCAAAACCACTGAGGGCTTGGTAAAACATCAGTGTGTCTACTGTATGTCTGGGAGGGACATAACAGGAAGCGATGTTGATATTGCCGATGGAAGTGGTAATGTTGACAGAAGCCGCTTGAAACTACGAATGACGTAGGGGCGCATTAACGGAGTAGCTAAGCCTGGACTTTATAAGAATGCCAGAACCTCCTCTGGCATTGCCGCTTGGGTGGTTGGCATGCAGCAAATCATATCCGCCAATTTGAAAATAGGAATTTTCGGAGAGATGGGTTTCGGAGACAAGTAAAATATCGACATTGTTTCTTTTGAGGAACAAGTCGATCTCTGGCCTACTTTTGCATAGGCCGTTCGCATTCCACAGTACGATTTTTAGTCCGACTTGCATAGTGAAGACATGAGCGTTTTCATCATTAAAGTCATTTGCTCCATTTGGGCCTGAAGCAGCTGGATAATTTGCTGAAGATGAGCGACGGTGGGTGCACCCTGCTGGGACGGAGGAGGAGCCTGATTGTTGTCCGCAGGAGCGCTTGCTGTGGCCGAGTTTTTAGCCACTCCGGCGTAGGACATACCAGGTTGAGTATAGCTAGATGGGAAGCTATGTGGTACGAAGAAGTTTGGTGCAGCTCGATTCTGCATCCGTGGTGCGGAGCGTGCTTGGCCTTGCTCCCTTTGTTTTTTTGCCTCTTTATAGACACGACATCCTTTGTAAGACGCGGTGTGATTTTCTCCGCAATTGACGCATTCCGGAGGCTGCTCGTTGTCCTTTGGACACTTTCCAGGCTCATGGTCCCTGGTACATTTCACACACCTACGTCCTTTACCACAGAAGTTTTGGGTGTGGTTAAATTCTTGACATTTGTGACATTGAGGAACGTCATTGTTCTTCCTCGGCGGCTCGATAGTTACCACGGCGTTACAGAGGCGTTTAATTGCGAAGATTTTCTTGTTATTGATAGCTGGCTCTAGGTCGATGAAGAAAATCGGCATCGGGTTTTTAGTGTGTCGGTGTTTGGCATTGGTGAGATGACGCACGTTATGATCCATCTTTGCCAGTTCTTCACGGATGAAGTTTAGGGGGGTACTATGGTGCAGGCTACGAATAACTGCTCTATAAGCGCGCTCCTGCTTGAGCTGATATGTGTGGAAGGGCATTTTTCCCACCTCTAAAGCAGCTACCAGACTCCTGTAGCCCTGTACGCTGGTTGTCATAACCCGGACCTGATCTTCTCTGCCCGCCTTGTACGTGAATTCCTCTCCACCGATTTTATCTTTGACGAATGAGAGCATGCCAGTTATGTCACTAACGTTGGAGATAAAGATTGGCGGTATTTTAGGAGGATTAGGTGCGGCTGTTGGAGTAGACACGGGAGGCTTCGCTTGGGGAGAGCGATCACTTGCTGGATTTGATGGCGGGGCAAGCAGGGCAAACCTGTTGCTATTGGCAGCAGAGGATGGTGCAGACCGAGCTGCAGACGAGCGCCTAATTTCTCCAGGCTCCAAAGTGTCTCCTGTGGAATCAGAGTCCATGGACGTTGACGAATCCATTGATAGGCGTCTGGATTTAGGTTTTGAACTCATTAGGACCTTCTTGCGGTCAACTTCCGGGGATGCCGTGGCCTTTCTTTTGGTTACATAGAACCATGATGCAGTATTGGTAGCACTACCGCTGGGGACATTGTCGTATACCATCTCGGTCTGGAAGAGACCCACAGGAACTGCCCTTTAAACTCCCGGGGGAGTACGATGAAAAAAAAAAGTTTTTGATTTCTCCTAAGAGTACACCACACAAGCGAGTGGGCCCCTTAGGGATATGCAACAAACTAAGTTTGTATCGGTGTCTAAAAGTATGCACCAACTTTTTAGGCTTCGCTGATTGGCTGGCCAATCAAAAGTCTCTAACGGAACTTGCTGAGCAAGAACCGAATTGAGAGCGCGAAAATACAGTTAGTTATCACTCCTTTTGTTTTGATCTTCAGTTCGCGAGATAGGATTACGGTTGTTTTAAGTCGACTTGAGACACTAATTGCGAGGTTCATCCGCGTAGACGTCCGTACACTTAGATAGTCACAACGAGACTGAATTTAATGACGAAAGAATATATTTTTTGGTGTTGCGATTGTGTTTGGAACAAAAATACCAGGTTGAATTATTGGAAAATCTGATTGTAAGATATGAAAATTGTGTGGAATTAGGTATTTCCCTGTTTGTAGCTCAATTGAAGCTAGGCTATTGTATTTTATTGTTGTAGAACTTTAAGTTAGCATCACTTTTCATGATGGCGACCGATTTAACAGCTGTCAAGTGATTTATTCTCAGTTTTGTTTGGCGATTCATTATGACTAGACTCACGCCTGAACTATTGTTGCAAATTGTGCAATTTTATTATTGGTCCGTACTTTTCAAAAACGATGTTGGCCAGAACATTACAGTCAATGTAAAAGAATCATGTTAATCGAATAATCCATTGTTGTTTTATTGCAATTTAAAGTTCTATACCTCTAAAAAAAACACCCTTTAGTTGCTTGTATTACGTTGGGTATTTAGGTAATAGTTGCTTCTGGTACGATATTATACTAGGACTTCCAGTCACTTTAGTGCTGCCATGGATTTGTTTTCCATATTATATTTTCCAGCTTCCAGTATTGTAAAAATTCTTTCATTATTCTCTATTAATGCCCGCAACGATTTTGTTGCGAATTTTTCAGCATACATTGGAATATATAACACGGTCAATAAAGGCATCTTCTCGTTGCTTTCGCAAGGTGTCGATTTCTACTGTATTTTGCGAAGCTATGTTATCTTGCCTTTTTGCTGGGCATTTAGACGCTTGTCTTTTATAACGTCGGTGGATTCACCTTTAACGCTATTCCTTATGTTCAGAAGTAGTCTGCAATGATAGTCTTTAAACAAGACAAGTAATAAATATAAATGACCTCAACGGACAAATCTTCCTGGTTTCCTTAGAATTATTGTCGTTATGAAACAATTAAGCGACGTTTTTATGACCGTCAAATTCAGGGACTGCAGATGAAACTTGTCATACATATGTATATATTCCCTGTCTGTAGCTATTTGTTTTGTTAAAATATGTTTAGAATTTCACTCTTTTGGCATTGAGTCCAAAACTATAGTTGTATCTAAATCGAATACCTAAGCAAAGTTAACTTTATGTCTGTCAGGTGGTGCTCTCAATTTATCCGTACATTGGCTATACCATGCGCTAGCTGTACTCTGGGGTCTACTACTCAGACTATTATAGTATTCATTTAATTATAAGCGAATCTGCGGTAAAGTGACTTGTATGATTTTGACTGTATGTTCTTTTTAAATGCTGGCTTATCCAACAATTGATTGTCAGTAGGTCATCGTATTAGGATACTTGTTTTATTGTCGTAATTATCTATAATATCGTACTCGAAATCATTCACTGTTAAATTCGCGAAATAGTCGCAGAAGATTGTAGGCTCGACTACGAAAATCGGGATCATTAACGTATGCCAATTCAATGAAGGTGCCAAAATTGCAATTATCCATGTTTAGGTACAGCTTTAAGAACTCTATTTCTTTTTAAATAATATAATATATTTAAAAAATGTGCGACAATGCGTAAATCATCCAATATAACCAATGCACATCTGAACTATCCAACTCGATATGCTGTATTTTGTCCTTAAAAAGATCATTGATGCAAAGAGGAAGATTTCTATTGGGTAACAATTTTAAATACTTTATTCTCATAGATTCCTCTCTTAGGTATACGGTATATCGTCTAAACCATTTATTACTAACTTAATTAAAAACGCCTTACAATTTACTCCAAAACGCAGAAAAGAAAATTCAAGGAAATAAATTAATTATGCATGCATATGTTCCAGTAAATAATTAAAAAATTAAGTTCTACTACGTTTGTTTTATCAATTAGTAATTTTTCAAGCTTAGACTGCCCTGCTACAAAATATTTTTTGATATGAGGGGTGCCTTTTATATTTCGGGATTAGAGAACAAAAACATATTTCAATTATCGAAAATCACTTAATTGTTTTTCTAAATATTCTCCATGAAGATCTATACACGTTTGCATGTTGACTTCTCAGTTTGACATTCGGTGCCAAGTCAGGACTATACGGATTGCCCATTAATTCGATGTTTTGGGTGCTCAAAAATTCAGTTGTTTGAGCCGAAGTGTGATAGCTCGCAGTGTCCTCGTGAATAGTGATCCGTCTTCGGCGGATGTTTTTCCTAATTTCTTGATACCCCTCAGAATTGACAGTTCTGAGTTGTCCTAGTAATACGGTTGCGACATGTCTCGTTTTTCCGAAAAAGTAGAAGTGCTTCGTGCGCGAACAACACGTCGAAAGTTGTAAAAAATAATCGCACTAAAATGTGCACGAATTAATTTCATTTTTTGACCGAGATGAATCTTTTAAGTTACTGTGAACAACACAATTAGCACTCGTCTGTTTCGAATCAACTACTTTATCTATATCTTAATATATAATTTATTCGAAAAAACAAATGTATGGTTTGTTTTGTTAAGAGAGAGAATGATTATTTTACTTTATAATTCAAAAAATAAAATTACTGTAAATGTGTAAGCAATTTATTTGCATATGCTCATTGCATGTTTTCTTAAATTGTTTTTTAAAGAATTAATTTACTTAAGCTAAGTTTTAATTACTAAATAAATTTTGAATATTCAAAGTTTTCTTTTGGGATTTTTTCACATATGTAAGTACATATGTCTAACCTAAATTTTCGTATAGGAGTGTTAGTCTATATACTTTATAAATAGGCCTGCAGTTAATTTACCGCGTAACCTTTACAATTATTTTATTTATAATATTTTATTATTCATAGTCAGAGGGTTTCACATATAGCAACCATTTTAATTTGTCAATTAATTTTTTTTATAAAGCGATTTTGACCGCTTCTTTTTGATTGCGGTTTCTTATGTTTTCTTTTTTCTCTTGCTTTCTCTTCGTATTTGTCTATTTGTTTTTGCCTATGACGATATTCCTCTATTGTGATACTTTCTGACATCAGAATTTTCTTCTACGGTCTCGTTTTATTGGTCTCGTCTTGGAAATACAAATACTTGTCAGGTTGCTAGCTCAGCATGCCGTGGGACTGGTATATACGAGGTTCAAAAAGTATCGCGAATTTTGTGTATTTTCAAAAATCATCTATTTATTCGTGAATATCTATTTTGTCCCCTTAAAAATATTCCTTATTCACCGTTTTACCTTGTGGCATGAACTCATGATGCACCACACCCCTGCAATCGAAGAAAACGAAGACGAACCAAAACACGTGCAAGCAAAGCAGCTGTGAACAATTAACTGAACATTTAAAATGGCTAAACTTGTCAGCATAAGTGAGAGACTTATGTACCAACATAACGCGAAAATTTAAAATTCGCGATACTTTTTGAACACACATCGTTATTATTGCAATATTTGCTGTTTGATATATTTATTATTATTGTTCTATATTATTATTTACACACTAACTCGATTGAAGACTCAACAGCACCTTCTAATGGACAAGTTTTTGAACCGTTTTGCGGACAAAATACAAACTCAACAAGACATTTTAACGACCTAGCAGCAGTCATAATAGTGAACTTCGTTGGGATAGAATCAGTTTTTTAATGGCTTAAAGAAAGTTGGAGAATCATTTGAAAACTTGTAGATGGTATAGAGCTTAAGAAAACTATTGTAAGGAAGCCTGGGTACAACTCTCACTCTACCCAGGGCCCTTTTTAACAAAACAATTTATAAAGAAATGGCGGGACCTGAATATTTGATTGAGGGCATAATAAGTGATAGTGATATAACGATAATGCCTCATTGTAATGATTACGCCAGTAGTGTCAGAGAGGATTAATAACATAAGGGTTGACAAGATACACGAAAAAAGGGGGGAAGGGAAGATGAGATGTTAGACTAGTAGGGATTAACTCGAACCTGGGCTTTATAGATTCACGTAAATCATGGATTACTATTACATACTATGTCCCAAGCATACTTACCAAGCCAAGTAGGGATTCACCCGGAGTTTGACTTAATAGGCAAACATAAATTAAGTTTTATCCCGGACCTTGTGAGTCACTAGGCACGGAATCCCATCCAAATCAATTAGGGTATCACCCGGACAATGGCTCGTGGCGAGAATTATGCTTCACACACACAATAGAGTAACTCTACACATCATTCTCAGGGAATGAGTTTGGGATTCACCCGGACTCTCATACCTTAATAGACACATAAAAGACACACGTTGTTAGATCGACTAATCTATCATGCTTGAATTAAGTTTAGGGCTACAGAAGTAAGGTTTAACCTACAGTCTTGTGGAACCTCCATAGAATAACTCTAATTGGTCTGAAAACATTACATTTATTTCAATTGTGTTGCCTGTAGAACAAAATCATAACACACTGGGTCATTCTTAAAGAACTCCTAATTTAAGGTCCAAAAGGTTTATGATGCCAAATTTCTGCTTATCAATCTCACCTGCGACACTCTTCTCTCACACACGCACAAAATTTTCCTTTTAGATCCGTTCCACAGGTAGATATTGTTAACTTATTTCACAGTTCTTCCTTATTTTGCACTCTTGATGATTTGCTCTTGGTTTACTTCTGCACTCTCCAAACGTCTCTCAGTCACTTCCTTTGATCGATGCCCTTAGCCTCGTTTTCGTCTGCTGACGTTGGTCTCAACCAATAAAAATTTGCCACGACGCAATCGTTGTCACGCCACGTATCAGTTGTTGTCGCCAAAATGCGTAGACTATCAGCAGCATCGTCTGCTTTTTGTTACGATTACCGTTAACTTGCGGTGTAGCGGTATACGCATGCTTCTTCGTTGCTTATGTATGCCTTTGTTTTATGTGCGTGTAGGTTTGACAATGATGCGCACTAGAGATGGTCTGTGGGGAACTAGCTCATAAAACAAATAACAAGTCAGAGTACATGCTTACAACCTAAAGGATCATTATTCTTTATGTAACTTAAATAACTATGTTGCCGAATTCATTGTGGCGAAGTACATCAAATTTGGTTCGTCACACTATGTTAAGTCAAAAAATTGATTTTGTACCGAGAAATGTCTATTTCACTTATTACTTACTGTTACACTTTAATACAGAGGAAACGTTAATGAATAGTTTATTATAAATTATGATTCTATTACATTAGGGTGAACGTCACGTTACAGTTTTCTAAAAAGAAATTCTACTGAATTAGCTGGTTGCGATACCCAGTGCAACTCCAGCAACAAATGCACCCAAAAATATATGTAGATCATTTATTTTTGGTCCATTCTCATCTCCAATGAATCTAGTGTACCACTTTTTCATTTTTCTGTTACTTCCTTTCAACAAATTATCAGCTTTATCCAGTTTACGGTCAAGATATTTTTCCGTCTGTAAAAATGCATGCAAAAAAGTTATGAATATTTTTAACATCATCAGCATCAGGCATTAAAATATTAAAATAATACATTAAGTTTCTATTAACGATATTTTTTTTTTTTTTTTTTGATATATCTGTCTTGACTATAATAATTATGTCTTGACTGTGAAAAACACTATAACACCAAATTTTTTGTATTAGGTGTGTTTAATATACCTTTTCGATCCATGTTTCTTCGTTTTCTACCAAAGAAGATTCCACCTTTTTTGTTATTGAATCCACTCTATTGTGTAATTTTTGTAAATCAATTTTGATAAGGCCTTCCTGATGAGCAATTTCCAGTAAAATAATACTACCTCCAATTAGGAACGCAACGAATTTTCCAGTTTTCATAGTTGCAAAACCGGTTGCCCTAGGAAAAAAAAACAATGTTCAAAAAATTATTTAGAAATTTATGTGACTTAAATGCATTATGAAATCTCTTGAAACTGTGGGAAAATGTACATATATACCAGATTACAATTTAACAAATCTTAAAAAAAATTAAATTAGTGAAAATTAAGAAGCTTAGAGATTTAATTTCAGCTCTACTGCTAATACATATACATATATTTAGACTAATGTGGATGTAACATTTGTATGTACGATACAGACAACTAGCTTTAAGCTTTGTCTCAATTTGACTTCAACGTGCTCGTCACATGGCTAAGACTAACTCTCTCAATTAGCCACAGAATGTGGATTCAGTCTTTAACTACACCTACGGAAATTTCCGATAGACTTTCGATTCAGAAATGAAATTTGAAAACTGATGTGGTAACTTAAAAGCTTAGCTATCAGGTGCCAAAAACCTTGTCATATAAACCTACAATATTCGTTAAGTCCCGAAAAGCTCGAGTTTTAGGCAATTTCTGTAACTCGTCTGTCTGCATCTGTCATATCTACAAATGCCAACCTTCTTAAATCTTTTCACAAATGCTCGATAAAATGGGGTCAAAATAATTATTATTTGCTTAAACTGATGGAGAAAAGCCCATTCATTGGAGCAATGTAAATTAGAACAATGTAAGCATTGCCAAGCCAATCATCACATGTTGTTTCACATGTATAAGATTTCTCCATTGCTTGCTTCGGTATTATCATCAAAACAACAAAAACCATCGCTTTGATGACAACTTGAACACTTTTCACATCAAAATCTTATTCCGATAACTTTCTTGCTCCCAGGTAAATATAATTAATCAAGATTCGTTAATCAGCTTCTGTTTAAATCTATTACTTCAGACGTACACTTAAATTTTGCTAGGGAATACTTTAGTATTTGTAACTTCAATCTGACAGACCCATAGTCAAATCACAGAGAATACTTTTGCTTATTGGACCGTCCCTTTTATTCAAACTACTAGGCATGGGTAAAGACCTTTTGGTAGAGTAGCAGCCCTTTCTTCGAATTCCTAGGCATGGGTAAAGACCTGTTGATACCTTAGCAAATTCGTAGCCTGGACGCTCAGATTTGGCAGCACGCCACGTCAGATGGGGAATCGACACTGATTATTCTTCATAGTCCAATGTGTACGATGATCTTGATCTGGTCTTAGAGTTTTTTTCTTTGAAAGAAAAAGTTAGCTTAAAGCTTAAGTTACCGTATTTCTTTCCGCTAGTCTTTCAACGAGAAAAGAAATTCAGATGGCAACCTTCTTGCACCTCAACTGGTTGATCATTTGCAACAACAACGCATTCTTGTTGAAGAAGCGTCATGTGAAGAAACCCTTCAGCACAGAGTCAAACAACTTGACAAGTGTTAGCTCTTCCCGTAACAGTTTCGTCGTCCACAATATAAGACCGTTGCCGTTATTCCTGCTGCCGATAAGGGCTTCACCGCGATGCCGAAAAGGAGCAAATATGCTCAGCGTCCTGCTAAGAACACGGTGCGGGTTTACTTCAAGGGTGGTCCCAGACGCTAAAGAAATTGAAGAACTTATTGATCAGCTCCAAGTACCGCAAGGATCTTAGAAACCCGAATAAAATGCATCAAAATGGGGATAATGGAGCCGTTTTCTACTCGGGAATTATCATTCCGCATAGAAATAGGACAATACAGCCATTAAACTGAGAGTAGTATTCGATGCGTTCGCAGCACTGAGAGAAACCTCCTAACGATGTGCGCACATCGCAAACAATACATTGATAGGAAGGTTCTACAAGCTGGTAACTCGCTCTTGCAACTAAATCTGTAGCGTTCTTGTCAATTTGAACGATGTATTATATTTTTTTTGGGTGAAAAGAAATCATTTACCCTAGGTGCGGGAACTTTGCGATGGGATTTCTATGTGGATGATCTTATTTCAGGAGGAGATACAAATGTTAGTTTAACGCCATACTGAAAGAGGAAGAAGATGCTCTCTCCTCTTATCTATTATTACAAGCGCAAAGATCTTTCTGTAATCTTTATGGAAGCCGCATTGGAATGGAAATTTAGACCTTCACTCTTCATGGTGGGATCAAATCTCTCAACCTACGTATGTATATACATAGGTTATATAGAACAACGGTGCTACATGATCATTCAGGACATACAAAAACATTACTCAGCAATCATACATTGCTGATGAGCTCAAATCAACAAATGTTTAAGATTAAACACTGTATTTGTAGACATAAAAATATTTTAAAAACATAAACATAAATATTCTGAAAAAAAGTACAGCGCACAAAAATAATAACGTATTGTTTGAATATAATGTAGCTCACATGCTGTGAGTATATTTTTATCAGCCGATGCATTTAGCTAAGCATCTAACGGCCAACGCAGGCTTTGATTTAAATAGATTTAACCCCAAGCTATCAGTACGGTGCATGTATGCTGATAGAACTAGATATAAAATCCCACGACTTTAAGACTTCCTCCAACCAAATATTATTTAAATAAAATCACTTCACATTTTGAATTCAAGAAATGAAGATCGGGTTATAATTTTTCCTCTCCCCGGAAGCCTATTCATTTTTGGTCCTTCGAGTAAAAAACTCTGTTGTTTTCCCCCACCAGTGGTAAGAGACAAAGAGGTGAACCAGCTCCTTGAAGTCTGTGATCTTATGCTACGCAGTAAATGCTAAGACCAGCTAAAGGTAGCAAAATAAAAAATTCCTGTTTTCTCCCACCAGTGCACTATGGGCGATTTTTCATAATGGGCGGCATAAAGTCATAAAATTTATGGTGAAATATTAAGAAAATGTTATTTTTTATTAATAGTAAACACTTCAGTTAGCTGAAAAACAATTTTTTTTTTATGGGGTGGCAACTCTCTTTTTGTGGCAGCCCTTCAAACCACCTGATCTGTTGAAGCTCGCAATTATATAAATTGGCGCGAAAAATTTCATGCTGTTGAAAGTGCTTAAATTATTATTGGTTTCGTTTAAATAAATAAGTGTAATATGGATAGCAAAGCTCAAGGTATTTAGAATCTTTTATTTACGCTAAATGTGTATAAATGTTCGTGGTGTTTTTAATGTCCAGTGTTATTGTTGATTGTATTTTTAGCGAAAATCTAACAATTTTAATTGTGTTCCGTGGAGTATTTCTTGAAAATTGCATATCAAAACATGCAACTAAAAATGGCAAGTTACTAACGGATGTGTCTAGTTTATTGTAGTAATCATTTTTTTTGCTCATTTTTGTTCCTTTTAAAAAAAATTGCACTTGAAGTTTCCTATACGTTCAACAACAACACGCTTGTTGATATTTGGAACAACAACAATCGCAATGCTGATGCTGTCGCAGCGTACATAATGGAAGAAATAAATGAAGATAATTTGAACAAATCAAACATACAGCAAATTAAGGCAAAAGTGACTAATTTTGAATATTATATAAAACGATACTTGCGCAAATACAATCGAAATCTTGAGGGATTCAAGTCAATTCACACAGAATGGTTTGCAAAATGTATGGAAATAAAAATTGAAGTAGAGGATACTGCTAAGCCATCACCATCGAAGATGGGTCGTCCAAAAGTAGGATATGCCAAGGCCGGGCCTAGACTACAAAGGCAAATGGCATCAAAAGTTGCCGTTCAAAATGACTGCTCTACTGCATTACTTTTGCATGCCGCCTCTGCGTCTGCCCGTAAAAGTAATGAAAATAAATTGGTTGGCGTATTGCGAAATGTAATGACTGAGGAAAATGTTGTAAATCCCGAAATAACAAATCAAGCGGGACCAGATCGCATTTCTAATATTGAAGCATTAGTTTTTTTATTGGAGAATAATTTAACAAAGCAGCAATATATCAGTTTTACACAACTCAACAAGGCGCACGGCTGCAATATATGTCCCGGGTACGACTTAATAAGATCTACAAAATTGCAATGCAGACCGTCAGGAATTAGTATTTCCGAAACTGTGGCAAAGGTTTCTCTGCAGGATTTGCTAAACCACACAGCTGAACGAATATTGACCTTACAAAATGATGTTTTAGAGAAAATGGAAAATGTAACGGACTGCACCCTTATTATTAACTATGGGTTTGATGGATCGACGGGTCAAAGTTCATATAAACAAAAATTTGATTCAGATGAACCTGATTTCTTAGATCAATCGCTGTTCGTATCCACTGTCATACCAATACGTCTAATTGATTCTTTAAATCGCGTAATATGGTTAAATAGAAGCCCACAGTCAATAAGGTTTTGCAGGCCTTTACAAATTAAATACGCGAAAGAGAGCTCCACAAAAATCTTATGCGAAAAAGAAAATTTAGATATGCAAGTAGCGAAATTGGAAAAGTTCAAATGGCAACCTAAAAATATTTCTGTGGATTTTAAAACATATATGTCATTAATTGATGGAAAGGTATTAAACGTCATAACTGGTACAAAATCCAATCACTGTTGCCCAATCTGTGCCGTAAATCCCAAAAAACTTATCGAAATCGCAGATTTTAATTCTGAAACCTTTCAACCTCAGCCTGGCTCTTTAAAATACGGCGTAAGTCCATTACATGCATGGATTCGATTTATGGAATTCGTCTTGAATATATCGTACCGTATGGATATAAAGACCTGGCATATCAAAGGCGATGATAAAAATAAAATGATGATAAGAAAGAAGGAAATTCAGCAAACAGTATGGAAGGTAATGGGTTTGCATATTAGCATACCAAAACAGAACGGAAGTGGTAACAGCAATGATGGTAACACGGCGAGACGAATCTTTGGAAATACAAAACTGTTTGCATCCATAACATTGTTTGATGAGGTCATTTTGAATAATTTTTATTATATATTAATAGCAATATCGTGTGAATTCTCGATCAGCCCAAAAAAGTACCGACAATTTTGTAAAGACACTTTTAATCTATATATGAAAACATATCCGTGGTACCCAATGTCTCCAACTGTACATAAAATATTAGTTCACGGAGCAGACATTATAAATTTGTGTATAGTTCCAGTTGGATGTTTGGGTGAAAATGCATCAGAAGCTCGTAACAAACATTATAAAATGGACCGACGTTCTCATGCCAGAAAAAATTCTAGATTAAGTAATATGGCTGACAACGAAAGCGATGACAAACATGAGAATTCTTTTGTTTTGGATGAAGAAGATTATTAACTTTTTGATTTTTTGAGTTTGGAATATTGTTAAAACATGGTAAAATATTATTTTTTCTATTTTTATGCTTTGCTTTATAATAAAAATTGAAATTTTTGTACAGGTGCCGGGGTTATAAAGGGGCGGAAAATAAAGGCGTGGTCAAATTGACTAAAAAAAAAATCCGAAATCAAACTAGAATATTAGTAACGCTTAAAAAAAAAAATTAAGCGCCTAGCTCTATGTGTGGACTTTATGCCGCCAAAATCAACTAATCGCCCATAGTGCAGTGGTAAGAAACGGAGTATAATATAAAATTTTAAACAAAAAAAAAAGTGCGTCCGAAGTTAAAAGACAGCTTGCTGTGGAGCAATTGCAGAACGATCGGGGCGAATTTATGAAAATGTGGCGTGTTCGAAGCTGATATCGAACTGAAATAAAAAACGGTTTAAACTCGCGACGGATATAAAAAATCGTGTCAGTGGCTACGAAAATTTAAAGTAGCGAAGCAAAAAGAAGAGACTATAATAGTCAAAGAACAGTTCCAGGACAGTTCCACTGACAGTTCCAGTGAATGTTGCAGAAAAGTTCCAGTGAATTGAATTTGAAGCTCAGTGGTAGAAGAAGACCTACCAACAAGACGAGTGGGACGTGACGACCAGGAAAAGTCAATACAGCCGACCAACAAACACCGGCAAAACAACACCAAGAAGCAGCAGCAACAGATAAGATAATATTGTTTAATTTTACGTTTTTTTTTTAAATATTATTATTTTTTTTATTATTATAATTATTTTAATTATTAGTAATATTTAAAGAAAAAACAAACATGTTATCGGAAAGAAATATTGCGTTGTTAGAGAAGCAGTCCAAGTTGATGGGTAGATTGAGGTTTTTAGAGACGCTAGTGGGATAACTAGCGAAGTATTGAAAGAGTTAGATGGAATAGAAAGTCAGTGGGTAGGGAATCATAATTTGTTGCTTAAAATTGGAGTAATCGATCATGATTACTTTTATAATAAGCGGGTGGAGGATGCCCTAGCCATTATTTCGAAATTAAGAAGTAGAGCTGTTGAAACAGCCAAGGCAGGCACTAGCAAGTCAACTGTCGTTGAAGTAGACGTTAGACCGGGAACTAGTAAAGCCATTGCCAAAGTGGATTCGGACACGGTAGGTAGGAGTTTCGAGAAGGAGTTTGAGGAAAGAGTTCACAAACTTCGGGAATATCTGGAGACGGTGAATGGAGACATAGGGGAGAGGAAGATAGAAGATAGATACATAGGAATAAAATAAATTTTTTGTGGCATAGGGTACAAAATAAGGTAGGGGAACTGTACCAGAAGTTTGCATCGAATAGGGAATTTGAAGGTGCCTTACAGGAGCTAGAGTTCGATATACAGAATACTCTAGGGGCGTTAGAGGAAGTTATTTATAAACCGGTAGGAGTTAAAGTCGAGAATGTTGGTCTTAGAGAGGAACTGCCGGTGTTACCGAAAATTCAGGTACCCACGTTTTTCGGAGAACCGAAAGAGTGGAATATATTTGCGGAGCTATTTTTAGGATTAATCGATCGAAGAGAGTTTCGTCAACTAAGACAAATACTTCAAAGTACAAAGTGAAGCTGGCAATGAAAGTGCGAGAACCGTGGAAAAAGCTTCTTTATGTTGAGGCAATTGTACTGCCAAATTAATGACTGCTCTTCCAGAAAAAGAAGCAAAAGTAGATATGTCAAAATGGCTATCGTATGTGTTAGCTGATCCCAATTTTAATATGCCGGGTCGCGTAGACATGATAATGGGGTAGTTGTGTATACCCATATTCTAAAAAGTGGGGTTGTAAGGCTTGACGGTTTGTTAGGCCTGAATACACAGTTTGGATGGATTGTATCAGGAGCGACAAAGTCAAAAGTAAACAATTCCATTGTCACGACAACGATCTG
This sequence comes from Drosophila emarginata, assembly GCA_037075365.1. Taxonomy (NCBI): domain Eukaryota; kingdom Metazoa; phylum Arthropoda; class Insecta; order Diptera; family Drosophilidae; genus Drosophila; species Drosophila emarginata. Next base: position 83,823 of record JBAMCD010000092.1, on the reverse strand, counting down.
TGAAATAAATAAAGGTAAAATAGAAACAGATAACAATGTCAAATTTACCCCCCGGCAGGATATCGCTTCGGAGGTGTTTCTTTGGCTGGGAACAAATCTATGAAGTTCCATCTGAAGAGATTTGGAGTTAATAACAAAAGTGTATCATGTAAAAATTGTCATCCTGTAAGTTGGTCTTTTAGAAAAATTGGAGAAGTATTCAATGGCCGTGACAAGAAAGTTGGGGTAGTGAAGACAAACCTACAGGAAGGGTCGATTATAAGACCAATTAGTAAGATTTGTCCGATTCTTGGTGAAAACAAAGCGAAGAGGAGGAAACTCGTTTGCGAAAAATAGAAGGTTTCGTAATTCGGGTGAGGGAGAGAAATAGTGTCTTCCTCATGGGATCTTATTGTATATATGATATGACGGCGTATTTTGAAATGCTTAATAAGGGTGACACGTTAATAATTAAAACGAGGGAGATATGTAAAAAACTGTCCAGTTTTCAAGACCAGTGCAATCTAGTATTAGACAGTACTTATAAATAGAAAAGAGAAATTGAGGATAACAACAAACTGTTTATGTTACAAAGTAAATCGCAAAATAAACGGGCGCCATTTGAATGTGTGGGTTCGCTTTACCATATTTTATTTGGTATAATGGATGCGGTTGATAGAGAAACTATGGAAGAAAACATGAGAAATTTGCTAGCAAACCAAGAGAATTTAAAGGAACTGGAGGCAAAGCAAACGTCAGTTGTTGACTCTACGGCAAATATTCTCAAAAGTACTACCGAAGAGATAAATGAAAATTTCCGCAACATGAATAGGAGAGTTGAAAACATAACAAAGTTAATAAAAGAAAATTACTATGTCTACAAAGAATCCATTAATTTCTTTATGATAACGAAGCAACTTAGTTCGGTTATTGAGGATTGTGAGAAAATTCAAGCGGGGATAATAAGTCTTTTGATAGATATTAATCATGGAAGACTGAACCCTAATATATTAAAACCGAGTCAACTAAAGGTGGAAATTGCAAATATAAAAGATAGTTTGTCCGAATCGTTAGTTCTACCAGGCAAAAGAACAGATACTGATCTAAAAGATATATATACGTTATTAACAGCAAAAGGGATTTTTGTTGACAGGAAACTAATAATTTACGTAAAAGATCGACTGAGCACTTAAAGCACTATTAAGCATATGCTGTAAGGAATTTTCTTGAAGTCTCAATTTTCAGCTTCCACAAGCAAGAAATCTGTTTAGTTGACGAGAGCTTTAAGAAATAGGGAGTAGTTAGGTTTCTGAGATCACGGAGTCCGATTTGACAACCTTTCACCGGGCAGGTATTTTCTGAAGGCTAGCGAACTAGTGGGAATGCTTCGAAATACCTCTGTGACATCGTGACAGGTGATGAATCGTGGATTTACGCGATTGAGCCCGAAAGTAAACAGCAGTCGACTGTATGGGTGTTTCCAGATGAGCCAAATCCAACAAAAGTTGTTGGATTGACTTCTTATTCCCGTACGTAAAAAACTGAGAGGTCAACGTTTTTGGACACCTGAAGAAGCGATTACGGCATTCAGAATGCATGTATTGGAGATACCACATTCAGAGTGGCAAAAGCGCTTTGACAATTGATTCAAAAGCACGCAAAGTGTATAGATCTTCATGGAGAATATTTTGAAAAATAATAATGTAATTTTCGATGACTAAAATTTGTTTTTGTTCTATAATCCCGAAATATTAAAGGCACCTTTCGTATAAGGGGAAAAATCTGTTTAAAGAATGAATTGTTGTTGAATTATAAACGTAATAATTATCTGATCTGATTTAAACTTTATTTATAGTAATAAATAATTAATCAACCCGATAAGTGCGCAATTCGACCTATTCTTAAACTTGCGACGCACACACATAGAAAAGCGTACCTACTACATTTTATCCACATATGTATGTAAGGAGTGAAGTTGCCATGCAGTCGAGGTGCTACTCATTGTGCATGCGGCAAAGCTTGATGGGTTGTTTCGAGATTTCTGGCAACACGACATGGCAGTTTGTAGTCGGTCAGTCGGAGTCAGCAGATGCAAGTTTAACAAAAACGATCTAGAAAACACCCTTTGTGTTTGAAATAAATTAAGATCTGAAAGCTGCGATGGCACAAAAAACGATCGGACACGCGATACAAATATTTAAACAATTCTATTATGCATTTTATATGTAAAAAAAAATAATTACTATAAATTAAAGTGTTTTATACATTAAACACCAGATGACAACTTAAAATAATAATTAATACTACTTTTTAGACAGTTAAGAATAAAATACTTAGACTTTATCAAGTATATTTCGCAAACTCTTCTGTATTTTTTTTATGCGAAAATATTGAAAAACAAGTCGCTGACAGAGCTTACCCCAGAATGTCTTATTAAAAAAAGAAACAATTTGCAGCATTCCCTGCATCTAAGTCGGAAATTAATAGAAATTAAACAAAAAATTAAAGATTAGTCAAAGTATTGTTATATGCTTTCCCCAACGTTCTCCGATTATTAATGGCCATCTTCAGTGTATATGGATTGGAACATCCATAATGTGAACAAAAACTATGAAAGCCAACGTTTGTATACCCTTGCAGTTTTATTCTATTTTATTACTTTTTCGTAACTTTTAATTCCAAAATTATAAATGATTGCTATAAAAATAAAAGTCAAAAATATAATAAACCCGTCAGACGCCAGACTAATCTCTAACCAAAGGATGTATTTTGTCGAGGTATATAACTTTAAATTGGCATTACTTTTCATGATGGCGACCGCTTTAACAGCTGTCAAGTGATTTATTTTCAGTTTGGTTTGGCAATTCATCATGAGTAGAGGACACAACGCCTGAAGAACGGATGCAAATTGTGCAATTTTATTTTGAAAATGTGCGGAATACGTATCGCTCATTACGTGCATTATTTTTTGTTCAGCGATGAAGCCCACTTCTGGTTGAATGGCTACGTCAACAAAGGAAACTGCCGCATTTGGAGTGAAGCTAATTCACAAGTGTATGTCGAAACACCGTTACACCGTTTTTTATGGGCTGGTAGAATCATTGGTCCATCTTTTTTCAAAAACTATGATGGCCAGAACGTTACAGACAATGGTAATCCGTAGAGAGACATGATTACTAACTTTTTCGTTCCTGAATTGAATAAGCTGCGGTTCCAACAAGACGGCGCAACATGTCACACAGATCGTGCCACAATCAAGACACGTTTGGTGACAGACTAATTTCACGTTTTGGACCTGTGAATTTGCCTCCACGGTCTTGTGACTTAACACCGATAGACTATTTTCTGTGGGGCTATGTAAAGTCATTGGTCTATGCGGATAAGGCACAAACGCTAGACAATTTGGAGGAAAACATTTGGCGTGTTGTTGCCGATGTACGGCCACAAATGTTAGAAAAAGTCATAAAAAATTGGACGTCCCACCTAGAGCACCCCATGTCGATGACTTCTGGAGGAGGCGTCGAAGATCGCTAAAACCGTGGGCCTAAAAAACATTTCTAAAACCCACCTATCATATGAATTCTCTATTCTATTCTCCAAAACATGTCAGATTAGCAGCTAGTCTTCGGTTATGGAGACATCACATCACTGGCTGCTGGCAGAATTAGTAGCAACCATTCCTGCGCAGGATGGAAAGGTACGTGTTGCATATGCTTCAACACTGAACGGGAATACCGAAATTAGTTTTTTGTATTACCTATAGGAAAAAGGGTATATTAAAGTAGATAAAAAGTATGTATTTTTATTCTTGATCAGTATCAATAGTCGAAGTAAGAACCTTCGGTAATTATTCGAACAATGAATATAAAATGTATGATTTGGTAACGCGTTAATACATTTGTAAAGAGTCAGTCTAACTACATACAAAAACAGAACATTAAATGGAAAATGCATATAAACTATAGGTGGTGCAGTTTTCTTGGTAATCAAAAGAGAATTTAAACTAGAAAATAATTCTATCGGTAATAACATGAAGCAATTTCAATAAACTTCACAACGAACTAAGTAAATGTATACAAATAGTAAATATTTAATTAAGATAGTTTTGGGATTTTTTTTTCAAAAAATTGATTAAATTTTGAAGGACGATATGTTTCGTTTTTTCCATTCCGTATTGCCTTCAGACCAAAAAAAAAACTCCTTCACATTTTACATTGCTCTGAAGTCCATGTGTCCCAATACTTTAATTGTTATCGATAATAATATTGTTCCTTCTGGAACACCAAGTTTTTTTCTATCACTAATTTACCACACGAGGTAGCAAATTTGTGATGTACTCTTGCTGCTTATTGCTAGGCTGTTCATTTTTTTAACTTCACGAAATGCTACTAAAGGAGAACTGTAAGGACGACACTATTTAAAAAATTTGTGAATAGTTCTTCACTTATAGCTGCAATCGAGGGAATCGACATCTCCATTCCTTAGTTAATATCGCTGAAGACATATCTACAGCGCTTTTGTTATTAATAATAAAGGTCTCACGATATTAAATCACAAAACTTATTTACTGTTTATTTCACATAAAGTATCGAAATAAAATTCAAATTCAAACGAACAAAGCGATAGTATCTCATGAAAAACAATTCTGTATTATATACTTCTTTGAAAGTGATACGCTGCTACGCTATAGTATGTGATGATGAGCAGAGCAACTCAATTTTTTTTATACCCTGTTCCCATAGGGTAAAAATGGTATTTATATTAAAGTCGTTGAAATGTATTTAATAGGCAGTATATATAATAAAGTATATATTCTTGATCAGTATCAATACCCGAGTAGATTGAGACCGTCGGTCTGTATGAACACCTAAATCCCAAAGACTATAAGAGCTAGAGCAACCATATTTGGTGTCAACATTCGTCTAGTGTCTACGATCAAGTTTGTTTTAAATTTTTGACGCCCACCTCCGCCCTCAATTAAAAAAGAAACTTATAACAAGAGTTATATTAATGATATCGCAATCTTATTTGGCACCACCAAATTTTGTCCAAATCGGACTATCGAAGATATATGTACGTATTTCCGATTTGTACCGGAAACCCCTGTGCGCCATATGTCTGTTAGGAGTGAGCGAGATAGCATTAATGGCGACTTTCAGAGTTTTTGATTTTATAAAGTAAAGGGTACAGGGTATACTTAAAGTAAGCAGGGACGACTTACTTGCTTCATTTTATCTTATGGCTCTCATGTGTATTTGTTTTTGCTGCACCGTTTTTATTATTATATATATTTATATTAATATACATATATTTAGAAAAAATGTTATCACTAATGTACAAAAGCGATGACGATTTGAATGAAGTGTATATGGAACAGATGAATATTGAGCACGTAAAAAAAAATTGACCAATTTATAGAAACAGAAAACATATGTGTGGGTGATATACAAATATGTATCTCGATTTGCAGCTCAAACTACACAGCTTTGTCTTAGTGTAACAAAACATACTTTCCAAAATACATTAGAAAACCTTCAAACGGCTACCAACCAAGATTTATTTAAATTGACTGACCCATTTAATAATGCGAAAATAATTTGGGTTTTATTGAAACTGTGAAAATAAAACAGAATAAAACAATGATATTACGGAAAGACTTTATGCTCAGTGGCTAACTCGCAAACCAGCCACTAATCAATCTTAGCAACAAACTCATATTGTAAGCATTCAATTATATACATATTTGGAAAGAAGCTTACAGAAAGTATGGAATTACGAATCAAAACATTAGTAGACCTCGATACTTCGACATATGCTTGGACCTAAGGTTTCATCATAGAATTGACAATTCACAAAAAGCTATCAATCTTTTAAATACTGTGAAAACAAATAACGATTCGCGGTTCCATTTTCAGTTTTATATTTTAAATTAATTCAAATGATGCGGATTCTGGTTATTGTGAAGACAAGAATTTTGACCTATTGGATAACTTCTTGAGTGCTAGCATGATACTTCCAAATGAGACAACTAATGTCTATCCAAAGGTTGAATCGGTAAAATTACTGTTTATGAAAGCAAATTCAAACACTTTAGATTTCTGGAAAAATAGAAAGTCAAGCGACCCAGAGCTTTATGCCTTAAGTAAACCATGAGTATTTAATTAAAGTATACAAATTGCTTAATTTATTTATTTACAATGTTAGATAAAGTATTAATACAAGACCTAAACAAAAGATATGAGTTCTAGCTACAAGGCCTTCGACTCGAGTTTACTTAAATAGATATTTTACATTCTCTGATTAATTTGGACACTGCGATTATGTTTTCAGGGGAGGGGGTTTTTAGTAGGGAAGAAATAAAATGTGTGTTAGAAATGAAAGCCTTAATTCTTTCCAAAGGTTGGCAAGAGTTTAAGAGGTGACCTATTACATTACTTTGCCCGCAAAAAGAACAGTAAGTGCGTAAGTGCTGGTGGGTAGATCACAGAATTGCAGCAAAAACAAACACACGTGAGGAGCCACGTGAAAAAAATTTCAGTTCCTCTGATTTTATCTCTTCGTTTTCAGCTATCGTTTCGGCTAAGGCTAGATAATTGTTTCATTTTGTGCTTTTTGCTATCGCTATAGTTTACGAATTGACTAAACTGCGGACAAACCTGCGCGATCAATACCATCATCTTAATTGCTTGCTGTTTATTTGAAAAACCATTCTACAGTGTCCACTGACCTGTGGTCAGACCTTGTTTATAGATGCTACAGGAATGTTTGGAGATATTTGTCCAGGGGACAAATATATATATATACCAGTGGAATAGACCACTCTATATAGAGATCAACACTGAATATTTCATAAAGTGATGTTCTCTCTCTAACAAACTTCTTGGTATCTTAAGATAATAAGCAAAATAAATGGGAAGACTATGAAGCAAGCAAGTCGTCCCTGTCGACATTGAGTGTACGGCGTACCAAGTACTTCATAAAGTAAAAAACACTCGAAGTCGCCATGTTGCCCTGTATGTAGCTGATAATTATTGTTCGATTTGAACAAAATTTGGTCAGTTGGTTTTATTTTATTAAGTGTACCAAATAAGAATGCGATATTTTTCATATATGTAACTCTTGTTTTATTTAAATTGCGGGGGCGGAAGTGAGCGTGGGAAAAATTTGAAACAAACTCGTTTCATAGTCAGTAGACGGATGTTAACACCAATGTTGGTTGCTCCAGCTCTCTGAGTCTAGGTGTTCATACGGACATGTCTCAATCAACTAGGCTAGGACAAAATTTTCTTTTCCCTATTACGTACATTTTAGCGACTTTGATATACCCTTTTACTCCATGGCAACAAGGTATAAAAACAAGGGAACGATATTTACAAGCATCATTGCTTTAATATTAATATGGTACAAGAGTCCCAAAACAACCTGATGAAATTAATTTGCAAAGCTCCATAGTCCGCGAGACGTTTGATTTATGCAGCACAAATTTGACAGACACAGAAATTACGCTCCAATGTACTAACCACTAAAGCTGCGCATAGTATTGATGGGAAAACATGTTTCCGATGGATCGACAGATTTTGCGAATGGGCCAGCAATAGAGAATGAGCTTAGCAAGATTAACGTAGATTTCCGTAAACCCATTTAAAAAGTTACTGTATTTGAATTAACGACATTCAATCATAATTCTATTCTTTTGTAAGAATAACATAAAAAGAAAAATTAAAAAGTAAAGTTTTCTTTAAACTTTATTATTGACTTATTTTTGACTAATTTTTATGTTTTAACATTTTTCGAACCATCTATAGTATAAAAAAAAAAAATGGTTAAACATTTTTATTTTGGTAGCCGATTAGAATATCGTTTGGTGGTATCCTAGTGCCGAAGATGACACTTACTAATCCGCTCACTTTTAACATGTTGTGTTATTGTCCTTTTTAAGTATTATGTCAATGATATGATTTTTGATTAATTAGTTATTTATATTTCTGGTACTTTATACTCTGTATGATCTTTTGGATCTGAGTTTTGTAGTCAGTTTTATCTGGCTGTCGTGCCGTATTACATCAAGTTTTCAACATTGTCGATATCCAACAATGCAGAATTCTGATAGTTTATATAAGGAAAAGTTAAATATTTGAAAGTTATTATTAGAAACATGAACACGGATGAAGAGAATAAAATTTTATTTGCGTTATGTATAACCTAATTCTAAAATAATAATTTCGTACTTCGCACTTGTAGAGCTAAGCCCTAAAATATTACGTGCAGTAGCTAATGTTGTTAATAATGTGAGATAACTATATAGAACTATTATGGTGCTTTGTCGTTAACGGTTGTTTAATTTTCTTATTATAAATTTGTTTGTGTTTGTTTTCGTTACCATCGCATACGTTTGCGTCTATTATTTTTAGATTATGATATTTGAATATTCAATTGTGTAAGTAAAATTTGAAAAACGAAGGAATATAAAAAAATAGCCATCTTCAAATGAAACAGTTGTTATTGAATAAGCCTCTGGTACCAGCTTAGATAATTGTTTTCTGGTGTTTAACGCAGTTATCTTACCGGAGTGTAATTGTAAATCTGCCCAAGAACTAACCTAGAGAAAACAGACCAAAAAAAAAAAACTCGAAGGATCGTGGACAGTTCGTAACGCCTAACCGTCATCGAATAGCTATTAAAGGGAAGAAAGTTAATCAAAAAAAAAGTTTGATCAAAATATATATGTAATAATTTTGTCAATTATTACATTGGTAATTTATTCAGAAATATAATGTTTTATGGTTAACATCAGCAATTGAACTGGAGCATTCAAAACAGAAAACAATCTATTAGGTTATAAGTTTTTCTAGGTAAAAGTATATTTTTCACACAGCAATTTGTTTTCCTGTTACTTCGGATGGCTTCATTGTACTCCATTGGCTTTTCACACTACATTTTTGATATAATATACTTTTTTAACACGAAGAATTGAATTAAATATTGTCATATTAAAAACCGTTCTGCATTGTACCAAGCCATCAACACAAAAAAACTTCATACGAGTATATACATATATCACGCCCCAAAAAAACAGCAATAAACGCCAAATAAAGATATACATTGATCCCAAATCCTCTTCCAGTGCCCTTAGTGCCAACACTTGACAATATTCTATATTTATGCATCACCACCACTACAATCATGATTTTACGCAATGCACACAAAAAAATGAACTCTTTTGACTTAGAAGCTTTGTCACCATTTTTTTTGCTGCATTTAGTTGTAATTCCCAATAGTGTTGCAGTATTTGAAAGGCATTGCAACTCCTAGAAACGACAACAAAGTCTGCTGATGAGATACAGATGTTAAGTTTTAAAATAGGTTGTAAAACTGCGCAAACAAATAAATAAATGTGTATCTGCAACCTGAATGATAAACCAATCCATATTCCAAACTCATCTTTAAACCAAGTAAGTCGTCCCTTCCGACTTTGAGTACACCCTGCACCAAGATTACATTTAAATCAAACTCTCTCATAATCGCCAACAATTTAATATAAATCTCCCTTAACATGCCGCAACTCACTCTTAACACATAATATTGCACTGAGCGTTTTAGGATATAGAAGTTAACACATCCGGCTTGACATAAATCATCGGCCTAAACTCTCCACAGGCAGCAAAGCTGCAACCATATTTCTGCTTGCCTACCAAATTCTTCACTGCAGCTAAAGCTCCATTCGCCGATGTCGTGACGTTGGAACTTGATCCATGCAGCATAATCGCTGACATAGCGATTATAGGTCAGGGCTAGCTTAGCATAAGAATATTTTGTACTTCTAGCTTTTAGTCTTTTATGAATAATAAACTGAATCGGTCGATCAAATAATTAACCTCCCACTTAGTGACATCGCACAGGTGAAGGATTATAAATAATTGGCGCCCAACAAGTTGTCAAAATCAATACTGTCAGAAGAATCGAATATAACAACGTCCATACCAGAAGTACAGGTCTTCAAGGATGTCAAAATAATTCCAGGTGTCCAGTGTAATGAGACTCTAGATATTCTGAAATCGGTACCCGATTTCGAGGTAAAATTCGAAAAATATGTTTCGTGGCGGAAAGCTGCGCATACCGCGTATAAAATTGTTGAGTCATGATGGATGCTCAAAACATTACCAGGCACTGGGTATTCTAAGAAACAGAATTAAGGGCCCTGCCGAAATGGTCCTGTCTTATTACGACACAAAATTAAATTTTAAAGCAATTATAAACAGACTTGACTTTACCTACTCCGGCAAAAGGCCTATTTACATAATTGAGCAAGAGTTGGAGAGCGAGGGAAATCTAACAATCATTCAGTACTACGACGAAATTGAAAAAAAATTAAAGCTTCTAATAAACAAAACAATCATAACATATGATTCTAATATGTATAGCTGCTTCCATGAACGAAAGAGCTGACGCATTAAGAGTATTTATTTCCGGCGCGTATTATTTTCGGCAAGACCTAAGGATTTTCCATCAGCTCTGGCTTTATCTGAGGAAAGAGCTAAGCGAAACGAGCAAAGAATCTTTATGAAGAACAATTCGCGAAATCACGTAAAAACTCCATGAATGCTAATGAAATAGCTGCGAATTGTAAAATTTGTAACAAAGCAAAATATGACCGACACCCACACAAGCAATATACTGGCGAAACCCCCATTCCCAACTATGTTGGAAAAATACTTCACATCGATATATTTTCCACAGACAAAAATATTTTTTTACTTGTATTAATAAATTTTCTAAATTATATATTGTGACAACGAGCTATCACTGAACTCGGAAACGATAAAGTCCCTTTTAGAAAACCATTTTAATGTTGAGATTGTAAAGTCTCCCCCGTTACACAGTACTTCAAATGGACAAGTAGAGAGATTTCATATCACTCTAACAGAAATTGCCAGATGCTTGAAACTAGAAAAGCAATTAAATAATACAACTGACCTTATTCTCCAAGCAACAATAGAATAGAATAGGACAATATATTCGGACGTCAATAGGAAACCAATATACGTAATTCACACATCCCCACCGGAATTTGAGGCAGAAATAAAAAATAGAATCGCTAAAGCACAAGAACTGCTCCTACAAAGACTAAATGTAGACGGAAGAAATAGGATCTTTCAGGTAGGCGATAAAATACAGATAAAATTAAACAAGAGACTTGGCAACAAGATGACACCCTTGTTTGAGGAAGTCACGGTTGAAGCCGACTTGGGGACAACGGTTCTTGTAAAGGGGAGGGAAGTACATAAGGATAACAATAGATGAAACAAATCATCCTTCTAGTACTCATTCTCTTTATTCTTAATAGGGTTTGGATACTATGCCTTCTACTGTTAGGACCAATGACACGCGGAAAAATAACAAACTACTCAAACTCAGACTACATCCCAATACTGAAGGGCAATGCTGTTATCTGGAAAAATTTGGGATTCATCAATAAATACAAAGGTTCAGGAGAAAATAAATAAATTAACAGAATCAGTAAAAATGAGAAACAGATTCAGACAGGCGAACTTTACCAAGCTTTCATCATTAAAAATAGAATTTTGATTTCTGAACTTGAGACATTAATGCTGTCAATCACCCTTGCAAGGATTCAAATTGTGAATCCAGTAATATTTGATTCAGAGGACTTAAATAAAATTGTAAATGAGCACCACTCTGCAGGGTTAACTACAGCTAATTTAGTTGAAATATATCATATAAACGTAATACTAGATAATAATTTTTTACATTTCATTATTAAATATCCAAATCCTAGTTTAGTTTGTAAAAAAACACCATGTTTCCAGTTCAGCACAACGGATCGTAATCGTAAACACATTTTGCAAGCAGCTTAACTCGTCAACCTGTATGCAGCAGCTTCACTCGGGATGGCACACTGTGACACCCGTCCCAGTAACTTACGACCGCTGGAAATAATCGATGACGGGATCATTATCATAAATGAGGACACGACCGTAATTCAAACAGAAAGCGGCACAAACACAACGATCCACGGAGCTTTCTTGTTGACGTTTGATGAGGAAATACAAGTAAATGGGTCTTTATATAAAAACACAAAAAATATCGTCAAAAGACACCCAGGCTCAGTGACGTCAACCAGAAAAGACTTAACTTTGAAAACTTTCAGCATATTGGCAACAGCGAGATGAACATGAAAATATGGCCTATAATACTGATCACGCTATTTGTCACCATCCCAGCCGCTGGATTCGTCTGTTATAAAATCTTACAAAAATGAAGAAACAACAGACAGCAAGCATCGCTACGTATAGTATTGACACCCTGAGGAAAACTGGGGACGGCCTTCGAACTAGTGAATCCACACATCCGGCTTGACATAATTCATCGGCCTGAACTCTCCACAGGCAGCAAAGCTGCAACTTTATTTCTGCTTGCCTTGCAAATTCTTCACTGCAGCCAACGCTCCATGCGCTGAAGTCGTGACGTTGGAACTTGATCCATGCAGCATAATCGCTGACATAGCGATTATAAGTCAGGGCTAGCTTAGCATAAGAATATTTTGTACTTTTAGTTTTTAGTCTTTCATGATTCAGTTAGCATCGTTCGATCAAATAATTAAGCTCCCACTTAGTAACATTGCATAGGTAAAGGATTATAAATAATTTAGATATAACTCCGATATTTATTGCTATTATTACCAATGTAGCATTATTTATATTTCAGGTGGTACATATTGGCTAGCGTTGAATGTGCTAAATAAGAATGCAATATTTTTAATAAAAATAGAGCTATATTTTTATATACGTTTTTTTACATAGTGCAGTGAGCGTGGCAAAAATTTTAAAAATAAAGTTGATCGGCGTACACACTAGACAGATCTACAAATTTGGGTTGTTCCTGCTTTTATAGTCTCCGAGATCACGGTGTTCATACAGACGGACATGTGTCAATCGACTCGGCTGTTGATACTGATCAAGAATATAGATGGGGTTGGGAATGCTTTCCTTCTGCTTGTTACATACATTTAAGCGACACTTATGTATATACACTTTTACACTATGGGTATAGGGTATAAAAATATATACAACATACATATGTATATACATACATACATACATATGCGTATGTTTGGTCCTATGCGACGAATTAGTATACTTATCTTGGCAGACACGTATAAAGATCAGGTGGAAGTAGAAGGGCAATCAAAAGCCGTTGCCGGTCTTATACATACATACATACATACATAAAAACAGCATAGTTCGAGAAATTGTCGTTACCAACTCCCAGAAAAAAAAAATTGCTTGAATCTACATATTTTAAAATTACTTAATTCCTTCGTAGACGAGGAATACGTGCATTAAGAATAATAAATGCAACAGAAATCAGGTTCATCCTATTTCTCAGGAAGGGGTGTATTCGAGCAATTTTTTTTTTTGGAATTTTATTTTTTCGTATGTATGTATATACATAATTGTCCAATATCTCTCACACATTTTCACTCACATTGAGATCCAGTGAGGAGGTTAAATCACATGAAGGCAGTTCCAAAAAGCCAGTTAGGTTTGCACTATGCCGCACGGATGCTTTGGATCATTGTTCTGATAGATCCGAAAATAATGACTTACATACATACATACATATGTATGTATACATATACATACATATGTACGTATGTAAAAGACTCAGTCAATTTAAATGAAGCATTTATTCTTAAATAAAATTCTGCGTTTATGTTACGTTGTCGCCGATTTCCGTTTAAAAATTATTCTTGATTCAATTTTATTTTCCTGTGTCAAACTGAGAACTATTTTACATTGTACTTACATACATATGGATGTATTTATATTCAGTGAATCAAAAAACGCACACATACATACATACATAATTGCTTACATATGTATGTATGTATTTTAACTGGTATACATATGTATATATTATATTATTTTTATATTATATATATATTTTTATACAAAGTTCTTACCAACCAGTTGTCACCCCAATAAAGATTTGCGAGTAAACTGAACGGCGACTAATCTCCTCAAGCACTCCTTGGATAATTTTGCTGCCACGATCCATTTTTTAACTGTCATACAATAATACGAACAGAGCCAATAATTTGTATATGTATATATGTATATGTATGTACCAATAATTTAGTGCTGGAATCATCCATGCAACTATCTAACATTAATACTCTATTCCCATTGAGCAACATTTACTTTCAAACTGTGCGATTTTATATGGAATATTGCAAATGATATGAGAAAAAAAATGACAATAATAAATAAAATAAAGAAACCGAATTTGAATGACCTGCGACAGAAGTAGTTTTAATTTCGCCAAAAATCAAGTGAATTATAACGAACTATTTAAAAACAAAAAAAATAAAGGATACAATGCCAATGATCCTTTAAAATATACACAATTTTATTAGGTAAAATATTTTCTTTCACAAGTTATTAGTACGCAACTTGTATTTATAAATACATATTTATTATTAAGAGAGTTGACAGGACACTGCACTTCTCATGTCCCAACATAAAACCTTAAAATTATTTTAAAGCCGTTTCGCATAATTGCATGCCAGCTACGCCTGCAAGGCCAGTCTCATTGGACCCTGTAAACGCTGCACCGTAGAATCCGGATCAGCCAATCAGCTACCATTGATTGCATTTGGCCATCATCTTTAGAATCATTGGACTCTGCAGCCCTCCATCTATAACCTAGGTGATTCTTTATAATTACCAACGTGAGTGAAACCAAATTATTCCAAAGTCACTCAAGCTTTGGCTCATTGGAAAGCTCAACCACGTGTCACACCGATCATAACCTGCCATTTGAAGTGGAAATGCAACTAGTCTCAAAACCGTTAGCTTAACCATTTATCGGGTTTATCGGGCCAAGCTTTGAGTATTTGAGTTTCTCCATTTCAAGTTTCAGATGTAATTTATCCGAAAGCATTAGCTCGACTCAATGAAGGGTATAACAAGCAGATCCTTATCTTTGTAGAGCATATGTATTTCAAATCTCTTTAAAGGTTCCCACACACCAGAGCGATTTATTCGCAACGGCAGCGACTGCGAATAAATCGCTCTGGTGTGTGGGAACATTAATATTGCTAGCATACTCATAGTCGACAAAATAAGTTTCACTTCAAGTTAGCCATCGACATTATCGATTTTTGGAGGATCGTAATAGCCTACATTTTATATTGTTTTATAAATATGTATGTTAAATCGTCTGTACACTGCTGTGGTTGGTGTCCGGGAGGCAGTTTTATTTGCAGTTCCCACACACTTGTTAAAGCTCATAACGGTGCTTTATCGACTTGGTGCTGATTTATTTTTACTTTGACTATTTTGAGGTGTTCTTTCAGGTTTTATTTGTTTACTGTATTTGACATGTTTGTGAGAGGCGAGAACAAAAACTTTCCGTAACAAGGTATTATATTATACTTTTATGTAAAAAAACATTATTTTAAATCTGTCTCATGATAAGTGTTTGCTCTTTTTTGTTTTTTTTTTTTTTTGTTAAATATAATATGAATAATATAGATTCCACATTTCTTTAGAAGATATGAAAGATAGGCCCATTATTAATTTAATTTGTTCCGGGGTACTGTTTTCGGACTAAACTGAATACAGAAATATTTGTAAATAAAAGACTGAGCCAAAGACTTAGTTGAAGGAGCGAAATAAGATCGCGCGGTTGTTATGAAAACGCAGTCATGATAAGATGGGAGATTAACAAAAAAATTTAATTTTGGTGGTTGAATTAGTTTATTCATTTTCGGTTTTCCTATTTCGTTAGGCTCCTTTTCTTCATAAATCTCTTTACTTTATTTACTTTCACTTAACTAATTACTTTTTTTAAAACTTTTGTATTGACTTTAATGCTGCGACTATTCGGAACGCGGACAACGCAATTGTCCGTAGCGCAAGTAATGTCAAATTATAGTTCTTAATCTTTTTATTAATTTATTATTAAAATTCAAGCTTATTGTTGTCATTTGGAAGGTCAGCTATCGTAACTTTCGATTCGTAAGCCTTACCTTGAAATTTTGACAGTTGACTCTAGGTCGAAGTATCATCCACTTGGACAGCATAAAAAATCATCCGAATATCTCGGTTTTTTTCATTTCTAAATATTTCTGTTTTTATTTGGAAAGTTTCTGCTTGAACTTTTTAATAGATTATATATCCACTGCAGTAAGTTTTTGTATCTCAAATGCTTGACATTAAGAGTTTCCTTAATTAGAATAAAATCTGTAGTTTTTTTCTTTACCTCTACCATTAGATATTTTCCATCTTATATATTACTGAATTTTATTTCTTTTTATTATCCAATAACTACTGGATAAAGCGGATATGGACTTTTTCCTATCCATTTTTGACATTTCCTGTCATATGCTGAGGTAAAAAATTGTTGTACATCAATTGTGTATCATCAAAAAATGACAACAACTATCCCAAGTCGTTGTCCCGGCGCCTACTGTGGACGCTCTTTGTTGGAGAACGGCAGTTGGAGTAACTGCGGCGTGTGTTCCCGCGGATATAGGGTCAACGAGAGCTATGCATGTACCCCGTGCCGTGATGAATTGAGCACATACTCCTGGCTGTACTTGGGATTTATGACAATGTTGCCTCTTTTGATGCACTGCGTCTTTATCGACATGGACGCCAAGGATCGGAAATTTTCTCGGAAGCAACTAATTCTTACCACCAGCGCCTTCATCGAAGTTGCTGCGTCAGCCATTTTATCCACACTCTTCATGGAGCCCCTGTGGGAATTGCAACTGTATGCCTGCGAAGTGCATAAGCTTACCGATTGGTACACTTTGTTTTATAATCCCCAGCCAAACTATGAGGAACGAGTGTACTGCACTCAGGAAGCAGTCTATCCCTTGCAAACTATAGTCTTGGTGTTCTACTTCCTTTGTTTGGTCAATATGTTTCTAATACGACCAATTATCTGTTCCCTGATGGATATTAAGGGCAAAAGTAAGGCACCCATCTACTCAGCTCTTTACTTTCTTCCGTTGCTTACGTTCGTCCACGCATTGGGCGGTGGTCTCATTTGTAAGTGGAGAAATTATACATATTGTGGCTATATCAATGGTGGCCAATGCCATACACTATTCACTGAAAATTGATCAAACACTGAAGGCTCTTGTCTGCTCTTCTGTTTGGGAGTTAAAAAATGTCGTCATTATTTCGGGACACTGGTTGTTGCTTGCCTATGGCATTGCATCCCTTAACTATCATTATGCCTTCCTGTGCCTTGTGCCGTTTCCCACATTGTTCTATATACTGACTGTACGCTTTACGGATCCTAGTGAATTCCGTGAGATGGAATCGCGTATTTGATGCGGAGATGTGCAAATGCACGTGTTTCATGGACGCGGCACTAGGCGATCCACTGTTGTTATCTATGTGTAGTCTCTAGTCTGTATTCCATGCGTGTATGCTGTTTAATTTATTTCCACTTAGTACCTAAGATACTTATCTATCTAGCTAGCTATATATGTATATTGTATGTAATGTATATTTTATCGTCCACATCATTGCATCCTTTCGAATTAAATTATAAATTAAATATAAATTACATTATGCAACAAAAAATTTCTCTTTTATGCACCTATGAATAATAATGGAAAATGAAAACTTTTTTTGCTTTTAGTTGCAGTATCTTGTACTCATTTTTTCTTTGAATTTGCTTTTCTTCTTGTGATTGTGATCCTTATTGACATCACAATTTCGTACAGCACATAAGAACTACTCAGTCTGACTTTGTTCCATGAAGATCCTTAGAGTCTCCAGTTGGTAGAGGTCTTCGACAGGACATTTGGCAGGGTCTTCTGAGTTAGCGTCGCTATGTATTAGTTCCGTTTAAATCAAAGCTATCATTACATATTGTTTTACTCAGAAAGAAAATTTAGAGATTTTATATTGTGGCTGCATAACTTTGATTCTATGTTTCTGATTTCTTATGATAACGCTCGCTCACTCTGGAATACATTAGTATTGTTGTTAGTGTGGTGTTTGCCCTTTATGTGCCTCACTTTTTCTTTGCTGGCTTTCGAGAAATCCACACTCGCACTTTTGATCCATTCTAGTTTTTGTGTTTTGTATTGTTGGTAGTTTTCTCACTGTCTTCATGAAGCGAACATGGGATGGATAGTTTCTTCAAGATGACTTGTCGGATTTGGAAATTCAGTTCAGTAGTCTTGAATTACATATTGCAGTTTCCGAGGTATCCAGGAAAGTACCCCCCCTTCTCTCCTTACAAATAAATGGCTATTTATCGAGACATCTCATACGTATTCTCCTGCACTACTTCTTGGCTGCAGTGAGGGCTCGTTCATCCAGACCTCTCATAGGTATTCTCCTGCACTACTTTAAGTTTTCTTATTCTTATTATATCTTTGACAAGATTTGTCATAGGAACTCTTGGCCGGATCACCTAATAGTGAAAAAGTACACAAAAAGAAGAGCACCGATACGACAGTCTTCTGCTCCCTCTTTTCTACCTTCAACTTTTGGCACGTCAGTACATGTTAGTGGATCAAAAAACTAGTTTCGTCCCTTATTTTGCTTTTGAACAAGGGATATATATATGTGAACTCGCGGTGGATGGAGGAGAGATTTGGGAGACATTGTAGATCAATTACTTATGCACAATATGAAATCTACGAAGTGCCGGTTGGAATTTGGATCATTGGGAGTTTATTGTTTGATTAGTTATGTAGTCAGTCATATTATATTTAATTGTATTACTCTTATTTACTTATATTTATAGTTAATATGAAACAATATGAAATCTTCGAAGTGTCGGTTGGAATTTGGATCATTGGGAGTTTATTGTTTGATTAGTTATGTAGTCAGTCATTTTATATTTTCACACCATGCATTCTGATTGGGTCACAATAGATTATCTTGTGTGCTAAGTATTTACCATTAAATTTAAATTAAGTTCAGAATTAAATGAAGGCAAGACAAAGAAGCGACGGGAATATATCTTGCCACTTCCTTCAGGACCAGGAGTATTACTAGCCGTAATAAGAATCTGATTTGGAACAATTCCTTCTTCCCAAAAGCGATACCCATACGTTGCCTTGCCAAATTGGCAATTCCAGTGCTAACTCAACAACTTTCGCATTCGCATTTCTTCGTGTATTGACGTGTATTTTTTCGCTCCTGCATAAATAATAATTTTCGGGTTAAAATCATCGAGATCGACTCTATAATTTTTTTGATGATCCAGTGTTAACTTTGTTAATAACATAAAACCAATCCATCGATTTGAATTTGCGCTATTTCTGTTTAATTATACAAACGCAAAATCAAAGCATTAAACTTATTGTTTCTGAACAACAGCAAAGCCTACACATTTGTTGCTGTTCTTGTTAATTTTTGCTCTTGTGTTTGTACTTCTTACCGTTTCAATTTGCTCTCGCCCTCTCGCCCACACATTGTTGTTGCATGTGCATTGTTTGTGGCTCTCCCGCTCTTCTTTAATTCCTTTTGTTCGTGCTCGCATCTTTGCACCGCGTACAAGTGACACGTGTAACTGTGTAATATCTCTTAGATATTTTCAATCTTTCTCTGCAAGTTTGACCCAAGTGTCGAATTTGCTTTAAAACTGAGTGAGTTTTTTCTTTGGCTTTTTCTGTGATATTTTATTTCTTGTTTCAATTATTATTTGCAATTAATTTTATAATGTCTGTCTGCTCTAATAAAAAGTGTGTCCGTTTCTCCAGGAAATGGTCTCTCCTTGCAGACGAATGTAGCTGTAGTTTCCGAAAAGTCTGGGCAATCATCAAGTGTTATTATTGCCGATAGTTGTCCAGTTAGAGGCACACTTACGGACAGTCAAGGCGACTCAATTGCGACAACTAGAGACGCCATTGATTTAAGGCTCCCGTAGGCCTCTGACTGGAGTTCCAACAAAGAAACATATCTTTGTTTCTAGACTTGATCCCGAACATTCGTCGGATGATGTCTTAGCATATATTAAGACAAAAGTTCAAGTCTCCAAAATAGTGGTGGAAAAATTCAAGTTCAACTATTCAAGGGAGATATCTTCCTTTAAAATAGGTTTGTTTGACTGCATTTGTAGTAACAGTTTTTGGCCGGATCACATCTTAGTAAAAGAATACACTGCCAAAAATAGAACTCACAGGTCAGTCAAGCTTTCCATCCCTCCCAATTCCTTGCCTCCTGGAACGCCAGCATCTGCTGGTGTCCAAAAAAACTAGTTTCGTTCCATTTTCTGGCCTATCAGAATGTAAGAGGACTTAAATCTAAACTTCCTAGACTATATGTAGATAGTTTAGCATTTGACTTTAAAATTTTAGTGTTTACAGAGACATGGCTTAAACCTGATATTAACGATGTATCCGTTCTTTCTTCAAAATTTTCAATTTATAGGTGTGATCGGACTTCTCGTGTAGGCGGAGGAGTTTTGATTGCGGTGGACTCTGATAATCAGAAATTGAGTTTGTCAGTGTCAAGGTTGGACTTAAATCCTTCTCGGTCTACATCACTTGTTCTTATATCCCGCCACAATCTGACATGACGGTATATATTAAACATTTAGAATATATTCAACATGTTTCATCATTGCTTTCTAATAGTAACATATTAATTGTCTTTGGTGATTTTAATTTACCTGAAATAGCATGGTTATAGAAAGTATAAGAAATCGGGTCGTTCTTCAGACTTTGCTCTATACGCAGTTGCTCGTTCTAACTTTATGATGCTTAATGCACAATGCTATAAAAATTACCTTCAGCGTTGTAATTTAGAGTTTTCTCGCGACCCGAAACGGTTTTATAATTTTGTGAATACTAAACGTAAGACATCTATCCACCCATCTTGTTTATCTTTTGAAAATATCACAGCCGACTCTGATCAAGCAATTGCTGATCTGTTTGCTGATTTTTTCACATCTACTTACTCCTCAGTAGAATATCGAGCAAATCTTCCGTATCATTATCAGTTAAGAAAATCTAATTGTATCTGTATTCCTTCGATCGACGAAAGCTCGCTCCATAGCGTGCTTAATTTAGTAAAACCTGTGTACTCTCCTGGTCCTGATGGTATACCTGGATGTGTAATAAGGTTTTGCGCCGCGGCATTATGTAAGCCAATTCAAAAACTTTTCTATTGCCCGTTAAATCTTCAACTTTTCTATCTATTTGGAAGGAATCCTATATAATTCCTCTCCATAAAACTGGTAGGAAATCCGATGCATCTAACTATAGGGGTATTTCTAAATTTCTAATAGCCCTTTAGTTTCCTGGATTCGGGACAGGCAGAACACAGAAGGTTCTTTTCAAGTCTTTATATTCTAGGTCCATAAATGTGATTTCGGGAGTGCCCCAGGGCAGTCATCTGGGACCATTGCTTTGTCCCCGCGACTCGAGCCGTGCGTCATGCGGCTTGCGCCCCTCGGTCGGTTGGGCGGGAGGTTGTGGGCACTTAGTGCACCCGATGGGATTCGCGCGAAAAAAAAAACTCATGCAGATGGGGATGCGTTGGTGTACTGGATGTCTGGCACAACAGCAAATAATTTGCAAACCAAAACCAAGCAGGAGAAATGTTAATTAATCTTCTAGACGTTGACGCGTACAATGTGCAGTATAGTTTCTAGTCTCAGAAGAGGTTCAAAGTGGGTCGCCGACCTGCAAGATGCTAACGTTACTGTAATCAAGCCATACCCAAAATCGCGTTTCTGTCGTGGTGTACCCGACCCTAAAATCAGTTCCACATTCGTATGCGTCTGCATCCCTTCCTTGTCATTCGCATCAACAAGATGTTGTCGTGCGCTGGAACTGATAGGAAAGAGAGGTGCCTTCGGCAAGCCTCACTGTGGCTCGTGTGCGAATTGGACAACTCAGAATGTCCGTTCGCTCAAGTGACCATTATAAGGCAAGTAGTGGAAGCTTTGCGTCGCGCCAAGTTCAAGTTCCGTGGCCGTCAGAAGATCTACGTTTCCAAGAAATGGGGTTTCACCAATCGCTGCTTGAGAGAAGGCTCCGCGTGATGTTTATGCTTAAAATAAAGTCGATCTGCATCAATAGAATCAATAGAATCATCAATAGGATCAGATTCTACCTGACTTGAGAAATTTGAACCTTTAAAACTATGACAAGTTTAACAACATCAGCTTAAAAAGCAGCATGGGAATAAGTTAAAACCTCGTGGGCACTTAAGCAGAGAAGTCTTAAAAAGTAGCTTTTGCGTACGGTCAGTTGGATACTGGATGATGCAACTAAGTAAGGGCAGGTCCAAGGTTCAATTTGTAAAGAAGTAGTCAATAATTAATATAATCAAAGATTTTATTGAAATCCGTATAGATGGTATCAGCTTGCGATTTCTAACTTGGAAACTTGGAAATACCCCTAAAGTTCGTCACTTTGGACTTTTCAGTTTCTTATGGAAATACCAAAAGACAGAAAGCTTAAACAGTCAAAGTGAATTACTAAAAATTAGTTTGCACAAAGTTTCTGTGCTAAACCAGAGTACAAAACCTAGTATCCCCTCGGGTCTAAAAAAGCACACAAGTTTTACTAAAGTAAGTACGCTAAGTAGCAATCTTTCGTCGAACACAGTTTCAAAAATCCAATTACATCTTTCTAACTTATAAGGATGGGAAAATGAGCTTGATATTTCTTTGAGGAATGAGTTGTATTGTTCTCGGCTGAAAATTTTGATTGCTTCCGAATCAATTCTTTAGACATTCGTTCCAGTTATATCAAAATAGCTTTCTGTTACATTTAATTCTTGTCTCGTTTATTTTTCGTTTTCTACTAATTCAGTTTTTTCTGTTGACATACACAGGGGAGCTTACAGTCCCAGAATGAGCAAGGTTATGCCGTTGCCAAACTATTAGGTTTATATTCTAAACTTAATTTATTTGCTAATGATAATAATTCACCGGGGTTCTCCCCGAATATCCTCTCCGCGTTGAAAGACCTTGCTTTCAATAACAACTAATTTATCAGAATTGGCGCTAACTTTTGAATTGCACGTCGAATGATGCTCTTTGGTGTTTCGACATCAGCGATGCGAACTTTTCTATCCTTCCCAAGAATAGTTGCTACTACTCTTGCTAGCAACCAGTGTTGTAGCGAAGTGTTATCTTCATGAACAGAGACTAGCTGCCCAACGGACAAATTTTGCTTCTCTTTGTACCAATTGTTCCAATAGTCGCTTTGCCACAGAGTCAAAAATTGTTGCTTCAGGTAAGGACACGATGCCATCGTTTTGCATATCGTTTTACGACGTATTCCAGGAAGGCGTTTGTAGATATTTCTCAGATCAATTCAGTATGGATTGCCTTTGATGCAAATCAGACAAATTTTGCAGCATGTGTCTTATATGGAGATTTTCTTCGGAGTTGAGTTCGCACTATAAAACGTAAAACACAAACATTAAAAAGACAAATGTGTCAGTAAGTTTTCTCACATTTACGTAGTACCTAAGTAGAAGTAATGATTTGAAAATATAGCCAAAACTATGGCCTTGCATGACTGCGAAATGCATTAGCCTTTTGTGTGAATTTCTTTTTATAATATTTTCCAGTTTAGCAAATAAAAAAATGTTTTTATTTATTCGACTTTTAAATTTGCCGTGACATTATCTGGCGTGACGTTACAAAAATTCTCCACCGTTTTACCATTAGAGTACTATTGAATAATGCCTATTGAAGAAAAATGTTACTAAGAGTTAATAAGTAAAATTGACCAAAACTGCGACTTTGAAGCTCGATAGATCGTTATTGCGGCAAGGTAAATCTCTAAATTTAATAAACTTTGACTATTTTTCTTTCAAAATCGAAGAGAAAAAGTCTAATAAACATTAAATTTTTTGGTTGTGGTGACCCTCGTTGGAAATGGGCGTTTCACTACAAAAGGGAAATACATACATAATCATAGTCCGATTTCGACAAAAGTGTGTGTGTGTTCAGTGTGCCAAATAATACGATATATTTATTACAGCTTTAGTTAAAGTATATTGCCAATTGCGGGGGTGGAAGTTTGCACGTCGAAATTTAAAACAAATTTGATCTGCGTAGACACTAGATAGATGTTGACACTAAATTTAGTTACTCTAGCACTTATAGTCTCTGAGATCTCGGTCTTCATACGGATGGACGGACAGACGGATATGTCTTAATCGACGTCGCTATTGATACTGATCAAGAATATATAAGTTAAACTCAAGCTTTAATAATTTTAATTTTCGTTTTATTAGCTTGATTGTTTTTTGATCGATGTTTCTTTTTTGAGTTGTTGCTTATGACTGACCTCTACGGTCTAAGAAGTTCGCTTTAAGAAGGATCAGTTCTTAATGGCGTTTTCGCCTTAGCGTAATGTAGCGCTGCAGCTTGCTTGGAAATAATCGTGTTGCTATTGCCGAAGTTGTCTTGGCTTCTCCTGTTGCTCCAGATTAATGACCACTTCTTTTGTCTTTTTATGACTTATTATCTGTGTTACTAAAATTATATCTTATCATATTAGAGATACTAAATTACAGGTACTTATATTAACAATAATGGTTTTCATTTTCATTTATTGTTTTTGGACTAACTTCATATATTATACTTATGGACTAATCGTTCATTTCCTATAATGACTGTTGTGATGAGGTTTTCTTGAACTATTTCTTTTTTATAGTGTGGGGATAATTTTGAACCAAGTCGAGTTTTCATTTTTACGAATATTTCTTGACCAGGTGTGTACTTGATAAATTTTTTTCTTTGATTGTTGTGAGTTATTAAGTCAGTTTTCTGTTTTTCTTTTAATCTGTCTATGTTTTCCTGTCGGCTAATTTGATATTTTACTAGGTCGGTTGATATATTTCTTCCAAAAAATACTTCTAAAGGTTTTTTCCCTGTTATCGAATGTAATGAAAAATTACATGCGTAAACGGCGTTATGCAGAAGATCTTCGTATGTTCTGTATACTCTTTCCTTTCTCAAGCATCTCATAATTTCTGAAAGGCTTGAATGGAATCTTTCGATTTGTCCATTCATGGAACTTTTGTAAGGAGGGAACTTGTAAATTTGGATACCTAATTGATCTTTTAGCAGGAAAGTAATAAAGGCAGAATTAAAACATTTTTCATTGTCGAATCCAATAAATTTGGCACATCATGCCCTGAACTATTTGCGCTATGTTGAGTCGTTTTTGTTACTGCTAATTGGTATGCGTGACAGAGCGTCGGCAGCTATGTGTTCTTTTCCTGGGTTGTAAAGTAATTCTTTCTTGTATTTATCTAAGTAGGATTTCCCTCTTCTAATTGCTATGCCTCCTTTCAAGTGACAGTGGTGTGTCAGTCGTTCATGGTCGATATAGATTTTAACCTTTGGACTCCCATATGTCCACATTATGGCGAGCAATTCTTTCTTTGCAGTTTCATAGCTTTCCTCCATCCTTGATGAGGTTCGGGATATGAATGCTATTGGTCTATCATTTTGTGAGATCTGTTGTGTGAGTAACTTTTTTATTAAAATCTGGATAATGCAATATAACTTCATCATAGATAAGAGCGATTTTTAATTTACGGAACTTCTTGTGCATCATCATTAAGTGTAGTTGCCCATTTTGCTGAAATTGTCTTGGATATGCGTCCATCTTCTCCTCTAAATAGGTCTGTCAGGGTCTTTGCTATCGGAGCATATCCTTTTATAAATCTCCTGTAGTTACCTAAGAGTCCAAAGAAAAATCTCAATTCCATCAAAGTTTTTGGCAGTGGAAAGTTTGCTGTGGTTTCAATTTTTGAGGGATTTGCCTCAATACCTCTGCTTGAAATTACAAATCCCAGAAATTCTACCTTTTCCTTAAGGAACTTGCATTTCTCTAACTAACATTAAATGCGTTTTTTCATCCTTCTAAATAAAATTATATAATCTATATAAATGAAGAAATCTTTAAACCAAAAGGGAGCCGTGTGAATTCGGACTTCCCGTTGTTAACTGAGAAAGCTGTTATCCTATGTCCTTTTCTTTTAGGAATCCTTTTGGGTGGAATCTTCTTTTTAAATCTTAGACTGAAAACAGTTTATTATTTCCTATTAAGTTTTCTATTGTCAATTACAGAGTCGATCATTAGCATTCAATCACAATTGTAAACATTCAGTCAATACTAACGGTTCATTCATGCGCTGACTAGGTGGCGAAAGCTAACGGCACTATGGGAAAAATCTACAACAATTATGCTACATCGGAATAACTCCAAGCTGTTAAAGAACCAACAGTAATTCTTGGCAACTCTATGGCAAAAACCTGAATCGTGGAGATGTAACCAAGCCCAAAGGAACATCGCCAAACATGCCAAAGAAAACTATAAGGAAACCTATACTAGTAATAGTTCTTCCTCAGATAGCGACTGCTCTACGGAACCCGGTGAAATTTAGCCATCAACGTGCAGCAGAAATTTGGAAAGTATAAACAAAATGCTTATCTCCTCAAACCAATTCGCAAGATGACTTAGCGAAAGCAATGGGAAATAGAGACGAACTTGAAAGCTTAGCTTTACCAAAAACGGTCAAATTATTATACCTGATGTATCTGACATCAAAAGCATGATCAACCAGATATCCAAAATTATCAACACACACAAAGATTTCACATTTAAATCGGGCAGAGAAGGTGAAGTCAGAATTATGGTCAATGATAAAGAATCCTATAACACTCTTAAGAGTTTTCTGGATGCTAAAGCACTGCTATATCAAACTTTTCAGCCAAAGGACGAACGAGCTTATAGATTTGTAATCAAAGGTCTTCATCACTCCATTTTATTAACAAAATAACGGATGAAGTACTAAAGCACGGACATCGCATCCGTGATATTAAAAATGCAGTTAGCATTCAAGATATCGATGTCGATTTTCTTTCCTAATATTGACCCGTCGAGTACTAACACCAAAGTATTACAAATAACCAGGTTATGCAAAGAGGTTGTTAAAATAGAACCTCCAAGAAAGACTTGTACAATGTCATAGATGCCAAGGTTTTGGCAAAACAAAGCGCCTTTGTAAACTATCATACATATGCGTGAAATGTGAAGGCTATCACAACACCATCACATGTGATAAATCTAGAGATGTAGCTGCGAAATGTTTCCACTGTGGAGAGAATCATGCAGCGTCATACAAGGGATGCAAAGTATACCAGGAGACCAAAGAGAGGATTGGCCCCAAACCTCTACTCAGGATACCACCCAGGTCGGATAGTTTTAAAGACAACACGCAGCGAGGATTTACCCAGACCAATCCTAATATAAGCTATGCCAATATGCTTAAAGGAGATCAAAAGCCTCTTAGCCAGTCAAATGATACATCGTCTAAACTAGAAGCCTCAATTAAAAGTGCTAACCAGTTTTCTGACAACCGTTATTGAAAAGTAATGCAGCAAATAAATCTACGCATTGGCTTATGGAATGTTAACGGCTTGACCAGCAGCAGACTGGAAGTCGAACATTTCATCAAAACCAGCCATATAGACATCCTTTTGGTGTCAAAAACGCATTTCTATAACAAAACCTACTTCAAAATCAACGGTTATGATCCTTATACGCTTGTATTCTTAATGGAGTACTAAACTGTCACTCAACTGGAGAACCCACATACTGGCCAACGGACCCAAACAAGATACCCGACGTTCTGGATTTTGCTATCTCGAAAGGAGTGGATGCTCGAAAAATATCATGCAGCAGCAATTACGATCTTAGCTTGGAACATTCATTAGTACTAATACTAGTAAATATCCCAACATGTACTAAGAAGACTAATAAAAGAATACTTAGCAGACGTGCCAATATTCAGCTGTATAACTCCTGGCTGCAGAGCAATGTTGAGCCAAATGTATCAATAAATACAAGGGAAGATTTAGAGCATGAAATCGAGAACTTAAACAGAAACATACATAAAGCTGCTAACATTGCTTCTCCTAAACTAAAGTCGATAGAACATCATTATCCAACGAGAGATTTGCATTTATGGTCGCTTGACGTGTCAATTATGGTAGCTGAGAAAAGAAGACTTAGGAGAGTCTGCCATCTCAGTCGAAGTCCCAGAGACAAGGCAGCGCTGAATAAAATCACCAAGGAAGTAAAAACAATATTTAGTGAACTAAGGCAACAAAGCATAGATGACTTCTTAAGTGCAGCCGAACCTTGTGATCCTTATCATAATCTCTGGTCAGCCACAAAATACCTTAGGAGACCAATAAAAGGAAAAAGGCTCCCGTTAAAAACTCGAATGGTGTCTACTGCCATACTGAAAAAGATAAAGCTGTAGCTTTCGCAGAGCATCTTAAAGGAGTACTCACACCTTTAAGTTTCTGCCCTAAAATAGATATGGAGAACACTCTACAGTATCTTGATGTCCCATGTCCTTTGGACCTCCCCATCTCTGAAGTTTCCAGGATACGATGGTATTGACGCCAAAGCAATTAAAGCTCTTCCCACAAACATATTTAACAAGTGTCTGCAATTAGGATATTTTCCTTCCCAATGGAAATGCGCAGAAGTCATCTTAATCCAAAAACCAGGCAAGCCAGAAAACGAACTGACGTCATACCGTCCAATTAGCTTATTGTCGATATTCCCCAAAGTACTTGAAAAGAATTTTTGCGCAGATTATTGACGATAGTAGAGGACAACAGAATAATCCCAGATCACCAATTTGGAATTCGTCGCAACCAAGGAACTCCTGAGCAATGCCACAGACTAGCTGCACTTGAAGAGAAGCGATTTTGCTTAGCAACCTTTGTGGGTGTAAGACAAGCCTTTGACCGTGTATGGCATGATGGACTATTGTATAAACTAAAAATGAGCTTGCCAACTCCATTCTATTTATTTTTAAAATCATATTTGGACTCGAGAAGACTTTTCGTCCGATGTGGAGAAGAGTCCTCCGCCATAACAATTTCCTCCAGGGTGCCACATGGAAGTGTTTTAGGCCCTGTACTATACACCATATTCACAGCAGACATGTCTATTATAGAAGATCATAACATCACGGTAGCCACATATGCTGATGACACTGCCTTTCTCGCCACGTCCGGCTGCCCTAGAGAAGCCTCTTATAAACTGCAATCTCAACTTGATGCATTTAGTAGTTGGTTAATAAGGTGGAATATGGCGGTTAACCCGGTAAAATCAGTTCATATAACCTTTACACTAAGGAGAGATAGCTGTCCTCCTGTCAGTATCCAAAATACCCAAATTCCAATTAGCGATAAGGTTAAATACCTTGGCATAACTTTTGACAGAACGTTAACCTGGAAATCTCACATTCACATTAAAATATAGAAAAATGCAATGGCTTCTTGGCAGCAAGTCTCGCCTGCGACTAAGATATAAATTGCTCTTGTATAAAACAATTATTAAGCCTATCTGGACTTATGGATTACAAATATGGGGCACAGCCAGCAAAACAAATATAGAAACAATACAAAAGTTTCAAAGCAAACTGCTACGTAGGATCTCAGATGCTCATTATCTAATAACTAACAAAGCTATCCATGAGGAATTAGGTGTTAAATACATCGCCGAGGAAATAAACACCACCAGCGCCGATTACCTTGTTAGATTATCGGATCACCCAAACAACTACGCCATCAATCTACTCGACAATAGCACTGCCACGAGAAGACTGCACAGGATACATCTCTTGGATCTACACTTCCGAAATATGTTATAAAACAGAACATATAATATATATTATGTATAGAACTCCTCTTCAATAAATAATAAACATTGTACCCAATTAACTCGTCAAGACATAGATACAATATTTAACGATTGTCCCCTGAGACCTATATTAAATAAAGAACAAAAGAAAAAACAAAAAAATTGTTAATTACCATTCTATATTTTCTTTCATTAAAATTTCTGTTTGCTGACGTGTTTTGGTTGAATATAATTTCTATTCGAGCCTGTGTCTATCAAAATTTTCAAAATTTGTTCATTCCTCAACTTACATTCGAAATAGGATAGCGAGGAATGGCTTAATCGTTTTGTTATAAAATTTGCTTTTCTGCTTCAATTTCGTTTCTCTTCTTTAATTTCACTTATAATTAGCTTACAAGGTAGTTTGATGTGGCTGCTTCTCCCGGTGATCCGGATTGTTTTTCATTTTATTAGCTCGAATGCTTTTTGATCAATGCATTAAAAATAGAGTTCGGTACAGAAATCTTAAATGAAGAAATTTTTCTGGACTTATTCAACTTAAATTTCCTAACTATGATATCCGAGGCAAAGCTTCGAGAATCAAAGCATTAAAGTCATCCCCCGAAGTGCTTTTATGAAAATTTGTGTTATAGGCGGAATCGCTGTAATAGTGCGGGTACGAATTTTATGCGATGTATTGACACCTGTGACCTGCGACGCAGGTGCGACCGTAGTAGTGACACCCTTCACATCGAAACTCTTGGGTATGAGTGGGGCAACAGCTACAGCACCTACAGTTGGAGTAACAACTTCAGCTGGAACTGAACAAACTGGGTGAATAAGATTTACAATCGCATTGGTAGAAGTGCTGGCAACAATGTCTCCAACTACACTATGAGCATCTGAGCGGCTGTAGCGGCTGCAGTTTCAACATCAACAACCATTTCAGCAGCATCGTGCTGTAGAGCGTTAGGAGTAACGATCCACATCCAAAGGCCGATCAACCATAGCAGGTGTCGCAAAAGCAGGTATTATGGATTGAGTGATAGGTATGACAGGTGCTGGAGGGACAGCAATAGATCTCCATCAAAGAGTGTAACTCAGCGCGAAGACTTTTGAAACCATTACCTGTTTGTCGCATAAATACGACCGGTAAGACCTGCACATTTAGTATGTGCATAATTATCACATGAGACATAGAAATCATTGGGAATAATTTTTCTCTTATTACATGCCACTTATGGAGTGGGAAACAAATGACAAATTCTTCTTCTTTATCGAAAATTTAATGACCAGCCTGACAAAAGGGAATATCAAATGTGAACACATCTCCAGACGATTTCTCGTCGCCAAAACTCTCGTTGAACAAAATGTCACGCTTCTCAACCAATTGTCTGGTCTCAGCATCATACAAACGGTAGCCTTTTGAATGTCTTGAATACGACCATTCGGTATTGTTTACCTGTTGGTTCATATTTACCTCTATGATGATCTACAAGAGTTCTGTTAGACCTTTCGGATACTCTATTCTGCTGCTGTATGTATGTCACAGGTTGCTGCTGCAGTATTTCGTGTTGTTTCTCCGTTCCCTTTGAAAAATTCTGTCATCTGCCAAACCAATCTTTTAGAACTAGGAAAACATAGCTTTCTTGCAACACATTATTCTGGTTGCGCGACTGTTCAAACACCATTTCGAGCTCGAAGACTTTTGATGCACACTCTTTGTCGAGGTCAAACTATCTTTTCGTACAACTAAATTGGCCCAATTTGTTCGACATGCTTTTTTTTCCCCTCACAGAAAACAAGTCAAAACTTTTGGCTTCTTTTTAAACTGATTTTTGGATACTATTGTCTCCTATATATGTGTAAATGCTTTTGCTCTGTTATTTTGTAGTTCGCAGTCTCTTTTTCGTTCTCCTACTCTCTTAAGTCCACCAAATAAGTGGTCATATTCTGACCTTCGGAAGAAAAATGGAGATCCGTTAGCTGAGCAGCTAAGCTGATCTGCTTTCAAAAGTTTTGTTTAAGCCTTATATGACACTCCCGTAGTCCCGACGTGATGGCGATTTCGAGGGACTTTGACTATACGAAATATTTCTACTTAGTACAGGGTTTCCTCAATATCGGCAAGGACGACTTGCTTCATTTCGACTGAAGTAAATTAATTATTTTTAAGACATATTTTATTGATTTCGACCGTAAAATTTATTCGACTTGATTTAAACTTGATTGTACAATAATATAAAGGTACATGTAGAAATTATACTGTACATATCTACCCTACCATCATCAGTTTATACATTGTGACACAAATATATAAATACCCTAAGTACTTTTAAAGACGTAGAAATACGTAAACATTCCACCTCATAGGTAATACGATCCACCGCTTATATACAAGCAGATCGCAGCTCGTGGGAAATGCTGAGCTTGCACTATGCAGCTCAAATGGTCAGACGATACATAACAAATGTCTTCTGTCTAATTATGTAGATAAAGGAACATCATGTATTAGAATTAAGCCGAAAGAAATAGAATTGAATAAAATCAGATACTAATACACACCCAACATGAGCAGAAGCTCAGACTTTTAAAATATAGTACAATTACATGGCGAACTTGACATTTAAAATATAACAATTACAATAAGCCGAAGAAAAAAAACCGATTATTCTAATTAGTCAATATCAGAATAATCAGTATATCTGATAAGTCAATATCAGAATAGTCGGCATTGAATAATCTCTTATAGTTGTCCAATCCGACGTTGGTCGGATTTTTATTTAACTTGCCAAGCAAACATATCTAAAAAGATTAATTATCAAGTTACAAACAAGTTTAAAAAGTATGAAGGCATAGAGGGAGGGACATAGTTAGATCGACTATTCATGGTGATCAAGAATATACATATGTACATACTTCATAGGGTCAGACACGTATGTACATATATTTCTATCCGTTACAAACATCTGGCCAATTTTAGGGTTCGGTCTGCAAGGGTACAACAAAGGGAACACAAAAAAGAGAAAATTAAAACTTTCATTCATTAAACTTCAACAAGAAATTTAAAGTTGCTTTAAAAATTGTTAACTTAAATTAATCTGATTATACTGAATAATTTGCAATGGAAAATTGTACTTATTAAAATAATCTGAAGATATTGTGATACTTAAGCATGTTATTCCGCAATTAAATTTTTATAAGTTTTTATCAGCTAAACAGTGAATTTTTTTTTTGTTTTTATACAATTTAGTTTTGTTACAACGAAAAATACAGTTTTAACAAATGTATGGATGCAAGTACATACATATGTACACCACTAAACATTTTTAAACGGGTTTTCTTTAGCACAATTACATATATGTACATACATCAATTCTGACATCGGTGACATTTTTTTAGGAATACATATGTATCGAAATAACTGTCTAATTTAACAATGGTATTGTTCCGGTTTTTATTTGAAGAGTTAAGGTTGTTTGACTACTGCGAGCTAGTTGTTCCCAATAAAGAGAAAGTTTTAAATGATTATTTCAACGCGGCTGATGGTTGTAATAAAGTTTATCTGTGTAACTCTTGCAATTTTTTCTATTGCACTGCGAAACTGCTTAGCGAGTGCCAATTGCTCTTCGATTTTTCAAGTTCTAGTAAAATGTCACACTTATTGATTAAATCCCTAAAGCTGCATATACCATTGAAGATTGCGTCGATTTCAACATTTGATGAAGTGGTCTATAGACCTTAGTATGTGCTCTCGGAACAAGTATCTTTTAGAGTTTGCAACTTGTATATTCCGCGAACGTATTAGATTTCAAATTTCAAGATTGTTACATGTTGCTGCAGAATCTGCTTGTTTTCAATCATCAAGAAAACTCTTCAAAAGTCTTATTCGTGACCTCCCACGATTTGACATTTTATGTTTGTCACTAAGCAGAGCTCTCGTTTGATTTAATAAAAACGTTTACATTTTGCTACCTAACTGGTACATGCTTCCTGCTTAGGTTAACACGAAACAAACAATTTCGTGGTGTCATTTGGGCTATATAAAAGCACAATATCAACATTGATATATTCTTTAGTTTAATCGACTCTATCCACCTGGCTAAAAAAGTCTCAAAATATTAGATCGCTCATTAAAACGTCTTTGACTTTGAATTTGGAAAGATATAAAACCGTCGAAACGTGCGAAATTGGCCCGGTCATCGGTTTAATTTTTTATTTTTAATACGTTAATCAATTTATTAAAACTTGTTAGTTTCGATCCATCGTGGTTACTAAAACTTGTGGGTCATTCGGTCCAGGTTTTGGATCATCATCTGATTTAGGCGGAAATGACCTTTCATCCTCAGTTGCTCTGCTTTGATCGTGTGGAGTTTCACGTTTATTAACCATATCAAAGTATAGTTTATTTTCCTCATCAGTAAGAATTTTAAATGGTTGATATTTTCCCACAATGGCAATGGTAATATCCTGCAAAAAAAAAAAAGTTTTAGCTCGGTAGCAATGGAATCGAAAATATTACCTTTTGAGACAAATTATCGCTTTTCAACATTAATTCATCATTTGGAAGAGAACCAAGAATCGCCCTTATGCCATGGCATACAATTTCATCAGTGGAGCAATTAATAAAATCACCAAGATGTCCTTCTAAATAAGTCCGAGCGCTTTGCGACCGTGACCCTATAGACATTGCCTTGCAATTAATAAAATTGGCAGAAGGGGCAACCTGGTAAATATGTGGCCCGTTCTCATCATATCCAGCTACGAGAAGTCCCACGCCGTAAGGACGTCGGTCATACCTTTGAGTGGTACTTTGCATTTTGTTTCCTAAATTAGTTATCAAGCGGGAAATAGGGTAAATAGTTCCGTAGGAATGCTTGTAATTTAAGCACTCAGAGCGCAAGTACTTGCTCAGCACGCGAGCGTCGGCAGTGATTCCAGCTATCGAAATCCCCAAATGATGGTCAATAGGAATAATCTTGCGCTGTGAAGCAGATAGCTTGGATAATGGTTTGCTTAGAGCAACAAGAACAGCAAGATTACTGCTTTTTAATCCAACTGTAACTGTGCCAAGTTTGACAGCTTCCATGGCATATTCCACCTGGTGAAGCCGACCTTGCGGACTCCAAACTGTAACATCACTATCATATTGGTTGCGAAACTGGAAGGGAATATCCGAATGTATCAAAGAGTAACCTTTAATTCATAAAATCTTTAAAACTTATATTCCATACCATATTTTTCGACAATAATATCTACTTAACTTCAGTTGAACGATGACAGACAATTTGTTTAGTTAGGTATGATAGCAATTTGCTTTTTAACCACTAGAGCTGCAAAAAAGTCGATGTCAAAATCGATATCATCGATTTATTGGGTTTTGTAATAAAATCGATGGTAATTATTTACTATTACTCCTCGCGGTCAATACAGCCTTAATGAATGTAGAACCAAACGAAAGGAAAGAAATCATAGAGCAATGCCTCGTGTGCGTCTTGACGATTTATTGCTTAGTTTTTGCACAATTAAGAATATAAAAATGACTTTTTAATCGAAAAAATATCGATTTAAAGCTAAATCTGGTGGTTTGTCGCTAAAAGAAGTGTTACAAAATTCAGAATTAGTGTTGAGAGATTTCCAAATAAGGTGCTGCCAGAAAACACATTATATTGACAGCTGACTGTTGATCGTTAAAAATTCAAAAACATTCGGAGAAATTAAGCTAAAAAAACGTTGTTTTAACCAACTCTCCTTCAAAGTGCATCTATACCTGCAGAGAAGTGAAAAGAAATTTATTTTGCAGAACACAGTGGCCAAATAAAAGAATTTGGCCGCCGAATAAAATAAATTAAAAAACAAAATAAATTTCTTTTCACTTCTCTACAGAAATAGATCCTCTGTAAGAAGCTGTAGGACTTATAAATTTGATTTTAGAAACAAATCAAATTTGGGTTTGTAAAAAATCCCAAGTAAAGTCCAACTTTCTGGCAACGCTATATTTTTGCCGGTGTACCTAGAGTTGACGTTTGCCAACACTGGAGTTCAAATCCAGCCTTTTCACTCCATTATAAACTTTCCAACACCAGAAATCCGAGGAGTCAAAGTAAATAATTACCGGCGTTTCAGTACAAAACGGAAATACGTATATCTCCGATAATTATTGTCCAATTTCGACAGAATTTGGGCGGCTGGTGCCTATTGGCAATGCAATATCTTTAATATGGCTTTAGTTATACGTTTTTTCCAAATTGCGGGGGCGGAAGTGAGCAAAATTTTGAAACAAACTTGACTTGGCTAGACACTAGACGGATGTTGACACCAAATTTGGTGGATTTAGCTCGTATAGTCGCTGAGATCTAGGTGTTTACACGGACGGACGGACATGTCTCAATCGACTCGGCTATTGATACTGATCAAGAATATATGTATATACTTTATGGGGTCAAAAAATTAGCCTTTTGCCTGTTACAGGGTATAAAAAGTGGTGTTTTTTCTGACGTCACGTTACATTAGATTGTAATGATTAGAATATTGTAAAGCAAGCCAAAATTTTTGTGTTAATTGAAACAACTTTGTCTTCTGCACTTTTTTGTTGTTGTTTATTATTGTATCGGGAGTTTTTTTTTTTAGAGGTATTGAACATTAAAGTGACATTATCTTTTTTATTCGAAAAATAATCTTGAGGCGTTACATTTTAATATGATTTTTTGGTCAAGCGTTTGTGGCCAATGATTTTACATAGCCTTACAGAAAGTAGTCTTGCGGTGTTAAGTCACAAAATAAAACGTGTAATTAGGCGGTCACCAAACGTATCTTTCAATAAATTGATTGTGTGCACACAGGAGCTGTGTGACATGTTGCGCCGTCTTGTTGGAACCACAGTTCCTGGACATCATGATTGTTCAATTCAGGAATGAAAAAGTTAGTATTCATGGCTCTATACCA
Source organism: Drosophila emarginata (assembly GCA_037075365.1). Taxonomy (NCBI): domain Eukaryota; kingdom Metazoa; phylum Arthropoda; class Insecta; order Diptera; family Drosophilidae; genus Drosophila; species Drosophila emarginata. The sequence continues at coordinate 47,213 of JBAMCD010000092.1, read as the reverse complement.
ATTAACATTGACTGTAACGTTCTGGTCATCATCGATTTTAAAAAAGTATTGACCAATGATTCCACCAGCCCATAAACCGCAGCAAACAGTCAATTTTCCCGGACGTTTTTGTTTGTAGACGTAGCTTTTCAACCAAAAGTGCGCTTCATCATGAAATGAATGTAGTGCGCGATACGTATTCAACACAAAAACATTATTTTCGAACTAAAAATGCACAATATGCAACCGTGGTTCTGGCGTGAGTCTACTCATGATGCATTGCCAAACCAAACTAAGAATAAATCACAGCTGTTAAATCGGTCGGCATCTGGGAAAGTAATGCCGACTAGTTGTATACACCCTTCCCATTGGCTCTTCAAAAAAGAAATCGAAAGAAAGCTCTAAACTCTTCAATTTACTAAACTTCGATTATTTTTCTTTCAAAATCGAAGAAAAAACTGTTAACGAACTTTTAGTTTTTGGTTGTGGTAGACCTATTTTTGTAAATGCCCATATGTAAAATTAAAAGCTACCCGGCAAGGCACACCTTCTAGAGTTGGAACCGGCGGAGTTTCGTGTTTGTGACTAATCTCTACCTACAATACTACTGACGCAAAATGTCACAAGTTCGCTATTTCGGCATACATATGTAGTTAGCACAAAATATCTCGCTCTTTTAAATTTCATTCAAAAGCATTATGCTTTTTCTCTCATTATAACGCAGAGTTTGAACACGGTTCGTACGTATTTGTAAGGCAGATTAGTTATTATTTGGCATTTCGACCCACTGTGCAAGGGTATACAAATTAACAGTTTGTATTATATTTTTACTAACCTTAGGTCTTCGTAAGTATGTGGGTATTGATAGTTTAATTTTCAAATAAAATTTCAATATGATATAATTAATATATTTTAATAACAGTAGTAATGCCAGTAAATAAAGTAATATATATAAACCAAGGTTAATGTCTGTTACTTTGTGTCTTGACCCTACTCGAGTTGCAGCGATTTTGCTTGATGATAAAAATGTTGGCTATACCCAGCTTCTGTAAAGATTTTCATTGATCATCTGCAAGCAAAAGTTGTACTTCCGTACATTTTGTAAAAGCAGCTTCCCATACGCCAAACGTAATAAAGGATCTGATGGTTCTCGGAGTGATGGCAAAGACAGCATATTTTTGCATGTCGAAAATCCAACTACTCCATGATCCTATTCTTGTTATGCGGTCATTATACCACATTTTCTGATTTCTTGTATTTTATCTTGTTTACCACTAAGTTTGTTCCTGTTGTATTTCTGATTTAGCATTTTCCAATGCTATGTCATGATTGCAAGTCTGTAAAAAATAAGACTGAGATACATATGTAGTCCGACCAGAATTTCTCAAATATTTAACTTAATTAGACAATAATTATGTATGTATGTATATACATATATCAGTTACCACATCGTGTGAGAGGTAAAATATAAACCCGAACTTTTTGGAGTTTCCACTTGTTTTATATTCGATTTGCATGTATTTGGGTCTGAAGTTCACATTTAAGGTAACAGCAACGTGACAACAAAAATATTTTAAATACCTTTAACTGATGACCTAGTCAAGAATTGCCAGACTATTGAAACTAAGGCACTGTCAAAGTTACATTATGACAAACTTGGGCCTTAAAAAAATTAAATATTATAATCAGTGCTACTATTTAGTTGCCTAACTGTATCCCTTTTATAATATTAAAGTCTCTTACGGATTGACATTTGTGTTCATATTTTAAAAGACATTCCTCGAAATCGGTAAATTCGGAATTTAACAACTTATTGTGCGTTTTCAATTGATCCAAGAATGCTCTAAAGTGGATGAGTTTGTTCGTAACTGAAAGAAAAAAATTCTTGTTTAAGAAACATATATGTACATATGCACTGTGGCATGCAAAAGTGAGTACATATTCGGAGGTACTACACTTTATGTCAAAGAAAATCAAATGAAATTTTTATTTAATTTTTTACTGATAATTGAACATAAGAAAAATCAAAAAATCACAATAGTGAAAGAAAAAGAAATAGAACAACCAGTATGTACTAACTTCTGTTCAGTACAAACAAAAAAAAATATTAATATTTTACCCAAAGGCCGTTATTTTTTAACACACTATGCGTTTTTTCATGCTTTCCATCAAATCCCCTGTAATTTCAATTGGAATGTTCTTCCACTCGTCCTGAATCCGCCTCCATCGACCCTCCTGGTTTCTAGGAACCTTGTCGTATTGTCTTAATCGTCGCTTTACAATTGACCATAAATTTTGAATTGAGATCAGGCCACTCCAAGAACTTAAAAGATTGATTTTCTATCCATTATTAAAAAAATTTTCCGGTATTTTTAGGATCTTCATCTTGTTGGAATATGAAAACCTTCTCATCATACATGAATTTGAGGCATAAAATCGTAAAGATGCATCTTTAAAATATTGAGGTAGTGCTCCTTCTTCATCAATTTTAATTAATGGTACAAGTCTCCTTGGCTTTTTATTTATGCAGCACCCTCCTTAGGTGTTATATGTATGTACATATGTATGTATAATAAAATTTTGTTTAGCTTCAAAACATAATTAATTAGGTCATGAAATAACAGCATTGAATATTTTCTTTATAAATAACAGTAAATAAAACAACCGATAAGCATTTGTCCAAAAGCTTAATAATGAGCAGAAGTGAGTAGATAAAAGTTTTTTTTTTCTTTCAGTATTCTGTATTTCTTTCACTGTTTAGTATGATTTTTTGATTTACCTATGTATGTATGACCTATGGTCAATTCTTAGTAAAAAAAAAATTTGTTTCATTTCCTTTGATTTTGTTCTTTCTGTGCAACATAAAGTGTTGTTCCTCCGAACATGTACTCACTTTTGCACGCCACTGTATATTGTTTATACAATCAGTCACAAAAATATTCGACTCTAGGTAACAGATACATACATACATAAAACCAAGTGATGAGTTACTAACAAATTCGATATTTTATTTACATTTAATAATCGAGCGGTTTTGATATTGAGTTTGCGGGTTTTAACAAGATATTTTTAAATTATATTCATTGGTTCTTGTTTCACAAAAAACAAAAAATTCAACTGAATTTTATATCACAAAAGTATTCTCCTTTAAGAGAAAACACTTATTTTTAAACATTTTTTTAAAGGCGCCCATTGTGTTTCTGATTATTTAGAGTATGGCGAACACATTCTTATTGGGACAAAAACATTTAGTTTGATTCTAATTCTTATAATTTACTTCAAAATGTTAAAAGGATCAGAGTTAAATGTTTCGCAAAACAAAAAAAAAAACAATGGAACAAATACGTATACATACATACATATGCTGCTCATTTGAACAATGAGGAATTAATTTTTAAACAAGATAATGATCCAAACTGTCTAAAATTTAAAAGTAAAAACTTAATATCCTGCCTTAAAGAACACATGTCAATCCAAACGAAAATTTGTAGGCTTTGCAAAGCTAAAACTCCACTAGCAAGATATTAAAAAGGTATTGGTACAAGAATGGTCCTAAATTCGCGAAAAGATGCCGTAAACAGGTGAAAAAGATGCCAATTCGTTTAAAAGCAGGTATAGAAAATTAGGGATTCTACCCAAAGTAGATTTAAGAGCAAAACACTAAAAGATTAATATTTGTGTAATTTATCTAATTTAAATTAAACTAATTTCAATAAAATATAGAATTTGTTATTATTATGTATTATCACCACAGAACCCAAAAATGATTACTTTTGTGACTGACTGTTTCTGCAAAGAGCACTAGCAAAAACTCAGCAATGTTGCTGATATTTTTTTTTTTGCTTCAATCCAGTGGTGGAACAACGTGGATCCTTACGGGATGGGAATGACGTACCAACTTGGCTTTTTGGTTGACTAGTCAAATTGGGCTGGTCAGGTGAGGATAGAACAAGGGGCTCGGGATGCATTTGGGGACGTCTTGATGTAGCTCCCATTCCTACTCTATCACCATTTTCTACAAATTGGGCAATCACATTGCGAAATTTTTCGGGAATGAGAAACAAACGGTCAACATTGCCTTTTTTGTAACAAAGATATGCTGATTTCATCTGAAACCACTTTCTTCGAATTTGAGTTGGTGATTTGTTTGGAAAACCACACCTTTTCATCTTGTTGGCAATTTGCGAAAATGTATAGTGCGTTGTGGTGGTTGACATTGATCCTTCCATTCCTCTAAGTTCCTTTATAAAATTAAGCATACATTCTATTTCGGCGGAAAGCCAAAAATTTCGTTTTAACTTTCCCGCTTTCATTTCGTAAGATATGCACTTAATTTTTATTGTTAACAACTAAGGCTTGAAATAAAATTCGATAGAACGATTAGTTTTTGAAATTTGACATAAATCGATGTTTGCTTTATCGAAACTGTTTTGTCACGTAAAGTGCCATTTCCATTGCCATTTGGGATTCTACTTTAAACATTTATCCAATCATCTCATTTTTATACCCTGTACCCATAGGGTAAAAGGTTATATTAAAGTCGCTAAAATGTATGTAACAGGCAGAAGGAAAATTTTCCGACCCCATAAAGTATATATATTCTTGATCAGTATCAATAGCGAAGTCGATTGAGACATGTCCGTCTGTCCGTCCGTCTGTCCGTCCGTCCGTATGAACGCCGAGATCGCAGAGACTATAAGAGCTAGAGCAACCAAATTTGGTGTCTACATCCGTCTATTGTATAAGCCCCCGTAATTTAGAAAAACTATAACTTGAGCTGTAATAAAGATATCGCATTCTCATTTGGCACACTTAATAATATAGCCAATATGTCGAAATCGGACAATAGTTATCGAAGACATACGTAATTCCGTTTTGCACTGAAACGCCCCATGCAAAATGGGCTGTTAAGTGTGAGCGAGATAGCATGCGTTCGCTGTTGCTGCATGGCAAGCAGTGCATGCTAAGAGAATTTTTTTTGTAAATTGATGGCGATTTTGATTCTTTTTGACTTCATAGAGTACTTTTACTTGGTACAGGGTATACTTAATGTCGGCGGGGCCGACTTGCTTGCTTCATTTTCATTTATACTTCTAAGAGAAACTTTGAACTCCCGTTGATGTTGCTTCTGCGTAATTTTGGCTTCTGTTACTTAAACACATACATACCAAATACTTGTGGAGATGTGTTAATGATGTCGTCTAATAAAGGGAAATAGACATGTGTGAAACACTAGCATGACTGAAATATCTAAAGGGTGTTTTTTTTTCGAGGTTGTGAACTTCAAGTTGGCATTACAACCGATTTAACAACTGCAAAGTTGTTTATTCTAATTTCGTTTTGGCAATTCATCATGAATAGCCACACGTCAGAACCACGGTTGCAAATTGTGGAGTTTTATTTCGAAAATAATGGTTCTATGCAGAATACGTTTCATGATGAAGCGCACTTCTGGTTGAATGATTACGTCAAGGAACAAAACAGCCGCATTTGGAGTGAAGCTAATCTTCAAGTGTATGTCGGAAACTATTACATCCAGAAAAACTGACTGTTTGGTGCGGTTTATAAGCTGGTGGAATCATTGGTCCGTACTTTTTCAAAAACGATGATGGCCAGAATGTTACAGTCAATAGTGATTGGTATAGAGCCATGAATACTAACTTTTTCACTCCTGAATTAAACAATCATGATGTCCAGGAGCTGTGGTCCAGGAGATTTATTTTCCCCTTACAATTTCTACACTACAAACATTTTTGACACATTTTATCAAGAATTTTTTACAATATTACTTTTCATTCGCAAACACATTCGCTTATATGTATTAACAAAAATACTAACTAACTATGGCCAACCCGAATAACCTCTTATGAACAATCGACTTCAACACCAACAAACGTAAATAGTGACGAATACTGCCAGAGACAGCTACAAAGAATAACAAGCAGACAAACAATGTTGCAAGCCAACAGAATTGGTGCAGCAAATTCGATCGAAAATTAAATTGACCAAATGGTCAATAATAGATTGAGAACAATACTGAACAACATGGGTATTAATACGAACAATAATGATTTTGGCGAGGTCGCTGCCTATAGCATAGACTATCGAGGCAACATTACTGACTTAGACCACGTCCCGGATATAATAAAAGGAATAAGAGAATTTTCAGGAGATCCAGTCGAGTTTAGCTCGTGGAAAACGAGCGTAGATAGGATCTACAAACAATCCGTAATAAAATGATTCACCATGCAGACCAGGTATTAGACTCGTATAGCATGCCCCTAAACTGGAAGCAATTGTTCGATGCCTTACTCTACACTTTGCGGACAAACGGGACTTAAGTACCAAGTTACCACCATGACACAAAATGGACAACAGACAGTTGAGGAATTTTATCAAAATATCTACAAGCACATTTTCTTGATTCTTAATAAGGTCAGTTGTATGAATATCGACAGACCAATTGAGGTAGTTATGACAAAGTCCTATAAGGATAAAGCGTTAGATGCGTTTGTAAGAGGCTTACGTGGCGATTTACTACGTCTTCTCGGCATCAAAGAATCAACTGATTTGCCGCAAGCTTTGAATTTGTGCCTAAAGTTAGAAAACCAAAACTATAGGACGAATTACACGATTAATACATCATAGAACAGAAACCACAATACTGGCCTCAACAAAACCAACTCAACCAATATAGACAGACCCAACCAATAGCTCCACCTACTACTGCCAAGCCAGCAGAACCAATGGCAACGTCCATTAGTCCGTAGTATGCAGACAAAGATGGTCAACTATATGAACAACCTCAGTTTGAGGTCAACCTCAGTAAAAGGCCACCTTTCCCCGCGAACCAAGATAGGGGTCTACGCCACCATTTAAAATCAGATTCACGTCCTTACAAGAAGTATTTAGAAGAAGAAATACTAAAAGAACATAACAGGGACCACCGAGGCATTACAATAAAGCACTACTTTCGGAAAAATGTTACTTCCCCAAATTGAAAGAGGAAATCGCAAATCTTATCAGACAGTGTAGAGTATGCAAAGAACAATAGTATGACAGACACGCGACAAACCCCGCACTCAAAAAAACACTTCTTCCACAGTATCCAGAACAAATTATCCATGTAGACATTTATTCCACAGAAAAAGTGCTAGTGTTAACGGCACTAGATAAATTCTCAAAATTAGCTTAGGCAAAAATGATTAAATCAAAAGCAATCCAAGACATTAAAGAACCGTTTCACGACTTGGTGTTCTACAATGAAGTACTAAATGTTATAGTAATGGACAACGAGAAGTCACCAAATTCAGAAATCATAACTTTCATGCTTAAAGACCTGTTGAACATCGAAATTTATAAAGCCCCCCTTACAAGAGTTTAGTTAACGGACAAGTGGAAAAGTTCCATTCCACCTTATCCAAAATAATGAGGTGTTTGAGAAATAACCAAAAAATGAACAATTTCAAAGAACTATTAGACAGAGCAGTATATGAATATAATTGGATGTATTTTTTGGTAGGAATATTACAACAGATCCGGAATGCTACGAAAAATCCAGACAAAACAACAAGAGAATAACAAAACAGGCAACATATTTGGAGTATCATAACAAAGAACATAAAAAATTACGAGACCACAATAGCGGGCAGGAAATCTTTGCCAAACAAAACTAGGATCCAAACTAACAGCAAGTTATAAGAGAGAAATGGTGAAGGAAGACAAAGGTATAAATTAAAGGAATAAATTACTCATAGTGTTGTTGTTGTTGGAAAAAGAACAAAACTATTTTTTCATCGTTAAGAAAATAAAATTTTCTTTAAAGCAAAAAACATTGGTATGCGTTATCTTTAGTAGTATTGATAATATAGTGTGTTGAACATTGCGCACTGCAAAAGAAACATAATGTTCGAATTATTAGTGGTTAGGGCTCGTATAATATTCAATAAACTATATAATTATCTTACATTTCGGCGCTCAACCTGTCGCGGATTTTCAGGGCGAAGAAAAAGCAGTGATTTAATCCACATGAGTGCAAAGTTTGAAAAAGCGAAAACGAATTACGCAAAAATTTGCAACAATCCGTCAGCCGCCAGAAAGAGACAACTAGTGTTTTCATCGGAAAAAGCGAAAGCGTCGTCTAATTTCAAGAAATTTGACAACAGTGTGTCTCACAGAGGAAAATATAGAATTGCAAGCAGACTTCCAACACGAGTGTTACGAAGCAGAAGAAAGATAATCCAACTGTCTAAAAGATGCAGCTGAAGGAAGTGAGTAGTGGATCAAGACCAGTTGGACACAGTCATAACAACGAGGGGGAGCAAGCTGCCGCAAGTTTAACTGTGTTAGCAGAAAATAACGAGATGCTATAACAACTACTTCTACTTCTCTCACTAAAAATACATACTGATGAGATAGACAAGACTAATGACACAAAGCTGATGGTAGAAAATTTTGCGAAAATTATTCCAGAGTTTACGGGAGAAGACATATCAGTGCAGCAGTGGTTTCATAATTTTGAGCTGAATGCTGAAGCATACGGATTAAACGAAAAACAGAAATATGCTCGAGGAAAATGGTCCGTACTGCAGACCTGTATCTAGAGTCCACCGTCGTGGAGGAGTTTGATTGTGACCGCCTATGCAGTGCCGAAATTGACGATCAATTGTCGCTGCGGTCAAAGATGGATGGAAAAGTTTTCATGAGTATTTACTACATATGAAAAGCATTGCTGCCCGGACTTATTGACACTGGTGCAGATGTCTCCCTGCTGAGAAAGTCTATTTTTGACCAATTGCGTGGAGTTCAGATGCAAACAAGGTCATCATGTTTAAAATGACTGCGAAATAACACCACACGGCCAGTTGGACAGGTCGAGGCAAAAGTGGAGATAGATGGTATCTGTCTGATGCAAAAGTTCTTTATAGTGGACGACTCTACTATTGGATGACAGTTGCTGCTAGGTCATGATGTTAAATCCAAATTGCAAATGACGTCGACACCCGAAGGATATAAGTTTACTGTTCTGTCCAGGGAGGAATTTTCCGAAATAAAACAGATTAGTATTTATAATGTGCCGGAAGCAAAATCTGATGCAGATATCCCTTCACAGTACAGACACGTTACACCATACCGCCGATTGTCCAATCACTTCGAAGATAGTGTTCGATGAGAATATAGTATCGTTCAGACATGCGACGAGCCGAGTTGCGGTTACCGAAGCCGATGTGGTCAAGCAGCAAATTGAGGAATGGCTTAGTGCTATCATAATAAGACTCTCAGTATCCAATTTCGCGAGTCGTATTGTGATCATCAAGAAGAAGGATGGTAGTAACCAGTCTGTGTTGACTATTGGCAGGTAAATAAGATGGTCTTAAAAGATTGTTTCGCTGTTCCAATTGGAGAAGATGTGCTGGAAAAATTGGGCAATGCGAAAATTTTTACAGTCATGGATTTGGAGAATGGGTTTTTACACGTTCCAGTAGAAGAAAGCAGCAAGAAATAGACCGCATTTACAACAAAAGAAGGCCTAATTGAGTTCAATCGAGCTCCCTTCGGCTTTTGTAATTCGCCCGCCGTGTTTATACATTTTGTAAATCACGTTTTTCAAAATCTCGGAAATGAAAACGTTCTTGATCTATACATGGGTGATATTATTGTATATGCTGGTACTGCCGACGAATGTTTTGCAAAGGTGCAAAAAGTCTTGAATATAGCAGCTGAGTACGGGCTAAATATAAAATGGAACAAGTGCCAACTTTTGCAGACTGCCATTGCATTTTTGGGTCATAACATAGTTTTCGATGCCAATATCAAGGCTGTATAAAATGCATAATTTACAACGAAAAGCTCGGTAAAAAGGAAAGCTTTTTTCATCAAATCGATAAAGGTTTTGAGCCTCTGCACGCATGTATCCCACTAAAACAATAAATGCCGACGAAGTCATCAAGAAGCTTAAGGAGTGGTCCGACATTTTTGGAAATCCAGAGCACATAATAAATGGCGTTCACGTCATCCAGCTTTACAGAACACGTAAACCAAAATAATATCGAACATTTGTGGAGTAGCACTGGGGTGGGTGCCAAGAGGAAATGGACAGATCGAACTTGTTAATTGATCGATTTTAAACATTATTTCTAAGTTATCATCAGAGGTACCTGAGAGGTGGTACAAGTTTGCACCTAGAGTTCCGAAGGCTATTAACTCGATTGTCCATAATCTACAAACCGATCTCCATTTGAACTAATGATTACGGCGGTAATGCGCTGCACACCTGAAAAAGATATTGTGCAACTACTTGAACACGAATTGCTTGATAATTTTGATGATGAGAAGCATATCATGCGCCAGAAAGTAAAAGAAAATATTCCACAGGCTCAAGCCAGCTACAAGAAACAGTTTGTCAAAAATCGGAAAAGCGAGTTCGGATATGAAGTTGAAGATCTGGTGGCTAATCGTAGAACCCAATTTGTGGCAGGAAGAAAGTTGGCAAGCGAAAGTTAAACGTGCAGGACGCTATGATGTACGTAATGCTGCAGATGTTGAAGGTCCAAACTACATAGCTGCAAGCAATGACAACATGAAACTATGGAGTTTTTCGGCAGACAATAAGGATGCATGGTCAGAGGCTGATGACTAATCAGGATGATCGAATGTTAGATGGAATGTGAGAAGCGGCAACGTTGTTGCAACTCCAGAGACACAGTGAAGAGGCAGCAGTGAACATAAAAAGCAGCAGCAGCAGAGTACAGAGAAGCAATCTAAAATTAACTTACTACATTTGCGGCCATTGCTCCTTTCACAATAAAAAAATCCACGGCAGATAATCACTTGCAAAGTTCGTAAAATGTTTTTATCGGTATCTATACTTATAGTTACTATATAGTTTTTCCTCACGCAAAATGTAATAGTAATAAAATGACCCATTTAAAACCTCACTGTCAAGGACCATCATAGTGACTTCGGGAGTGCCATTTGGGGTAGCTATCTAGGACCATTGCGTTTCAACTTCCTTTACTTGAAACTCATTCTCCTGTAATTAGGTACGCAAACGATGTTAAACTTTTCCTTAGTTTTGAAGACTCAAGTTAACCCCGTCCTTTGCAAGCTGATCCTAATAATCTTTAGACTTGGTGTGAGATTAACTTGTTGAACCTAACGTTTTAAAATGTTATATTTCGTAAAAGTTTTATTTTTCTAATGAGAGAACTTTAAGTTGGCACTACTTTCCAAAACGGCGACGGAATTAACAGCTCATGAGTAGACTCAAGCCTGAATAAAAACTGACTGTTTAGTGCGGTTTATGAGCTGGTGGAATCATTGGTCAGTACTTTTTCAAAAACGATGATGGCCAGAACGTTACAGTCAATCAGTGATCGGTATAGAGCCATGATTACTAACTTTTTCATTCCTGAATTGAACAATCATGATGTCCAGGAGCTGTGGTTCCAACAAGACGCCGCAACGTGTCAAACAGCTCGTGCCACAATCAATTTATTGAAAGACACGTTTGGTGACCGCCTAATATCACGTTTTGGACCTGTGAATCGGCCCCCACGATCTTGTGACTTAAAAACGCTAGACTATTTTCTGTGGGGCTACGTAAAGTCATTGGTCGATGGGGATGAGCCACAAACGTTTGACCAGTTTGGAGACAATATTCGGCGTGTTATTACCGATATACGGCCACAAATGTAGGAAAAAGTCATCGAAAATTGGACGTCCAGATTGGACTACATCTGAGTCAGTCGTTCTGTTATACGCCAGAAAACATATTTAAAATGTAATGCCACAAGATTATCTTTCAAATAAAAAAAACACACCATTCCTTTAAAAAAACTAAGTAATGATACCGATATTTGTATTTTAATATTTCTGGTTTTGAAAAAAATAGTAGTGAAAGATGACAAAGTCATGGATATACCATATGAAGAAGGAGGAGCTAGATTTCAGGCAGATAAACACAAAGTCAGTAAATGACGCCTACTCAATTCCAAGAATCGACTAAATACTGGATCAACTGCGTGAAGCTAAATTTATAAGCTGTTTGGATGTGAAGGATGGATATTGGCAAATACCGTTCAGGGAAAACAGCAAGAAAATGACATCATTCACATAATACCTCATGCGTTTGCCTACTAAGACGATATCATTGTGGTCGTTGTGGAGGACCATAATAGGCACTTAAGAGAGAAAAAAATAAATGTAGTAGCAGATAACTGTCGACACAGCCATTAGAGGTATACAGAATGGTATAAGACAATAGTAGGAAATAATCAAATCATGAGTTCGGGTGGATACATGAAATGAAAAACAAACTAAAGAAGAATAAAAGAAGATTATGTCATGAAAAATGTTCAACTATACAGAAACATACCACATACGCCGGGCAAGAAGATGTGGTCTCATTAAAGCTATGCGTACCAAGCAGTGAGACGCTATGTAATTAGGGAGAACCATGACACGCCAACGGCAGGCCACACAGGTAAAAGGAGAACAATAGCACGAGTGGCAGCAAAGTATTTCTGTCCAGGGGGTATCAGAGAAGGTGGGATGAGTTATGACCAGAATTAATGCTAGCGGTCAATTCGAGCGTCTCAGAATCAACATGGTATACACCGATGCTCATCACGTAGGGAAGAGAACTACGATTATTAAGAGCCATAAATGATAAAGTAACAGCTGGATCAGGGAAACCAAACCAACGCCCAAACCACACAAGAGAGAAGTGATTGAGGAATGCAGAAATCTGGAAAAAGCGGTGCAGGATCAAGCGCGACATTATAATTTAAGACTAAATCAGTGGAGACCTCAAATAGGAGACATAGTTTGGGTAAACGAAAACTACCTATTAAATGCAGCAGAAGGATTCGCAGTAAAGTTATACATTATACATTAATTTTCGTATAAAAGCAAGCAGTGACTGCAAAACTGCAGACAGCCAACGCAAGCAATCGACCGCCTATATCGGTGTTCATAATACTTGGCTTTATTCTGCGTAAAGTAGTGGGTGCTTATGGTTATGGTTATGGTTATGGTTATGGTTATGGTTATGGTTATGGTTATGGTTATGGTTATGGTTATGGTTATGGTTATGGTTATGGTTATGGTTATGGTTATGGTTATGGTTATGGTTATGGTTATGGTTATGGTTATGGTTATGGTTATGGTTATGGTTATGGTTATGGTTATGGTTATGGTTATGGTTATGGTTATGGTTATGGTTATGGTTATGGTTATGGTTATGGTTATGGTTATGGTTATGGTTATGGTTATGGTTATGGTTATGGTTATGGTTATGGTTATGGTTATGGTTATGGTTATGGTTATGGTTATGGTTATGGTTATGGTTATGGTTATGGTTATGGTTATGGTTATGGTTATGGTTATGGTTATGGTTATGGTTATGGTTATGGTTATGGTTATGGTTATGGTTATGGTTATGGTTATGGTTATGGTTATGGTTATGGTTATGGTTATGGTTATGGTTATGGTTATGGTTATGGTTATGGTTATGGTTATGGTTATGGTTATGGTTATGGTTATGGTTATGGTTATGGTTATGGTTATGGTTATGGTTATGGTTATGGTTATGGTTATGGTTATGGTTATGGTTATGGTTATGGTTATGGTTATGGTTATGGTTATGGTTATGGTTATGGTTATGGTTATGGTTATGGTTATGGTTATGGTTATGGTTATGGTTATGGTTATGGTTATGGTTATGGTTATGGTTATGGTTATGGTTATGGTTATGGTTATGGTTATGGTTATGGTTATGGTTATGGTTATGGTTATGGTTATGGTTATGGTTATGGTTATGGTTATGGTTATGGTTATGGTTATGGTTATGGTTATGGTTATGGTTATGGTTATGGTTATGGTTATGGTTATGGTTATGGTTATGGTTATGGTTATGGTTATGGTTATGGTTATGGTTATGGTTATGGTTATGGTTATGGTTATGGTTATGGTTATGGTTATGGTTATGGTTATGGTTATGGTTATGGTTATGGTTATGGTTATGGTTATGGTTATGGTTATGGTTATGGTTATGGTTATGGTTATGGTTATGGTTATGGTTATGGTTATGGTTATGGTTATGGTTATGGTTATGGTTATGGTTATGGCTATGGTTATGGTTATGGCTATGGTTATGGTTATGGTTATGGAAGATTGTTGAAATTACGGATCGCAGTGGCAACACTTAACAACTCCACGGCTCTTCAACCACCTATTGCTGCTGGCTTTGATTACAGGAATGCGATTTTGAATGCAAACGTAGGGCAGGATATGTACTACCACATGTGGATAGAATTAGGAGACAACCAGTTCTAAAATAACAAAGTGTGCTTCATGAATCAGATAGAATTTTGAAAATTATGCGGATTCATGAGGATTGGGTGTATTAATTTGTAGTTCCTCAAGCATTTCGATTAGCTTTTGTGAGAAATGCCTTTACAAGAGGTAATACGAATTCAATTTCTATCAATAAATATCAGGGAGCGAAAATAACTGTTAATTTAAGAATTTTCTTCAAAACACTCAAGAGTATAATGTATTTTATCTAAAAGAATTACCTTTTCCGTCTGACATTGACTCTGGTCAGAGACGCTTCCAAAGGGATGTCGATGTTTTTTTTTCAAATGCGCATCTTTATCAGCCAGATTAAAATTAACAGTTTAGCAATCATGTGGTCGATTGCTAAATGAACTTAACTTAATTAAATATGAGTCAAAACGGGATATTGCGGTAAGAATTTATGTTTATTTTTCAAGTTCCTCGAAGTGCAAGATTCAACAAAAAGAATTTCAGGCAAATTACCTCTCAAATTTAAAACGGCATTTAGTGAAGGAACATAAGGAAATGTACGAAAATGATAAGATGGAGCATATAGCCATTATCCTTCTTGGATTCCAAGCCTTTTAAAACTTTAACCCAACAAATATTTGGTGGTCTTAATATGGCCTTAATACAGGCAAACGGAAAAATTGATTTCACTGAAAATTGATGCTGCTGCCAGGCAAAACCGCGGAGTACTTGGAATAAATGCACAAGCTTACACTGATTCATAAATTTGCGTTAAAACATTAGCAATTATTGAATGAAGATGAACTGGACGAAGAGGCACTAACAACGGATGTTAAAATATGTTCAATAACATCGATCAGCTCAGACAAAAGCAAACTAATTGTAAGAAGACCATTGACAAGACTCGAAAATTGGCGAAACAACTAAGAGTATCGGTATTCAGGTATCGGTGGTTATGGTTATGGTTATGGTTATGGTTATGGTTATGGTTATGGTTATGGTTATGGTTATGGTTATGGTTATGGTTATGGTTATGGTTATGGTTATGGTTATGGTTATGGTTATGGTTATGGTTATGGTTATGGTTATGGTTATGGTTATGGTTATGGTTATGGTTATGGTTATGGTTATGGTTATGGTTATGGTTATGGTTATGGTTATGGTTATGGTTATGGTTATGGTTATGGTTATGGTTATGGTTATGGTTATGGTTATGGTTATGGTTATGGTTATGGTTATGGTTATGGTTATGGTTATGGTTATGGTTATGGTTATGGTTATGGTTATGGTTATGGTTATGGTTATGGTTATGGTTATGGTTATGGTTATGGTTATGGTTATGGTTATGGTTATGGTTATGGTTATGGTTATGGTTATGGTTATGGTTATGGTTATGGTTATGGTTATGGTTATGGTTATGGTTATGGTTATGGTTATGGTTATGGTTATGGTTATGGTTATGGTTATGGTTATGGTTATGGTTATGGTTATGGTTATGGTTATGGTTATGGTTATGGTTATGGTTATGGTTATGGTTATGGTTATGGTTATGGTTATGGTTATTCGACGACCACAAAATTGATTTTGTTCGTAAACATTTAATCAAAGGTATCATTAAATTTTATTTTACAACTAAAGTTACAGCTTTGTTGTTGTATCTGCATACTTTGATTTTGTGATTGTGATCTCTTTTGCTTTTATTCGCGCTCTCGCGTACTCAGTGGTGTTGTTGCTTGTGCAGTGTTTGCTTTCGCGCTTTTGCATTGCTCACGTTCGTGACCGTTACTCTTGCGTTTGTATCAGTTTTTTTGTTGTTGCATTTTCATCTTAACTCTTAATTGCCTCTCTTCTTTTTTCAAGTACATTATATTGCACCTTTAATAATTGTTTTACCTTGTGTTTTATATACGCCTTTTTTTGCTTTTTATTGCAATTCGCCCTTTACTTAAAATATTTTTCGTTTTTTTTTCATAAAAAAAATAAAGGAAGTTTTAATAATGTTCGTCTGCTCATCTAAACAGTGCCCTCATCCCCAAAAGATCCAAGAAGACTACCTTTTATGCTGGTTGTGTGACAACGTTATACGTTAAATGTGCTGTTTATACGGCTAGAGTCAAGGATAGCATTGTAAATAGGGGGGGCCTGAAATGAAGTTGTGAAACGTGCCGGGACGTTGAAATGGATATGCGTCTATTTATGCGGCGGACTAGGGAGGGATTTAGAACTTTGTCGGCTGGTTTTCTAAAGCTTCGGAAAGAGTTTTCAACTTTAAAAAGTTAATTTAATAGTTATAAATTATAAAGAAGACCATTCCTCGGCATTACTCCCCCGATTCACCAGCATCTCTGCTTTTAACGGTTCTGTCTTCAGGTAGCGACCCAATAACCCGGGATTCTCAGCACCTTATATCGTTTGAGAGTCCAGTAATGGCTGCAAAAGTGAACACCATTGCCATTTCCCCTGGCAATCCTGTCCCCGCATGGTGATTTGATATCGGGTATAGTGTCCTCTTCTAGAGATGTTCCCAATAAAATTGTGACAAGAGGCGTTCTCAAGGCGTTATCCGTCACGTCAAGTCAGTACCCACTAAAATCTAAACTTTCTAAACTCTATGTAGATAGTCAGTCTATCCTTTGATTTTCATATTCTGGCTTTTTCTGAAACGTGGATAATGCCAAACTTATCTGATGCATCCGTTTTCCCACAATATTTTCTACCTATAGATACGATCGAACATTCAGAAATGGAGGCGATGTTTTGATTGCTGTCAACTCAGCCCTTCGCTTTGAATTAGTTCACTTTACAGCAACTCTTGACATTGAATTTATTAGTGTCAAACTTTCTCTAAAATTCTGCCTTTGTAACTTGCTCATATATTCCACCGAAATCTGAAATGGCGATATACACCAACCATTTAGAAGCTATTCGCTCTGTATCCTCCCATCTTCCCGATGCAGATTTACTAATCGTTTTTGGGGACTTTAATTTGCCTGACATTTCTTGGTTTCTTCAGATGAGTCTTCCATGTTGTTACCTTCTTCCTCACACTGCTTTATTGATGGTCTGCTTGAGTTATCCTTAACTCAAGTTAACCCCGTGCATAATATAAATGGTAGATTATTTAGTTGTCCCTGAAGACAATTTCCATCCAACTTTAGACTTAACCATTAACCTTACTTTTCGATTTGCGATTACCAACTCGATACCACGCACTCGTTGCTTTTGTAGAACTAACTTTTTCAAGCTTAATGAGCTTATTCTTGCTACAGATTGGTCTTATCTGTATTCTTGCAAAGATTTGGACGCTGCTATTTCATTTTTCTATAATACTATGTTTTTACTTTTTGATGCTTGTGTCCCACGTGTCACCCATGTGTCAACTGACAAGCCGCCATGGTTCTCACGTGAGTTATCTAATTTAAAGAATGTAAAATCTAGATATTATAAAAAGTATAAAAAATCCAGTCAACTGTCCGATTTTTCTCTTTATGTAGTTGCTCGATGAAATTTTTCAGTGCTTAATACACAATGTTATAAGGATTACTTAAGGCGCTGTGAACTTCAGTTTTCCCGTGATCCTAAGCGGCTTTATAACTTTGTCAACGCCAAACGCAAGGCATCAGTTTATCCGACATACTAATGTTTTGAAAATAAAAAAGGTAACGATGATCAGGCCATTGCCGATAGACAGCCAACGCATAAGCAATCGACCGCCTATATCGGTGTTCATAATACTTGGCTTTATTCTGCGTAAAGTAGTGGGTGCTTATGGTTATGGTTATGGTTATGGTTATGGTTATGGTTATGGTTATGGTTATGGTTATGGTTATGGTTATGGTTATGGTTATGGTTATGGTTATGGTTATGGTTATGGTTATGGTTATGGTTATGGTTATGGTTATGGTTATGGTTATGGTTATGGTTATGGTTATGGTTATGGTTATGGTTATGGTTATGGTTATGGTTATGGTTATGGTTATGGTTATGGTTATGGTTATGGTTATGGTTATGGTTATGGTTATGGTTATGGTTATGGTTATGGTTATGGTTATGGTTATGGTTATGGTTATGGTTATGGTTATGGTTATGGTTATGGTTATGGTTATGGTTATGGTTATGGTTATGGTTATGGTTATGGTTATGGTTATGGTTATGGTTATGGTTATGGTTATGGTTATGGTTATGGTTATGGTTATGGTTATGGTTATGGTTATGGTTATGGTTATGGTTATGGTTATGGTTATGGTTATGGTTATGGTTATGGTTATGGTTATGGTTATGGTTATGGTTATGGTTATGGTTATGGTTATGGTTATGGTTATGGTTATGGTTATGGTTATGGTTATGGTTATGGTTATGGTTATGGTTATGGTTATGGTTATGGTTATGGTTATGGTTATGGTTATGGTTATGGTTATGGTTATGGTTATGGTTATGGTTATGGTTATGGTTATGGTTATGGTTATGGTTATGGTTATGGTTATGGTTATGGTTATGGTTATGGTTATGGTTATGGTTATGGTTATGGTTATGGTTATGGTTATGGTTATGGTTATGGTTATGGTTATGGTTATGGTTATGGTTATGGTTATGGTTATGGTTATGGCTATGGTTATGGTTATGGTTATGGCTATGGTTATGGTTATGGTTATGGAAGATTGTTGAAATTACGGATCGCAGTGGCAACACTTAACAACTCCACGGCTCTTCAACCACCTATTGCTGCTGGCTTTGATTACAGGAATGCGATTTTGAATGCAAACGTAGGGCAGGATATGTACTACCACATGTGGATAGAATTAGGAGACAACCAGTTCTAAAATAACAAAGTGTGCTTCATGAATCAGATAGAATTTTGAAAATTATGCGGATTCATGAGGATTGGGTGTATTAATTTGTAGTTCCTCAAGCATTTCGATTAGCTTTTGTGAGAAATGCCTTTACAAGAGGTAATACGAATTCAATTTCTATCAATAAATATCAGGGAGCGAAAATAACTGTTAATTTAAGAATTTTCTTCAAAACACTCAAGAGTATAATGTATTTTATCTAAAAGAATTACCTTTTCCGTCTGACATTGACTCTGGTCAGAGACGCTTCCAAAGGGATGTCGATGTTTTTTTTCAAATGCGCATCTTTATCAGCCAGATTAAAATTAACAGTTTAGCAATCATGTGGTCGATTGCTAAATGAACTTAACTTAATTAAATATGAGTCAAAACGGGATATTGCGGTAAGAATTTATGTTTATTTTTCAAGTTCCTCGAAGTGCAAGATTCAACAAAAAGAATTTCAGGCAAATTACCTCTCAAATTTAAAACGGCATTTAGTGAAGGAACATAAGGAAATGTACGAAAATGATAAGATGGAGCATATAGCCATTATCCTTCTTGGATTCCAAGCCTTTTAAAACTTTAACCCAACAAATATTTGGTGGTCTTAATATGGCCTTAATACAGGCAAACGGAAAAATTGATTTCACTGAAAATTGATGCTGCTGCCAGGCAAAACCGCGGAGTACTTGGAATAAATGCACAAGCTTACACTGATTCATAAATTTGCGTTAAAACATTAGCAATTATTGAATGAAGATGAACTGGACGAAGAGGCACTAACAACGGATGTTAAAATATGTTCAATAACATCGATCAGCTCAGACAAAAGCAAACTAATTGTAAGAAGACCATTGACAAGACTCGAAAATTGGCGAAACAACTAAGAGTATCGGTATTCAGGTAAGCTGATAACAAATCAAAAACACAAAGTCGTCAAATCTTACCACTTTATAGGCATTTGATAAAACAAGAGAATTTAATTGTTGCCGAACTAGATGTTGCAACGCGATGAAGTTCTATATGTATAATATTGAATAAAATATTTCTTTTAACCAAAAAAGTACTGGTTTTAATTTTTGATATTTTTAATTCTTTCGTGAAAAGTGCGTTAGCTCATTTGCATTTGAGTAGATTGTCGGTCACGGCTTTGTTCCACCACGAAGTGTTTTTTTCTGCGCTGGTGGGTGGATGTTAGTGGAATACTGTTGTGGGCGGCTTGCAGTACTATTTTATTGATCGTTGCAGCTTCTTTATTGCCATTTGTGCTGGAAGGTGTGTGCTGGTTTGTCTCTTCGGTTTTTTGGTAAATAATGCCCACTTATGTTCTTTGATTTTCAAACTGGTTGTTGGTTGTTGAGGATACATGGAGATTAAGATTGTGGAGATCTTCGATGGTTTTCCAGGTGGTGTAAGGGTAAATTGGGGGGAGCATAGAGATAGGCAAATGTGGGTAAATATGTTGTGGGTACAGAGGTGGGTTGGAGAGCCGTTGTTGAGTATCGTGAGATTCTCGATAAATTTGGCTAGAGTTCTTTCTTCTTTTTGTCTTTTGGTGATCGCCAGCTTTGGTGCCAGTTGTTGAAGTCGGCTACGACAATTTGGTTGTTGCTGAGGATTCCAAAGTTATTGTTTAGGGAGTTCAGTGAGAAGGTTTTATTTGGAGGTATATATGTTGACAGAATGTTAGTTTTTGTTTGTGATATAATTTCTATTGCGATAGGTTTTTTTGACTGTGTTGTATGGATTTATGGACTAATATTGCTACTCCGCCAAATCGGTTGTTGGCTTTGTTGGTAAACATTTGGTAATTTATTATGACAGATATGGGAAATGGTATATTACGATGGGTGCCTTTTATATTTCGGGATTTGGCAACCCTGGTGTTGCAATTTGGCAACTGACAGCTGTATCGCAAAGTTAAACATTTTTTGCCATATACGTACTCAGAACGTTTTGACATACGAGCGCCAGTTGTGTTATTTACAGTAAATTAAAAGATTCATCTCGGTCCAAAAATGGATTAACTCAGCAACAGTGCATGGATGAACTTAATTCAGCTTTTGGCGATGGTATTGTGAATTCAATTGCTGTCGTAGTTGGGAGATTCTCAACATCATCGAAGTCGGTCGTGTTATTTTTGCGCTCTCGCTTTTATTAATTTTATTTATTTAACCTGCTTCTAAAAACTTTGTTGTGCTTTTATACTTAACGATCGAGTTCCCGGAATGCTATATTCGACGACCACAAAATTGATTTTGTTCGTAAACATTTAATCAAAGGTATCATTAAATTTTATTTTACAACTAAAGTTACAGCTTTGTTGTTGTATCTGCATACTTTGATTTTGTGATTGTGATCTCTTTTGCTTTTATTCGCGCTCTCGCGTACTCAGTGGTGTTGTTGCTTGTGCAGTGTTTGCTTTCGCGCTTTTGCATTGCTCACGTTCGTGACCGTTACTCTTGCGTTTGTATCAGTTTTTTTGTTGTTGCATTTTCATCTTAACTCTTAATTGCCTCTCTTCTTTTTTCAAGTACATTATATTGCACCTTTAATAATTGTGTTACCTTGTGTTTTATATACGCCTTTTTTTGCTTTTTATTGCAATTCGCCCTTTACTTAAAATATTTTTCGTTTTTTTTTCATAAAAAAAATAAAGGAAGTTTTAATAATGTTCGTCTGCTCATCTAAACAGTGCCCTCATCCCCAAAAGATCCAAGAAGACTACCTTTTATGCTGGTTGTGTGACAACGTTATACGTTAAATGTGCTGTTTATACGGCTAGAGTCAAGGATAGCATTGTAAATAGGGGGGGGCCTGAAATGAAATTGTGAAACGTGCCGGGACGTTGAAATGGATATGCGTCTATTTATGCGGCGGACTAGGGAGGGATTTAGAACTTTGTCGGCTGGTTTTCTAAAGCTTCGGAAAGAGTTTTCAACTTTAAAAAGTTAATTTAATAGTTATAAATTATAAAGAAGACCATTCCTCGGCATTACTCCCCCGATTCACCAGCATCTCTGCTTTTAACGGTTCTGTCTTCAGGTAGCGACCCAATAACCCGGGATTCTCAGCACCTTATATCGTTTGAGAGTCCAGTAATGGCTGCAAAAGTGAACACCATTGCCATTTCCCCTGGCAATCCTGTCCCCGCATGGTGATTTGATATCGGGTATAGTGTCCTCTTCTAGAGATGTTCCCAATAAAATTGTGACAAGAGGCGTTCTCAAGGCGTTATCCGTCACGTCAAGTCAGTACCCACTAAAATCTAAACTTTCTAAACTCTATGTAGATAGTCAGTCTATCCTTTGATTTTCATATTCTGGCTTTTTCTGAAACGTGGATAATGCCAAACTTATCTGATGCATCCGTTTTTCCCACAATATTTTCTACCTATAGATACGATCGAACATTCAGAAATGGAGGCGATGTTTTGATTGCTGTCAACTCAGCCCTTCGCTTTGAATTAGTTCACTTTACAGCAACTCTTGACATTGAATTTATTAGTGTCAAACTTTCTCTAAAATTCTGCCTTTGTAACTTGCTCATATATTCCACCGAAATCTGAAATGGCGATATACACCAACCATTTAGAAGCTATTCGCTCTGTATCCTCCCATCTTCCCGATGCAGATTTACTAATCGTTTTTGGGGACTTTAATTTGCCTGACATTTCTTGGTTTCTTCAGATGAGTCTTCCATGTTGTTACCTTCTTCCTCACACTGCTTTATTGATGGTCTGCTTGAGTTATCCTTAACTCAAGTTAACCCCGTGCATAATATAAATGGTAGATTATTTAGTTGTCCCTGAAGACAATTTCCATCCAACTTTAGACTTAACCATTAACCTTACTTTTCGATTTGCGATTACCAACTCGATACCACGCACTCGTTGCTTTTGTAGAACTAACTTTTTCAAGCTTAATGAGCTTATTCTTGCTACAGATTGGTCTTATCTGTATTCTTGCAAAGATTTGGACGCTGCTATTTCATTTTTCTATAATACTATGTTTTTACTTTTTGATGCTTGTGTCCCACGTGTCACCCATGTGTCAACTGACAAGCCGCCATGGTTCTCACGTGAGTTATCTAATTTAAAGAATGTAAAATCTAGATATTATAAAAAGTATAAAAAATCCAGTCAACTGTCCGATTTTTCTCTTTATGTAGTTGCTCGATGAAATTTTTCAGTGCTTAATACACAATGTTATAAGGATTACTTAAGGCGCTGTGAACTTCAGTTTTCCCGTGATCCTAAGCGGCTTTATAACTTTGTCAACGCCAAACGCAAGGCATCAGTACATCCGACATACTAATGTTTTGAAAATAAAAAAGGTAACGATGATCAGGCCATTGCCGATATGTTATCTGATTTTTCCAATACAACCTATTCCTCCAAGGAGTATCACGCTAACTCTTCGTATCCTTATCGGTTGAATAGGTCTAATTGTATCTTTAATCCTGTGAACGGTGAAAGTTCGCTTATTAGCGTACCTACTTTAGCAAAACCTGTGCACTCACTAGGACCTGATGGGATACCCATCTCAGGTTTTGCGCTGACACTTTCTGTAACCTTAAGTTATTTACTTCCACTTTCCCAAATATTTGGAAAGAATCTTTTATCATTCCTCTCCATAAAAAGGGTAACCAATTTGTAGCTTCAAATTACAGGGGTATTTCCAAATTGTCTGCTATACCAAAGGCCTTTGAGAAAATTATAACTTATGATTTATGATCTTCCTTCTGCTGTAATTCATTCTCGTGTGCCTTTGTACGCTGTCAATGTTAAACTTTTCCTTAGTTTTAAAGACTCAAGTTCCCCCCGTCTGCTTCAAGCTGATCTAAATAACCATTATACTTGGGGTGAAATTAACTTGTGAAACCTCAACGTTTCAAAATATAATGAATGTTATGTCGTTTTATAGATCTTCCTTTCAACTAGTAGCTTACTATCTTAACAACACTCCACTAGAACGTTTAAATGAGATTAGTAATTTGGGTGTACCCATGGACCACAAATTAAGCTTCACTCATGCATTGTGCTGTTGTCGCATGGGCCAATTGCACGTACTATGCATAGTACGCGTCAACGTCCAGAGAATAGCTTTCAGAACATGAACAGATATTGAGCATTTGGGCATTTGGGGGACAACGGTTCTTATAAAAGTGAGGAAATTGTATAAGGATAACCTAAGATAAGAAAAATGTATCCATCAAGTACTTATTCTGCTCTTTATTGTTAGGAATAATCATATAGGATCTATGATTATCCCTCACAAATATACAAAATTAGATATACACATAGATTTGGTTCGAAACAAACATATATTGGTATGGTGCGAAGTGCCAAACAAACATTTGGGTTGGGTGTCAAACTTGATCACACGTAGGCCATCAGGTTGGAAATACCATATGATGGTAAACAAATCGGCAATCCACCATAACCATATGATGGTAAACAAATCGGCAATCCAGCATAACCATATGATCGTAAACAAATCAATTTGAACCAGCATATGATCATAACAAAGATACAAGCGGGAATCGACATATGTTCGCAAACAATTTAATACGTACAATAACGTATGCGAATGAATGCGGTCACAAGCAAAACAACAAAAAAATAACAAAGCTTGACCGCTGGGGATGGGAATCGGTTCAAATGACGTCACTGCATAAGAAATAGAACATGCAGAAATCCCAAGCTCATAAGCATAAACGAAATTTGTCGACAGCATGCGCTTGTTGCTATGGCCAAGTGAGGGCCATAGCGAGAATCGGCGGGGGATGAGGGGCGACCATATGAAATGATCATCGTGGGTGATCGTCAGCAGGTGCCGAGAGCGTGGGAGATCGCATGCGTGCATGTATGCGCAAGCCACCGGCGGGTCAGATAAGCCGAAATAATAGGTGCAGTACGAGAGTGAGAGAGTGGGGCGAATATGTATGGGAACGCCCATCGTCGGGTTTGAGAAGCACTGGGGATCGATCAGGTTGCGGCGGGAGTATAAGTTGAAATCAAACTGTGGAAATGCAACCTGAACATAGTATGAGTGTTTAATATACATTTTATTATTATATTATTATATTATTATATTATTATATTATTATATTATTATATTATTATATTATTATATTATTATATTATTATATTATTATATTATTATATTATTATATTATTATATTATTATATTATTATATTATTATATTATTATATTATTATATTATTATATTATTATATTATTATATTATTATATTATATTCGAGTAGAGGTTTATTAGAGACTAAGAAATGCAAAATAATATTCGCTGCAGCGCAGGCAGCAAGAAAATCAATGTAAAGCAGAAATGAAAGAATGTCCGTTTACAATTCACAGATCGGATCATTCGAAAATAATAAGAAAGAGATAGACATACTACGGTGCTTATATACATATTTTAACACTCCTTCTCAACGCGAAGTCTATCTTGTACAAAAATTATTTTAATCCCAACATTTCTGTAAACTTTACATGTTTGACCTTACATAAGTTCTTTCTTAATATATCTGAGGTCATACTATCTGTGGGAATGTATTTGATATCTATTACATTTTCTTTATACATTTCCCTTACAAAATTATATATTGTTTTAATATGCTTGCTACGTGAATGAAATTTAGCATCTTTAGCAAGACATTGTGCGCTCTGGTTGTCACTATAAATTAGCAGCTTCGCCATCGGCCCGAATCCCATCTCGTTGATCAGCTTTCTGATGTATATCGCTTCTTTGGCTGCTGTAGAAAGTGGTACAGCAACCAGATTTTGCTTCTTTGATTCCCATGACACCGCCGCTCCAGCAATATGGAATGACCAACCGGTGAACGATTTCCGATCGTTGCAATCGCCAACCCAGTCCGCATCAACAAAACAGTGGATAGGAACACCAGTTTTGCTATAATGAAGTCTCACATCTGAGGTACCTCTTAGATATCTCAATACCCTCTTGGCTGCAACTTCTTGTTCCTTGTGCGGATCTGCATTTCTCTGCGCCAATTTAGCCACAGAATGTATTATATCTGGCCGTGTAGTCAACGCCAAATACAATAACGAACCAATGAGTGATTGAAAGCGTGTCTTGTCCACCTGACCGCAATCATCGTTATCGCACTTCGTCTGGAATCCAATCTCTAGAGGAGTCGCGTTCGGCTTGCAGTCCTGCATACCATATTCATGCAACAAGCCTTCGATGTACTGCTTGTGGCCTATGGAGACATTGCCAGTCTTGCCATCTCGCTCGATTTCCATCCCCAAAAAATGATGGATTTCACCGCCGTCGACCACACCAAATTCGTTTGATATGAGCTGCTTTATGTAGGCCACGTCGTCTTTTCTGGTACATGCAAGTATAAAATCGTCAACATATACAACAATAATAGATAAATACCCATTGACTTTGCTCGTGTATATACACGGTTCGCTTGCACACGGAACGAAACCAATCTTCAAAAGAATGGTATCCAGCTTTTGGTTCCACTCACGCCCACTCTGTTTCAAGTCGTACAACGATTTATGTAGATTGAGTACACGCTTGGGATGATCAGCATCGACAAAACCTTCAAGTTGTCGCATATAAACGTCATCTTGTAGCTCACTATTGAGGTATGCTGCAGAGACATCCATCTGGTGCAAGTGCATCTCGTGCTCCACCGCCAACGCAATCACCAGTCTGATTGAGGAATAACGTGCAACCGGGGAAAAGGTTTCCTTGTAGTTAATTCCATATTGTTGACCACACCCTTTTGCGACCAATCTTGCCTTGAAACGCTGAACTTTGCCACTCTCATCTCGTTTGGTGGTAAAAACCCATTTACAACCGATAACCTTTTTGTTTGCAGGAAAATCAACCAAACTCCATGTCTTAATGTTGTCTAGGTTATCATACTCCTTCTGCATTGCTGATTTCCAGTTTTCCGACTGCTCTGACTTAAATGCCTCATTTGTACAGGTAGGAACAATAACGTCTTTCGCATCTAGTACATTCAGCATATTGTACTCTCTTCGTGGACGACCAGCACGCCCAGTGCGAACAATCTTTGGTCTCCCTGGTCCTCTTCGGGTATATGATTGCTCCTCCTCAGCATTTTCTTCGTCACCACTTTGCTCATCAACAATTGGAATTTGCTGCTCCACAGAACTTTCTTGGATTTCATCATTATGCTCGCAATCAAGTTTTTCACTTGGCTGAAAGATTACCACATCTGACTCACATGATGATTCTCGACCGTGCTCCAACTCTTTCATGAACTTGTGCTCCAAAAACACGACATTGCGTATCGTGAGATACGCTCGGCTTTTTCCCATACCAAACCTCGTATGGAGTATTGTCAGGCAAAGTTGCAGTTTCTGCTCTATGCCGTAAATATGCAGCCGTCATTATTGCCTCGCCCCAAAAAGATTCGCCAACTCCAGCATGCACTATCATGCTTCGCGCCATCTCCACCAAGGTTATATTGGCGCGCTCCGCCACACCATTTTGTTGTGGAGTGTGGGCAACAGTGAGTTGTCTTTTTATTCCATGACTCGATAAGAACTGTTCAAGTACATCACTCAGGTACTCACGACCGTTGTCGCTTCGTATGGCTTTTTTACGCTTAGCCGTCTGATTTTCTGCTAGCATTTTGAAATCTTTGAATTTCTGGAAAATATCGCTCTTATTCTTTAACATGTATACCGATACATAACGTGATTTATCGTCTATGAAAGTTGCAAAATAGCGCGCACCATCTTGTGACGCTGTACGCATAGGTCCACAAATGTCTGTATGAATCAAGCCCAACAATTCCTTTGAGCGACTTTCCGAAAACTTCGGAAACTTCTTAACGCAAATTTTACTTTTTGCACACGTTTCACATACAAGGTCATTTGTACTACACACTCTAGCATTGAGACCATAGACCATTTCCTGCTTAATCATTTTATTCAAACTATCGAAATTTAAATGTCCGAACCGATCATGCCATTTTACCAGCTGATTTACATTTGTTTCTGCAGCAAACACTGTTTTTGTTTTACTTTCAAACAAAAACAAACCGTTGTGTTTCTCTGCGATCATTAAATCACGATTATTACTGTCTTTAACGAACACTTTGTTTTTGACAAAATTTACTCTTAAGCCATTTTCTGTTGCTTTTGATACCGAAATAAAATTACATTGTAAATCCTTTACATATAGCAAGTCAACCAATTCGATCGTGATATTTTTCCATTTTAGTTCCACTGTACCGCAACCTTCGGCTTCTATATAACTGTCGCCTGCTAACTTGATTTTCTCTTTGTGCTCACGCATACTCGTAAACATTGATTTGTCCGCACACAAATGAGCTGTAGCCCAGCTGTCTACACACCACGCATTTTTCGACAAACCGATTCGTGTTCTAGAAGTAGAGAGCACCGAAAAAGACTTTTTACTGTTCTTTTCGCTCGCGTTGTCTTTTCTCTCTTTCGAACCACACTTCGACGCGAAATGCCCGTGACGACCGCACAACCAACATTAAATGTTTTTTGGTTCTCTCATTGCTTTGTTCTTTTTACCGTTTTCTTGACGCGATGAATACATTTTATTCTCACTTTTCTCGGCTATTTTGCCAATCTTGCGTCTCTCTCCCTCTTCAAGCAATTTAATTTTTAGAGCGCTTTCTCGCGTTTCTATGGCAACTACAAAATTTTCGAAATCATCACTTAAACTTGCCAACAAAATTATAACGAGCATCTCATCAGGCACTTGTTCCTGAATTTCATTTAACTTTTCTACGACATTAGAAAAATTATTCAAATGCTCTCGAATACTGTCTGTAGCCAACATTTTAGAATACAGCAAGTGCTTATACAACTGTGTTTTTCTAGCCGGACCGGAGGCCATGTGAATCGTGGATAACTTTGCCCATGCTTCGCTCGCGGTTTTACAATGTTTTATACCGTTGACCTGCGACGGACTTACGCACAACAATATGCTTACGAGAGCTTTCTCGTCTTTACTGTCAAACAACTCCTTTTGTTCAGCCGTATCAGACGCCTCTTTTTTTAACCGACCACATGTCACCGACCACAAATCAGAATGAATCAACAGACTTTTCATCTGTACTGACCATACACTATAATTTTCACCATCTAGTTTTTCGATTGAAAATTGTGTACTCATCTTGAACAAATTAGTTAATCACAAACTTTAATTAACAAAACGAATCTCTTACAAGTCTTTCCGACCAACCCGCATAGTTTTACTTTCTCCTGTCTGGGCCTATAACCTATTCGAGTAGAGGTTTATTAGAGACTAAAAAATGAAAAGAATATTCGCTGCAGCGCAGGCAGCAAGAAAATCAGTGTAAAGCAGAAATGAAAGAATGTCCGTTACAATTCACAGATCGGATCATTCGAGAATAATAAGAAAGAGATAGACATACTGCGGTGCTTATATACATATTTATATTATTATATTATTGTATTATTGTATTATTGTATTATTGTATTATTGTATTATTGTATTATTGTATTATTGTATTATTGTATTATTGTATTATTGTATTATTGTATTATTGTATTATTGTATTATTGTATTATTGTATTATTGTATTATTGTATTATTGTATTATTGTATTATTGTATTATTGTATTATTGTATTATTGTATTATTGTATTATTGTATTATTGTATTATTGTATTATTGTATTATTGTATTATTGTATTATTGTATTATTGTATTATTGTATTATTGTATTATTGTATTATTGTATTATTGTATTATTGTATTATTGTATTATTGTATTATTGTATTATTGTATTATTGTATTATTGTATTATTGTATTATTGTATTATTGTATTATTGTATTATTGTATTATTGTATTATTGTATTATTGTATTATTGTATTATTGTATTTTTTTTTTTTTTTTTTTTTTTCGCGCGAATCCCATCGGGTGCACTAAGTGCCCACATCCTCCCGCCCAACCGACCGAGGGGCGCTAGCCGCATGACGCACGGCTCGAGTCGCGGGGACATTCCACAAAACAGACAAGAAACGAAAACTATAACTAGTTACGAGCTAAATGTAAAAGGATAGATGTTTTTAATGTAGGAAGAGAGAGCTCCGAACTGATTACACAGTAAAGTCGATTGTAATCAGAACAAAGTACTCGGAAAGGTTCATGCAGAGCATAGTTAGTGGTACAGCGGGGAAGAGATAGAGGTATAAAATTTCTAGTAGGCCTACAAGGAACCGATAGATTTACTTGGCTCAATAACTTAGGAGAGTCTATATCACCATTAAGGAGCTTGTGCATAAAAATCACACCAAGCATTATTCTACGATTAGTAAGAGATGGTAGGTTAACAAGAAGAAGTCTACTAGAGTACGATGGCAGATTGATATTGCGATCCCAGTTCAGACCACGAAGAGCAAAGAGTAGGAACTGTTTTTGGACAGATTCTATTCTTGATTTGTGTGAGTCATATTGAGGAGACCATATGCAAGATCCATATTCTAAAATAGGACGAACCAATGAGGTAAAAAGAATTTTGGTTGTATAAGGGTCATTAAACTCCTTTGACCATCGTTTAACAAACCCAAGAACACCCATAGCTTTACCTACAGTAGTGGAGATATGAGATTTAAAGGTTAATTTATAGTCCATAAGGACGCCCAAATCGTTCATCTCATGAAAACGTTTTAGTGGGATGTCATTAAGAAAATAAGTTACCAACCGCGGAGTATTTCTGTGAAAAGTCATGACCTTGCATTTGGTTGGATTTAAACTTAACAAATTATTTTGACACCACGACTGAAAATTTTGAAGATCAGATTGTAACCGACAGGGAGAGATAATATCTTTGTAACTAAGACAAAGCTTAACATCATCTGCGTACATAAGGACATGAGAATGATTTATAACAGACGGAAGATCATTGATAAAAAGAGTAAAAAGCAATGGTCCCAGATGACTGCCCTGGGGCACTCCCGAAGTCACATTTATGGACCTAGAATATAAAGATTTGAAAAGAACCTTCTGTGTTCTGCCTGTCAGATATTCCCGAATCCAGGAAACTAAAGGGCTAGGGAAGCCAATGTTATTTAATTTAAGGAGAAGTAGCGTATGATTAACAGAATCAAAAGCCTTGCTGAAATCAGTATATATGACATCAGTTTGCCTTGCATTCCGAAATCCTTCGATCGTCAATGATGTGAATTCTAAAAGGTTAGTGGTTGTAGATCTACGTTTCACAAATCCATGCTGCGATGGTGAAATTATAGAACTACAAAAATGTTGCAGTTGAGAAGTAATTAACTTTTCAAAAGCTTTAGGAATAGCGGACAATTTAGAAATACCCCTATAGTTAGATGCATCGGATTTCCTACCAGTTTTATGGAGAGGAATTATATAGGATTCCTTCCAAATGGATGGAAAAGTTGAAGATTTAACGGACAATAGAAAAAGTTTCTGAATTGGCTTACATAATGCCGCGGCGCAAAACCTTATTACACATCCAGGTATACCATCAGGACCAGGTGAGTACACAGGTTTTACTGAATTAAGCACGCTATGGAGCGAGCTTTCTTCGATCGAAGGAATACAGATACAATTAGATTTTCTTAACTGATAATGATACGGAAGATTTGCTCGATATTCTACTGAGGAGTAAGTAGATGTGAAAAAATCAGCAAACAGATCAGCAATTGCTTGATCAGAGTCGGCTGTGATATTTTCAAAAGATAAACAAGATGGGTGGATAGATGTCTTACGTTTAGTATTGACAAAATTATAAAACCGCTTCGGGTCGCGGGAAAACTCTAATTTACAACGCTGAAGGTAATTTTTATAGCATTCTGCATTAAGCATCATAAAGTTAGAACGTGCAACTGCGTATAGAGCAAAGTCTGAAGAACGACCCGATTTCTTATACTTTCTATAATATCTCGATTTCACATTCTTCAAGTTGGATAACTCACGAGAAAACCAGGGAGGTCTGTGAGACAACACCGGAGTCCTCAATGGGACACAAACTTCAAAAAGAGAATCGAGAGTATTATAAAACAAAGAAATAGCTTGATTCATGTCTGAACATCTGTACAAGGAGGACCAATCTGTTGAAAGAATGAGACTATTTAGTTTGACAAAGTTAGTTTTACGAATGTTACGGGATTTGGGCACAGGGCAGGCACTAACAATTGGTGCATGAAACGGCAGATCAACAGTTAATTCCAAAGTGGGATGAAAGTTGTCTTCTGGAAAGACAAGAGGGTCAATTCTAGCGACTGCGTAGTTGGTAGAATCCAACACGAATATCAGATCCAAAGATCTTCCATTTTTATTACGCACTGGATTTATTTGAGTTAATGATAACTCGAACAGGCCATCAATAAATAAATGTGAAGTACAAGGGAGCAGCAGGCCAGACTCGTCAGAAGGGGACCATGCTATTTCAGGTAGATTAAAATCACCAAAGACAATTAATATGTCCCTATTAGAAAGTAATGATGAAACAGGTTGAATATATTCTAAATGTTTAATGTATACCGTCATGTCGGATTGTGGCGGGATATAAGAACAAGTGATGTAGACCGAGAAGGATTTAAGTCCAACCTTGACACTGACAAACTCAATTTCCTGATTATCAGGTAGATGAATCTGGTCAGAGTATAAGGCAGAGTCCACCGCAATCAAAACTCCTCCGCCTGCACGAGAAGTCCAATCACACCTATAAATTGAAAATTTTGAAGAAAGAACGGATGCATCGTTTATATCAGGTTTAAGCCATGTCTCTGTAAACACTAAAATTTTAAAGTCAAATGCTAAACTATCTACATATAGTCTAGGAAGCTTAGATTTAAGTCCTCTTACATTCTGATAGGCCAGAGAAAGGGACGAAACTAGTTTTTTTGGACACCAGCAGATGCTGGCGTTCCAGAAGGCAAGGAATTGGGAGGGATTGAAAGCTTGACAGACCTCTGAGTTTTCTTTTTGGACGTGTATTCTTTTACTAAGATGTGATCCGGCCAAAAACTGTTACTACAAATGCAATCAAACAGTTCGACCGGGACACCTATTTTAAAGGAAGATATCTCCCTTGAATAATTGAACTTGAATTTTTCCACCACTATTTTGGAGACTTGAACTTTTGTCTTAATATATGCAAAGACATCATCCGACGAATGTTCGGGATCAAGTCTAGAAACAAAGATATGTTTCTTTGGTGGAACTCCAGTCAGAGGCCTACGGGAGCCAGGCCTTAAATCAATGGCGTCTCTAGATGTCGCGATTGAGTCGCCTTGACTGTCCGTAAGTGTGCCTCTAACTGGACGACTATCGGCAATCACAATACTTGATGATTGCCCAGACTTTTCGGAAACTACAGCTACATTCGTCTGCAAGGAGAGACCATTTCCTGGAGAAACGGAAATCGCCTCATCCTTACGGCCACCATGCGGGATGGGGGTTGTAAACGATATTAGCTGCGGCGGATTCGTGTCTTGAGATGGTGAATGTGACATCGCGGCCGAGACTAAGTTAGGTATCGGCAGATGCGGGGATGAGTTACACTCATCACACTAGTTTTCTTCCGCTTTGGAGACTCATTCAGCAGCTTATAGCTACTAAATTCCGTCTCCACAGCATTAAACTCGTCGTAGAGTTTACGAAAACTAGTTGAGAGTTTTTTAAACCTATCCCTGGTCTGCCTCATAAATACCCTCATCTCGATTTCAACTTCTCGGCATGAGTCACATCCCCATTTGAGGCCCCCTTTTTGCTCCAAGCTATCTCTTACCTTGGCTGTGTAGCCAGCACACTTAACGTGCATGACATTTTCACACAGCCAACATGCGAGAAATTCGTTATGGGGCGCGGGGGGGTTTAAACACTTTTTATTAGAGCAGACAGACATTATAAAATTAATTGCAAGTATTAATTGAAACAAGAAAAAAATTTCACAGAAAAAAGCCAAAGAAAAAACTCACTCAGTTTTAAAGCAAATTCGACACTTGGGTCAAACTTGCAGAGAAAGATTGAAAATATCTAAGAGAAATTACACAGTTACACGTGTCACTTGTACGCGGTGCAAAGATGCGAGCACGAACAAAAGGAATTAAAGAAGAGCGGGAGAGCCACAAACAATGCACATGCAACAACAATGTGTGGGCGAGAGCGCGAGAGCAAATTAAAACGGTAAGAAGTACAAACACAAGAGCAAAGATTTACAAGAACAGCAACAACTGTGTAGGGTTTGTTGTTGTTCAGAAACAATAAGTTTAATGCTTTGATTTTGCGTTTGAATAATTAAACAGAAATTGCACAAATTCAAATCGATGGATTGGTTTTATGTTATTAACAAAGTTAACACAGTAATATTAAAAAAATTTATAGAGTCAATCTCAATGATTTTAACCCGAAAATTAATATTTAAGCAGGAGCGAAAAAAAAACACGTCAATCCACGAAGAAGTGCGAATGCCATTTAACCACTATTACAATATACAATACAATAATACAATAATACAATAATACAATAATACAATAATACAATAATACAATAATACAATAATACAATAATACAATAATACAATAATACAATAATACAATAATACAATAATACAATAATACAATAATACAATAATACAATAATACAATAATACAATAATACAATAATACAATAATACAATAATACAATAATACAATAATACAATAATACAATAATACAATAATACAATAATACAATAATACAATAATACAATAATACAATAATACAATAATACAATAATACAATAATACAATAATACAATAATACAATAATACAATAATACAATAATACAATAATACAATAATACAATAATACAATAATACAATAATACAATAATACAATAATACAATAATACAATAATACAATAATACAATAATACAATAATACAATAATACAATAATACAATAATACAATAATACAATAATACAATAATACAATAATACAATAATACAATAATACAATAATACAATAATACAATAATACAATAATACAATAATACAATAATACAATAATACAATAATACAATAATACAATAATACAATAATACAATAATACAATAATACAATAATACAATAATACAATAATACAATAATACAATAATACAATAATACAATAATACAATAATACAATAATACAATAATACAATAATACAATAATACAATAATACAATAATACAATAATACAATAATACAATAATACAATAATACAATAATACAATAATACAATAATACAATAATACAATAATACAATAATACAATAATACAATAATACAATAATACAATAATACAATAATACAATAATACAATAATACAATAATACAATAATACAATAATACAATAATACAATAATACAATAATACAATAATACAATAATACAATAATACAATAATACAATAATACAATAATACAATAATACAATAATACAATAATACAATAATACAATAATACAATAATACAATAATACAATAATACAATAATACAATAATACAATAATACAATAATACAATAATACAATAATACAATAATACAATAATACAATAATACAATAATACAATAATACAATAATACAATAATACAATAATACAATAATACAATAATACAATAATACAATAATACAATAATACAATAATACAATAATACAATAATACAATAATACAATAATACAATAATACAATAATACAATAATACAATAATACAATAATACAATAATACAATAATACAATAATACAATAATACAATAATACAATAATACAATAATACAATAATACAATAATACAATAATACAATAATACAATAATACAATAATACAATAATACAATAATACAATAATACAATAATACAATAATACAATAATACAATAATACAATAATACAATAATACAATAATACAATAATACAATAATACAATAATACAATAATACAATAATACAATAATACAATAATACAATAATACAATAATACAATAATACAATAATACAATAATACAATAATACAATAATACAATAATACAATAATACAATAATACAATAATACAATAATACAATAATACAATAATACAATAATACAATAATACAATAATACAATAATACAATAATACAATAATACAATAATACAATAATACAATAATACAATAATACAATAATACAATAATACAATAATACAATAATACAATAATACAATAATACAATAATACAATAATACAATAATACAATAATACAATAATACAATAATACAATAATACAATAATACAATAATACAATAAACAATACAATAATACAATAATACAATAATACAATAATACAATAATACAATAATACAATAATACAATAATACAATAATACAATAATACAATAATACAATAATACAATAATACAATAATACAATAATACAATAATACAATAATACAATAATACAATAATACAATAATACAATAATACAATAATACAATAATACAATAATACAATAATACAATAATACAATAATACAATAATACAATAATACAATAATACAATAATACAATAATACAATAATACAATAATACAATAATACAATAATACAATAATACAATAATACAATAATACAATAATACAATAATACAATAATACAATAATACAATAATACAATAATACAATAATACAATAATACAATAATACAATAATACAATAATACAATAATACAATAATACAATAATACAATAATACAATAATACAATAATACAATAATACAATAATACAATAATACAATAATACAATAATACAATAATACAATAATACAATAATACAATAATACAATAATACAATAATACAATAATACAATAATACAATAATACAATAATACAATAATACAATAATACAATAATACAATAATACAATAATACAATAATACAATAATACAATAATACAATAATACAATAATACAATAATACAATAATACAATAATACAATAATACAATAATACAATAATACAATAATACAATAATACAATAATACAATAATACAATAATACAATAATACAATAATACAATAATACAATAATACAATAATACAATAATACAATAATACAATAATACAATAATACAATAATACAATAATACAATAATACAATAATACAATAATACAATAATACAATAATATAATAATATAAATATGTATATAAGCACCGCAGTATGTCTATCTCTTTCTTATTATTCTCGAATGATCCGATCTGTGAATTGTAACGGACATTCTTTCGTTTCTGCTTTACACTGATTTTCTTGCTGCCTGCGCTGCAGCGAATATTCTTTTGCATTTTTTAGTCTCTAATAAACCTCTACTCGAATAGGTTATAGGCCAAGACAGGAGAAAGTAAAACTATGCGGGTTGGTCGGAAAGACTTGTAAGAGATTCGTTTTGTTAATTAAAGTTTGTGATTAACTAATTTGTTCAAGATGAGTACACAATTTTCAATCGAAAAACTAGATGGTGAAAATTATAGTGTATGGTCAGTACAGATGAAAAGTCTGTTGATTCATTCTGATTTGTGGTCGGTGACATGTGGTCGGTTAAAAATAGAGGCGTCTGATACGGCTGAACAAAAGGAGTTGTTTGACAGTAAAGACGAGAAAGCTCTCGTAAGCATATTGTTGTGCGTAAGTCCGTCGCAGGTCAACGGTATAAAACATTGTAAAACCGCGAGCGAAGCATGGGCAAAGTTATCCACGATTCACATGGCCCCCGGTCCGGCTAGAAAAACACAGTTGTATAAGCACTTGCTGTATTCTAAAATGTTGGCTACAGACAGTATTCGAGAGCATTTGAATAATTTTTCTAATGTCGTAGAAAAGTTAAATGAAATTCAGGAACAAGTGCCTGATGAGATGCTCGTTATAATTTTGTTGGCAAGTTTAAGTGATGATTTCGAAAATTTTGTAGTTGCCATAGAAACGCGAGAAAGCGCTCTAAAAATTAAATTGCTTGAAGAGGGAGAGAGACGCAAGATTGGCGAAATAGCCGAGAAAAGTGAGAATAAAATGTATTCATCGCGTCAAGAAAACGGTAAAAAGAACAAAGCAATGAGAGAACCAAAAAACATTTAATGTTGGTTGTGCGGTCGTCACGGGCATTTCGCGTCGAAGTGTGGTTCGAAAGAGAGAAAAGACAACGCGAGCGAAAAGAACAGTAAAAAGTCTTTTTCGGTGCTCTCTACTTCTAGAACACGAATCGGTTTGTCGAAAAATGCGTGGTGTGTAGACAGCTGGGCTACAGCTCATTTGTGTGCGGACAAATCAATGTTTACGAGTATGCGTGAGCACAAAGAGAAAATCAAGTTAGCAGGCGACAGTTATATAGAAGCCGAAGGTTGCGGTACAGTGGAACTAAAATGGAAAAATATCACGATCGAATTGGTTGACTTGCTATATGTAAAGGATTTACAATGTAATTTTATTTCGGTATCAAAAGCAACAGAAAATGGCTTAAGAGTAAATTTTGTCAAAAACAAAGTGTTCGTTAAAGACAGTAATAATCGTGATTTAATGATCGCAGAGAAACACAACGGTTTGTTTTTGTTTGAAAGTAAAACAAAAACAGTGTTTGCTGCAGAAACAAATGTAAATCAGCTGGTAAAATGGCATGATCGGTTCGGACATTTAAATTTCGATAGTTTGAATAAAATGATTAAGCAGGAAATGGTCTATGGTCTCAATGCTAGAGTGTGTAGTACAAATGACCTTGTATGTGAAACGTGTGCAAAAAGTAAAATTTGCGTTAAGAAGTTTCCGAAGTTTTCGGAAAGTCGCTCAAAGGAATTGTTGGGCTTGATTCATACAGACATTTGTGGACCTATGCGTACAGCGTCACAAGATGGTGCGCGCTATTTTGCAACTTTCATAGACGATAAATCACGTTATGTATCGGTATACATGTTAAAGAATAAGAGCGATATTTTCCAGAAATTCAAAGATTTCAAAATGCTAGCAGAAAATCAGACGGCTAAGCGTAAAAAAGCCATACGAAGCGACAACGGTCGTGAGTACCTGAGTGATGTACTTGAACAGTTCTTATCGAGTCATGGAATAAAAAGACAACTCACTGTTGCCCACACTCCACAACAAAATGGTGTGGCGGAGCGCGCCAATATAACCTTGGTGGAGATGGCGCGAAGCATGATAGTGCATGCTGGAGTTGGCGAATCTTTTTGGGGCGAGGCAATAATGACGGCTGCATATTTACGGCATAGAGCAGAAACTGCAACTTTGCCTGACAATACTCCATACGAGGTTTGGTATGGGAAAAAGCCGAGCGTATCTCACGATACGCAATGTCGTGTTTTTGGAGCACAAGTTCATGAAAGAGTTGGAGCACGGTCGAGAATCATCATGTGAGTCAGATGTGGTAATCTTTCAGCCAAGTGAAAAACTTGATTGCGAGCATAATGATGAAATCCAAGAAAGTTCTGTCGAGCAGCAAATTCCAATTGTTGATGAGCAAAGTGGTGACAAAGAAAAATGCTGAGGAGGAGCAATCATATACCCGAAGAGGACCAGGGAGACCAAAGATTGTTCGCACTGGGCGTGCTGGTCGTCCACGAAGAGAGTACAATATGCTGAATGTACTAGATGCGAAAGACGTTATTGTTCCTACCTGTACAAATGAGGCATTTAAGTCAGAGCAGTCGGAAAACTGGAAATCAGCAATGCAGAAGGAGTATGATAACCTAGAAAACATTAAGACATGGAGTTTGGTTGATTTTCCTGCAAACAAAAAGGTTATCGGTTGTAAATGGGTTTTTACCACCAAACGAGATGAGAGTGGCAAAGTTCAGCGTTTCAAGGCAAGATTGGTCGCAAAAGGGTGTGGTCAACAATATGGAATTAACTACAAGGAAACCTTTTCCCCGGTTGCACGTTATTCCTCAATCAGACTGGTGATTGCGTTGGCGGTGGAGCACGAGATGCACTTGCACCAGATGGATGTCTCTGCAGCATACCTCAATAGTGAGC
Source organism: Drosophila emarginata (assembly GCA_037075365.1). Taxonomy (NCBI): domain Eukaryota; kingdom Metazoa; phylum Arthropoda; class Insecta; order Diptera; family Drosophilidae; genus Drosophila; species Drosophila emarginata. The sequence continues at coordinate 7,069 of JBAMCD010000092.1, read as the reverse complement.
TACAAGATGACGTTTATATGCGACAACTTGAAGGTTTTGTCGATGCTGATCATCCCAAGCGTGTACTCAATCTACATAAATCGTTGTACGACTTGAAACAGAGTGGGCGTGAGTGGAACCAAAAGCTGGATACCATTCTTTTGAAGATTGGTTTCGTTCCGTGTGCAAGCGAACCGTGTATATACACGAGCAAAGTCAATGGGTATTTATCTATTATTGTTGTATATGTTGACGATTTTATACTTGCATGTACCAGAAAAGACGACGTGGCCTACATAAAGCAGCTCATATCAAACGAATTTGGTGTGGTCGACGGCGGTGAAATCCATCATTTTTTGGGGATGGAAATCGAGCGAGATGGCAAGACTGGCAATGTCTCCATAGGCCACAAGCAGGACTGCAAGCCGAACGCGACTCCTCTAGAGGTTGGGTTCCAGACGAAGTGCGATAACGATGATTGCGGTCAGGTGGACAAGACACGCTTTCAATCACTCATTGGTTCGTTATTGTATTTGGCGTTGACTACACGGCCAGATATAATACATTCTGTGGCTAAATTGGCGCAGAGAAATGCAGATCCGCACAAGGAACAAGAAGTTGCAGCCAAGAGGGTATTGAGATATCTAAGAGGTACCTCAGATGTGAGACTTCATTATAGCAAAACTGGTGTTCCTATCCACTGTTTTGTTGATGCGGACTGGGTTGGCGATTGCAACGATCGGAAATCGTTCACCGGTTGGTCATTCCATATTGCTGGAGCGGCGGTGTCATGGGAATCAAAGAAGCAAAATCTGGTTGCTGTACCACTTTCTACAGCAGCCAAAGAAGCGATATACATCAGAAAGCTGATCAACGAGATGGGATTCGGGCCGATGGCGAAGCTGCTAATTTATAGTGACAACCAGAGCGCACAATGTCTTGCTAAAGATGCTAAATTTCATTCACGTAGCAAGCATATTGAAACAATATATAATTTTGTAAGGGAAATGTATAAAGAAAATGTAATAGATATCAAATACATTCCCACAGATAGTATGACCTCAGATATATTAAGAAAGAACTTATGTAAGGTCAAACATGTAAAGTTTACAGAAATGTTGGGATTAAAATAATTTTTGTACAAGATAGACTTCGCGTTGAGAAGGAGTGTTAAAATATGTATATAAGCATTGTATTATTGTATTATTGTATTATTGTATTATTGTATTATTGTATTATTGTATTATTGTATTATTGTATTATTGTATTATTGTATTATTGTATTATTGTATTATTGTATTATTGTATTATTGTATTATTGTATTATTGTATTATTGTATTATTGTATTATTGTATTATTGTATTATTGTATTATTGTATTATTGTATTATTGTATTATTGTATTATTGTATTATTGTATTATTGTATTATTGTATTATTGTATTATTGTATTATTGTATTATTGTATTATTAGTATTATTGTATTATTGTATTATTGTATTATTGTATTATTGTATTATTGTATTATTGTATTATTGTATTATTGTATTATTGTATTATTGTATTATTGTATTATTGTATTATTGTATTATTGTATTATTGTATTATTGTATTATTGTATTATTGTATTATTGTATTATTGTATTATTGTATTATTGTATTATTGTATTATTGTATTATTGTATTATTGTATTATTGTATTATTGTATTATTGTATTATTGTATTATTGTATTATTGTATTATTGTATTATTGTATTATTGTATTATTGTATTATTGTATTATTGTATTATTGTATTATTGTATTATTGTATTATTGTATTATTGTATTATTGTATTATTGTATTATTGTATTATTGTATTATTGTATTATTGTATTATTGTATTATTGTATTATTGTATTATTGTATTATTGTATTATTGTATTATTGTATTATTGTATTATTGTATTATTGTATTATTGTATTATTGTATTATTGTATTATTGTATTATTGTATTATTGTATTATTGTATTATTGTATTATTGTATTATTGTATTATTGTATTATTGTATTATTGTATTATTGTATTATTGTATTATTGTATTATTGTATTATTGTATTATTGTATTATTGTATTATTGTATTATTGTATTATTGTATTATTGTATTATTGTATTATTGTATTATTGTATTATTGTATTATTGTATTATTGTATTATTGTATTATTGTATTATTGTATTATTGTATTATTGTATTATTGTATTATTGTATTATTGTATTATTGTATTATTGTATTATTGTATTATTGTATTATTGTATTATTGTATTATTGTATTATTGTATTATTGTATTATTGTATTATTGTATTATTGTATTATTGTATTATTGTATTATTGTATTATTGTATTATTGTATTATTGTATTATTGTATTATTGTATTATTGTATTATTGTATTATTGTATTATTGTATTATTGTATTATTGTATTATTGTATTATTGTATTATTGTATTATTGTATTATTGTATTATTGTATTATTGTATTATTGTATTATTGTATTATTGTATTATTGTATTATTGTATTATTGTATTATTGTATTATTGTATTATTGTATTATTGTATTATTGTATTATTGTATTATTGTATTATTGTATTATTGTATTATTGTATTATTATATTATTATATTATTATATTATTATATTATTATATTATTATATTATTATATTATTATATTATTATATTATTATATTATTATATTATTATATTATTATATTATTATATTATTATATTATTATATTATTATATTATTATATTATTATATTATTATATTATTATATTATTATATTATTATATTATTATATTATTATATTATTATATTATTATATTATTATATTATTATATTATTATATTATTATATTATTATATTATTATATTATTATATTATTATATTATTATATTATTATATTATTATATTATTATATTATTATATTATTATATTATTATATTATTATATTATTATATTATTATATTATTATATTATTATATTATTATATTATTATATTATTATATTATTATATTATTATATTATTATATTATTATATTATTATATTATTATATTATTATATTATTATATTATTATATTATTATATTACTATATTATTATATTATTATATTATTATATTATTATATTATTATATTTAGGCGAGGGCGATGTATTGGCGATAATTAATTATGTTATTATTGAATTATTATTACCATTAACGTTATAGGGAATTATGAATAGTTTATTATATTATTATATTTAGGTGAAGGGGCAATATTTAATTATACATTTATATAAGCAAATGTTAAGACATATTGTTGGTTTTTGTTAAGAGCAAGGGTGGTGGCAGCTAGAGAGCTAGAGAAAGGCCGAAGGGCATGCATACCGAAGAGTGCGTATGTATGGGTGTCCTGGAAGGTGATGTTGTGGGTGAAAAAAAGGCAGCTGAAAGCTGCGGCTCCCAAAAGTGCAATTTCACCATGCATAGCTGTAGGCAAGCTATACTGCGGGGTCGGCAGATAAAGCCGACCCAAAGAAGAAAGCGATGGAAAGTTCTGAGGGAATGGCACAAGTGGATGGAAATTTACTGACTGCGGCGCAGCATCCCACCACGCATCCTCATTGGTTCAAGATGCCTATAAATGTGCACGGCTGAGACCATGAGGACATCTATTAAATGAATTAAAGCGAAGAAACATACAAGTGAAGTTATAGTCAAGTGAAGTAACACATAAGTGAAGATACCCACACCCAAGTTAAGGACCGACATAGCAACAAGGATATTTTTGATATTGCGATCCCAGTTCAGACCACGAAGAGCAAAGAGTAGGAACTGTTTTTGGACAGATTCTATTCTTGATTTGTGTGAGTCATATTGAGGAGACCATATGCAAGATCCATATTCTAAAATAGGACGAACCAATGAGGTAAAAAGAATTTTGGTTGTATAAGGGTCATTAAACTCCTTTGACCATCGTTTAACAAACCCAAGAACACCCATAGCTTTACCTACAGTAGTGGAGATATGAGATTTAAAGGTTAATTTATAGTCCATAAGGACGCCCAAATCGTTCATCTCATGAAAACGTTTTAGTGGGATGTCATTAAGAAAATAAGTTACCAACCGCGGAGTATTTCTGTGAAAAGTCATGACCTTGCATTTGGTTGGATTTAAACTTAACAAATTATTTTGACACCACGACTGAAAATTTTGAAGATCAGATTGTAACCGACAGGGAGAGATAATATCTTTGTAACTAAGACAAAGCTTAACATCATCTGCGTACATAAGGACATGAGAATGATTTATAACAGACGGAAGATCATTGATAAAAAGAGTAAAAAGCAATGGTCCCAGATGACTGCCCTGGGGCACTCCCGAAGTCACATTTATGGACCTAGAATATAAAGATTTGAAAAGAACCTTCTGTGTTCTGCCTGTCAGATATTCCCGAATCCAGGAAACTAAAGGGCTAGGGAAGCCAATGTTATTTAATTTAAGGAGAAGTAGCGTATGATTAACAGAATCAAAAGCCTTGCTGAAATCAGTATATATGACATCAGTTTGCCTTGCATTCCGAAATCCTTCGATCGTCAATGATGTGAATTCTAAAAGGTTAGTGGTTGTAGATCTACGTTTCACAAATCCATGCTGCGATGGTGAAATTATAGAACTACAAAAATGTTGCAGTTGAGAAGTAATTAACTTTTCAAAAGCTTTAGGAATAGCGGACAATTTAGAAATACCCCTATAGTTAGATGCATCGGATTTCCTACCAGTTTTATGGAGAGGAATTATATAGGATTCCTTCCAAATGGATGGAAAAGTTGAAGATTTAACGGACAATAGAAAAAGTTTCTGAATTGGCTTACATAATGCCGCGGCGCAAAACCTTATTACACATCCAGGTATACCATCAGGACCAGGTGAGTACACAGGTTTTACTGAATTAAGCACGCTATGGAGCGAGCTTTCTTCGATCGAAGGAATACAGATACAATTAGATTTTCTTAACTGATAATGATACGGAAGATTTGCTCGATATTCTACTGAGGAGTAAGTAGATGTGAAAAAATCAGCAAACAGATCAGCAATTGCTTGATCAGAGTCGGCTGTGATATTTTCAAAAGATAAACAAGATGGGTGGATAGATGTCTTACGTTTAGTATTGACAAAATTATAAAACCGCTTCGGGTCGCGGGAAAACTCTAATTTACAACGCTGAAGGTAATTTTTATAGCATTCTGCATTAAGCATCATAAAGTTAGAACGTGCAACTGCGTATAGAGCAAAGTCTGAAGAACGACCCGATTTCTTATACTTTCTATAATATCTCGATTTCACATTCTTCAAGTTGGATAACTCACGAGAAAACCAGGGAGGTCTGTGAGACAACACCGGAGTCCTCAATGGGACACAAACTTCAAAAAGAGAATCGAGAGTATTATAAAACAAAGAAATAGCTTGATTCATGTCTGAACATCTGTACAAGGAGGACCAATCTGTTGAAAGAATGAGACTATTTAGTTTGACAAAGTTAGTTTTACGAATGTTACGGGATTTGGGCACAGGGCAGGCACTAACAATTGGTGCATGAAACGGCAGATCAACAGTTAATTCCAAAGTGGGATGAAAGTTGTCTTCTGGAAAGACAAGAGGGTCAATTCTAGCGACTGCGTAGTTGGTAGAATCCAACACGAATATCAGATCCAAAGATCTTCCATTTTTATTACGCACTGGATTTATTTGAGTTAACGAATAGGCCATCAATAAACAAATGTGAAGTACAAGGGAGCAGCAGGCCAGACTCGTCAGAAGGGGACCATGCTACTTCAGGTAGATTAAAATCACCAAAGACAATTAATATGTCCCTATTAGAAAGTAATGATGAAACATGTTGAATATATTCTAAATGTTTAATATATACCGGCATGTCGGATTGTGGCGGGATATAAGAACAAGTGATGTAGACCGAGAAGGATTTAAGTCCAACCTTGACACTGACAAACTCAATTTCCTGATTATCAGGTAGATGAATCTGGTCAGAGTATAAGGCAGAGTCCACCGCAATCAAAACTCCTCCGCCTGCACGAGAAGTCCGATCACACCTATAAATTGAAAATTTTGAAGAAAGAACGGATGCATCGTTAATATCAGGTTTAAGCCATGTCTCTGTAAACACTAAAATTTTAAAGTCAAATGCTAAACTATCTACATATAGTCTAGGAAGCTTAGATTTAAGTCCTCTTACATTCTGATAGGCCAGAGAAAGGGACGAAACTAGTTTTTTTGGACACCAGCAGATGCTGGCGTTCCAGAAGGCAAGGAATTGGGAGGGATTGAAAGCTTGACTGACCTCTGAGTTTTCTTTTTGGCCGTGTATTCTTTTACTAAGATGTGATCCGGCCAAAAACTGTTACTACAAATGCAGTCAAACAGTTCGACCGGGACACCTATTTTAAAGGAAGATATCTCCCTTGAATAATTGAACTTGAATTTTTCCACCACTATTTTGGAGACTTGAACTTTTGTCTTAATATATGCTAAGACATCATCCGACGAATGTTCGGGATCAAGTCTAGAAACAAAGATATGTTTCTTTGGTGGAACTCCAGTCAGAGGCCTACGGGAGCCAGGCCTTAAATCAATGGCGTCTCTAGATGTCGCGATTGAGTCGCCTTGACTGTCCGTGAGTGTGCCTCTAACTGGACGACTATCGGCAATAACAATATTTGATGATTGCCCAGACTTTTCAGAAACTACAGCTACATTCGTCTGCAAGGAGAGACCATTTCCTGGAGAAACGGAAATCGCCTCATCCTTACGGCCACCATGCGGGATGGGGGTTGTAAACGATATTAGCTGCGGCGGATTTGTGTCTTGAGATGGTGAATGTGACATCGCGGCCGAGACTAAGTTAGGTATCGGCAGATGCGGGGACAAGTTACGTACACTAGTTTTCTTTCGCTTTGGAGACTCATTCAGCAGCTTATAGCTACTAAATTCCGTCTCCACAGTATTAAACTCGTCGTAGAGTTTACGAAAACTAGATGAGAGTTTTTT